>CM068369.1:93006843-94206843 GCA_034769895.1 Magicicada septendecula | reverse complement strand
AACTCAAGAGATGAGGTTATAATTTGCGCCACTCTGCTTTGCTGCTCTATTTTGCTATTTTGCGTAAGAGAAAATAAAGAAGTAATTGCGTCCCGATATCCCACGCACAAAAGCTGTTGATCTATACACTCATGTATTTCAATATGTGTCAGAGTTTTAATAAGATAAAAATAGTAATTAATATTATAGTAAAATAGTATAAATAACTTTATTAGTAAATATAATATGTGTAACGTAAATTTAGCATATAATCCAATGTAAACAAACCATGTCGGTACTTGTTAAAAGTCCCATTCATAAACGTGCCACATTCTCGACAATCTCAGACGTGTAGTTTCCTGCCGCTGTTTGTTTAAAATTGTCATTGTTTAGTTGAGTTGACAATAAGTCACCCTCCTTGTGTGGTCTATTGTTATAAGAAGCGTGTCTGTTCATGTGTTAGTAACCGAAGGGGGAATCTTTTGTCGTACGCATATTCATGCATGTGTGAAATTTCTCTCTCTCTCTCAAAGTAAAACGATAAAGGTTGTCATAACATTTTATGTGTTTATTTGTAAAAAAAAAAAAAAAAGAAAGCGTTGTATAACAATTAAGGCAAATAGTAGAATAATTAGTTATAGCCGCTCACGTTACTAAAATGGCCGAATTTAATCCTGATCTGTTATTAAAAGATGAGCTATGCTACGAGGCACTTTTACGAGGTCTAAAACACGTAAATGTAACCGTGTCGGAGTTACGAAAATCATTACGCCAAACCGGATCAGATACACCATCGCAGTTAGATAGATTGCGTGAACTCGATTATGACGGCGAACGAGAAACCTGTTATGCGAAATATAGGGAATTGATAGTATTATCTCAAAACCTTGAGGACAAGAAATCACCTACGGAATTTTTGCGCGTTACGCAACGTATAGAACATTTAACCCGCCGGTTAAATAATTTATTAAGCTGGCCCGACGTCACCGTAATCCCCCCCGATGTGCAGAAATTTGCGGAGGAGGCATTAAGCCAATTACCCATAATTATCAATGACTTACGACGAAAATCAGACTCATCGAGAATGGAGGAAATTGAGCACTACTTACGAAAATTATATATCTCCCCAGTTCAATCCCCTACTTTAGAACACCCTCTCTCCACCTCGAACCCCGAATCACCCACCGTATCGAAGATACAACCGAGTCATGAACAGTTACCTAGTAGAGAATTAAATGCCCACACTATGTCAGAACCCCCACCGCCAAGTGTTCAGCATACTCGCATTAGAAAATATGCGATTACAAATCCTAATGCAAACACCAATCCTTCGAAAAGTATACCTAACGTATATTTTAATCTAGACCTCTACAGAAAGATTTCCCACCCAGTAGAGAAAATAATTAATGATATTCCTTACACCGATGGCTTAAGCATTACGACTCTATTGACTTTTATCAGGTATCTACTGCAAATAAAAGATCTACAACAATTGAGCGATTGGCAAATACTGCAGGTCATCTTACCCAAATGTAAACCACCTTTACGAGATCGCGTGCTCGAATCATTAAACTCGAATCTTCCGGTAGAAGAACTTCATACAAATATAATCAAATATTTTATTCCCACTGGAATATATGAGGAGATAAAAAGGAATACCGTACTTCGAGTACAAAGAGCTCAAGAAAGACTGGCCCACTATATCGCAGACATCAGAGAATCTTCACGTCTACTGCAAGTCGACTGGACTGAAAAACAATTAGTCGATACTATATTGGTAGGCTTATCTCCTGAAGAACGCTCCCGTTTAGCTCTAATAAGTAGACCTCTTACTTTCGCTGACCTTGAACAATGTAGTGTGCACTCTTCAAATGTGTGGTATGCAGATCAGCATCGACATGCACCTGTATCCACAACACCACATAGAAAGGAAACGCAAGCCCTATCCTCAGATACAAGAAGTCTACGAGAACTACGCCCATTTCGGCGACCAACCTATGTTCATGGCGACGGTAAGTCCAAAGAGCCACCACCTAGACACGAAACCAGTGAGACCCCGCGTAAAGAATATTTATGCTATAACTGCGGAAAACCTGGACACCTCAGTAGAAACTGTAAACGGAAACAATATCATCAGAAAACTCATTATCCAAAAAACATGTAAGGCAGGGAGATCCGAAACCCTGTGTCTTCCGCAGCATCGTGAAAACAGGTAAACCCCTGAGAGACCACAAGTTAAAACAAAATACTAATAATAATAACAAAAGAAAATTAGACCCCTATGTTAGGAAATTTATCGATAAATGTAACTCTATTAGTAAATGTGATTACAATAGGTGTGAATTACCGTATATACAAGTTGACCTTGGTGTTACATCCAGCCTCGGATTAATTGATTCCGGATCCACGCGAAGTTTAATTAGTCAAGAGCTAGCCGATCAATTATTTAAACACAATTTAGTTAAACGCAGTCAATCAGTAAATATTAGATGCGCTACAGCTAATAAGCAAAACTTAATGATAAAGCTTATCATCACTTTTAAAGTAAAAATTAAAAATCTAACGTGGTATTTTCCAATGTTGGTATGCGACGAATTAGGACCCGAATTAATATTGGGAGCTGATTTTATCAGTAAAACAGGAATAATTTTAGACATTCACGAGAAGATATTTTACTTTGGATTCGATCGTTCACGGAAATATAACTTGCATGATAATGCAAATAATAGAGAAAGTACTAGCACCACTTCTACACATATAAAGCATCACGAACCTGAATTAAGTCATCTAGGAAGTAAAGATAGACGGAACATACAGACTTTAATAAAACAATTCTCCAACGTCCTCACCCCAAAGTTAGGACTGACGGATCTGGTAGAGTACAAAATAAATTTGAGCGACAACAAAGTAATTCGTTTAGCGCCATACAAATTATCACCACCGAAAATGGAAGTGATGAGGAACCAAATTAATAAATTGTTAGAACAAGGAGTCATCGAACCCTCTACGTCATCTTATTCATCACCCGCGTTTTTAGTACCCAAAAGTAACGACAAACATAGATTAGTGGTGGACTACAGACAACTAAATAAACGGATCGAATTTGAATCTATACCACTTCCCGACATCCACAGTGCATTTCATTATTTTACTAAAGCAAAAATCTTTACCATTATGGATTTAAATCAGGCATTTCATCAGATACCTCTTTCGGAAGAATCAAAACGTCTTACCGCCTTTGCCGTCCCTTTCAACCTATACCAATTTACAAGGGTACCTTTTGGTATATCCCAAGGTAGTTCTGTATGTAGCAGATTATTAGAAAAATTATTTCATGACATAAAGTTTAAATATGTGTACCACTACCTAGATGACATTGTTATCTACAGTGAGTCAATTGAGCAACATCTTGAACATCTACGTGAAGTACTAACCCGATTGGAGAAAGCTGGATTAACCGTAAATCCCAGTAAAGTAAATTTTGCTGTGACTCAATTCTCATTTTTAGGTCACATCGTAAAAGCCAACGGAAAGGTAAGCATAGACCCAGAGCGAACCCGTGCCATCAGAGAATTTTTACCGCCGCGGGATGCGAAAGGAATAGCTCGATTTTTGGGAATGATAAATTATTTCCATAAGTACATCCCACATCTAGCCGAAATTGCAGCACCGCTAAATACCTTAAGAAAGAAGGGAATTAAATTTGAATGGAAGGAGCAACACCAAACCGCATTCGAGAAATTAAAAGAAAGCATAATATCACCCCCCGTACTACAATTAGCCGACTTTACAAAACCATTTGTAGTGCAGACAGACAGTTCTAGTGTCGCACTAGGTGCAGTAATATATCAGGAAGTAGATAACTCAAGGTTACCTATTAGTTACGCTTCTCGCACCCTAACTGAGCAAGAAAAGAAATACTCCGCATACGAATTAGAATGTTTAGCTATAGTTTTCGCTTTTGAGAAGTTCAAACCATTTTTAGAACATAAGGAGTTTTTGCTAGAAACAGATAATCAAGCGTTATCTTGGCTACTAAATCATCCAAAACAGTTAGGTCGTATCGGAAGATGGGTATTAAGATTAAATTGTTTTAAATTCAAAGTACAACATATTAGAGGCACCCAAAACGTAGTTGCCGATACACTGTCACGTATGTTCCAGCCTAGTAGTAATACTTACGAAAACAAGAGTAGAGAAAAGCCGATAATCAATACGTTAATTACCGAATTTCCTCTTGCATTTACGGATTTAGCCCAGTATCAAATACAAGACCCACGTTTGAGTCCAATTATTGAACAACTTGAAAAAGGAAATAAGTCAGAGAAATACATATTAAGTAGGAGAGTATTATGTTGTAAAATAGCGAACGGAAAATATCTACGAATAATTGCCCCTGATATTATTAAACCTATGCTGATGGAATATTATCACTCTTCCACCATTGGAGCACATACGGGAATAAATAAAACTATACACCGAATTCGTAAAGAATATCACTGAGAAAATATGAACAGTGAGATCGCCAATTTTGTAAAAAAGTGTAAGTTGTGTGCACTCAGCAAACCCGCTAGAAACAGCCAAATAAGTCAGTTAATCTCTGAGATTCCTGCTACCCCGTTCTCCAAAATTTATTTAGACTTTTCAGGACCCTATCCGCGTTCCAAATCAGGAAATACAATGTTACTAATTGGTGTAGACTCTTTTAGCAAATTCGTCTGGATGTACCCCATGCGGCGAGCCTTAGCTACAACCACAGTAAATATTTTACAGCATAGATTATTTAAAGAATTTGGTATTCCTGTCCATCTAGTGTCGGATAACGGACCACAGTTTAAGTCCAAGGAATTCAGGAACATGTGTTTCAAACTAGGTATAAACCATATTACCACTACAGAGTATCGTCCGCAAGGTAATATAGCTGAGAGGTATTTGCGAAACCTAAAATCTGCTTTAATTGCCTACCATGCTAACGACCATACTTCTTGGGACCAGAACTTATCCTGGATACAGTTCGCTTTTAATTCTGCATATCACGAAGGACATAAGTCGACCCCATTTGAATTATTGTTCAAATATAAACCCAACCACCCATTATCCACTAAGTGGAAAATACATGAATTGTTACCCCTTGAAATTAGGGATAAAAATATTAGGAAATTATGGAATGAAGCGCGCGCTAATTTGCGAACAAACTTAGCGAAATCAAGGAAATATCACGAGCGAAATAAAAATAATGAAGTAAAGTACCAAATCGGTAACTTAGTTATGTGTAAAACACATCCTACGAGTAGTGCAATCGATAAGACCACTTCCAAGCTATCATACCGATGGTGCGGTCCTTATCAAATTCACAAATATTTAACTCCAGTAACCGTAGCACTGTATGAACCCTCTACTCAAAAATATGTACGAAGGACACATATTTCTCAGATAAAACATTATCACGAAGAAGGTAATGGTAGAGTGCAAGTTAAATAAATGTAAAGAAAAAAGAAAGGTATATGTTTTGTACTCAACTGCAAAGGAGTACTAGAGTAACATTTAGCTAGCTAATGGTATAGATAGGTACGAGGCCTGATCACCCTTGAATCCTATTCTTCGAAAGTAGAGCAAAGTAAGAAGTCAGCTGACAGCAAATATGAGAAATAATTAAGTAACAAATTACTTAATGAGTAATTCTATCAATAGAATAACTCTCAACTAAAGAAAAACCCGGTAGTAGTCATAAGTAGTAGTGTTAAGAAAATTTAGAATGTTAACAATATGTTTTTTTATAATGTGTGAATTTTATGTAGTAGTAGAATTAGCCTGTAAAGTATGATATGTAGTTAGTAAGAAGAATCATTCGAGACTGTGTGTAACTCATAATTACGTACAGAGAGAAACGGGTGAGAGAAATTACACTCAGAAATCCCTAAACATACTCTCGGTATATTCAAAAAAAAAATTATACCGGCGTCTATGGCTTAAGCGGCGGAGTATGTGACGATTTCATTAATAAAAATATGTTAATTAATTAAGTTGATAATATATAGGCGGAGAAATTTTAAATTCTTAATAAAATCTCACATTGTAAACTAAATCTTATGGCAATCATTTAATAATAATAATATTTAATATAAGTCTAATAATAAAATTAAAAGGGAATGGAATTGTACAGAAAGGGTAAAGCTTATTAAATTATTCCTGCATAAACAAGTACTGACCAGAATTAACTTGTTTTCTGACCCCTAAATAAACTAAGTATTATTGTAAATTTGTTATTATTTAAATAATTAATTAAGACCATTGTTACGTACTTTGATAACTTCTGCAACTAAGAATATCACGATTTAATTATTTAATCAACCGTAGTCCTTTAATTAAAATTAGAAACACGGAACTACTTTTATGTTGCCTAGTAATTGTCTTGAGATTACTACGCTCCCCTTAACTATTTTTTCTGCCACTTGTAATGGAGCGCTCACGCCTTAAGCAGCGTAAAGCGTTGTTTCGCTACGTATATAAATAAAAATGTGAAAGGGTTGATACTATGACTATTTAAATGAGTAAATTTGTGTGGTGATGACATCTCTCTATATTATAAAATAACGGACTATGTAAATAATACAGTATTACCACCAAGAAGGTGATAGTAAACTAATCTATCATCATGTGAAGTGTGTAACAGTGAAACAAACTTTCTATCTATGTATTCTAACAACAAGAATTATTAAGAGTAACTACAGTCGCCGGAGATGAATGTACCACACCAGGAATGATTTCACATACTTCTAGAACTTCACCATCACAGTATGATAAGGTAACGACTGAACTTCAAGAAACATCAGGAGGACCGAAGAACTAATTCTGCA
This sequence comes from Magicicada septendecula, assembly GCA_034769895.1. Classification (NCBI taxonomy): domain Eukaryota; kingdom Metazoa; phylum Arthropoda; class Insecta; order Hemiptera; family Cicadidae; genus Magicicada; species Magicicada septendecula. The sequence goes on along the minus strand of CM068369.1, from coordinate 94,200,007 downwards.
GCAACTTCAGGAAAAACACAGGTGACATGGAGGCTTGTCTTCCATGATTAAGAGTTACAAAATTATAAACCCCAAAAGACAATTTAAATTATCACATTAAAGACTTTAAAACTTATGTTTAATTGTAATAACATTAAAGACTTTAGAAACCTGACATTTTAGGTAACATGTAGTATAAAATCTAATAACGCTAGTTATAGCAAAAAAGGTAAAGTTTAAATTAAAAGTTTTGTTGTTTTAGAAGATTAATAAAAAACCATTCTTCAAATGGTTAGAGTTTCAATATTGTACATGGCAAGGTGACCATAATTCAGTTAATATATTTAATCCCGGATCCGTGGAATTAATCAATAAGATGTACATCATATTTTGAAGCCCCTTTGTAAAGTAGTAATTTATATATTTAATCATATAGTAAACTATATTGTTTGAGAACTTTCAATAGAGAACTTAATCACCAAATGTAATAAAGAGATGTCATCTAAGTACCGAGTAAAATGAGTGCATAAATCAACAGTCTTCCCTTCCTAATATCCTCCTATATAAATTGTTTATTTGTTGTGATTATTTTCAGTGCTTCACAACGAAGGCAGCCGGTATAATTGGCACTTCCAATTATTACTGGTTCCCTAGGTTATAACTCAAGAGATGAGGTTATAATGGTTAAGGCTGAAGCAATAAGTAGAAAGAAGTAGTTTCTATGGAAATATTTCATTTCGAATATGATTTTTAATATAAATCTTAGAACATGGAAGTCGTGTATGGTTCTCCATACCGATATTTAGATACACAAACAGGTTTGTTACGTATGTTTTGCATATATGTTTCAAATATGAAATATGCGAAAATCAGTTCAATCAATAAGTATCTTCTAAACAGTGGCATATCTAGAATTTGGCTTTGGGGGGGTCCGGGGTCGGGTCGACTTCATACAAAAGAAAAAAGAAACAAGTTAAGGCTAATCAACATTACTATCTTTAAAGCAGCTGAAAAACGCGTGATTATATACTAACATCAGTCCCATTAAAGTATTCGGTAATAACACAATAAAAATACGCGTTATTAAAACATTATTAAAAGATAGGCTTATTGACTCAATTTATTTTCCTATACTGTATTTCATTTTACAAACGTATTCCCTAATGCTGTGCAATAAACTTGTTTGTATATTTAAAAAAGAGCTACTACTATATTAGCGGCCACAGCTGAAAAAAATAAAATAAAACAGCCTAAAAACTAAGAGATTAATAAAATTCGTCAACTTTTTTAACCGTCTGGGGAGGGGGGTCCCCCGTGAATACGTCCCTGCTAAACAGTGTTTCAAAAACGCGTATTTTATTGTGTCATTATCATTTACTTTAACGGGAATGGTTTCAGGATGTTATCACACGTTTTTCACCCATTTTAAAGATAGTGATGTTCATTAATCTTGACTTGTATAGTCTTTTCCATGAAGCTGACTGGACCAGACCCCTCCCCCCAAGGCCAAATTCTAGAGACGCCACTGTTTGTAAGATAATCGGTCTGTAACTGCCCTGCTGTACAACCGAATTTCTGTTTATTCAACTCATTCCGAATTGACACAACGCCAAACACTACGTCGTCAGAGCCTGTATTCGTACGGTAGCGTGCTCTTGAGCGCCGATACTAATAAACCCGTGTTCTGTGCGCCGAGCTTATCTATGCATCATTAGACACGTGGCTGCATATCTGTATATACGCAGTTCGCCAACTTCGTAGCCAACACTAGTGGCTCAATGAAAATTTGTATGACCCTTTTCGCCACTAGCATCCAAGATTCACTACACTAATCTGTGGTGGCTCCGATACGGTTTATAATACGTCACGCTACTGTGATTTCTTAACTTTTATATTCGTTACACCATTTATGCAAGGCCGTATTTACGAATGTTTTTATTATATCGCTATCATAGTAAAGCGGCCAAAGTTTAATATTTCTTCGATTCCGTATGTTATTGTGCATCATGATTGTTGACAGCGTTATAAATTGGGACTGCATACTACAAAGACGCTCATCCTGTGAACAGAGATAGGAGAGATAGGCGACCGACTGCCTTTAATAAAATTAACTAAAATGAAATATAACAATTAATAATCAACAAATCTGCCGAGGGGAACTTTCTCCAGTGATGTTTGTTGTCTCGGGACAAGTTAAAACTCCCGTGATTAGGGTAATTTTCCACTCGAATGCTGTACGCACCGTGTGTTTTGGAGTACCTATCATTTCTTATGGCATACAGTGGTTTTTTCCATCATCACAGTGAGTACGCCACTTCTCAAACGTTACTATTATAATCACGTGTTGACAAAGCTGAAAGAAAGATAGAAAAAGACCAGTTCTGTGCACCAGATATGACACATCTATCCTAGAATGTATGTTTACACTCCTATCCGAGTCACTTGTACGAATAAACAAACTAACCTTTTTCAATCCGCTTTGTGACTTCTATTTTTATATTGTTACGATGGCTTCCCTGATCGTCGTATGGTACAGTGGAAAACAAAGTGCAAGACACCAATGAAAATACTAATCACCAGCCTTTAATTAATCACAAATACAGTTTATAATCAACTTGTGCAATAATCCGAACGAAATTTGTCCACACGCAATAGTAGTGTCAGCTAATAGAGGTCCGCACAATTATAACACTTCGCTACAATACTTCGAACCTCACTTGAATAAATCGCCACTTAAACTGAACTGAACTGAGCGTCGCTGGATGCTTATGTTTATACACCGCTGAGAATCAAGAATAATCTGTCACTTTTTAGATGACGTGTTAAACAGGCGCTCTCGAATCCACTATGCACAGTCTCGCTGTCTGGCCTTGAACACAGTGCCCGACCGTTGCGGTCTTGAATAGCCTCGGTTGTTGACGCATGATAAGTGTCACGTAGGCCTAATTGTCTTTCATGACAAAGCAGCAATATGTACGCACACAAACATTTCAGCTGAAATCTGCTGGAATAGCCGAGAAAAGAGTAGAACAACATTCTCCAATGTACCAGAACGTTCCGTATTCCGTAACACTATATATATGACGCGTTTAAGAACATATACGTCATCATCAGGTCATAAAATACCCCTTGTAGGAGGTCGTCATCGGTTAAAAATCCAATATCATTCGCACTGTATTCGCGTCAGTAGGTCCGTATCTATTCACGTTTGGTCGACCAAATGACATCGGATTTTTAACCGATGGTGACCTCCAACGTGGGATATTGAATCTGGTGATGAAGCATATGCTTTGAAACGCGTCACATATATATAAAGAAGAAGTCACAAGGCGGACTGAAAAAGGTTAGATTGTCTATCGTGGAAGTATATCTTAATAATAGTTAACACAGCAAATCAACTGAGGCATCTCCTACAAAGTCTTCTACTGCTCAAACGCCGTATTAGCTTAATTGCGCTGCAAGTAGCTCGTAGTTAATTACTGCTTTAGTTATGCTGGAAGCAACGGATTTTCCTGTACGGTTGATTATGGAGATACGCTCGACTCGGAAAGACTGTCTGGAACGCTGTACTTTTTGTTGCCATTTAACAACTTCGATAAATTATCTCAGGAAGAATAACGAGTACTGTATAATTTATCTGTATAGGCTACACACATATCACAACACGTACAACTGTCAATCCAGTAACGATAGTAGAACCAATCGACGCTATCGTTATTAATGTTAGTAAAAGACAATTTACACACACACTCTCTTTCTCTCTCTCTCTCTCACAAATATTTTTTATCTTCAAACATACTGTAATTACAAGAAAGTTTTTTAAAATGACAAGATTTTTTTGTTTATTTCGGGGTAAAAATTTCATACGACATTGTCCGATGCCCAACCTCCATTGTTGTCTGTCGTTGCGGTTTTCAACGTTTAGTCCTCTGTCGCTCATTGATCTTCTAATGCCCTCTATCCATGTCTTCTTTGGTCTTCCTTTCTTTCTGTGGTCTCTAGGTATCCATATCATTGTTTTCTTTGGTTGTCGGTATTGTCCCATTCTTTGTACGTGTCCGTTCCAGATTAGTTGCTTTTCTTCAATGCAGTAGAGTCGATGATTCTCTTTTGTGCGCCCATTTCTTCTTTGATCGTTTCATTTTGTCTTCGCTCTAGCCTTGAAGTTCTAGCAGCTCGTCTCAAAGCATCCATTTCTGTAGCCTCTAGCTTTCTTTTCACCTGTTCTTTTATTCTCCATGTTTCGGATCCGTACATCAACGTGGTTTTAATCATACTACCGTATATTCTTTTCTTCCTTTCTTTTCCAATTTCTGTGCTCCATAGAATCCCATTCAATGATCTAATTATTTGTTTTGCTTTGTTTATTCTTGATTTTATTTCATCATCATCCGTCCCTTTTTCATTAAAGTTTATTCCTAAATATTTGTAGCTGTTGCATTTTTTTATACGTTCGTTGCTTTCTAAGATTAAATCTGTTGTTTATTTTCCGAGACACAGATACTGCGTTGGTAAAATTACAAGATACCAAATAAAAAATACAGCAGGTTGACATTTCTGGACACAACAGGAATTTTACAAGAGGCACCTGTAAAATGCTGTTATAATTACAGTACAGGTAAATATAAAAATTAATATTTTAACGGTACCTTTTACCAAAAGCTTTTAAGAAATTCTTTGTCATGTAATTGACATTGAGTGTGCGCGCGTGCGGTTAGTAAAGTAAATAAGATTTAGAAAAGATAGCGTAATAAATATTTATTAAACCAATAAACAGTGCTTTATATTTTATCATGCATTTATTCTGAGGAGAAATGTGTTAAGTTGATTTAACAAGAACCTTCAGACGGTTTTCCTTATAGAACTCTGTTTTTGTTTACAGCGGCGGAATTTATTTCATAAATAACTTGTTTTCTTTTTTTTTTACCCAGTAAATCACTTACGCAATATACAGTATACGAAGTTACTCCCTCGCCGCCGCCTAACAAATGCACAAACTTCTCTTTACTTGTTACCTAACCTATTTTTTATTCACTACTTGGCAGCTTTCTTCGCGTAACGAAAGCTTTCTATTCCTCGAGTATATATTACAAACCCCTTGCACCTTCAAGCCAGCTTCATTTTTTATTCCGTTACACATTAAATATTAACGTCCGTGATTTGTGAAATAATATAATATTTATGAGTAATATTATTACTTTCTATTGAGTAAGCGAGCAGGTTGTAATAAACGTTGTAACTGAACAGATTCAACTGGATTTCATAAACTTTATCTTTACTGCATTCGTTTGTCATTAACAGTACTCGTCAACACTTCCGCTGGCAGTTAATTGCTGTTTGAAGTATCGCACACTGTTTAGCTTTGAATATCGCAGTGTGTGTTTTTTCTAATTAAATCCCGTTTTCCAGCCATAAATACAACTCTGAAACCATCTTCTCCATTATTTCTAAATTACAATCGTCATACTAAGTGGACTGTGTGTAGGCTACCTACTCCTCCCCTGACCGACTACTCCTCCGTCTTTCAAAGAGTTTTCATCACTCGTCGGACGCTTTACTTTGTCTGTTTTGACGTGTTCCTACTCATTAATTGAAGTAGCTTCACGTAACGTACAGTAGAATCTGTTTATGAGACGAAGTAAAAAGTATCCCTACTAAAATTTAAATAAATATATATATATATATTAAAAAAATATATATATACATACAATAAATAAATTCCATTTAAAATTTTATTTACAAACCTCTGATGATGCTGATGTGTTTCAGTGAAACGTGCGTCAGATATTGCAACGACTAAAACATAATACAGTACTTGCAGAAGAAGCTATATTGAATAATGTCATAATATTATATAATCGCTGCAAGAAACTTTTGAGTTATGTATATAGAAAATTATATATTGTTACGACGGTCTAACTGATCATCGTATGGTACAGTAGAAAACAAAAACAAGACACCAATTAAGTCACTAATCGCCAGCTTTAATTATCACAATTAAACAGGTTTTAATCAACAAGATAGTCTCTCACAACAAATCAAATAAAAATTGTTCACACGCAATAAAAATGTCAACTAATATAAAACACAATTGTGTTACAATTTTCCCGCACGATTATAAAAACACATAACATTTCGCCACAATATTACGCACCGCACTCGAATAAATCGCAACTCAAACTGAACTAAGCGCCGCTACGACTGAACTAATGCCTATATTTATACCCTGCTAAAATTCCAGAATCGTCCATACCACGTATCAGCGCTACACTAGAGCGTAATTGATTGCTGCCGGCCTTGACATAGTGCGCGCGGCCGGCGAAGTCTAGAAAAGTCTCGCTAACGCATGTTGAGATCACGTACGCACACAACATTACAGCCGGATTCCACTGGAACATCCGAGAGACACGTAGAATGTTCTGTAATGGTGTGACACTTTTTCCGTATTACGTAACAATATATTTTTTCACTGTAAAGCATTTTAATTTTCATTCCAGAATCGTGATTGCCTTTTCACGTAGTTATGTGTTTATAGTAATATCTATAGTAACTTATATATTATTTATAGTAGCCTATAAGTAGTATATCTTAGTAACCAGTGGTTGTACTGTCCAGTCGTACTGTACGCGAAGCTTCAATCACAGGAGATAAATATCTCTGGTATATATACTACGGTCTCCAGTTCGCAATATGTTAATTAATTACCTAAATGTAATCCGTCTTGCGACCTATTGTTTTCGTTAATACGACATGTTTCGGGAACAAGTTACTGTTATCAGGTCCTAAACTTCTTATCCTGTCATGAAGACGCGTCAGTAGAATTCAAACCGGTCATTACACATAAATTATTGAACACACACACACACACACACACACACACACACACACACACACACACACACACACACACACACACACACACACACACACACACACACACACACACACACACACACACACACACACACACACACACACACACACACACACACACACACACACACACAACACTACGAGACAGTGCTATTGCTGGGCGTAATTACAGCTAAAACGATTAGACATGAAACGGGTGTGTGGCTGTGCAGTGTTAAAAGATTTAATTGCGCATTCGTAACTTTGACGCGTTGTTTTTGGAGCAAATACTTTCTGTTCAGAACACCTGCGTGTTTGCCCACACCCCATTTTCTGCACTGCCTTCCCTGCACCCCGCTACGGCATGTACGAACCATTTCATGACTTACTATTTCATTTGTACGTTAATTCTACGTGTGTCTGTGTTAATAATTCTGGTCTGTGTTGTTTGCAGTTCACTCAGAATGTTCTGAGAATCAGGATAGCTTATTATGTTATTGTTCGCAGTTCACTCATAGTGTTCTATGAATCAGGATACATAAAAAAAAATTCTCTGTTAATACTGTCTCGTCCAAAAGGACGGCAGTCGGCATCAAAGCAACTCTTGTCAGTCGTAATTAATTTATTGTTTCTGGCGTAGGTGTCGTTACATTGTTGCCATGTTTCTGTGCATCATTAAACAACTACTACACCGACAGCATAATTACTGTGACATAACGAGTAGGCTCATTGAATGTCATCGGATGAATACTAATTGTGTCAACGTGGAATTAAAACGGTAATCTCACCTTACTAACGATCATATCTGATTAGCACATGGATACAGTGTCGGGAAGTATCGCTTTTTCAATGACTCGTTATTACATTAAAGGCTTACGACTTTCAGTTATGGCCGTTACAGTTAAGGCTAATTTTATATGAAATGTATTAATTATTGCACACAACTATTATAAAACTGAAACTTAATTCTGTCATCATAATATATCTGTCATGCATTATCTAAGATCGTTGTTGGCGTAGACCTTTGGAATTCGCATTACCTTTCCTCCAGGCAAGTCGGCGTTGAAATAATAAAATTGAACAGACAGTTCGCGATCTTCTGTAAGTCTTGTGTAGGTGGTGCCTTGTCACTAACCCACGTTATTTTGTATTATTTGTTTACCTTGGTGTACTAGAAACTAAATTTTTTTCACTCTTTTAGAGTGAAGCCTGATGTAAACAAAGCGGAGTGATACAATACAGAGGCATGTACAGTACAAAGTTAAAACTTTCTTAACGGATCCAAAGAATTATAAAATCATTTACCTTATTTTTAGTTGTATTAATCTCAAGTTGTTTTAAAAAAGTTTTTTGATATATTTTTAATCAATTAATTATAATCAATTGGGAACTACTTGATTTCTCGCCGTGGATTTAGTGATGCGGCCACTCCGGTTTAAGTACAAGCACATGATTGTGTTTACATCAGGCTCCACTCTAAGAGTGAACAAACTTTAGTAAGTTATTACTTGCCGTCGTTAGTAAGAAGGAGGCTAGATTTATTTGACTTTGATCCGGACCACGACATCCACTATAGGTGGCCACTTCAGTATCAAACAAATTCAGTAAGCGATCCTGTCACATAATTCAATTTAAAACTGCCTTTGCTATCCTGTTGATAGTTGATCGAAAAATCGTTTATATACGTAGTGTTACGCAATTACGGAACGCTCTCGAAAAGGCAAGAATATCGTTGTACACGCTTCTCGACTAGCCCAGCGTGCCTCGTCTGCCTCAAGGCCGTCCACTCACATAGCACTCAAGTACCCCTTCCAGACAGTCAGTCAGTTGCGCTGGGCGATTTATTCATGTGCGGGTATCAAGTGATAGTGGAAGTGATTATTATGTTATAATTAGTGCAGAACTCTTATTCGTTGACATTATTATTGGGGGTGGACACATTTAACTTGAATTATTGTACGAGAATACCTCGTTGATTTCACGTTGTTACTTGTGAGACTCATTAAAGCTGTTAATTAGTGATTTCATTAGTGTCTGTATTTTGTTTTCCACTGTATCATACGACGATCAGTGGGACCGTCGTAACAGTAGGCGTACTATTATCAGCAGGAATATAACCTTTTCAGTCTGAATGTAGGCTAAGTTTTTATGAATCTGACATTTTCGGACGTGTTGTAATACGCCTTCTGTTTTCTCTGCAAAACAGGAATATTTTCACTTCCTCTGTATCTGTTCACGAGTTTCTTTTTATTCTATGATACAAGATTCCTGGGTGTCTGTTGGTGGGCGCATATATTGTGGAATCAAGCGGCGGGTAACGCAGGCTGAGGCAGAACAATATAGGCGTACGCACGCACGAGGGGGCAATATTGCATCACTTACGAGAACAATATCTGCATATACCTGCCAGACATTTTACATTATATAAACGCTTGCAGGAAACTGTGCCACGAGGGTCGGGATGGATTAGAGTGAATTTAGTGGATTGCGTGGGGCGTATTTCGTGAGCACTGTGTTATAGCAGTTTGCAAGGTACTCGTTTCTGAACACGGGTTTCTGAATTTTACAAGGAAATAAATTTCACTGGATTGTAATACGTTTAAATTCAAGCGCGTGTTTGTATGCGCGCCGCGTGTGTGTGTGGGGGGGGGTTAACAACGCTTTGGTGAGATTATTCAGTGATATAAGACAAATCACCCCCTATCGTATTGGAGCCTCTGGAACACCCTCCAGAATACCCTCTTCATTTAGGTGTCAACTAGCGTGTATCGTACCAGCTGTCCGAATGACCGTATGAATTATCTGCCATAAATGTCAAGTGCTAACAAAATATCTTGTTACGCCGATTATTATATTGTCACCCGAACCGTTCTCTACTGGTGAACGTTCGTTAACAACTCAGTGCTTGCTCGTTTTATTACTAAATATATATTATTTAAACAAATCCTTTTGTGTCCATATATTAAAATATTACGCTACGTGTGTTATTATCAAATATAATGACGGTCGTGTAGAGTTTGGCCAAAACTGTTGAATTTTTGCGTTACACCATTTTCCTTCATAATCTGTTAGAATAAAACTAAGAATCGAGAAGAGACGGACTCTACAATGCAGACATTCGTAAAGAGTTAAACATTTTTAATATCCAAGATCGTATGGCAGAGAACAAAGAGAGGTGGATTGCTCATCTGAATAGCATGCCAGATGGCAGGTTGCCGAAGGATGTTTGGCAATACAAGCCAATACAAGTATTGGGAGACCTAGGAAGCGTTGGCGAAGTGTAACCTATATGTTCCTTTGGGATCGGAACAGGTGATTCGCCTAGTCCCTGATAGAATCGAGTTTTCCTCAGCACTCTTTTAGGTATATAGTAGTACCCTGAGGACTAGCTGCCACCGCAGTACCCCGTACCATAAAATCTCCTTGAAATACTAGCTTATAGTTATCCATATTTGTTCCCAAGCGTGAGGAAGTCGGAAACTTTGGCAGGGACCTCACACAGATAAAAAAATACTGTAATTTAAAAAACAGGAGAAGAAATAACGGAAAAGAAGAAAAGCTAGGACGAGTTTCTATAGTCATTTTCATAGCTGCTCTTATTAAAAAAAATCCCAAACATTTTGGCACAACGCCCTCTTTCGAAGATAATTTGTGGAAGACTGTTATGCTCATGAGCTACTTGGGGCAACTCTATCCTGCGGCAACGAGTTTCATCATACCATTGGCTGTTTGTATCTACAGCACAGTTGGATGCGACAGTACAAGAAGTTTTATTGTTGGTAAGTAATCCGTATCGAAATTCGCGCGTGGTTGTCGCAGTTAATTATACGGGGAGCGCCCCAACGTTGCCAAACGTCGCTACGAGATTTTTGTTCCTTTCTATTCATTACACTTAAAATAATCAAATAAAAAGGAATATTTACAAAAGCGTTAAGAAACGTAAGGACGATTTTCTACAAAGTTATTTTTAGCTGTTCCGGTAACTCATCGCTCGGAGAATGAGGACCGAGGAATAGTAATCGAGTTCAGTTATTAATAAATGAATAAATATTGTAATAATCAATTTTAGGCTGCCATTGTAGAAAGAGACAAGGGTGGGAGTGAGAGAGGAGGGGGTGAGAGGGAGCAAGAGAGAGAGTGCGTGTGAGGGAGAGAGTGCAAGTGAGAGTGAGAGGGAGATAGAATGAGTGGTAGAGGGAGAATGGGTGAATGAGAGGGTGTGATTGTTGCCATATACATAATTTTACAATATTCTATAGTACTCTGTACTATAATTTACAACAATATGATTATCAGATTATCAAATTTCACTTGATAGATAGGTTTACCATAAACTTGTGTTTGTAACATTATGTACATTATCTGATGTAAGTCACTAAAGTTCTACAGTTATTGTGTAATTTAGAATTTTCTAAATTAATGATTGTTTTTAATGCCAGTAGTGAGTGAAACATGTTAAAAGTAACTTTTAATAATTACATAATTGAAGATCCCTTAATCTGTATTTAGCTATAATATATTTTACTATACTATATGTTGACTGGTATATGTATAAACGTTTTCTATACCAATTCTAATATCTAATTGTTGATTATTGCTTTTATAATTAATTAAAAAATACCATTACATTATTAGTAATTTAAATTGTAATAGTGTATAAATTAAGTTCTGTGATATTATAATTTTCTCGTCTTTAAAGAAAACATGTGAAGATGTAAAACAAACTATCTCAACTCCTTCGCCAATAAATAATGCATACATACGCACGCACACGCGTGTGCTAAGTGCTAACACACACTGACATACACAAACGCGTTCACTCAAATAATTGCTCTGTTGTGTTTACACTTCTTTTGTATTCATACACAGGTCCTGATGATGGCAATAAACATTGTCGAAACGTCGACACAAGTAAGTAAAAATTTGTGTTATATTTTTGACCGATCCTCAAACCCTTCACCGAAAAATGTATTAATAAACATTAATTATCTATACCAATTAAATTGAGATAAACGTTACAAAAAAAAAAGGCCATCAGCCTGACGTCCAGCAGTGAATTAAAGAAACGGTTTGTTTACTTATAAAAGCTAAAGTCAACAGTAGTTTGTACTTAACGTTACCTTACGTCGCGTCCGTTGAATACCACAACAGAACTATCGCGCCAATTACTGTAACTTTATAATTTCTTTAAAAGACGTCAATGATGGGTTATTGGTATTAGTTATGCCTACTAGAGGGACGGACCTCTTCCATTACTGATTTCTTTTTTTACACCAGTGAATACACCAGACGTGGTGCTAAGACGACAGATTGAACACACACACACACACTGCAAGATCGCGGTTTGCAATTGACCTTGAAGCGTGCGTGTTCATGTGAGTTTTGTCCGTGTATTCAATGTATGTGTGTGTGTGTGTGCGTGCGCATGTGTATATGTTACTCTCACTTCTGTGAGGAAGAGAATCATTGTGCTTCGTTGCCCCGTTTAAATTTACAAACAAACAAAATGAAAAGTTAAAATAATGGTAATACGTACACTACCGAATGGTTCTGAAATTAAAGAAAAAAGATGATCAGAAAAGACAAACAGCAGAAGTGAATTTTCTGGGATCAGTTTGAAGGTGTGATAGATCTTGAAGGTATCTCGTACTTGTGTACACGGCACAATAAGTGTTGTGTTGTGTTGTTGCAACGTAATACGTTTCCGAAATTTCAGTCGGATTGCTGATGCCTGCCAAAGTATTCCGGAAAACACTAAAATATGCCTGGAATAAGTTACGGACATCTAAATTGCAACCAGTGTCTACAGAACCAGAAGGTCTTGACCCCACATCGGAATTGTTAGATATCTGCCAAGCCCTACCAGCATTTAACAGTTTGAATGAAGACGGCGTCAAAAATTGGTGTGAAATAGACTTACCGGATGTAGGCTACGAAATGTTTAGTGATGATAATACTGTTACATACGTATCGACACAACCTACCCACAATCATTAACCAATTTTTTTTTTTGCAATTAAAGTGCTTAACTTGTTTGAGTCTGAAAAATTTCCAGCAATAAATATGTTCGAGCGTAACATTAGTACTGTACATTGCTAGTGTTGTAATAAAACATTTTATATTGTCTTTAATGTGTGTGTTTCTTACTCCCTCACTAATGCGTGTATTTCACTAATTCGTCACCCCTTCGGTCCCGCATCTGACTAATTAGTGAGGACTTTGCCACTGTGACTTTGTATCTAACAAAAAAAAAGGTTTTAATTCCTGCTTTAGGGTTTTTTTTTTTTTTTTTTTTTTTTAAGTGACACGTATAACTTTCTGTTGAGGGATGCACTGTTGTACTCCGCAGAATTTTCTGTTTGAATCCATGTAACTTACCCGTATGGTACCAGCAGTAAAGAAGAGAGAGGGAAGCTAAACAACCGACGTTTCCATAGCGGTATACAGAGTGTTTGTTACGCTTGGCAAACTGCACGCTTCTGTCCGTGAGAAATGCATGGACCAGTGTGCCAACCATACGTGAACTTCTCTATAGAAATGCTGTTCGCCGCTACATAAATTGGACGTCGACCCGGTACCGCATATCGAAGGAAAATTTATTTAATAGGCTACGAGAATGGGGTACGTATGAGGTTGCAAGAGATTTCCAATATAACATCAGAAAGTATTGAGATATGTGGTAAATCGTATAAAAGTATAATCGTTTATTGCTGAATTCCCATACATTGCTGTACCTAAATGCTTAGGCGATCATTTTTTTGGCGACTTTTTATTTCCCGCTTGTAGCTTAATTCCCCTTCCCTTACTGCGCCTGGGGTTAGCGACGTCTCCTCAGAACCCTCTAGCACCCACTGGTGATAGTTTATCACTTTAGGAAACTATACTAGGTGTTTTTTAATATTACTAAGCATGTACACAGAAAATCATATTTTATAATTCAGCCCATTTTTTATAATACCTTATAATTTTTACCCTCAAAAACCAAAGCTTTTAGCCGTGAAATTAAAACACAATTTTTGCTATAACTTTGAAACCATTAGTTGTAAACTACTGTTTATTGTACCAAAATGTACATTTCTGATGCACTTTAATTGAGAATCAACATATCTACCACTTAGCACAAAATTTAATGTGTTGGAAACTTGATAAGTGAAGATATGTACTGCACTCGTGAAATAGAGCAAGAATTGCTATAGCGAAAGAGGCATTTAATGGGAAGAAAAGACTGCTGTGTGGCAGAATTCATAAGAATTTAAGAAAAAGGTTGGACAAATCTTAATTGTGGAGCGTTGCTTTACATGGTGCAGAGACATGGACACTGAGGAAAGAGGATTAGAAAAGATTAGAAGCATTTGAGATGTACGTTTGCCGAGCAATGGAAAAAGTGAGGTGGGTTGATAAAGTAAGGAATGACGAAGTTTTAAGAAGAATAGGAGAAGAGAGAAGGATCCTGAAGGTAATAGAGAAAATAGGAAAAGGAATTGGTTAGGTCATTGTTTAAGAAGAGACTGCTTGCTTACAACTGCCATGGAGAGTGTCATGGAAGGAGAAAAAAAGAAGAGTGCGTAGAAGAATGAAGTCAATAGATAACATTAAAATCAGAGGGTGTTACGAAGAAACGAAAAGACTGGCATGCGATAGGACAGCTTGGAGAGCTCTTACCATTTGAAGACCTACCTTAAGGCAGAACGAACACCAAAAATAACAAAAGTTTAAGGACAAAACAAGATTATTTTATTTTGAGGGTTGTCCTTAAACTTTATGCCGGCACTGTATTGCCTACGCGTCGATCCAGTATACAACTCTAAAGTTCAGAGCGTGGGCGCGCGCGCGCGGATATATGCTTATATTTTTATAAATATGTATACGTACGCGTTCGTATAAATTCTAATTACATTGTCGTCGAACCGAGATTCGTTCCATCAGAAGTGTGTGTGCGCGCGCGCGCGTCTGGTTTAGTTATTGTTATCGACAACATTGTTGCCTTGGCAACGCCATGTACTGGTTGCCTTGTGCGGTTCCACATTGCTAGTTGTAATCGCATTAGTGTACTTAATTTTGTGTGCTCGAGGAATGTATTTTAATCCGCTAATACTGATTGTATTACGGCACCGCATTGAGGAGTAGTAGGTAGGTGTCGGTACAGGGGTAACGGATACTTACTGTCTAATCCTTTGGCAATGATTCTAATTGTGTTACGTACATATCAGCGACTGACTTATTATATTAATTCGGTATCGTACCGAGACTAGTGCACTTGTACAGTACACGGATTTATCTGATTAAATGAACACCTAATCCGTGTTTAATCCTTAGTGTATATACTGTATATAGGCTATATGTTATGTTCGACGGTAGTGAACGCAACTATACTACGGGCAGAACTGTGTGTGTGTGTGTGTGTGTGTGTGTGTGTGTGTGTGTGTGTGTGTGTGTGTGTGTGTGTGTGTGTGTGTGTGTGTGTGTGTGTGTGTGTGTGTGAAACTTTGCCGTACAGACGCTTGTATACTAATTAATTATCTCAATAGACGATTCATTAATTCCAGAAGAGACGAGCCATTTTAATTATTTGGGAAATGATGTTGGGTATGATAGAAATTATGATGTTGATCAGAAGTTAGGCAAGTTCCAGACGATCTGTGGGACAATCGACCGTATTTTTAGAAACAAGGTTCGTCAAGATACAAAATTAACTTTCTACAAAGTTGTGGCGGTCCCTGTACTGTCCTATGGCTGTGAACTGTGGACAACTACCGAGAAACAAGACAGTAAAATACAGTCCTCGGAAATGGCGTTCTTAAGAGGAATTAAAACGTGTTTTAAACTTGAACGTATAAAGAATGAGGCCGTAAAAGAAGACGTACAAGTTTTTAACTTGAATGAAAAATGAAAAAATTACAAGCAACGGTTGAAGAACACGTAGAAAGAATTCCAGATTCCAGACTGGCCAAACAAGCCTGGAAATACAAACCTATAGGACACAGGTCTGTGGGAAGACCCAGGAAGAGGTAATTAATATGGTGGAAAGATACAGGTACAATTTAAAGCAATTTTGGAGTAAAACCCTGAACACACATAACGTGATAAGAATATTGTATCATATTTTTATTTATTTACAATCACAAGACGACGAAAAAATTTTGTTCGAAGTGACCATTTGTGGGGGGGGGGATTTCCCGGTGGATCCGCGCAAAAGATACAGGTACAATTTTAAGCAATTTTGGAGTAAAACCCTGAACACACATAACGTGATAAGAATATTGTATCATATTTTTATTTATTTACAATCACAAGACGACGAAAAAATTTTGTTCGAAGTGACCATTTGGGGGGGGGGGGATTTCCCGGTGGATCCGCGCCTGTCCATTTATGTGCCGTTTCCCATTGTTCTCCTTTACTTGTGGATCGTCAACTCAAAGCTTCGGCTAGTCTTTTAACTTTTCAACTAGTAACAGATCACAGGAATAATATTTTTAAACTGTTAGATTATCAACGTTTTAACGTTCTTTGACCACACAAGAGCATAGGCTGTACGGACCGATCAGAGACATTTGCATGAGGTATCGCCGGAGGGCACACAGCCGGTATTGTTTTTCTCCGCGCGCAGAGACACAGCCTGCTACCCAGATCCGGTTTGATTGTGTCCACTTAAGTACACAGGACACAATTATAGAACGCTGTTATTTGACAAAATATTTGCTCAGCCATTCCTGCCGCTGGGCCTTGTCCCTGTGGTTACCGACTCCGTATCGGGTTGTCGTCTTCCTACCGTTGTTTTCCTAACCCTTTACCGCCCCTTCCTTCTTCACTCCTATATTTTACGGTTACCAGTGAGGGAGACTCTCGTGTACCTCGTATGTATCGTTTAAACTGCTAAAACTCGTAACGAGTATCGTCGATATTCAGTTACACGTGGTGCAAAAAGAACTGTACAGTAATGCGGCCGTGTCAAGTGATACACAGCAGCATGCTCTTGTTTCTCGGCAGATTAACTGCGTGTAACACAAACTGAACACGCAACGATGTGTGACACCGGGCGCAGAGAGTATTGCGTTACCCTGTCCGCTCGTGAGGATTATGTAACCCAACTGCACGTGAGGACACGTGCGCGCATGACTTGCACGTCGCAGAGTATACGAAAAGACCCCTAACCTAAAAACTGAAATCACAACGGAATTTAAGTTGAGGGCTTTCGTATAATCCTGGTAAACAAAGGAAATTGTATAAATAAACTGCAAAATGAACACTTTTATTTTAATTTGTTTTCAGTTTCAAATTTCAAACTACACATAAGCCTAATAAATATCAAAAAGACGTATTAACTAAGTCAGTGGTTTCCAACTTAAAAGGGCCTGAGTGCCACACAACTCGGAAACCTATCGGTTTAGTACAAATCGCAAACATAATCTTTTCCTTACTACAGAGGCGGATTAGAAGCGCGGGTGCCTTATGCTGCCATCAGACCGGTGCCCTCCTCTCAATTCAAAATTCAAGCTTTTACCCATTATTTACTATTTAGTACACTGATAAATGGTATACACAGTTTCGAAAGTTAACAATTATTTTATTAAATTGTCATATTACAACAAATTTTTACCTAAATAGTGATTACAATGAGCATAATAGTATGATACTTAGCTTAGAAAATACTAATCAATCAATGTTTTCTTGACTTTACCTTAACGAAGTCTTGATTAAATTCTTCTGAATCTAGAGATTCAAGATCTCGTTTTCAATATTCAACCAAGCTAACGAAGGTCTCTCATCTCCCATAGTTCAACTCAACATACCTTTAATGGGTTTTAATACAGAAAATGACCTTTCAGATTCGCAGTTAAATTTTGGAATCGTCAAAAGCAGACGATAAGCAATGTATATATTCGGAAATACATCAATCATTTTACAATCAATAATCCAATTTAATACTTTGAGCGGACAAACTGTAGTATCATGGAATCTACCACCTTCATTCGAACATAAACCAAAAACCCGGCCAACTCGTCGAGTGTGCACACATCTTTTTATGATTTTTGATTCAGGACATTTTTTTTTTTTTGCACATTTATTATATTCAAAACGTTTTTGTGATTTAGGGCTGGATGGTGCCCCCTCTGACAGCTGAGGACCTGGTGCCCGGTGCTGCAGCATACCGTAGCATTACGGATAATCCGCCACTGCCTCAGTACTGTGGAAACTGGTGAACAGCGTACTAGTTGCCTGACAAATCGTAACGCTGAAGATGAGCTCCAGTGGTGGGGCCAAAACGTCTGTTCCAATCAACAGCATTGGATGACGGCCTGACAGCCCGGCGGTTAGGCAGAATATGAACAGAGTTGATGCCGGCAGTGTAACAGTGATTCTTATATTTTTTGCGAATTGAATTCCATAATGTGTTTTGTTCTGACCGTTGTCGCAATACAATAGACTCTTTCAAGAAGGGATAAACTACATTTTTTAGTAACCACTTTACTTTGAACTACCCTATGTGTTTCAAAGTAATGTACGGTATTTCGTGAGCTAAAAGAGAGCGTAGAGAAAGCAGGTTGGGTGAGCGTCGGCGTCTGCGTCGTGTCATTCCCATAACTTACTTGTGTTACCCAGTGTCAGTTCACATTTATTCCCACCGGCCCTTAGTACTACGTGCTTGGCTTCTACTTATCCCTATAGCAGAGTCGCGTCTGTGACTACCAACCGAATCCACTTCCAGAATAAACTTTATGTAATGAATTTTATAGGAATATTCTTTTGATCTTTGTCCGTGACCGTCGAGTTGGCTGCGTTTCTTCGCTAAGACTAGTTTACTGGTATATTATTGTATGTCGCTAGTACTGTATAGGCTACTCGTAGGCCTACAGGCCGTTATTACTTCTATTTCAAGCATAGTCAGTTGTCAAAAATTGAATTTTATGCGATATTCTTAATGAGTTTCCACTGTTACGTAATGCGGAAAATGTGTTGCACCATTACAAAACATTCTACGTGTTTCTCGGATGTTCCAGTGGAATCCGGATGTAATGTGTGTGTGTGTGTGTGTGTGTGTGTGTGTGTGTGTGTGATCGTGCGTATTGCTGCTACTTTAAGATTAAAGACAATTACGTGACACTTGTCACGCGTCCGCGGAGACTGATCCAGATTTCACGAGTCCGCGCGCGCTGTGTGCAAGGCCGCAGTCAATTACGTTCTGGTGTTTTCTAGTGGCGTTCTTGACGCGTAGTATGAAATATTCTGGTATTTCGGCGGGGTGTAAATACAAGTACTCAGCGACGCTCAGTTTCAGTTTGAGTTGCGATTTACACAGTGCGGTTCGAAGTGTTGTGGCGAAGTGCTGTGTGTTTTATAATTGTGCGGGACAATTGTAATACAATTGTGTTTTATGTTAGTTGACATTTTTATTGGGTGTGAACAATTTTTTTTGATTTGTTGTAAATGACCATCTTGTTGATTACAAACTGTTTAACTGTGATAATTAAAACTTGTGATCAGTGACTTAATTGGTGTCTTGTATCTTGTTTTCCACTGTACCATACGACGATCAGTAGACCGTCGTAACAATACGTTAGCTCTTCGTGTTTGTACTCTCACGATTTCGTAGACAACGTATACAAAACAACCAGTGGCGCATCTAGAATTTGGCTTTGGCGGGGGTCCGGGGTCGGATCGGCATTATACAAAAGAAAAAACAAGTTAAGACTAATCAACAGTAGTATCTTTAAAGTTGGTGAAATGAGTTCCATTAAAGTAAACGACGACGCTGGTTTTGAATATGCATTAGAAGAGTATGTATAACCAAACGACATTGATGAGTCCGTAATGGAATTTTAAGTTTTTGTTTCACGAAAATCAGGCAGGTATTGATGAAACTACGTTTTATTTGTTGCTTCAAAGATTGTACATTAATTGTTCAGTCTACCATTTATTACCTGAATTTATACTGAAACACGTCTAAAACTAATTGACTTGCCAAGTACCCACGGGCGGATTAACCATTAGGCTGACTAGGCTGTAGCGTAGGGCGCGGAACTTGGGGGGGGGGGAATTTTAGCTGAAAAATATAATAAAACTTTACAGCTAAGTGTAAAATTGGTAATAAATTAAAAGGATAAAAATTTGAGTTCATTTTGAACACAGGCGCCTTTTTGCGAGAAATTATGGTACACAAATTGTACATAAATAATAGAAGTGCTTTCCAAACAGTTTTCTCCAGTTATGAGTCATCGGCGGCCGGTGAAAGATTTTTTTCAGCTTTGAAGAGGGTGAAGAATTATTTACGCTCAAATTTGCGCCGGGATAAACTCACCAGTGTAGCTCTCTTGTTCATTGAAGGTGACTTTCTGCAAGGACTTGATTTCAGTGAGGTGATTAAAACGTTTGCTCAATCTAAAGCGAGAAAAAAGAATCTAGCTTGAACTTTACATGAGTCTTAACAAATCCACAAGATATTTAACTGATTGTCTTCTTTGTGTAAATGATGTTAAATGTACCCTTAATAAAACTGTTATAATTCTGTAATTACTTAGTTAATTTTTTCCTTATAAAAGCCATGCAAACTACAAATGGTTGAAGGTGTAACTCTAAAACAGTCTCTGGAAATTAGCGTCAGTTTTCAATTCTTGTGACTATTTCCAAAAACGGTAAGATATTTGAAATATTCCTAACTAAGAAATGTATTGTAGGGCGTTTAAAGCTTCATTCAGCCCCTTGGAAATAAACGTAAGAGTAGCCTATTGGTGGTGAGGGGGGCTAAAATATAATTAGCCTAGGGCGCCAAGATACCTTAATCCGGCCCTGCAAGTACCCGTCGTGGCTTGTAAATATGCGTGATCAAAGTTCTGTTACCAGACAGTTCGAGTTAGTTTATTTATCATTTCCATTAAGCAGATGTTTGTATTCAGCCTCGTCCTCCTCGTTAGCGTCTTCCAGCCAACCGTATCAAGTTGTTTGCGCACAACGGTAATGACGAGATGAGTCGCGCGGTATACTTCTGCGTTAGGACGAGCAGCGGGTTTTTGTGCCGGTAATAAAGGCCATGCTTTACGACAACCGCGAGCAAACAAGAGAATGTAGCCGTACAAGTTGTAGAGAGAACAGTCTATCGGCGTAGATAAGCCCAACAGACAGACAGACGTAATGGTATCTAGTTGTGAGGCGCCACATCAGCTTAGAGTAGAGTTGGCAGACAGTTGTAGAGTCGTGACTCACATACAGTACCGCGTTAACTACGGTTCTGCCAATTACGACACAGTACGCGTGTTTGTTATTTTTAGTCGGCTTATGCTCAGAGTTGAGGGGACAAGTACCGCCGCGTTAACTGCTGTCGAAACGTTTGAGCTCTTTTAAATTATAGCGCAAACATTTCAGTCGGATTAATGGCCTTTCTGCGTAGGGCGAACGAGCGTTACGGGTAGACCAGAAAGGAAAACATTATATATATATACATCGCGATATTGTCACGTTCGGTTCCGCCAATAAAGCGGAAATCCGTCGGGCCTATAATGTACACCATTCTTACGTAACAAAAGCAAGGAAGTAAGAGTGCGGAACGTTTATAAACGAAGTAAATAACGATAAGAGACGAACATGTAGCTCTGGATCATGTAGCAGCCATATGTAGATATACGACAAGCAAGAATTGGCGAAGCGATGCGAGCACAATTAAAATGTGCCCAAACTCTTCGCATTCGTATCTTCAATGTTATTTGAATTTGCTTCAATGTCGATTCGTAAATTTGCTATTAATTCTACCACATAACTTTCTCGTCTCTTCCTGCCCTCTCATGTCTCTTGCTGTAGCTGTTATATAAGAATATATTGTTACGACGGGCTCACGGATCGTCGTATTGTACTGTGGAAACAAAATACAGACACCCATGAAGTCGCCAATTACTGACTTTAATTAGTCACAAGTAACAATTTGAAATCAACAAGGTGGTAGGTACTCTAATACAATGATTAAAGTTAAATGAACACACGCAATAATAATTTAGAGTTCCGCACTAATTATAACGCAGTAATCACTTTCCACTAATCCTCAACAATCACTTGATCCGCACTCTACAATATCGCCAGGTGTAACTAACTTCTAAGCCGCCCGCTGTTGGTTATATAGGTCCCGCAGAGGTTCCAGAATAATTTTCCCTTCTTTTGGCGTCTTGCCGGCATAATTTGTGTAGTTACAAGTGTTCGAACAGTCTAGAGGCTACTTTACTCCACGGCCTTGACCGATACACGGCCTGGACCTGCTCGGCTAGCCGAGAAACTTTCAGAACGACGCTCTCTACTATTTTATAGCGTTACGCAATTGTTGTTGCTATATTTAATAGCCCCCGGAATTAATTCTTCATTGAATTCAATGTGTGTTGTCCCTTTCATAGTGCTATATTCCTGGCAGAACCTCAGCCTCCGCAACAACGGCTTTCCACATTTCCCTGTCTTGTGCCCGTTGTCTCAACCTTTTAACTCCCAGCTGTCTGAGGGAGCTCTCAACCTTGTGCAACCATCTAATTCGTGGCCTTTCTCTCAGGCGTCTCCCACCAGGTTGCTCAGCAAAAACCTTTTGCGGGACTCTTCCGTCCTCCATCCTTTGAATATACCAGCGTCACTTAATCATTTTGCATTTAGTACTTCCCACCGAGCCTTAGTACTTCCCACCGAGCCTGAGTCATTATATAGATTCTTAATTCTTGGTTGGACCTAATCCTTCACTTATCTCTATTCTTTACTGTACCATAGGTTCTTCGCAAAATTTTACGTCCTTATCTAGTAATTCTTGTTTCTTAATTGCTACACATTACCCACATCTCCGAGCCGCATATAACAACTGGCTTCAGGATTGTTTTGTAAATTCAATTAATGCGTGTTGTAAAATTATGTATAATGTTGAACTATAGGCTATATTTAACTTTTCTTACAATAACTTTTTCCATTACGGAGGCTTTCAGGGCCGGAGTCATTACTTAAAAGATTAATTTCCGGGCTGTTGGACCGTGGTCGATTGCTTACTGCTGTTGTCATTACCAGTGGCGTATCAATGATTTGCTCTTTGGGGGGTCCGGGGTTGAGTCGCTTCATACAAAAGAAGAAACAAGTTAAGACTAATCAACGGTACTATCTTTAAAGTGGTTGAAAACGTGTGATAACATCCTGAAAGCAATCCTGTTAAAGTAAACGGTAATAACAGAATAAAAATATGCGTTATTGAAACACTGTTTACAAGATAGGCCTACTTATTGTCCGAATTATTTTTTTCTATATTTCATATTTAAAACGTATGCGCTAATGCTGTGTAATAAACAGGAGTCTGTATATTTAAAAAAAGTTATTACTATATTAGCGTACACAGCTGGAAAAATAATAACAGGCTAAAAATGAAGACATTAACAAAATTCGTCGACTTTTTATACCCGGGGGGGGGGGGGGTCCGGTCCCGTTCGTCCCTTCCGTCACCACCACAGGTCATAACTAAACGTTTCGGCCACGTACCCAATTTTGTAATTTTGACTACTGAAGAAGACCCCTGTAGGTGGCTGAAACGTTTAGTTATGACAACACCAGTAAGCAGTCGATCACGGGCCGAAAGTCGTTTAAAAAAATTAATTTAAAAAAAGTCGCCCGGAAATTAATTAAAAAAATTTTTTTTCGGTTTCTTTTCTCTATGTCGCCGCACATATTAAGTTATACAAATTCGATGTGCACCTACATTAACCACTGATTTCTGTGACAATAAGTTGTTTTCCCTTTGATTTGGGCAGAAGGATCTGTACCCATAAATATTAGTGTGGTCAATTGTTACCGCTCGATCTAATCGAATTAGATATGTCCTGCACTCGTGAAATTAGAGCAAGAATTGCTATAGCGAAAGAGGCATTTAATGGGAAGAAGAGACTGCTGTGTGGCAAAATTAATAAGAATTTAAGAAAAAGGTTGCCCAAATATTATGTGTGAAGCGTTGCTTTATATGATCCAGAGACATGGACACTGAGGAAGGAGGATGAGAAAAGATTAGAAGCGTTTGGCGAGCAATGGAAAAAGTGAGGTGAGTTGATGAAGTTTTAAGAAGAATAGGGGAAGAGAGAAGAACCCTGAAGGTAATAGAAAATAGGAAAAGGAATTGGTTAGGTCGTTGCTTAAGAAGAGACTGCTTGCTTACAACTGCCATGGATGGTGTCATAGAAGGAGGAAAAAGAAGAGGGCGTACAAGAACGAAGGTAATATATAGCATTAAAATCAGAGGTTGTTATGGGGAAACGAAAAGACTGGCCTCCGATAGGACAGGTTGGAGAGCTTTTACCATTTGAAGACCTACCACCGAATTACCAGCTCGATTTTCAATAAATGACAATGTTTAAAACGAACTGGCTGCGCGGAAAAACAAAAGAGGTAAGACAAGACGGTGTCTGGTGTTGTTAATTATTCATATTGTCGACCGATTGTACAGAAATCCAGGCAAGCTTTCTACCAAGTTAGACAAACAAAGCTTTAGTTGGCCTACAACGTAATAAAGAAAATATACGAGACAAATTTACGGAGATGGAGTTGACAGGAATATTGTCTCACACTTTCTTCGTGATATTAAATAGTGTTACGCCGACTTGTGAAAGTCATAGGTGAATGTACTCGATGGCGGAGACAACGTAAACTTTACGCTACATAAAATGCCTCGTAACTGGTAATACTAACGACAGCGACAACACTTAGATCATAAGATTGTTTAGACGTTGCCGTTGAATATTGCATTGAAAAATCATTATACTCTTAACACATGTGACTAAGTGGTAATAATCTATAGGCTATATATATAAAACTCAAAGTCTGAGGAGGCCGGAACAGGAGAAATCCTATCCATGAAGTGATGATAATTTTTGTGGATCACTTAAAACCGAAAATACGGCGAATTGCCGAACACAATTCGCTTACTGTTGAGAACACGTATTTACTTGAAAATTTACAGTTTTTATTCGAAACAAGGACAAAAATATTCTTCTTCTTTAACCGCGTCCTATTGGATCCTGTGTAATTAATTAAAGTGATATAGTAGCTAGCAGGTGCCTTCTTTTCTGACGAAAAATAAAAACGTTACGAAACGAGAACAACGTATGCCGCAATTCAGACAGACGTAGCTGTCATTTTACCTTTAATTTTATCTTCATTTTTTTTCTGTTGTGGAAGCAAAAACGCACAACAATAGCGGGTGGGGGAGGGTGCGTATATAAAAATGACAGTATTAGAGACGGGGTGTGGCGGCACGTAAATGTGTCTTCGTCATTGTGCGTGTCTGTCACGGATACAAAGCCACGGCTGCTTGTTTCGTTCATTAAACAAATTGACACTCCGGTAACAAAATATTACCGATCGTTCGCTCACAGCTTCCTACACGTAACCAATTAATTAATGCGCGTCACCTGACAGCTTAGCAATAAAAATATACGTCTGAATCGATTGTACCCGCCAATCGATCGAGTTGTTCAGCGTAGTAGTGTTCGCGTTAAAATTAAACTCTAGTTTCAGTTAATTAAAATAATTCATCTACAGAGAGGTAACAGTATACCAAAGTTCTCGTTGTTTTCAAAATTCCTGTGGATATTCGACGCTCGAATTTCAGATTGTATGAGAACTATAGGATTAGAAAAAGGAAAGTACGTATTAAGTTAACAAACATTCGTGTTCTGGAGTGTTGGTAGGATTGTCGACCTCCGGCAGGTTACGATTTTTTGTTGTCCAGACCCGATCTCATTGTTTTTTCTAAGTAATTCCTCTTTTTTCCTTCATTAAGTTAGCTTAACGACACCGCCTACACAGGTTATAGCATACTAGCTTGTTACCTGTGCACTTCTATGGTATTTAATTACTTTAAATTTGCTTTTGGCTCCAGTAAATTTTCCTTTGATTCTAACCAACTAATTAAATTAATCACAGCTACCCTGTGTCAGGCAGTTCACTGGGAAGAAAAATATAATATAAAAGCATTTAAAAAAGTTCCTTTTAAACCTGAATTTAACACATAGTGAAGTCATACGATTCTTTTTGAATGATTTTATTAGCGCATTCGTGTTTAGCTTGAAATTTCCCTTATTTGATGCTGTACGTGATATTTTTTAGACTACAAGAAGGCAAATATTTGGGAGTTTATTTTTGGGGTTGGTTTGTCCCTTAAAAACGAAATTTTCAAAAAGACTTCATATAGCGTACCTACGGCTTCAAAATAATTACCTTAAGCATTTAAGGTAATGCTTAACTAAGCATAAGGGGATCATATCTGCGGACCCATAATTTTAACTAAGCGTATAAAAGGGATCCGCAGATATGTTCAGTCTTAACTCGACCGTCTGACATTTATCCGTATGTCTCTTTGGGGTATTATCACGATGACGTTTGAGCGGACGAACCGATTTTCGTAAATCTTGGCATGCGTCTAGACTCATATTGGTGTTGAGATTGAGCCTAGTAAAGGGACGGGAGACAAAAATGTAGATCGAAATTTTGGAAAAAAAATCGTAAAAATCCATGTTGGGTATCAAATTAAAGACAGTTTTAAACAAAGTTTAGAAACAAAATTAAAAAAAAAAGAGTTCAATTTTGCAAATATGGTGAATCAGAGTTTTGAATAAAAATTTTAAAAACGAAGTTGGTTAACAGACTAAACGCTAGCGTACCTGATCGGAATGTAATGTTCACTTTAATTTTTTTAACTTTAGGGACACCATGGGCTAAAAATGAAAGTCAGAATTTAAACAAAAATTAAAGCGTCTGCAATAATTCTAAAATGACCTCAGTCATGGCGGGCTCTAATAGAAGGCCGGAATATTAAACGTGCCAACGTTGCATCTGAGGCCTATAAGGATAGTGTAATAGAATAGCTAAAGTAAACAAGTTATATTTTGATTTAATTTCATAGCATTACTGGAATCATGCCTATTTATAGCTAAATGTAAATTATAGGTCTGTGCGCACTTAGTAGGCTACTATACGTTTAAGTTGAAGAAATTAGTGACTTAGTGTTTGGCCTAATAAATTAATTTTTTCGAATTATTGAATTCGTATCATGTGAATGAGTTAATTATTATATTTCTTAAATAATATAACAGTATTTTACATAATAAACTTTAATTTGCAGCAAATGAAGAATTATAAAACTGCTGTTAACCGGAAATTAAAAATGACGCGATTTGATTATTGAAGAACATAAAATTAAGAGATCGTCTAGTCGGCCTCACAATATCAGCTGGTTCCAGTGTTGCCACGTTTAATATTCCGGCCTTCTACTAGAGCCGGCCATGCCTCAGTCCATTACATCGTAACATTTTTGTTTTGTATATGGAATAATTCTGGCTGTGAATACCGCGAGTAGCGGCTGGTGGCGCGTTGTACTGGCCATGCAGCCGTCACACTAAACACAAAAGCCGCGCAGTATGCCTTGGTCCTTTAGGGACTGTTGAGCAGAGGTAATATAGAATAATTAACGTTGGTACTTAACCATGTTATTTGTAACTATTCATTTGTATATGTATACAAAACAAAAACGTAACAAATGAAAACACTACATATGGCCACCTTCTAGGCTAATAGTGTTTCTCAGCTAATGCTAAGAAAAATGTACTTTGTTCTAACTAGCGAGCGAGTTCTGCAGCTCACAGATCTTACTATGGTGTGCTGAATGTAGTAACAAAGAAAATGGTGTTTCAAACAGGTGTGAGTGTAGGAAGTAGAATAATGTTAAGCGACAGTCGAAAAACAAATATTTAGAATTTATACTGAAAGTACAGGAAGAAGTATGTGTAGAAGTTATACTTTCCATGCGCCAGGAGTTGATATTTCATTCAGCGTAACATCGTGTAATACTGGACGTTTAATATAAAATCGTTCGAGGGTTTATTGTATGCGACTGTGACTGTGTGAGGTACTTGTGCGCGCTCGCAACAAACGTCTGCTTGTTACCATTTTAATAACACGCCTACGTAGTCTCAGACTTTAATATCCTGCTCTCCTTGTCTGCGATTTTTTTTTTTTTTTTGCAAGCGTCGTGTTCCCCGCCTTTGGTTACATAGACTAGCGCGCTCGCAGACGCAACGAGCTTCTAATTTTGTATTTACACGTAGCAAGCAAGCTATAAAACACTGTCCCGTTTGATTGTTTATAGCACTCGCTAGTCTCAATATAAATTGATATGTCTACGCGTCTCACTGCGATATGCCTGCATACTCCATAATGGATTTATGATTAGTGTACGGTTTGGGCCATGTGCACTGTAATATATATGGCCATCACCGATATTTGCTGTAGATTGTCCGCGGAGCGCAAGAGCGAGACATTGAAATAACTATACACTAAGTCATCTCGTGATTGAATATCTTAACATTAGGACAATACATGAGACGTGTACTCTTTCTCGTTTATATCGTCATCATCCAACACTTTGCGTCCGCGGCTAGATATAAGTTATGTCTTCTCTAAGAATTTCCGTTTGTATCAGTTGTGTACTGTTTTGAGCCAGTAGGCAGTGATTTTTCGTTCATAAATCCGTGCAACATGTTTCCTATGTTTATACCTTTCTTTGTTATGCTCTTCAGTGAAGTGGCGTGGCGTTGGTACGTAACACCTGTTGCCGGTTATGATAGGCCTAAAACTTAACCTAAAAGTTAATTCGAATTTTTTCTTGTACCAAGTGTTCATTTTAGAGCATTTTCTATCATTCGCCGGGAGAAGAAGAGGGTCTCGGTTCAACAGGATCTGACTCTCGTTATACTTACACAGAATAAATCAGAACAAAAATAATCGAATTAAAAATAATAAAGACAAACAGAGAAACGCATGACTAAACGAACAAAACACAAATAGGTACGTAGTAACTGCTGCACGTTGGTTCCGAAAACGAACATAGCTGCTGAGCGTTTTGCCGGTTTATACAGCGGCAACACATTGGGTGGACGAATGTGTCCTCTCTCCACACTTTGTACAATGACAACTACTACGAGGCCAATGACTGTACGCAGTAAAACATTGCCGATGTCTGAGCCGGCAACACAAGACGGTGCAAGTGCCCAGCAGTTCGAAAGCAATGCTACGCTTTTCTTAAAGTTTCCTTACTAATATTGTTCGGATTTCAAATTATTCAATAACGAAAGTATATATTCTGTGAAATAATTAATATTATTTCTCTTATTTCGAGTACTGTTGCCGCCGGCAAGAGCGGTTACGTGGACACCACGCTACTGGTCTTCATTCTCCTCGGCTTCCATTCCAGTAACTTCACGTAACTTAACAGACATTACGACGGCGTGCTCAGAAGAACCTTAATCTGTATTTTTTGAAGTGACACAGACTACAGACGTTTCCATACGACTCTCCGTCATTCCAGCTTTCGTCATAGTTGTTTAGTTCAGCTAGCCACAATGATATTATAGAAAACACGCATTGACTTTTTGAGATTCTAGTTTTGAATACACATACAAGCGCGCTCCATTTCCTTTTCAACCCTTAGATGTTATTCGAAATTAACAAGTCCGATTATATCTGACGATAGTCCGAACGAAAATATGAATTAATTTGGATTTTACTGAAAACTTCGCAGAATATTATTTTCGTACAATATTATTTGCTATATTGAAATTCTAAGGTTGATATTTTTCATCGAACATAATGAATTTTTCATGAACATATATGTTTGTACAAGATAGTGTTGCTTGTTGAGGACCTCGTGTAAGTAATGTCCTCACCGAAGAAGCGACTCCCGCCTTTGCAAGTCCCGAGACGTGCCCCGACTACGTAAAGCGTCGACTACGCACATCTCCGGTCTCGCCTCGTCAAGTGTCGCGCCGTCGAATTCTGAACGTAGACTTTGTTCCGATCGTCAGCTCCGAGGCAGCGGAAGATCGGTTTCTCCCACACCCGAGAGGGTATTGTACACCAAGACTGGGTTTCGGAGTGACGATCGGAGGCTAAGCACTGTCTACTCTCCCGGTATAAAACTCCGGACATTCCAGAACTTTATCCACGGATGTCAGCGAACCCAATTGGATAGGAGTCCGTTTCGTACGGTACTAGAGATCGCTGTGTCATTTATGTTAAGCGTTTCGGAAGACGGAACATGCGAGAAGCACACCAGCCCAGATACGGCCGAAGTGCCGACAATGGGACTGTTTGTCGGGTGGCATCTTCAGGAGGGGCCTCGGAATGGCAGTATTGGCTTTCAGCCTCTGTACAACGGAACCGTGTCGTCGGAACCAAACCGCGAGGAGTATGTGGTATTAACAAGTAGACTTTATAAAGTATAAAATTTATATATTATTGTTGTTCTTCTGATAGTTCCCATCCGTTTCGGGTGTTGGATATCATACAGGCTATTTCAACCTCCAGCACTGCTGTACGGAATAAGTCAGTTGTATTCATGCCAAACCAGGTCCTTAAAATTCTCGGTCGCCCAACTCCTCTCTTTTCGAGTACTTTTCCCTGTAGTATGGACTGCAATAAGTAAAATCTCTGTTCATTTCTCATGAGATGTCCCAGACACTGAAGCTTTCTTATCTTCACTGTGTTAATAACTTCCCTATTCCCAGTTCTTAGAAAGATAGGGAAGTTATATTATTGTTAGTCTTCGGTTAATTTAAAGTTGTTTAAGAATTAACGGTATAACGTACAACCGTGTGCTAATTTAGTAAATGTAATTTTTACGTAATTGTGTTAAAACCGTGAAATGTTCTGCAGGCATGTGTCGAAGCGTGTAACGAATGCTCGGCCACATTGACCAGTGCGCTGTCCATAATTTTTCATTGTCGCCGGATGGCAGGTGTGCGTACACGTTTGATTAATGGATCGTGTGAACCTTACCGTGTTGTCATATTTCCAATATTTCTTATTCATAACGTACAAAATCACCGCTATAAAGCGAAGTCTGTAAAAACCGCTGTCGCACGCCATTTTTATGTTCTTCATATCCCTTCAACATTGTTTTCAACACTTTTCTTTCGATATTTTGCGAAAAGCGGCGTAGTTAATTTTTATTCATCGATGTATTTGGGGCAAAATTGTTTCAAAATTATTGTTAGTAAACGGGGATAGTTCGTACTTTTTCTGGTACACAATATAAAGTATTGTTACGACGGTCTAACTGATCGTCGTATGGTACAGTGGAAAACAAAATACAAGACACCAATTAAGTCACTAATCACCAGCTTTAATTAATCTCATTTAACAGTTTGAAATCAACAATTTATTGAACAAGATTATAAAATGTTGAAGTACAATAATTCAAGTTTGGCTGTCCACACAAATAATAATGTCAACTATAAAGAATTCCGCACTTTAACCACTTTTCACTAATACACCACTTGAGACGCACTGTCTAAATCGCCCGACAATAACTGAAAACTAAGCGGCAAGTATGGTTTCTTTATAGTCTGCAAGGTTCCATAATATGCGTCCTTAACAAACACTTGAAAATTCAAGAGGATACTTTAGCGCGGCTTTGGCAGAAACACACCGGCAAGGCTAGTCGAGAAGCTGTGATAGAACGACTCCATCGAACGCACGAGACGTTCCGCATTACGTAACACTGCCTCGCGTGTTAAGTGTCACGTACGCACACAAACATTACAGATGGGCTCTGCTGGGATAGCGGAGAAACATGTAGGACGTTATGTAAGGGCGTAACAGTATTTAGCAGACAAGTATGCTACTTGCCTGTAACTGTAATGAGTCACTCATTTATGTTAAAATTATATTAGCGTCAGATACAAAATGAACGTGTGTGCTTAATATGCGTATACATTAATGCTTCCCTCTTACAGGCTCTGCTGTTTGCAAAGGATTTTGCATTTTCTATCTTTCGGGCAGCTAAATATATGATAGTAAAAAATAGAGCTTGTAACCCATCAGGATCACATTTAAAAATTGTGATTTTAACTTTGAAAGGGTCTCAAGTTTTTAGTTTTTTGTTTCTCTCTGGTAAATGAAAACAATGATATAAATGAAGAGATAAGTAAAAAAACTCAGAATGCTAAGAGATGCTACTATGGGCTGATGAAATACTTTAAATCACTTCCGGCCGCCAAACAACTTCTACGCCGTGAACCAAAGAACATTAGTAAAACCGTTCCTGATGTACGGAAGTGAAACATGGTTACTGACACAGGGCGACCTGTTTCGACTTGCGTCTTTTGAAAGGATAGTATTTAGGAAAATTGTATGGACCCATTAGGGAAGGTGGAGAGCCGAGAATAAGATAGAGCGGAGAGCTGTATGAGTTGTGTAGATTGGCCGATATTTTGACATCAATTAGGATAGCTAGGCTAGGATGAGCAGGACATGTACAGAGGATGAATGAGGAGGATGTTCTTAAGAGGATAATGAAATGCACACCAGAAGGAAAGAGAGGACGTGGAAGACCCAGACTACGATGGCTTGATGGAATTCTAGAAGATGTGAAAGTACTTGGAATGAAAAATTGGTGGACATTGACTGAGGATAGGGAAGTCTGGGGGAAAATCCTGAGGGAAGCTGAGGCCACGGTGGGCTGTGAAGCTACTGGTGATGATGATGATGATGATGATGATCGTTCCGATATGGTACAGATCCAAATTTTTTTTAAAGTATTTTTGTTAACATAACTTTATCGACTGATTTGGAGACAGAGAGAACTGAGCGTCGAAGCGACGGACACTTATACAGGGAACGAATGAAAAAAGCGGCGACCGTGCTGAGCCAGACAAAATTGTTGGTTTAATTCCCGCGCAGATGGCGGTGCTCTTAAATGTGTACTGTTTTCGACATTGTTTGGAATAATTGCACTTAATGCCATCTGGGCACAGCAGTCGCCGTGAGTAGTGTAGACGCTCCTTTACTGGCGTCGGGGTCGGCGTCGCAGAATCCTTTATTTAACTGCCACTTGACTAGAACTAAACGAAAACTAAATGTTACGGGACATTGAGCGTACGCTCTTATACCTGCACGATCCGTCTATTACTAGCATGTAAGGAACTGCTGTTGGACGGATTCTTTAAAGAGCAAATTTTTATCCACTTTCAAGTTTAGCAAATACACCGAATTCCATAAAACAACAGCTTGCATTACATGTTTCCTATATTAAAGATGTTATAGCCTAAATATCACATGTGTTTTGACGTACTAGTAGGTTTCTGTACGTACTGTAGGCTGTATAACGTAATACAGCGGAAAATGTTCAGCATGTAAACGGTTAACACGAAATGTGGCTCAGGTCCCGATCGGTGCTTATATTTTACAGTTACAGTTCGTATGGTTAACACGAAAGTTTTCCCTACAAAGTATCGGTTAACAAGAACAAGTTTTGTTAAAAATTTATTTTGTTGCTGGCTTTCAATAGCCGCATAATAAATAATTCAGTCCACACATACACTCCCCAAAACAGTGTAAATTAAAAACTGTGAGAGTGATAAGAGTGCCGACGAACTTGACACGGAAAATTACAGTGAAAATTTACTAGTCCTTACCGCTACTGATATGCTTTCATTGCCGAGTCGTGTTCGTCGATATTTAGAAGTCAAATCGAAAACTGAAATGTTTGACCACACTGATAAATTAGAACAATTTGTTGAAAATAAAGTAGTGCAGAATTGTGTGCAAAAGAAAATAACGGACAGTTTTAAATAGAATTGAATATTGTCACTACAAGAATTTTAAAAGACATACTACATTACTGTACAAGAAAACCTAAATCGTAAGACTAAATTAAGATGCATTCGTAAGACTACATCGCATGTATTCTGAATTTTAAGAAAAATTAATGAGGAAAATAAATAAAACGTTTATATGTAAGTACTTTCTGAATATTCTTTATTGCTTTATTTTACTACACAACACAGGAAAATAATCTATACAGTATTTGTTCATTTATTTCACTTTTTGTCCTTTTAACATTAAATACGGTTAACACGATGAAAACAGCTGATCCCCGTCATTCCGCGTCAAACGTCTTCTATTGTAGGTATAAAACTTTTTTTTTTAATTGGTTACGTCAAGGCAATTATATTCGTCTCTCGCTTTATTGTATTTAAGATTTGTAAATAAAAAGCATAAAACCGTAAAAAAATTTATAAATAAAAATCGGCATATATGAATAAATTAAACCTGTAGATTGTGTAGCTTAAGCAGCATTGGCTCTCGAATTAGACTATACTTATGAAAGACGTAGGAACATATTAAATGACAAAATACCAACGTAGAATTGTAATCTGTAAGTTAGAAGTCCGAAATTAATTAAAATTTAATTTTAATGAAGTGTATCTGAGTAGTACGTTATTTCACGAACTACAGGCTGTGTTAAACCACACCGAACGTACAGTTAAAATAATTAGAAATGAAACGGCTGTCTCGTTGCGCTGTATCAAAAGGTCTCATTGCGCATGCGTGGCTGTGACGGGTTGTTTTATGAATCATTTATTATGTGTTGAGAACAGCGACATGGGCGGTGTATCACATTGTTGTGTGACATGGTTGGTCATCTCAAAACCCACATCCTGCACCGCCTTCCTTGCCCCCACTACCATTTGCGCGAACCGTTTCATGTCTAACTATTTCATCTGTAACTTAATCAATAATTTAACGCGTAATTGAATAACTGTTTAATATCGTGTTATATCATCAACTTTACTCATTTGTGTATCGTAAGAAGTGACTGAATATTCGTTTCTGAAATGTCATGTCTTTTGCTTTCAGTTATACGTTTTTGCTCTGTAGTATGCTCGAGTATTTTCACGTGTTCCTAGCTACTAGAACTAAGCATCATCTGCCCACTCCAAAAGGGCGATCTAAAGAACCAATCGTTTGCAACTTAACGCGTTTAAAAGTAATTAATGGCGACTAAGTGAAAAATTAAATGCCAAACATATTTAATTATAGTTCAGAAACGTAAGACAATAAAAATGTTGAACTTCTATTTCAAAAGAAAATACATATTTTCTTTGAATCATACCACAGCCTGACTTTATTTGTGAGTAGGGTCGTTCTGTGTTAAAATAATTTATAACCGGGCTGTTTGGCCGTGATCGATTGCTTTGTTCTGTAATTTATAACCGGGCTGTTTGGCCGTGATCGATTGCTTTGTTCCGTAATTTATAACCGGGCTGTTTGGCCGTGATCGATTGCTTTGTTCCGTAATTTATAACCGGGCTGTTTGGCCGTGATCGATTGCTTTGTTCCGTAATTTATAACCGGGCTGTTTGGCCGTGATCGATTGCTTTGTTCTGTAATTTATTTAAACGTGTCGGCCAACTACCGGGAGCCTTCTTCAGTAGAAAAAAGTTTTGAAGCGTTCGACAAAAGGGTGCAGAGCCGAACGTATCCCTAACCGAGGTAAAAGAAGTAAACATGCACGTCCAAAACACAGCGTAGCAATATCTGTTATGAATGACATTTATATGGTATGTTTATGTCGTTGGACCAGGCGTGGATCCACGGAATCCCCCCCCCCTACATCAATAGTTAGTCTACTTCAGACGAAATTTATTAGTCGTCTTGTGATTGTAGAATGGCTTTGTGATTGTAAATATGATACTGAATTCATAACACGTTCTATATGTTCACGGTTTTATTTTTAAATTACTTTAAATTGTGTCTGTACTTTACCGGGATATTAATTTTTGATCGTTACATAACTTAGGCCTAAATGAGTACTCTCCATTTTGGACTGCAAGTGAATATTATTAAAAGAACAATGAACTGACAAACATAGAGATGATATTGTAATTGTACGTTAATAAATTTATCGTGTTGATAATAACACACTGTATTTTTATCTTCACTCGTTCCTAGCATTTATTTGGAATTAAAGAATGGTCCAACTTTTCATATCCCTCGCGAAAGTCAACTCCCCCCTCCCCAGATTGCTTGCTAGATCCGTTCCTGAGTTGTACAGTACAGCCATTGTGTCAAGCTTTAGGATATTTCTTTCGAAACGCAAGAAATTGCCACAGGATATACGTCATTTACCAAGATCGACGATATCTCTTTAATTGTCGAATACGGGTGAATCTTAAAACAACATAGATCCCTCCAAAAACGATACGCGGTATGGGAGTGACAGGAATTAAGTACAGATTAACTATAGATAGGACTTTAACTGGTATAATACGCAACGAGGAACACTGTAAACATTCAAAAGGACGATAATTCCATAGTACCATACACGTACTTGGTATAACTATCGTAATCCGATATTGATTTTGGTTGATGACAGACTTTCCTGAAAAGGGGATCAAGGATTAAATTTAAACGTCTCGTTCTCTGCGCCCTGAATTTACAGTGACAGCAGAGGACAGCTGAATTCTAATTGTACGCCCAAACTCTGAGCGAACAATATAATGTGTTAAAAAGTTAGCAGACCATTATTCGGCATTCTTGTTTTCCAATTATTGTTGCTTATTTTCCTCCATTATTTTCCCTCGGTTTGTACGGGTCGATCATAAGTTGAACACGCTGTGGATCGTATGCTTTTCGAAAGTATTAAATGAGTCATATCAGATTAACTTCTTCTCCTCCTCTTCAAGGATTAGGTTATATAAACCTGTTCCGGCACCATCTCATCCTCGGACGACCCACGTCTCTTCTACCAATGGCTCAATAGTTCAGTGTCGCTTTCGGCAATCGATCCTCTGTCATCCTTTGCAGATTATCCCACCATTGTCTTTTGTAAATTGAAATAATTTCATTTATTCCCTTTACTTCGAATTCTGCTCTGATATCTTCCTTATTCTATATTGCAATGTATAATTTAAAGTATTTCGAAGAAACTGCATTTCAGCACTCTGAATCTTACAGCTTTCCTTTTTTGTCATGACCCACGCCTCACTTGCATAAATCAATGTGGATATTGTAATATCAGATTAACATGACAATTATATTTGCATCAGTCTTACACGCGTGACTTTTATGGTTAAATATAAATCGCTCGTTACTGCATTTAGTGAACAGTTATTGTTAAAACTTTAAAAACGAGAAAAATTTCAGGTTTGTTGTGCAGTCCAATTTAAATATAATTGTTTTTAATTTAATTTTGTCTAGTATGATCAATTTTTACTACATTTTTGGCGTTTAATTACTTCATTTACTGATTAATTTTATTGGGTATTTTATATGGTTCATTAGAAGTTGAAGCGTTTTTAATTACCGTAGTTTGTTATTGTTATTGCGGATATTAAATCGCGAAATAATCCAATGAACAAAAATCGTATTACTTTAATTGATTTAATTTCTATTGATTTACAATATTACTCTTTATAATCATTGTTATTATAATTACAACAGTACACCACTCGCACGGTAATTGGATTTGTGCTGAATGTTTAATGCCTAAATTACATTGTCACTACCACTTGCTTTCAATTCACGCTGATTCAGCAAATATCATGTAGTGTTGAAAACGGGGTTGGAACACTTGCTCGGAATGGCATTTGCTCTGAGTGACAGTTGCTCGGGGTGTACGTGTTTTATCAACGAGATGACACACACTTACGGCATAGGTATATACCAAATAAACAAGTACTGTACGAGTAACAGCTTTGCTACCGAGACGTCTGAGGAGCCGGGGGTCTACAGAATGAATGTGCGTGCTTATGTTGGTGACGTATTACTGGTTCTGCAAACATTGTTCAGTTGTTGAGAAGACGTATTCAGTTATAATTGTGTGTGCGCATTAGATTGACCGTTCGTACGTTATAAGTCAGTATAATTTATTGAATATATTGTTAAAGTGTGTTTCCTTATTCGCTACAAGAAATACCTTGTGAGAGACAGTCAAGTCACACTGAAACTGTGTTAAACGTATTTTAAATGTTTAGTATTACAGTGATACGTGCAGTGGAATGGCATACGTCA
This sequence comes from Magicicada septendecula, assembly GCA_034769895.1. Taxonomy (NCBI): domain Eukaryota; kingdom Metazoa; phylum Arthropoda; class Insecta; order Hemiptera; family Cicadidae; genus Magicicada; species Magicicada septendecula. The sequence goes on along the minus strand of CM068369.1, from coordinate 94,162,336 downwards.
CCACATCCCTTGTTCGGTAGCAAAGCTGCTGCCGCGGCAGTACTTTGTTTACTTAATTCTTTCAGTTCTATTTAATTAATTTACAGAGAGAGTTCGAACCTTATTGGCCGAACAAGAGGGATTCTGATTGTTCCACAGACGTGTATATAAAGCTAAATTCTATTCTAGAGGTCCGTGCTTCTTCATCTGCGGTATTCTAAAATGAAAACGTGTATTTCTATTATCACTTTAAATAATCATAGTTTAAATTTTATTGAGGCGAAGAATAAATAATAGAGAAAGATGTGTTCTCGATTTTTATTTTAGTTTTCTATAATTTTATGATTATTTTTAAGGATATATTTAGCTACATTTTACCGTCTCCAGAGAACACCATGGAAAGGTAGTCTTTTATAGTTTCCGGAAACAATTTTTGCGTTTTAATTAATTCTTTTTATTTTTTTTATTTTTTTTTAATAGTTTGATTATAATTTATATGAATTTTTCAGAGATAATTTTTTATTGCGATTTGTGGACGAAAGCTAAGTTTGGAAGTTTCCAAACACCTTCAAACTTTTTAAAAGGTTTAGAAACGAATTGATTATTTTCAAAACAGAGGTTCTTCTCTTCTTTTCTTCAAGGTTGAGGGATATTCTATCAAATGTGTGACCGCAGTACTCAGCGTCTTTTCGGAGATCGTTGATCAGTAAGTAAAGTGAATAAGAATTAATGAAAAACAGTGAAAGGTACATCAATAAGCAACAAATTTACGATATCACAACATGGAAAGAACAGTCTTGTGTAAATTAAATGGTGTAACGACAGAAGTATGCAAGAAGTTAATACATTGGTTAGAATTCTTCAAGTTCCAGTTTCAAATACAATGGTGGTACTATATATGATAAGAAGTGTTTATGAAAAGAACCAAATACTAAAAAAACCGCTGGCACACTTAAAAGTACTTATGGGTGAAGCTTGCAATATCAGAAGCATCAAAATTAGACTAATATCGTGTGTTTTTATGCGTGTGCGCGCGAGCCCCCTCCATACGTGTTTGCATAATATACTTAATAACAACAAAATAATTGAAGAATGAAATAGTAATAATAATAATAATATCCTTATTGTTACTAGTAATAGTTATAAAGGCATATAGTTAACGAAATTATATAATTATAATGTAATATGATATAATTATAGTTAATTATATTTAATTGTAATTAATATAATTAAGAAGTCAATAGAATTGTCTGGGATTTAAGCGCTGAGAATTTGATTGGGCTAACTAAAAGAATTGAAAGTATAAGATGTTTTCTAATGCTTAGTTGAATGTCGTCAATATGAACGTTCTTTTTTTTTTAATTTACTGTTAGATGAAATAAAGGACTTATTGTTGAGCAAATGTAGGGAGGTTGCCAACGTAACAGTTTTTAAAACTCATTGTTGGCTTCTGTGCAAATGTAACTGCTTAACACCGTGCTACAATTCCTGGAATCATGATGAATTTCCTAGAACCATTGTTTCTCCGAGCGAATGTCACTACATTCCGCCTCCGAGCAACTGTTATTCCGAGCAAATGTCACTACATTCCGTCTCCCAGCAAACGTTATCCCGAGCACAAATCTTACTACATTGCGTCTCCGAGCAAACGTTATCCCGAGCAAATGTCGCTACATTCCGTCTCCGAGCAAACGTTATCCCGAGCAAATGTCACTACATTCCGTCTCCGAGCAAACGTCGTCCCGAGCAAATCTTACTACATTGCGTCTCCGAGCAAACGTTATCCCGAGCAAATGTCGCTACATTCCGTCTCCCAGCAAACGTTATCCCGAGCAAATGTCACTACATTTCGTCTCCGAGCAACTGTTATTCCGAGCAAATGTCACTACATTGCGTCTCCGAGCAAACGTCGTCCCGAGCAAATGTCACTACATTCCGTCTCCGAGCAAATGTCATTCCGAGTAGTGTCACAACTTCGTTAAAAACGGTTTTTTATAAATATTGTTTGAGCTGTATAAACAGATGCAAATATTCCATATGGGCTACACAATTGCGAAAATTGAACTTTAGTTTATATGATTTTATGATCTGTTATGTACTTATGTGGAGTGAATCGTACATATCTGTATGTTCGTGTACGTTTTCACACGCGTGCGAGTGTAGAGGCGTTTAAGCGTTTTAATGAACAAACTACATGGATTTTAATACTGTGTTTTCTAGAAGAAAGTACGTGTTAAATTGTCACTTTACAGGCATTTTGTTAATGGCAGTCATTACAGCTTACTAATTGCATAGCCTACGGAGTTGTGTCCAGTAACATGGACCTAATTATAGTCAAGTTATTTTGACTGTGGTTATTGCCCCGTATTTTCTATGGCAATATTTTAATAGTATGTTTACCCATTGTAAACATACGTCTTGCGAGAGACTTAACGATTTATGTTCAGATCAGGCGGGCATTGATTTCACGGATTAAATCAGCGGAAGTCCATAGAAACAGACGATAGCAAATACGTATTATGAAGTAAACGGTTTTGTTGAATTCTTGAAAGTCTCTGAGGTACACCATTAAAATGAAAAGTTGCGTTAGTCAGGTGTTTGTAGAAAATTAAAGAAAATCGTGTCAAAAATGTGAGGCTTCGTAAAGCCAATATAGAATTATGATAAAATAAAAATAATAGACTACGAAGTACTGAATTTAAAAATAAACTTTTAAAAATGTTCATGACGTGTGCAGTTTTACAACACTAACAACGGCTATAATACCTTTCCAACTTCTTAGAAAGGAAAATTCTGAGAAAAATATTTGGACCAGTCCAGGTCATGGCAATACAGAATAAGAACATTATGAACTCGAAAATCTCATACTAGGGGCAAATTATAGTCATACAAAGGTTTTTAAAAATATATAAACACTTAGTACGTTTCACAGTTTTATTTAACTCTAACAGCTGTTTCGACTTCTTAAGCCATTGTCAAAGAGATGAGTGAACACCTAAACAGAGGATTGGTGGTGGACATCTGTTTAGGGCGTGTATCGGAACATGTATGAGGTGTAAAGATGGAGAGGGGTTGCAGGAGCTAAGGAAATATATTTATTCAGATTATATTTAGTTTTTACAGACACTTGGCCTAAGAAATCGAAACAGCTGTCAGAGTTAATAAAAACTGTGAAACGTACTAAGTGTTTATATATTTTTAAAAACCTTTGTATTAATATGTTTCACCAAGTGCCCAACGAGTAATGAATTAATATCGTGAAATATAGTCATGTTTATTAAAAGTCAAATAGAATGGAGGTTGGTAAAGAGGAACCGAGAAGAATAACGGAGTGGTGAGCTAGAGGAAGACCAAAGAAGAGACGGTTAGTTTATGGGTGTGAGAGAATGTAAACAAGTCGCTCAGGATCGAGTTAGATGGAACAGTATCGCCTGATATAGCAGGCTAAAACCCACTGACAGTTGTAAGCTTAAAAAGGAAAAAGAAAAATATTACTCGGAGAATTCGAAACAGCAATTTTAGTTCAGATCATACTGTGAAGTCTGTTGTTTTCATTTGGTCAGACTGGTCAGACAATTTGTTTGCACGATGTTTTGGGCACAACAAAACCGCTTCAATGTTACATAATATATAGGCTGTGTGCGTGATCTATGGATGTTTTCAACTATGTTTATAAGCAGACGCCATACGTGCAGGTGTTGAGTGAAGTATTGTTCTCGCATTCGATATAAAGTGTATGCGAACGGAAGACTTGAAGCACGTAATTGTGGTACTGAAATTTTCATTGATTCGAGAGAGACGCACCACCACCCAGTTCTGCCCGTTCCACCCTTTTATATATATCGCCTCATATTTCACGAGATCTCAGCCACTCCTTAATACCAACACTTTTAACCATAAATTCCCTACTTCATATATATTGAGGTTTAATTCTGTGAACAACGCCACCCTTCGCTCTGATTCGTCGGATCATCGTGACATAAACTCAACGTAACGGGTCGAGGTTTTTAGTGTCGGTTGTATTGTTCTTTCTTTATGAAGTGATTGATGTTGTCGCTTCCCTCAGCGGAAATGAATAACTCAAAATTAGTAAGAGTATTTTACAGAAAAAAAATAATAAATATTAAAAATATAGGAAAATAAAACAAACTCACAACTAACCGTTTTTAGGGCGTTGTAAATATGTTTACATTGTCATTAATATTACATACATTCCAGTCTATTAGCCTTTTTTATTTTTTTTTTAATTTTCAGTCTACAGTGTGTAGCTGTACGGCGGTCTCACGGATCGTCGTACAGTACAGTGGAAACAAAATACAGACACCAGTGCAGTCATTAGTAAATAACAATTTGAAATCAACAAGGTACTCTCGTACGATAATTCAAGTTAAATTTGTCCACACACGATAATAATGTGACCTATTGCAGTCCCGCACTAATTATAACACGGTAATCACTTTCCAATAATCCGCAACAATCACTTGATCCGTACTCTACAAAATCGCTAGGTGTAACTAACTAAACCGGCCGCTGTTGCTTATGTAGGTGCCGCAGAGGTTCCAGAGTAATTTTCCATTCCTTTGGTGGCGTGCCGGCATAATTTGCATAGTTACAAGTGCTCGAACAGTCTAGGGGCTACTTGACTTGACGGCCTTGCACCTGCACGGCTAGCCGAGAATAGTGTAGAATGACGTTCTGGACTTTTCGAGAACGTTACGTAATTGTAGCAATATTAGGCTTATGCAGTTAGCGTCCTGACAAATATTTAACGAGTATCTGTAGTATATGTAACGTAGATGATGTTCAATTTTCTTCTAATAGGCCTGTAGGCATTCTAAGATGAGTTATTTATAACCCACCCTTTAATTTGACTTAGATGTTACATATTTATAGTACTCTTGTATGACATCTTTAAACGACACATTTCACTGGTATTGTTCTGCAGTTGCAGGCCACTGATTTCAATCGTTCAGGCTTCCGGCACCCTTTCAGAACTGCATGGAAACACCTGAATGCAATATAATCTTTATGAATTTAATACACAAAAGTGTTTCAATAAATATGCCTTACATGTATGTAACAGTTGCTTATGACGTTTCTATTTCAAACTGGAAATTTTCACGGCGTTCTTTATTAATTTCGGGGCACTACACCCCCTCCCAAGGTGCCACAGACCGCGAAGATTTGCGAATCACTGCTGAAGGCCAACTCGTGTGAAAGGTCTTGTTATTTAGATTTACGCATAGGATTAACATTATTATGTTTAAGTAATCATTTCAGACACAGGACAGGGCGTCGGTCCATGATTGTGTCGTCGTCCCCCCCATGTGCAGGACGTTTCAGAGTAGGCTTACACCTACTGTACCACCTGACATAACGAGCCAAACGTATTGAATAATTTCGAAGTTATTTGTACGTTTTTACTAATTTAATAGGGAAATCTGGCCTTATTACCGTACTTTCCCAATAAGGAAGTAATCCAATAGCCTAAATAATGTAAACAATTTTTTAATTACAGGCCTATAAATAAATTTAGTTTTTGTCTTAAGCTTACATGGGCGGTGTCAATATTTACAAAATTGTTAGTAAAAACCGTTCTGTTAGGCTGCGGTCGGTTGCTGTGAATTCTCGACGTCGTCGGCAACGTTTCGTATCCCCCCTCGGGGGATCCTCTTTAGTCCACAAATAGCGACAGAGTGTATGAAAACAATTAGCCTACAGCAGATCTTCGGCCGAACGATACCCGACACTTGTTTCGGGTAAAAGCAGCCCGAATTTGTTTCGAATAAACAAGAGTCTGGTATTGTTCGGCCGAAGATGTGCCGTAATTGTTTTTGTACGCTCTTTCGCTTTTTGCGGCCTGAAGAAGGTCCCCGAAGGGGATACGAAACGTTGCCGACGACGTCGAGAATTCACAGCATCCGACCACGGCCTAACAGCCCGGTATGTTATAGTAATTTTGGAAATAAATATATTTATTACTTAATGTTAGTAATTAATATTTAAACAACGAACTAACGTTTGTGAAATGGTATGTGTACTAGAAGTAATGTTTAAATATTATATGAATTGTCAGCAGTAAAATGTGTAACCCTGTACAGTATGGAGTTGAAATATCCACTCTTGAAAGAAAAGTGAAATTTTTCCCTAAAACATGTATGACATTAAGTGTCGGTGTAAGAATTATTGAAGGATTCAACTTATTTTTATTAGGTTTGTTGGCGTTGAAATGCGACAGAATTATTTTCAAAATCGTAATCTGAATGTCTGAATATGAACCACACGTTAACAAGTTGTATTAGCATTAAGAGACATTCACCGTGGTTTTCAATGTCAACATTGCGCAATTTTTGAAATGCATATTCGACCTCTATAAGCGCGGTTTCGGTTATAATTGCGATCGTTTCGTTTTCCCTTAGTCATTCTGTTCCATTGACGTCCCCGCTAGCCGCAGTCGGTCCAAATAATGGAAACAAATTACCGTTTTGTGTTCCCATCAATTTTTAATTTTTTAAATATTTAATTAAACAGGAATCACATGAAACGCTCCTAGCGCCCGAAGGGAACTGCGGACTCAAAATACAGCGTGTACTATCTGCTCCATATCCCAAGAGGTATTGAATGCAACAATCGAAAAATATTTTCAGCACTTTTTGTTCTTTAAGGATTCGTAGAAAACGGTAACAGGATGTAGCATGAAACTGAAACTTCCCGTGCAGGGGAACGGTGGAGAGAATTTGAAATTTTTACAAGTAATATTTCAGTGTCAACGTTGAATTCGAAGGCCTGTACAAGAATGTGGTGATCGTGTATCCGTAACGTCTTTCGTGCGCTTGTTTTTTGAGCGTGGAGTAAACAATAAGACAGTATCGGATCGTACGAATACAATTGGGCTACATAATTTAGGAAAATAAAAGTCACTAAACTGAAGTTAATTAATTTTTCCCCTCCCAGTTTTACTAAGAAACGTTTTCGCTGAATTGCTGAGATTATTATTAACCGCCGGGCTGTTAGGCCGTGGCCCAGACGTTTCGGCCCCACCATCGGAGGCCATCATCAGTGTCCAGATTGGCACGGCATCCGCCAGTTCACCTCACAGATGAGGTAGAGACTAAAAGTCTCATAGACACTCAGTCTGAGGTGATTTGGCCGAAACGTTTGTCAGTAGCACGACTGTGGGCCACGGCCTAACAGCCCGGTTGATAATAATAATCTCAACAAAGTTAAAACCGGCCGTTAAAGCTTAAGATCTTTTTCACTGAATATTCGTTACGATCGATGTTTATCCGTACAAATAAAAATGGTGTCAGCGAAACATTGTTATACTGAATTCGTAGACGCGAGGAACGCACGTAAAATGTGAAAAGTATCTGGAGTAAGTGAACCATTTATAACCGAGTTAATTGCTTCATAGCCACAAAAAAACTAATGTTTTACTTGCGTTAGGTGTAAACTGGTAAACACGTAATCCCATTCAAACGTATACGGTGTGCTTTAACAGTCGTATTACTGCCAAATTTGAGATTTAGTGTCGATCTGTATAACGATTTTTCGTACTAATATATTTATATTTATGTTTTTCATTTTGTCAACAGTTGCAGTGGTGCCAGTGGCTAATTTTTCATTTAAAAATATGCTTGTACGGAAATTCGTATAAGAGAATGCGTGGATAATTAAATTTGACGTGTTAAGTCGTTATTATTTGTATTCCCTTTTGGCCGTTTGAACTTCTTATATTCAAATAAAAAAATTTCTTCCAGTTAAAGCTGCAGAACAGTGGCGAACCAAAAATAATCAAATAAACGTCAGATTTTCACCGCGTTACTGAAACGCGGACTGACTATAAAATCCGACGAGGCGTAAACTTGAATTTTACGTTTGCACGGCATTATATGTACAGTACTTACAGCGTTTGATACTTGGTGCATGGTACGCCTGTTTTTCAGCAAGGAAGTTGATACAATTTGATACGCTGCAAGTGTACATACGATAACGTCCTTACTAACAATGCCAGCTTTAAGTGTCTCACAGTAACTGAAATATAAAGAATATTGTTACCCACGTTTTTTATTGACTTCTATGCCACAGTCACATGAGACTATGGGCGAAATAGGGAAATACATTGTTCTTATGGAGAAACCGCTTGCCTATTCTAGCTAAATTGAAAATTTTGTAATCGAGAAATTAACTTCAAAATAATCATAAAATGCTGTCGTGCGTTATAAATAATGTTACTTTACACCTTTTGAGTTACTTTAAAAATTTACAATTACAAATATAACTATACAAAAAAATTGCTATACTGAGAAAAACAGAAGTTTTAGTTAGTTTAGAAACTTAACCCGTCAGTACTTGGATACCGTAGACTTAATTGAAATTATTTTTTGTCTGGTTGTAGGTCTACGTATCCTTGAGACTACGGTGGCATTAAATTGCATTAATTTATTGACTGGAGTAAAGAAAAAAATATTTTGATACATTCGGTTAAGGGGTTTTTCGGTATTGATCAGCGAGGAACGTTTTATTATTGGGGATAGCTGTATGGTGTAAGCGATGGATTTGTTCAGAAAACATCAAAATTATTTTTAAAACCTTCCAAAATTGTTAATCCAATTTAGTGCCACCGTAGACTCAAGGATGCACAGACTTGCAACATTTAAGTGTATGGCATCCGAGTTATGGCGAGTTGGGTTTCTAAAATAACTAAAACTACTGTTTTCTCAGTTATACGTAACTCCTGTTTTTTTTTTTTCTAATAGGCCTAGTTACAGGCTTACTTTTAATTGTACATTTTTTTAAATAACCCAAAAGACGTTAAGTAACGTTATTTGTAACGCATGACAGTATTATATGATTATTTTGAAGTTAATTTCTCGATTGCAAAGTGTTCAAGTTAGCCGGTATAGGCGAGCGGTTTCTCCATAAGAACAATGTATTTCCCTATCTTGCGCACAGTCTCATGCGACTTTGAACAAGGTATAGGAACTTTCGTTCGTAATTTCAACACAAAATCTTGTGTACGTATTTTCAGTTCTGCGGTGTAGAAGTACGCCTTCGCATATACAAGAGATTTCACGTAGGTTTATCAAAAACTTTTAATTCGAGAATTACTGCGTCTTAAAGGAACGTTTGCATTACATTTCAGTGTATACCAGCACACTGTGTATTCTGTGTATACCTTATACACGTAAGTGTATTTGTATCTAATGTTTGCCCGTACAGAAATAGTCAAGGTAATTTTCATAAAAAATTCGTTAATTCTGCGGCATATTTGTAGCGTTAAGTTGTTTCTCCCGTGTGGTTTATTATTCACTCCTTATCAGCGCGACTCGTTGGTCGGGTCGTTTGTGTGTCATGCGATTCTCGCATTTGTTACACTTTTGTTTGTTGTGATTGTATTTTAGCTAACACTTGTTAAGAACGACAACTCGTGTAATATTTTAGTACCATTAGAAAAGTTTTGTCTCCTGCTCTGTTTTCAAATACCAACAGAATTACCGACCGAATTTACATGAAGACTGTGCTGGTAGTGTGGTGATTTGTCGATTGGTGTTTCAGTATTTTGGCACCCATGCTTATCAGTAGAGAAAAGCACGTCACACAATTTTTATTCTTATACTCGATAGAATTATGGAGACCACTGAAGTAAGGGACAAACACATCTGATTAATATTCACTACAGAAATAGCAACTTTATCGTCTGTTTACTGAATTTAAGTAAAAGCTGCCGTTGCATAATCAGACGACGCAAATCATTAGTTTCAGAGGACTAAAATTGAATATTTTGTTCTTAAATCGGATTAATCGGATATTTGGCACACTATCGGCGGCTGAGTGTTATCAACACTGTGGCTAACGACACTCTCAATCTGGTTTCATTCGTTCTCAATTTAGTCTGTACTACAGATGCTCAACTTTTTTATGCTTGAGTGTAAATTAAATACTTTTTATGTTCCCATTAAATAAATCCCATCTCAGTGTAAGTTGTGTGAGTTAGATAGCCGTTTTTTAATTAAAAAAACGAATCTCTTTTTATTAATTGCACGAATTACTTATCTCACAATATCTTACTCGTTGTAAAAAGTGAACATGTATACATTTCTTAAGTGTTAATAAAATTTTAATGAGATTGCTTTCTTCTTTTATTTCATCTGTTTAGCAAACATAAGGTTATTTTGAAACATAAGGTTAAGTAGAAATCCACTTTCAAATGATCTGTGTACTTTCCGCCAGGGATTTAACTTTTTGGCGTTGACAGAAAAATATATTTTTTGCTTTTTTGTGAAGATGAAATCGGTCTGCATAAAGTTCTTTTTTAACCGATACTTTTATGCGTCATCTACACTTGTGACGTACGTAAAGATAATGTTACGATGATCGCACGGATCGTCGACTTTAAACAGTGTAATAAAAAACCTGAACACCAGAGAAATTGTTAATTATAACTTTAACTACATTTAGAATAAACAAAAACAAAAATAAACACTCGTATTCACGAATTTTTCAAGTTTACGATTGTTTAACACACACACTAAATTAATAAACAACGAATATCGTTTACCCGCACTTAATTAACTATTGTCATCTTTCACTAAACCGTTATCAAGGCGTATCTAGAATTCGGCCCTGAGGGGGGTCTGGGGTCGGGTCGGCTTCATACAAGAGAAGAAACAAGTTAAGACTAATCAATATTACTATCCTCAAAGTGGCTGAAATCAATCCCATTAAAGTAAGCCGTAATAACACAATAAAAATACGCGTTATTGAAACATTGTTTACAAGATACTTATTGGGTGAATTGATTTTCCTGTATATTTCATACTTCAAACGTAGGCCTGTACCCTAATGCTGTGTACTAAACCTGTTTGTATATTTAAAAAGGAGAAAAGAGTTACTGCTGTCTTAGCGCACATAGATGAAAAAATAATGAAAAAGCCTAAAAATTAAGAGATTGACTAAATTTGCGAACTTTTTCGACCCTTTCCGGTCCCGTTCGTCCCCCCGTAAATGCGCCCCTGCTTTTCTGTGCAGACTCCAGGATATACATCAACGTTAACTACGATTTTCTAAGGCTCCTTATTGTGATCAATATTATAAATTTTTCAAATTATATTTAATAGGACGAAGTGTGTACGCTAACATCATATACGCTGTATTTTTTTTTAATTTTTAACAAAAAATATTTTCAAAGTCGACTGCCGCAAGTTATTTCTGACGTGTGTACGTTCTGATAGCTTTCAGATAATATTATACGAACAGTAATTGTCAGAAAACCGGTGGCGTTAGACGGTAACAACTGGAAATTTCCGATTAAAGGAGAGCGAAAGGCCTAAAGCTTTTACGTCAGCTGTCTATACATATTATTGTGTAGTAGCAGTAGATCAGGTTCAATTCGTACGAAACACAAGTTACTTCGCCAACGCCCTCGCCTCGGTTGCACTGAGTGATCTACGACTTGGATTACGGTAACGAATTGAAAGGCAAGACAAATAGATCTAGATCCGCCGCACGCAGGTCATCCATCCATCCGCTTTAGTAACGCTGCGGGAGAAATAATTACCGAATAAATTTAAAGTTTATGTTGTTTAAATTGACCAGACGATAAATTTTTATCGTGTTAGCAATAAATGTGTATTCTCTTCTCCCCTCCCCCCCTTTCACACTTATCTCTTTTTTTCTTACCGCTCAACAGATCGGTGAGAGTGAAGAGAAGAACCCATACGTAATGTAAGAGTACTCTTCATGTACATTGTATACTAATACTGTGTCTGCATACGGTTGCATTTGTATATACACACAAAATGATAGCCACGTGTGCACTAGTACGTTCAAGACAGGCAAAGTTTAAGTTCTCAAAAGTTTCGTCTCCTGAAAGAAAAAGTAAGGATACAATTTTAATATTCATATTTGCTCACATCATTCTTGAGTAATATATATATATATATATTAATAATAATAAATAACTCTTTTCTTAAAAGAATGTATTATATATTTTTTAAATATATCACGGTGTTTCGATAGTTTAAACTATCATCATCACAATGTTATAAATTAATAATTTTTTAAAATTAATTTGTAATATTAAAAATTTTATAAAAATTTAATATTGTTACGTAATGTGGAACGTTCTCGTGCGTTCGATAGTGTCGTTCTAGAAGCTACTCGACTAGCCCTGCCGGTGTGTGTTTCTGTCAAGGCCGCCCTCAAGTATCCTCTAGAACGTTCGAGTGCTTGTTAAGGACGCATATTATGGAATCTTGCAGACTATAAATAGCCCACACCTGCCGCTTACTTTTTAGTTTACTTCGGCGATTACTCAGTGCGTTTGTAGTGGCTATTAGTGGAAAGTGATTATTGTGCGGCACTCTGTTAGTTGACATTATTATTGCTCGTGGACAAATTTAATTTGAATTACTGTACGAGTATAATCTTGTTGAATAGTTTGTTGATTACAAACTGTTAATTGTGGTAATTAAAGCTGGTTTTCAGCGACTTCAATAGTGGCATGTATTTTGTTTTCCACTGTACCATACGACGATCAGTTAGACCGTCGTAACAATATTAAAAGTTAGAAATTAAAAAAAAATTATTAATTTGTAATATTCTGATAATTATAGTTTAAACTATCGAAACACTGTAAATATTCAAAAATATATAATATATTCTTGTAAGAAAAATGCTATTTATTATTAGTATAGACTATTAATAACAAAAAAATGTAATATGTACTGAAAGTAAAGAAACATATTAACTTTGTAAAATTCCAGTATTTATGATAAAGCGATGCTAGGCACGTATAGAAATATGAATAATTTTATTGAATAATATTGTTTTATTTTATTTATGAAATCAGGGTAAGCTTGTTTTGTGTAAAACGACGTAAAATCAAAGTCGAGGTCAGTAAGTAGATCAGTCCTTTCGCGCACATCTCAATTCTGTAGGTCTCGTGACATTCGAAATCTAATAGCTTCGGGGTAGAAGAAAATAGGATTTCGCCGAATCCGACAAGATGGAATAGTAAAATTTGGAGCACCGCGGTAATGTGGGATTGGCACCGGACTGTGGTACTGCGGGTCACATTTCAGGCTGGTGAGAAAAAAACTTTTTCACTAATAATTTAAAATGTAACTTCTGTTTCCACTATTAACGTTTTTAGAAGAAGGAATATTGTTGAAATAATTTTTTCTCTGCGTTAAGCCTGTTTCGATTTTTTATTTAAGGTTCTGTTTTACTGAACACAGAATGCGTACACGTATGCAAATCATGTACACGACAGTTCTGTCGAACGTTACAGATGTATTTACTATCTGGCAACCATGTAAATCATGTAAATGTCGAAAGGTAATTTTTATTCCAAAATTTAGTTGAGACTAACATTGTAATGAAATGACATGGCTATTGACATGGCTGAAATGAATTTCTCAGGCACATGGCAGGGTATACGTACTCTCCATGATCATAGAAGAAACACAGATATACGGAAGGGACTGAATATTATGAGTATACTCGACAGGATTGCCCAGTATGGGCTGAATTGGTGAGAACATCTTTGCCGAATGGATGACTTCCTCATCCCCAAACAACTCTGGAACTATAAGCCGAGGGGACGGAGAGGTGTGGGACGACCAAGGAAGCGCTGGAGTGACCAGCTCTAATCTTTGACTATTTGAGACCGGAACAAACCATCCTTAGTTTAATCCGTGAAGATGATAATGATGATGATGATGATGATGACTAACATTGTAGTGGCTTTGCCAGTTGAAAGGTTTTCGCTGTTTATTCCGGGAGAGCGTGTGTCATTTGTATAACTCGTTGTACCCGAAACCGTATTTTAAATATTACAAATTTGCACTTGTATTCTTACTTACTACTCTTGATCAACAGTTTGGCCTGAACCTCAGCATTGTCCTATAATTGTACAACGGTTACATCATGTAAAGCTAGTAGTGAAACTGCCGATATATTGGCCGTTTACAGAATAATTGGCCGAATTTGTAAACTCGGTCAGTTGTTTGTTATTAAATGTTAAACACACTTTGTGTAATGATTCGAAATATTTATTTGAATGATAGAGGACCTTTTGTATCCTTGTAAGGACCTTTGTATTTCATAAGCAACTGTAACCTATTACGGATTACTGGATAATATTATACGCACTTTTAGGTATGATTTCCAAGGTGTAAAAACTGATATTTCTTGAGTTAGCTGACACCAGTCGATTTTTAAAATATGGTCAGACATTTCCGTTGGAAGATTTAGATTCTTTAACGGGAAGTATATCGAGTTTTTTTAGTAATGGTGAATTAACGAGTTTATCTAGAAATAGAATTTCTGCCACTCAAAAATATTTTTGTAGTTTGAATTTGATTAGGCCTAACCTAGTAAAGCGAATGATTCGAAATTAGGTTTCTGAAATCCTTCCTGAGAACTATTTTGCTTCACGTTTTGTGGTGTATTTTCTAGAAATCTTATTTTTGATCTTAAAAACTAACAAGCGTTCCCGTATAAATCAACGATCCACACTATTATCAACGTATATTTATACATATAAAGAAGAAAATACACACAAAAGAGGATGAAGGTGTTTTGTAAATTTACAGACCTGCACTAACTTCTGTAAATGAATCGTTTGTATTGGGCCAACGGAAAAAAAGAGAAAACGGAAAACAAATTGTGGGTTGTAGTTACAGAGAAGTTACAGAGATTGTTTGTTGCCAGTTACTACACTATCAATAAATGGCATTCACAAGGTACTTGGATGACCGTCTGAAGTGGAAGAGTCAGGTAGAATACGATAACGTATTTTGTGTAGTCGACTTTTCTTACGTGTAAAAATAAAGATGGCTTCGTAACAAGAAGAAAAAGAACTTTTACGACAGAAAAAATGAAGTGACAAATGGATTTGTTTATGCGGCCCACGACACAAAGTGACGGTGCACTAAAATAGATCCAGTGGACTCTGTTCGTCTCCTTTGAAGTCGACGTTTTTCGTAGGCGATGATTAATTGATACGCCCATTGTTTCTAAGCGGTTCAGTTGCACGATGTAGTTCACAAGTGTAGATGTAGTGATTGTACGGCTAACTTCTGGAACCGAATGAACAGTCAACTGCTCTCTGATGGACTGTGTGATGTATACGTTGGAACAGACATCAGTCACGAGAAAAGTACTGTTTACGAAATGCTATTTGTAAAATCGTATTATAATATATGCGGAAGTGTTTAGACTCGTTTTGTCGTTGATGCTGTGTTCTTGTGTAGTTTCGTTTAACATTAATAGCAATGTACGCTTCCATTGCCCCAATAATCGGTCTTTAAATCAACGGAACTCCCCTGATATGCTTCCTACAGGGAACGTGTTTTTAGGTTAGAAGTACAATAACTTTGTTAAATGATTAATAAGTGCATAAAAGTTAAAAACAAAACTTGTAAAGAATTTAATTCTGAGAAAAATGGTGTAAATAAAGTCAATACAAATCAACAAAAAATTTAAATTTTGGTTAAAAACAATACAATACGTTTTTAGGCAAAGATTTTTCTGTTTTACGTCGGATATTATAAACGTTATGGGAGATACAGTTCTGCGACCTGTTTTATTCGATTTTTCAGGTCAAAAACCATAAGAAACAACAGAATTCGCCCCTTAATTTACCTTCCCAGAATTTCAGAAAGTCTTCATTTACCGAAACCCGGGCGAAATCTTTCGCTAGCCGTAACTCGCTTACAAAGCGTTTCCGGACATATGTTTATATGAACTTTTTTTCTTCTTTTACACTATAGAACCATTTCTCAAATTATTTCCCTCTCCTCCCGGGACACCCTGTATTAACACAGAGGTTTTAAAAAACGTACAAACACTCGGTAAGTTTCACAGGTGATTATTTACCTCTGACAGCTGTTTCAGCTTATTAAGCTATTCTCAAAGATATCATAAACAAATAGAAACTAAATTTCTGCACACATAGTTGTTTCTATTATCTCTTTGAGAATAGCTTAATAAGCTGAAACAGCTGTCAGAGGTAAATAATTACCTGTGAAACTTACCAAGTGTTTGTATGTTTTTTTAAAACCTTTGTGTTACAAACATATATCATTATCTTAAACTTAATTTCTCTAGATAATTCGTACACCAATTAACTTATTTGAATATGTTTGCTGAATTACTATAATCTTTTAGATGTTTGATGTTAGTTTTTCTTTTAATTCATCGATGTTGATGGTAGAGGTATGTCATTTCGACAATAAATGACTCATTCCGCGCACGCATTCAGACATTGTTATTATTATTATTTTATATTATTATTGTTGTTGTCGTTGTTGTTAAAATTAACACAGCGTTTATAGTATTTCATCCTTTGGATTTAAATATTCTTACGCGCGCAGTATAATATAGGCCTATATGTAGAGCATCAGTGCCGTGGCGTCGGTACATAACACATGTTACCGGTTGTGATAGACCTAAAACTTAACCTAAAAATTAATTCGAATTTTTTCTTGTACCAAGTGTTCATTTTAGAGCATTTTCTATCATTCGCTGGGAGAAGAAGAGGTCTGACATATTCTCTGATCGCGGTTCGTCGAGATCGGACTCTTATTATAATACAGAATAAATCAGAACACAAATAATCGAATTAAAAATAATAAAGACAAACAGGGAAACACATGACTAAACTAACAAAACACAAATAGGTACTTACAATCTGCTACACGTCAGTTCCGAAAACGAACATAGCTGCTAACTGAGCGTTTTGCCGGTTTATACAGCGGCAACACATTGGGTGGAGGAATGTGTCCCCCCCTCCACAGATTGTACAGTGACAACTACTGCGAGGTCAATGACCGTACACAGTAAAATATTGCCAATGTCTGAGCCGGCAACACAAGACGGTGCAAGTGCTCAGCAGTTCGAAAGCAATAATTAAGCTGTTTCTGTTGACCTTGTAACACAACTAAATTTGCTTTCTATAAAGTGCAATAAATTAATATTTAAAAGTTCTTTTTGTCTTATTTACTATAAAGTCTTTACTGATGTGATAGAGTCTTTCATTTAAATATTTTTTTTTATAATTGTACATAAGAATACAAGTTTACTTCCTTTTATGTTGACTGCAGATCCTTCAGACGACGCGTTGGTCCTGGATGAGTACGTGGGTTGTTATATTCTGTCCGGCTTCAGGGTCGCTTTCGGGCGTGTAGACATTTCACACCGGCACGGTTAGATATGTTTTCACCGCGACCGATATTGTTATTATATATATAAGATACGCTTTTCTTCAAGTTTCCCTACTAATATTGTTCGGATTTCAAATTATTCAATAACCAAAGTGTTTATTCTATGATAAAATTATTTTCTCTTATTTCCAGTACTGTTGCCGCCGGCAGCAGCGGTTACATGGGCTCTAAGAGCATCTAAGCAAGTGTATCCTATTTGTTTAACGTGAAGAAACAAGAATTTGTATATTACAATAATAAACTGAGTTTAAACCGATCTGCAGACCGCATCTATTATTGTAGAGAATACATATATTGTGATAGTATATGTTTATCTAACAGAGAGAGAGAGAGTGAGAAGGAGAGGGAGTCTATTGTACTGTATTTCAACATTAATACAGTTGTAGACTCGTAATTTACCTCTATATCTCTCCCTTTTATTCTTGTTCTGTAGTCCCAAATTGTGCGTGTGTGTGAGCGCGCGCGTTGGGCATATTGTACCGTTGTGTTTTGTTTTATTTAAAACTGCCCCTTTGACAATGAGGTGAATATAATGAGAGAGGATGGGAGGAGAGAGAGAGAGAGAGAGAGAGAAAGTCAGTGAGTGAGGGTGCTGGTATCAGCTGTTATCTAGAAACGCTACGTCCTGCTGCTGCAATGAGGAGGGTTGATTGGAGGGGGTATCGCACACAAATCAGCCTTTAATGTGACGTACCACACACCCCCACCCCAGTGTTATATCCGTCGCCAAATTGTATCCCATTTAATGAAACCTAACGCATTCTCTACGTATATCACCGATCCATTCAGCTACATCTTTTAAATTCTTCACCATACAATGGGAATAAGGTCATATGAATAAATTACATTAAGCAAAGCGCCTTCTACGTAACACGTGATTTATGGCAAAACGCACTATTGTAGCCGCTACTTGAATAGTGTAAAGCAATGTCTATTGTACGTTTACAGCTCCGGATAGATTTACAGAATATATTGACACAAATCAATACTTTATTTTATCAGTTGCTTACATTTTCATGATTTTTTTTAAATAGAAAAGCTATTTGTTTTCCCCAACTTCTAAACAAGTGTCCGTTGACTTGCCTTTTCTGTTTTTGAAACGGTGACTTAAGTGTTCTTGCAGACAGGGGCGGATTATCCATAACGCTAGGGTATGCTGCAGCAACGGGCACCAGGGCCTCAGTTGTCAGAGGGGGGACCATCCAGCTGAATTGACTAAGCGAAGCAAAGCTTATGATCACATTACGCAGTTGTTTAGTTTTCTTACGCAGTTATTAACCATAAAGAGTGTCGAGTTGGAAAATCAAGCGAAAGCTCTTACAGACATTTATTCCATCGATGTGCATAACGGTTTTCTAACAGAACTGAAGCACTTTGTGCTACAAGTAAAATCGCAAGAAAGAGGTTTTTTTCAAATCGTTTGAATGAAGATGATATGATATATTCCAATTTGTCCGCTCAAAGTATTAAACTGGATTATTGACTGTAAAATTACTGATGTATTTCCAAACATATACATTGCTTATCGTCTGCTTTCGACTATTCCAAAAGCTTTTGACGATTCCAATAATCTGAGAGATCATTTTCTGTATTAAAACGCATTAAAGATATGTTGAGTTCAACTATGGGAGATGAGAGACTATCTTCGTTAGCAAGGCTGAATATTGAAAGCGAGATACTTGACTCGCTCGATTTAGAAGAAATTATACAAGACTTCGTCATGCTAAAATCAAGAAAAAAATGGATCGATTGGTATTTTATAAGCTTAAGCACTAGTATGCTCATTGTAATCACTATTTAGATAAACATTTGTTGTAATTTGAGAGTTTAATAAAATAACTTAGAACTTGTTAACTTTAGAAATTGTGTATGTTATTTATCAATAGATAAAAGGTTGAATTTTGAATCGGTGGAGGGGGGCACCACTCTGATGACAGCATAGGCCACCACGCTTCTAATCCGCCCCTGCTTGCAGAGGAACTACAATGACTGTCATGTGTGGCTGGTGAGTTTTTCCAGCTTCGCCTTTGTAAACGAAATGAAGTTCGTGTCCCGTAGCTCGATTTATCTCATATCTCGTCTTCCTGCCTGGGGGGGGGGGGTACAGATTTAATATTTCCATGTCAATGATCATAAATTTTACAAACACTCGATAACCGAGTTAGCGATTGGAGTGTGGCGATTTAACTTCGCACACGTGTCTATTCAGTACGGACTGAGAAAACAAACTTTCCCGTCACGTGCTAAGAGAAAAAGGCATATAAAACGTGTCGTCTGGAAACAGTACAACTGTGAATGCTGACGTAATGAACTTTCAAGGTACACGGCATTTTACGACAAATCTGTTGTTGAGTTGGCTCTAGTATATCAGCCGTGTTACCTAATGATTGGATTATTGTCTTAATTAAAATGATAATTGTGTGTTAATGAATTGTGGTGTAGTTTTGACGATCTCGTTACAGACGTGGCACCTTTCTGTGGAAAATTACCATCGTGTTCCTAATAAAAATCTTTGGCCGGTGGTACTATAATTGTCAACGTATAGAGAACGTTTCCATGGTTCTTCTGAAACACACTTGTGACGCCAACGGAACATTTGAACTTATGTTACTTAGTAACGTACTATATGCGTAAATTTAAAATTCGTATTACAAATTGTAGTACAGAATATTATACCGGAAACAGGTGTAATTTTTGGTAGCCTGTTTTTTTCAGGTTTTACCGCTAGTCCAGTAAGGGACGTAGTAAGGGGCCGAGGAGTGTGCAGAGAGAGCGGCTGTGATCACCGCGGATTACGACTGTGGTAACGCACGTAAACAATGTGACATACCTGTCGGATTCCGAGGGCAATGTTCGTACTGTTGTAGCTGAAATCGGTATCAGGCAAGAACTGATCTTTAATACCACACGAAACTAAAAACAGACAAACAGAAGATGCACGAGGCGTCTCGCGCCCTTGTTTGTTTGCGTTGTCCAGGCCGGAGCCCGATGAACGCCAGCTTCGAACAAACTAAAAACAGGTAGCCGGGCGCTTAAAGCGTAATATACCTCCATTTGGTACATTATGCGTCCATTGTCCACCGAGCTCGTTATTATCACTGTCTTAATTTTCTTAGCGTGCTTAGGTTACGTCCCGTCTAGATAAAAGAACAATTTTTGTTAATTTCACAGTGTTCGTAAAAGGCGTCCAGAGATACGAAATTTGTACTTTCTGTGTGATTGATTATTTATTTAAGTTTTTTTAGGTTAGAAGTACAATAACTTTGTTAAATGACTAATAAATGCATAAAAGTTAAAAACAAAACTTGTAAAGAATTTAATTCTGAGAAAAATAGTGTAAATAAAGTCAATAAAAATCAACAAAAAATTCCAATTGTTTCCAATTTTCCAAAATTTGTTTTTAGGCAAAGATTTTTCTGTTTTACGTCGGATATCATGAAACTTATGGGAGATACATTTCTGCGACCTGTTTTATTCGATTTTTCAGGTCAAAAACCATAAGAAACAACAGAATTCGCCCTTTCCCAGAATTTCAGAAAGTCTTCTGAAATTTACCCGGGGGAACCGAAACCCGGGCGAAATCTTTCGCTAGCCGTAACTCGCTTACAAAGCGTTTCCGGACATATGTTTATATGAACTTTTTTTCTTCTTTTACACTATAGAACCATTTCTCAAATTATTTCCCTCTCCTCCCGGGACACCCTGTATATCTGATTCGTAATTTTTTCTTCGACGCAACCTATTTTTTACTACTATGTTTTCAAAGTGAAGCGCGGTCCATACGGGAAGAAGACTTTAAAAACTTAATGGACACCGGCCGCGGAAGCCTACGTGAGAATATATGTTTTTTTGCGTTCGATTTTAGGATGTCATCGAAAGAAGTGAACAATCTGAGAATATATCACAGCTTATCTGCTTATTAACTGAAGACTATCAGTTGATACACCACGGCTGACGTGGATGTGTGTTGTGTATTGATTCTAGAAATAGTGATATGTTCTTACTTATAATAAGTCTGATTTCAACATATCCACTTCAGTCAAGTAAGTCACTTCAGTCCTCTCCTGTTATTTCTGTGGTTCAAATGATATATAGACCTTTGTAGGTTTAAACCGACTCCTACAGACCGGACCGTTGGATCAAACATTTGCCCCCAGTTGATCAAATACTATGTTTGTATTTGAATGTCCGTCAGACCGTCCCGAACGTTGGCTCTACACTGGAACCAACTTTAGCTCCAGTGTTGGACCAACAAACGAATTGTCTCCGACATGACGATGATGGACGATACAAACGGTGTTACAGACATCCGATCGCGTGATGTAGAACTGACACGAAGTACACTCGAACTAATATCAAACAGGTTTCCAACCTTTGGTCGCATAGTGCGCAGAGGGGGGAGAACACATCATTCAAGTGACACAACCCGTTTCACGCGGCATAAAAATCCAACAACATACTATTTGTGTATTTTATGGTGGCCGGCAACCTTGGTGATAGTGATATGCGCAGAACCCTGTTTTTTGTCAGTGTAGCGGCACATATCACTGAGTGCGTAAGTGTTGATGCGTTTTCAAAAACATTTACCGTATAGCCTTGTATTTCATTTAATTATTATTTTCAACACAAAAAATATATCCTACGTTACGAAAACTTCATCAACTTCTTAAGTCTAGTGTAAACTTTAAAGGTAGCTGTTCATGTTTAAGAAAAGTTATTATAAACTTAGGGTTTAAATGGAAGAAGATTAGAAATAATAGAAGTGTATTAAATGAATGTCAAGAGATAAGGGCAAAAAAAAAATTGAATATCTCAGGAAAACTAAACGATTCAGGACAGAAAAGCGGCCACTACTAGTAGTTGTTTATTATTTACATTATGTAACAAATAACATTGCTCTGGTATTACAAGTAGGCCTACATATTTGATTCAATTTCAAGTAATATTGAGTAAAATTACAAATAGTAGTTAGTTGCATGAAATCCGGAAATGTCAACAATGTGTGAAACCCGATTTGTAATAATTAAATAGTTAAGGGCACCAATAAGGCGGCTGTAGCAACAGTAAGACGGACGTTTTTGACATGTAGTACCCTCACTTTTCGCGCAGCTATGAAGCGGCCGCCGTAAAGTAACGCGATTGTACCGAATATCTTGCAACCCCAACGTCGGATGCTCGGCAGTCGACACTCGATACTCGCGCCACGTCCCCATCGTGTGACACGTCCAGTGTTGGAAATATTTGACACATATGTGGCCCCAACGTAACTGGTATGTATTGGTAGTGTTACGACGGTCTCGTGGGTCGTCGTGTTAAACAATGGAATTCAATTAACTGAACACCAGAGGAATTGTTGCTACAACTTTATTGACGATTTAAATAAACAAAAGCAACGTAATGCACACTCGTCTACACTAAGTAATGCAAGTCACCGGTTACTACAGGTGTCTGAGCACAATATTGCACTATAATCACTTTCTAATAAACCGCACACTCTCAGTAACTCCGACAATCGTACAGAAAATCGTAAATCCAAAACTGTCTGTATGTTTCCAAATACTATACTTATGTCCCGGCGAGCTTCGAAATGAACCTAACACGGCCTTCTGGATCATGCGTCGACAATAATCACGTAGGTGAAGTCGCCTGGAACCAATACTTTCTAGACGACACTAGACGACGATTGCTAGAACACACCGAAACGCTCCGTACTACGTCATCGCCAGCCTTGTACGTACATATCCGTATGACGCACATGCCACCATGTCATAGACGTTCGAGTATAAACGTAAAAGAGGAGTTTTTTACATGTTTCGGAGTTTTTTTTTTAATATATAAAAATCGGAATATTTTTATATATTAAAAAACTCCAAAACATTTATTGGAGACTACATTCAGGTTTCGGTATTGTCGTAATATTTTTGCAAGTTATTTGGTAGGCCTAATAGTAGAAACGGTGGTGGTTTTCTTTACAAATATAAATTACTTTCGTCAGTAAATTCACGAAGTGAACGTATATCTATTTATAAAAAGTTATTCCTATTGATCGTGTTATTCCTACAGCCCACAGAAGACGGTAATTTTAATTAAATTATTTTACAAAGGTTAGTGGTGATGAAAGAACACCAGAAATACTCGTTGCACAAATTGGTATAATAACGGGAGTTCATTTACACAAAACAGTGCCGTTTACTCTAATGGTAATTGTCGGTGTGTGTGTGTGTGTGTGTGAGCGCATGCGCGCTGCGCCGTGAGAAGGGGATGAGAACGGCGGTATGAAGTCGAGTGGGCAGACTTCTAATTAGTAGCTTTGGCTTAAAAAGTTTTTAAGCGAACTTTGTCAGATCCCTTTAACAAACATTTTTCTGCTGTGCCTGTAACACTGGCGTAAAAGTAATGTTGAAGACACCACTACACACTACTGTATTAGGTAAAATAATTATAATCATGGTTGAACGCCGTAAATGTATAGGCTGATATAATTTTGGTTCATTAGTTTTACGTTGATAATGGCTCTGTATCTCTCTCTCTCTCTCTCTCCCTCTCTCTCTTCTTTGTTTACTTTTCTTGTTTTCCTATCTTCTCTCGCTTCACGTGTCTCAGTTATTTTGTTCCAACAGCAGAACTCTTTTATTTTTTCTTCGCTGCCCATCTGTCAGTCTTAACGAAACTCAGACAGAGTGATTCCCTATTATTTATCTCTTTGCCTTTATGTGTCTCTCCTTGAATAACGTATATGCTTGCGTGCTTGCTTATTTGTCAGCAATGTGATTTCGTATTTATTTTTCTGTAATTTTATCTGCACAATTCTCTGTCTTATCTGTGTATTATTTTGTTTATGCAATAATAATAGTCGTTTTTTGTTTATGCAATGCCGACTTGAGGAATCTCGTCGCTGCATTCGTCTGTCGGACAACGCGCCTGGCGTCCAAATTCTGTGTTCACAGAATACACTTTTTTGTTTATTGTCAGCGATCTTTATTTTTTTTATCAAAAAACTACGCTCGTACTTGTATAATTGTCATAACAAACTACAACTGGGTCAAAAGAGTTAGTGCCTGATTACGGACAACTTTTAATTCGTACTAATGTCCTGAACAAGTACTGTAGGTATGCCCTTGTATACAATGGATTTGCCCTTAAATCCACAAGAACTAAAGTTTTCAATTAAAACTGTTGTGAAATTGTTTATCTTCGTCACCGGTCATACCTAAACAAAATGTCCCTTACACGTTTTACGAATTAATATTAGTGTAATATGACGTTTTTATGGTGTTCTGTGGACCTGGTTATGAAACGCTGTTTATCGCACGCGAAAGTTGCTGAAAGTATGTGCCGTAGTGCATGCAGTGTAAAATTGTTTCCGTGAAACATCGAAAAGATAATTTTAAAATGAGTCCAGAAGTCATTTAAAATGTGATGTATGATGTACGCGAGAAGTTAGTCGTTTAATTGACAGCATGTAAACCTGTAGAACGTCCGAATCGGGGCGGATCCAGAAAGCAATTTGGGGGAGGGGATATGAAAAGTTGTACCAGCCTGTAATGATCTAAAGTATAAATTAGTGAATGAATAAGTGAAGATAGATACACAGTGTATTATTATCAACACAACAAGCTTATTAACGTACAAGTATAAAATCGTATTTGTGTTTGTCAGTTCATTGATCTTTTAATAATGTTCACTACAGTTCAAAATACACACGACTCATTTAATTCATGTATCAAACAAAAGTTAAAGTTAAAATAATTTTAGAGTGAAACCATGAACCTACTTAACGTGATATGAATTTTGTGTCATATTCACAATCACAAAACAACGAAAACCCTATGTGACAGTAGGGGGGGATCCCACCGCCGTGGATCCGTGCTTGCTCCAAATTCTGTTTCATGTTTTTCAATAATGTGAAATTATAAGAAGACAAGTAAATGTTATGGAAAGTACGTTGATATAATAAAGTGTGTAATCAAAAATTAATCTACAAAAAATGTAAAGTACCGTTTACCAAATGGTAAAAGCTTAAGAGCATGATAATGTCTTTCAGCCGCCAGCTAAACGCAACATTATTATGGTTACTGACTGACTGATTGGTTACATACCTATCTACAGCTATGCAGTGTTGTTTGCTTGTTAGGTCTTTAATCTGCGACGGACGTTAGCACGTTAGCGGTCGCGGTTTTAGTTAACGATTCCCGGCTGGTAAATGATGACGTCATGCAGCGTGATGCGTTACAGAAATTTCCAAATGATGGCCAGCCATAAGACATTATCATGTCAAAATATGAAAGGACAGGAAGTGAACAATGATGTTTTGACATGATAATGTCTTATGGCTGGGGGTCATTTGAAAATTTCTGTAACGCATCACGCTGCATGACGTCATCATTTACCAGCCGGGAATCGTTAACTAAAACCGCGACCGCTAACGTGCTACCGTCCGTCGCAGATTAAAGACCTAACAAGCAAACAACACTGCATAGCTGTAGATAGGTATGTAACCAATCAGTCAGTCAGTAACCATAATAATGTTGCGTTTAGCTGGCGGCTGAAAGACATTATCATGCTCTTAAGCTTTTACCATTTGGTAAACGGTACTTTACATTTTTATCATTTCGTCTAGATATGAGCCTCATATCCTGGTTTGTTTATTTTCTAATGAAGTATGTGTTCTACAAGACGTGTGTCTTTAAGATAAGTCTATAACGTGAGATAAGATAACACATATCAATTGAGCTGTTAAAACTTGTGAAAGAGGGTTGAATAAATCATAGCTTTTAATTTTTAAAAACGATGTTTAGGCTGCATAAAAAAATCATCTTTAGGCATAAAAATAAAAACAGCGTAGACGTAAATACAGTAGTAGAGAATCCGACGATAAATGATAGTTAAGTGGAAAACTTACTAATAACTACATTTTATGAGTAAGAAAAACGACAGAATCCATTTGAGAAGTAAATGATCATGGAATCAGTCATATCAGCCGTGGGCTCTACAACCCTTGGTAGGTCTTGCCCTGTTCCAAGAGTTGATTCCATTCCTCCCTATTGCGTGCCCTGACTATCCAGTTTCTTATGTTCAGCTTCCCCTTTTTCTACTACCCATTGGTTTCTGGTAGAAAATGTGTTTCGTAGGCTGTCTTTCCTCCATTCTCTCTATGTGTCCAACCCATCTTAGCCTGTATATTTTTATTAACCTGACAATGTCCGGCTCTTTGTAAAGATGGTATAGTTCATAATTATACCGCCTGCGCCACATTCCATTTTCTTGTACTCCTCTAAATATTGTTATTAGAATCCGTCTTTCATAGCAACCTAGAAGTCTCTCGCTATTTTTTTGTCATTGTCCAGGTTTCTGAAGCATATGTCAGCACTGGCCTGATAAGTGTTTTTTAAATTTTGCATTTCGTGTTTCTTGAGATGAAGCTAGATGCCAGGTGCTTTTTAAATCCATAATATATTTTATTTTCGAGATATATTCTTCTTCCTATTTCAGTGTTGAAAATGATATGGAATACTCTTCAAAAATAGAAAACGAATTTCACAGTGCACAACACAGAAAAAAAAGAAACTTAGCAGTGGACTCCCAAACGTTGTCTGTTTTTTGGGGACGAAATAACAGGTTAAGTTGTTTAGTCCACTTACATGTATTTGTAATAGTAGTTATGTAGTTATAGTTTCATGCAACTAACGTTTACCACCCGCTGTAGTAACATATTAGCGGTTTTGTTATTCTTAATTGTATGTCACCAGTGCTAACCTAACAGTTAGAAAATTATACATTTGAATATTTTCAACACTTTTCTTTCTTAGGATCACGGATTACCCAAACTAATTCTTATAGTAATGAAATAAATGAATAAGTGGAAATAGGTATTATTAGTCTTATGAAAAGTTACTTAAATCCAGACAATTCAAGGTGACGTATAGCCTATGTAGAAATCATATTCAACCAATCGATGTATGTGACTACATATGGATGCGAGGCCTGCATGTTAACTATTCCGGTTGAACGACTTAGAATATTTGAGCGTAAAATCTTGAGAAAATGTTTGGGCCTGGGAAAAGTGGAAATGGGTTCTGGAGGATACGGATGAATTATGAACACGGTGCTGAATATTGTTACGAAGGGCTCACTGATCGTCGTGTGGTGCAGTGGAAAACAAAATACAAGACACCAATGAAACCACTAATTACCCAGCTTTAATTAGTCACAAATAACAGTTTGTAAACAACTTGTACAATAATACGAGCAAAATTTGTCCACACGCAATAATCATGTCAACTAATAGAGTCCCGCACAATTATATAACACAATAACACTCCGCCACAATACTTCGAACCTCACTTGAATAAATCGCCACTTAAATTAAACTTCTAAGCGGCAGCTGTTGTTTAAATTTATAACACAAGTGTTCCAGAATAATCCATAATGCGCGTCAACACTACTCGAAAACGCTAGATCGCAATTGATTGCACCCTTGAACACATTGCGTGACCGGTGAAGTCTGGAACACCCTCAATTGTTGACGCATATTAAGTGTCACGTAACTGTCTTTCTTCTCAAAGTAGCAGCAATAGGTACGCACACAAACATTACAGCTGGGCTCAACTTGGATAGCCGAGAAGCATGTAGAACGTTCTGTAATGGCGTTAACAATATTATGTATTAATTCATGTTACTGACAAATCCAGTTTATCAAGAGCAGAAGATTAGAATAGCTGGGTCACGTAGGGCGATTCGATGACACCAGAACAACTAATAGAATCTCATTCTGCAAACCAATAGGCAATTATGGATAGGTGACGTAGAGGATGATTTGAGAAGTATGATTGTGAGAGTCTGGCGAAGGTTGTGTCGCGAGAGGACAGAGTGGAAAAATCATTGAACAGGACCACAGAAGAAGAAGAAGATTTATGTTTTGAAATATTTTAAATTCAAGTAACCGACTGATTTTCGGTGTAATCTAAACATTAGAAAAATATCGGTAAATCAGTCGTAGTTAACTTAGGATTTTCAAAACTTAACACAAATATTCCTTCACTGTTAATATTTAGACTGTTTGACTTGATAAACTGTTGTTTGTGACCTAATCACTCATTGATTATCAAAAGCGATCGTTTTGGCACCAAACTAGATTTTATATACAAAATTGGACACCCCTGGATTATACATACTTCAATCACGAGAACCGGTTTTCAGCCGCCAAAAACAAGACCACCCGAGATGAACGACTTCCCAAGGTTTCCTCGTTCGCAAACCGCGATAAGTGAACCGCCATCGATAACTAGATTAATGAAACAGAATAGTTAATTACTTAGCTGAAGTTGCTTCCTCGGCTAAGTAGTTCGTTTGAGTCAGCCAAGAAGATCTGTGTAAATATTTGCGTCAGCAATTAACGACAGTTGAGTTGCTACAAGAAGCCACTGTCTAATACAATTAAAACTTTCTCACTTATCGTCACAGTTATAATCCAATCTCTTGTCGCTGCTGTTTTCCGTTTGCTTTCAGTGTGGAAACAAGCTCATTTACGATGGAAACAATATATTTAAACTGTATTAATATTTTCCACACTGAATCTAATTTGTGCTACACTTGGCGCGCGAATTCATTCCTCTACGGCTGGCTTGTTTCTGAACCCGGTTGTTTGTTTCGCTAGGATAGATAATGTTTATTTCTGCATGAGAAAGGAGTAGAAATGTATATAAGTTGTGCATAGAGGATAATTCAGTTGATGCAGTTAATAAGTTCAGATACCTGGGTAATATGATAGATAATGAAGAGTCCACAAACACGACGATACATGACAGGATACAAATAGGAAATACGGCATATTATGCTAATAGCTGACTATTGAGAAGCACACTCATTAGTCGTAATACAAAAATAAAAATATAAGACACTTATCAGACCGATCGTTGCTTATAAAGGCGAAACATGGACATTAACAAAAAAGGTACAAGAAACACTATGAATGTTTGAAAGAAAAATTGTAAGACATCTTTATGGCGCGGTTAAAGAAGGATAAAGAAGGTTAATGGAGAATATAACCAGGAAATCATGAGCTACTGAAGCATGAGGACATTGTAAGACTCGTAAAGGCTCAACGAATAAAACGACTTGGTCACCTAGAGCGGATGAATGGTCAGAGTATGCCAGACAAAGTCTTGAGGAGGGCGCAAGTCTATAAAAGTAGGGCGGCCGACTTAGGATAAGATGGTTTGGACGATGTGCTGGAAGTTCTAAGAAGAATGGATGCGAGGGGTTAATGGCAATGACATTGAGATGATGGCAGTGGATAAAAGACGTTGGAGAAGATTGGTGTTGGAAGCCCGGGCTCACGTTGGGCTGGAGTGCTAAAGAAGAAGAAGAAGAAGAAGGATAGATAATGTAGTACAGTGTTGATTCGCGATTTACCACGAAGTTATAAAACTGTGGACAGTGTATAAAACAGCATAAAAATGTGGACGAGTTTCTGATTGTAGTCGCCAAAATATAATAAAGTAACTTCATATATCCTTACTGGTTGTAGTAAGTTGCACTTAAATAAAAACCTATTTTATTTTAGTAATTTAAAGGTTTTTTAAAAACGTTTCTTTTTTCAGGAATGAGAAACGTCGGACACGTTTCTGTAGATAATTACGCAAAAGCGATACTGTACGTGTCGGGGGCAGGAAGTGTTTCTTGAATGAAGTGTTCTCGAGCTATACGCTCTCGACTTTTTGCATACTTTGTTTTGTCACATTCAGTCGTAATTTACGATGGAACTCTTAGACGGTTTGTCAAGCTGCTCTCCCTGTTTGTCTCGAGAAGGTTTAGTATAATTTTTATTAAAACGCATAAACTAATATCAGACAAAGGAATTTGTGCGTCATATGGATGTACACAAACAATTCCGTCTAACGGTATGTGCTACGTTGATTATTCTTAACAATTTATTTTTCATTGAATAATTTAGACGTTCAATCTTCTGCAGACACAACAAAATGTGTATGTTTTGAAAACTCTTCTTCTGGGATTACCTTTTCTTGCACCCTAATTTCGTCTACTCGAGAAATAATTTTTGCCCCCAAACATATCACTTTTTTCCGATAATTTAAGAATGGGCACGCGTGTGTATACTGATTACTGTTGTAAGCAGAAAAAACAAAAACATCGATGTGTCTATGTGGATGCGTAGAAATAAGCGCGTTTTCGTTGAGTGTTTTGTTTGTGTTCAGATAAGCTCATAACCTCATTGTCTCACACTTTCTTGGTCGAGTCCAACTAGACATATAACGTTTTCTCAGGGTTGAGAAAAGCCCGGAATTTTTTTCTTAACCCATTTAGTTTTTAGTGTTCTGTTGAGAAACGCTCAGTAAACTATGAACTTATCCTTAAAGTTTCAAGTACCTTGCAGTTCTGTGCAAGTACCTCAACTGGGAAAGCCGTGTTTTTTTATTGTACTGGAACTTCGTTTAACGGGACTGAGTGGGGGCGGAAGTAATCCGGATTAACGAACATCCGGAAAGTAAGGAGGCAAAATATCATCATCAACTTGTTCACAACACGGCATAAGCAAGGTGCTTTTTTATGTAGGATACCTCCCGCGTAGGTTCATGTTCCATGTTCAAGGATCCTATAAAATTAAAAATTCCTCCCTATGGAATTTTGTTTTCTCCTTCCATGCGAACTAGTATAGGGATCTGTTCTTGGTAATCCCTTCTCCTCCTGATCCTTTTTAAGTAGGACCACATCGTCTCTTCATATCCTTGAATAATATGATGATGTCATCAGGTGCTCCCTGTTTCGCCGTCAGATATCCTCCAGCCATCTCTCCCTTGGTCTACCCACACATCTGTGTCCTATAGGTTTGTATTTCAAGACTTGTTTGGCCAGTCTGCAATCTGACATTCTTTCTAAGCGTTCTTTCTACCGTTTTTGTAATCTTTTAATTTTTCATTCAAGTTAAATATTTGTAACTCTTGTGTGATAACCTCATTCTTTATACGTGTCGGGTGGTGGGGGGGGGGGGAGGATGTTGGCATACGCGCGTGTAAAATATACGTTCCGCTTTTTTAAATAATTTTCTTCCAAAGGCTCCTCGTTCGTCTTTGTCTTCTAATAGAATACAGTATCATGTTGAAACAGTTCTTTTACTGTTATATCGGATTCATTGTAATAAACTTTTTTAAGCTTTAAATTTAAAAAAAGTAAGTAATAAATAATGGAGGTATTTGTGGAAGGCAGCTTATCCAGACGAAGAAACGTGGGAAAACAAAGTCAGTAAGAGGGTTGCGGCGTGCCGTATCTTGTCTAATTACGTTTGTATCATCTTGACATTATCTGCCGCACCCTATACCTACACACAACCGTGTGTACGCGTATGCCTGTTACGTTATTCGGCCAGTCTAACCCGTGTCCGTACGGTTTATAAATTATTTCGGTACTGTACCTTTATCTGTTCCTGCAGTCATTTTCGATAGTTCAATTATGTGATTGTTTGGCTTCGATCTTTAGTGAATATCGCACATAATTTTATGTAGGTGAATCTTTTTTTCGGGGATCCTACAGTCTATGCCGCATCCCGATCGCCATTTCTCCCTATCCTTCCAGTCATCATCTTCAGTAGCTCGATCTCTCATGCTTTTCCTAATTCCTGTTCTCCATTGTGTTGTCAGTCTTCCTTTTCTTCTCCTGTTTTGTCGTGTGTAAGTCAATGCTTTGTTTGGCCATCGCTTCTCCTCCATCCTCATCACGTGACCATACCATAGCAACTGTCTGGATTCTATTCTTTCTGCAGTTGTAAATACGCGTCCTGTTTTCCTTCTTATAGCTTCGTTTCTAACATGTTGCATTCTAGGAATATTACACGCTCTTCTTAAAAAGTCCATTTCCACAGTTTCTATCATGTTTTTCTCTTTATCTGAAAGTTGCCAGCGTTCGCAGCCATAAGTTAAAATGGGCTCCACAATAGTTGTGTAGATTGTCAGTTTAGTTTGAAGTTCCATTTTGTTCGACCAAAGTTTAGCAAGCGAATAACCCTTTTTCCCTGTCGTATCCTATTTTTGATGTCATTTTTTGTTGTTCCAACTTCTGAAAGAATGCTTCCCAAATATCTGGGTCTTGCAGATCTGGGTCTCTTCTTCTTGCATGTCTCCTATTTTCAGATATTCTGTTTTAGTAGTGGTTATGTTTAGACCCCATTTCTAGTACTTCTCTTTCAATTTTGTAAACATATAGTCTGTGTCGTCCTCGTCACACGCTATAATTACCTGATCGTCGGCAAATAGGAGACTTGTTAAGCACTGCTCATCCATTTTGAATTCCCATTCCTGATGTTTTTCTTCTCGCCATTACTGATGGCTTCTTGTATACATATTTCAAACAGGGTAGGTGACAAGCTGCACCCTTGTTTAAGCCCTTTTGTGGTAGGAAACAAATCCTATTTGTGTAAATTATTCTGTGAAATAATTATACAAATTTTAATTTCGTATGTTGCAAGATAGTTAAGGCGATTGAAGTAGGTGTTCTTAGTCCTTTCTTTAATTAAAAATGATTGTAGCAGTAGTATATCACAGTTGCGTACCTGTGACGCCAAAATTTTATGTTAGGTCAACACGAGAACTGAAATTACACACGGAAAGAGATACGTGTGTAATATAAAACTCGTTTTTTGGCGGAAACTACGAAAAACCCCAACTCGAAAGTATGGCGGGGTGGTCCATATCTACACAATGGACCACCCCTTGCCTATTACTATACTTGTCTCCTTTTTTGTGGCAGAACTCGTTTGTTTCGGTAATATTCGTTTTCCAACAAGTAGCCTACACGTTTTGTGGCTAACCAAAAAGAAACGTCCATTATGTACAATACGTAGAGCGTATTTTGTCATTCCTTAATACATTGTTTTTTGCGTTTTCCATTAACCATAAATATTTGTATTTTTCAGTTTACATTTGCTGTTGTAGTTGTGTTAATATGTCAACTCAAAATCGTTAGGTTCTTTTAAGTATTACTGTGTTATAAGCATTGTATATTCACATCAAACGTTATGTTTTTCTCAACCGTGTCTTTTATTTATTTCAGCAGTAAACTAAAAACCAAAAACCATTGTCACCTAACCTCACAAATGAAAACAACACGTTTTTTCGCTTTGCATTAAGTAATAGGACTATTCACAATTACGCTAGTTGCACACACATCGATTTCGATCGTACGAAAAAATATCGTACGACCAAATTTTTTTAGTAGAACGAAGAAGAGCATGGGAGCTTGCACACAGTTCGATCTCCACATGGCACGGCACGATCGCCGTGTAGCTGCCGTCCACTTCCACTACAAAACGGTCGCCGTACCGTTTCCGTGAATTCAGTGGCGTACGATACATGCTTGCACACTCCACGAGTTATATTCGTACCGTAAAAAACCGTCTTCATTTGACTTGTTGCTTCTGACCAAACTGGGACCTATTTCATAAAAGTAAGTAATATTATTAGCAAATTTTATTAAATAATAATATTAGTGTGGGTTTTTTGCTTTATAAACATTTCAATCGAACTCTTAATATCCTTTACTAATATTATTAGTTTAATAATGATGACGTTACATGTTAACACGTGGAATCTTTTAACGGATAGTTAAAAGTGATTAATCTGTATAGTATCCAAATATTGATTTTAGTTTCTGATACGGTAGTTAATTAATGTGTTATTTTTTTAAAGCATGCTGTAAATATTGATAATGAAATCCTTATGTCATTGGTACAAATAAGACCAGTGCTATGGGACAAATCATTAGACATTTACAAAGACAGAAATGCATGGAAAGACGTCTGCTGTGATTGTGAACCAAGTAAGCAATCACATAACAACAACACGTTTTGGATTCATTTTCCATACAAATGTGAGTGATCTCGAGCTGAAACGATTGCACTCTACACGGAAAAACCGTGGTGTGTACAAGCAACGCACATACGATAAAATATCGTACGATATTTTTCCGTACGATCGAAATCGATGTGTGTGTGCAACTAGCGTTAGTACACTTCTTCTTTTCCACGTCGTAATATATCGATACAATCGCATATTAAAAACGTCGAAAATGTACTGCAGGAACAACGGATAAAGGTACAGTTCCATAATTTCATATCGACTACGACCAGTGGCGAATACCTCGGCTTGACTGTGTTCAGGTAAACATTTACTTTCAATTAACATTCCCGCGTGTATCTCTTTATATCGGATTTACCTTATTTTCAGTACAAACAAGGTGTCCGATCATTATTTCACAGACAATTTTTATATTATACGAGTATTTGCACATTCGCGCATTGACGCAATCAATACCGTCCGAACCTGCCTTTAACGTTTAATGTGGTATTGATGTTTTATAGAGTGGACGCCTCTCTGTGCGCCCGCACGCGCGTTCGATTCGGATAAATTCTGTATTATTCTAAACAATAATTAATCTTTTCTACCCGTTTTGTGTGTGTGTGAAACAATAGCAGAATTCTCTTGACAATGGAAAATGTTTATAATTATTTATTAATGAAGGCGCGTTTTGTTTTTTGTTGCTATTATCTGACAACGAAAAATTACCACCGCTGGGTACGTTACAAAGTACAGTGCGTGTAATGTCGGCCGCTGCTGATTAATCTTTTACCCGTCAGCTTACAACCATACGTATACTTCCATTTTGGTTAAGCGTGTTTTGTTACGTTTGAAGAAGCGTCTTTTTATTCTGCGGGTGTTGGACGACCTCTGCTACGTCTAGCATTCCTCCACCATTTTTTTCATTATGTCTCCATTCTTCTTCATTGTATCATTTTCGTTCGTATTCCATGTGTTGATGCTAAAGAATGCCATATCTTCTTTTTGTTGTTCTCTTGTTTGAAACATAGTCAGTTGCACTTTTGGGTAGTCTCGCTTTTGTCATCCTCATTTAATGGTCATATAATTTCAGTTGCTTTGATTCAATTTGTCCACACGCAAAATAATAATGTCAACTATTAGAGTTCCACACTAATTATAACACAATAATCACTTTCCACTAATCCCCAAACAGTCACTTGGTGCGCACTCTACAAATCGCCAGATGTAACTAACTAAGCCGTCCACAGGCGCTTATTTAGATCCCGCAGAATAATTGTCCATACTCGTGGCCCCGTGCCAACATAGTTTGCGCAGTTACAAGAGCTCGACAGTCTGGAAGCAGCTGGTGTACACGGCCGAGACCGAGACACTGCACTTGCTCGGCTAGCCGAGAAACGTGTCGAACGACACTCTCGACTTTTTGACATCTTTACGTAATTGTCGTAGCAATATTGTTACAGTGAGTCGACTCATCTCATCTATCGCTGCGTGCTTTAATTTGAGTGTTGTGCGTTGTCTCCGTCGTAAGAAATCCATTTGAATCGCGTCATTACGATTTCTGTCTCTTAGCGAAAGTTGGCAGCGCTTTGATGAATTGTCATTATTGGTTCTACAACAGTTTTATAGACTGTCGTCATCTTTCTCCTAAGACTGATTTTGTTTGCACAAAGCAAAGAGTTGAATATTTCACAGTTGCTCTATCAGAATATATACTCAGTTATTCATACAGCAAGGTCCTTCTTACCTTTAATGACTTCTGTTTTGTACGACGGTTATTATTTTGCGTACTGTTCTTCTCTTTAAAATTCGTAATTTTCTCAATAACGAACTGTACTGTACACTGTACTTTAATTAATTAATAATTAAAAGTATTGATGTTTCAGATTAGCGCCCGGCATTGCGTTGTGCTGACTTGTACGAGTATTCTGTTACGAGAGGAACTTTAATGTATCCGTTTAACTTCGGCATGCGCTCGCGTTTTATGTCCATACCGTTGTTGTAAACAACATTAATGGACTGTATCACCAGTGGTAAATATAAACAGGAACTCCCGATACAATTTATTTACAATACCGATGTGTTTTATTCACACGTAATGCTAGGAAAACGCATTATCTTTATATCCTATGTTGCGGACTTTTGGTCGTACAGTAATCCAGAAATTTCCAACCTTAAGATTACCGCGGACAACTGAATCGGAACGTACAATACATAAAATGCAGACTCCCTTCTTCTCGTTTAAAAAAATGTATTTATTTCTTTTTAATTTTGTAGGTGCTATATTTATAGAATTTTTAGTATATTTTTTTATCGGTAGCGGGCGCATTATTCTATGGAGAACGTACGACAGCTACGGTCTCGGTCAGTTGCGACGAAACAACGTTTTTACCTATTCTTACGCGGTCAGTTGCGCCCCTCACTTTCACTTAGTGACCGAATCTGTCGTTTAGAAACCTTCCTATTCTGAATTTCGATTAAATTTCAATTCTGCAACTTTTTATTTGTGCTAGTAATCTCTTTCTTCAAGTATTTTTGTTACGTTAGGTTAGGTTAGGTTAGATTAGGTTACGTTAGGTTAGGTTAGGTTAGGTAAGGCTATGAATGAATAGAATTATAAAGGTAATTTCTGTATAATTATAATAATAACATGAAAATGCAATTGATCGTAATTGACTGGGTTCAAATTTCTACCTCGGTCGCAACTGACCATCGACTGACCACGGTCGGTTGCGACCGTGGTTTACACGATTGTGTCGCAACTGACCACGGCCCAGAAGCTATAGTTTCGATGGCGTAAATTGATTTTACAGTGGCACCAACAGATGTAAAAACATAGTCATTGTCGTTACAGAAGATACTGGAAAATGGAAAAGAAAATTCCACTTTACTGGGGGGTATTTATTTCTAATGAAGTGAATGATCCAATAACAGCACAAGAATTCCATTCGATAGTCGCATTGGGTTGAACAGAATAGTAGGCCTATATCAAATCCAAATAGAAAGAATATATCGTACGAACTTCACAAGGAATCATTAATAATGATTTGGAGAACCTGAACTGCCACGAATAACGTAACTTTTAATCAGTTTGATAATTTCTAACTGCATCCAATATTACTGTATGTAAAAAGAAGGCTTACTTCTTGGGAAAAGTCGTCCACGACATGACCTCTTGTACTAGGCTGACAAATAAGGAGTAGGCTACACATCATATCATTTTAAGATCGTGGTTACATTTCTAAGGACGCTATTAAATAGTAGTACGGTGGGTGAAACCCAATATAGCCTCTCTCTCGTTTAGAAGAAATTCCCCTATTCCAAAATATATTTTCGGAATTGTAATTTGGTGAAAGAGAATTTAAAGCGACTCTAGAACATGTGTCAAGGGAGTTTTATTTTATGAGAACGAGGCTAGCGTTAGATTTAAACCTTGAGAGATATTAATAATAAAACTTATGACACGTATGTTGAATATTATTCATACTTTATATAAGTGCGTATGTAAGTTAAACCGGATTGTGTGTGTGTGTTTATATTTATGTGCACGTGTATGTTTTATTTACATGTTTACTTACTTGAAATTTTTCAGAATTAAATTCTTTATAAATTGTATTAAAAAATTTATATTTGTTTATTGACAATTTAAACAAATGAATTCACATCAAAACTAAAAAGTGTGTTTTGACCAATTTTTTTGATATTTACTTAACTTTTCTCTAAAACTACTCAAGGTACATTTCTGTAACCTTCTTTCTTCATTTTTCCAGGCCACAAACCACATGAAACCATCAAATTTACCCTTTAATTTAAGTTCCGTAATTTCAGTAGGGCTTAATTTTAGACTTGGAGTAGCAATCAAGGTAAACTTTTTCCCAAGTCACAAATCGGAAACGAAACGGGACACCTGTTTAGCCGCGGGGGAGGTGAGAAGGGAGGCTGAAATTAAAATATAAACATTACAGT
This sequence comes from Magicicada septendecula, assembly GCA_034769895.1. Taxonomy (NCBI): domain Eukaryota; kingdom Metazoa; phylum Arthropoda; class Insecta; order Hemiptera; family Cicadidae; genus Magicicada; species Magicicada septendecula. Next base: position 94,124,313 of record CM068369.1, on the reverse strand, counting down.
GTTTATTAAATTGCTATTTTGTTCGGTGTATGCAATGTATAGTTATAATACTTAATACATAACAAAGTGTAAATAAAAGAAAATATTTTTACAAACTTAAGTAGTCTATAGTACTTTAAATTGTGTTCAATCAAAAAATTACTCATAACATTAAGAATTTGCAAGAAGTGTGTAACTTAAACGTGTTTTTTAACTAGTCATATTTTAAACTTGAACAAGACTTTCTCAATATGTCCTTTTTGTTTTTTATTTTGTCAAAAAATTCATTATAACTGAGGAGCTTTTTTCAAAACTTAACATATCCATTTAGCAAAATTTTTCAGGAGAAGCAAAACACCTGTAGCTCTGAGCCATTTTATTGTTTCTGATATCTACTTAGCCAAAAGTATTGCATTTATAGCCCTTATTTAAAACCCCAGATTTCACTGTTAAAAATAAATATATTTCCAAGTTATTAACAAAATACATTTGGATTTGGTAAGTTTCAGTAAAAAAATATGGATATGTAAATTTATGAAAAAAAAAAAATCCTTAGCATGACTAAATAGTTGCAACCACTTTTCTTCACTCGATTTACCGGGACATTCGGGAACCGGGCAGGACACCAGGGCTGCACTCTGAAACTGGACCTATCCCGGTCAAACCGGGACCTATGGCAAGCCTAGTTACGGAGTTCTGGTAGTTTTTAGACATGTGTGTAAAGTTTTATAGTATTATGACAAGATGTATTTGCTGTACGATAATGTCGCAAGGGGCACGTCAAGTATTGTCAGACATCGACTTGTGTTTAACTATAAGATAAAGCTGCTAGTTAGACTATTTACCGTAATCACGATAGTAGAGAGGAACCCTTAATTAATACTGTTATCGGAGAACAGAATAAGTAGGACGCGTTAGTTGACATTCGTAAGTGGATTAAATGTACGTCTAGTCGTTGGTTGTGTAACATTTATAATAAATGGTCGGAGCTTTAATAGGTTTCTGTGCAGTGTGAACTGTGTGTCTCCCGGCGGAGAGGACTGCTGTGAGTGTTTCTCGAAAATAGTTAATTAAATGGAATAATTAAATGGAATACGGAGTGAAGTACTACTGAAACACAGGTAAAGGAAATTAACTTTTCCTCTAGTTAATCAGTTTACAATGTGTAAATGGAATTGAATGCGAGTGCGGTGTACTGTTCTCTGTTTTGTGCAATTGTTTCCTGGTTTAATTCGTAAAATTGTTTCAACAGGTAATTTAAATAACATTCACATGACCCAGTACATTGGATAAACCAGCACTTACGAGACTCATATAAAAAAATTTTTCTTTCATACTGTTTGTGTGACTGCGAAAGCATACTCACGTACATGTATGAATATACTAGGCCTACATTGTATGAACTTGGATATTGTTGGCTGTTCATTTACCGAGATCAACTTCTTTCTTTTTCCTGTTTTCTCGAGTAGGCCTACTGTGTCCAGTTATTTTATTCTTTCCGAAAGCAAACTTCTTTACGCTTAAACACTGTCTATTTATATTTATCGCATTGGGAAGATCTCTATCACTAGAATTAGTGTTTTCTAAATTGAAGAGGGGCGAACTATATTTTTATCAATATAAACTTCTACATTTTTATCAATTTTTTAAAAAATTATTCTTTTCCTAATACCCCCAAAAAAGTGAATATATGCAACTTGACAAATTAAAAAGTAATTGGAAGTCAAAAATTTGTAGAAAGTATGCATCAAATTAAGTCAGTCACTATACAATTTACCCTTATAATATACGGTATGTTAACTTTAATTAAAATAGTAAAATATTAGTGATACTGTACATAACAGTGCAACCTACCACACATTTGGTACAACTTTCGTTACGTACTATGAACTGAAACGTTATACTGAATGGTTCTGAATAAAAAAAGAATACAAAAAATTCAGTTATATGTATTTATTTTTTATAGTCATAGTAACATGGTTTTGTAGTATGCTCTTAAGTATTCATGTGGACAGTATGATCATGTAAATCAACTGATTTTTTTACATTTGTTTATAGATTTTAATCTATGCAAAAAAAGAATACAAATCTACAATTAGTATTAATTAACTAAAGTCACTATTATTTACTTTTATCGAATCGCGTGTAGACTGTTCCTAAACGTTGCTCCACGGAGCAGTAGGTGGCCCGCAAAGATCGGTTGTTGTTTTCCCATATATGTAGTCCATTAAATTCCATATTACCGTGAAAGTAGTGGAGAAAATACAATTTCGAATGAAACAAAGCGTTCAGAAACACTTTAAAAAGTGCGTTTCGTCACCAGTACTGCTGGCTTTCGGTTTAGTACGTAAATAAGTACTGTGTAAAACCACCTCCAGGCTGTTAGGCCGTGGTCCACTCCTGTTGTTACGAACAGACGTTTAAGTCTCTCCCCTGGAGGCCATCTTCAGTGTGAAAACGATTCGATAACTGACACAATCTTCGCCAGTTGACCACAGTACGATGTTCTATCACAGTACCATGGTTAATTGGCGAAGACCGTGTCAGTTGTCGAATCGTTTTCACACTGAAGATGGCCCCCAGAGGAGAGGCCGAAGCGTCTGTTCGCAACAGCAGGAGTGGAGCACGGCCTAACAGCCCGGAGGTAAGTCAATTCAAATCTAACACAGTTGACATCGGCTGTGAAAGTCTCAGGTACAGATTAAATAAGTACTGATAGAAATGTTTGCGCCATGATTATTTCTCTCCTGAAAAGTGCTCCGCGCTTCAAACAGTTTTGGGGCCGTTTTTTCACATTATTCTTACGTTGTACTGTATTTCGTTAAAGGAAATGTACTTTAGGAAATATCCTAAAGAACTGTCGAGGAACACTGGGTCTGTGTATTAATTAGGTAGTTCCTTCATATCTGTATCGATTTGATTTATTTGTTAATACAAGACGGTATTTCTCTCGGCCCGTCTTATGGCTCTGATCTGAAGTCTACTTCTTTGGAATTAGAAAATGTTGAATATTCTAAGAAATGCCCCCGAAGGTTGTATCGACTGATCGATGATAGTAGGAACATGGACACGCGAGAATACAGACAAGAAGTATAACTAAAGTAATTTTGTTGGACTCTGAAATTTGGAAGAAGACAAAAGAAGGTATTTAGGAGGACCTTTTGATCGTCGTCGTTCAAGAAACCAAGTAGCGTACGACCGAAATTCAGATGACCATGGATGACAGCTGAAAACTTGGTGTCATAAAGGTAGATGTTAATCTCCTTTGGTAGAAGAAAGTAGCAAAAACATCTACTGCCAGATGATATTCGAACATGGATTTCGCGAAACATTTTATCGTCTTTTACAAGTACTCCCAACCACTTGAAATTCTCGCATCATTCATAATGTCATTTCCGTCTCCTAGCCTGATTCCCTGGGGCCTAACACCTGGTGTACGTGTTACTAGTAGGTACTTTGTATTTTCTTTATTTATTTGAAGACCTACGTTTTGAGCTTCTCTCTCTCCAACACAACAAATGTTTCCTTAAAATATCTCTCTGTTCCAGCACTGAACCCCCCGTCATCAACGTATGATCACTGAACCATGGATGACAGCTGAAAACTTGGTGTGATAAAGGTAGACGTTAATCTCATTCGGAATAGGCCTATAACGATCGTAGATAACAGTAGGTATGCTTAGGATAAGATCATGCAGACTCGAAACGCGCGTGTGAGTGTTTTCAGTTGTGAAGGATGTAAAGGAAAAGTGACTGGAAAGTGAAGGCCTATAAAAACTTTGGAAATTTTGTAAATTTTAGGAAATACATTTAGAATTTTGTAAAACAAATGTAATATAGATAGGTTTATAATTAATAGTATACACAGTAAATATGGAATCGAAATAATCAGTTTTAAATTATTTAAGAAAATTCAAATAGCAAAAATGTAACATCAGAATTTCTTAAGCAAAAATAGGCATGTTTGGTGTCTATGTGTCACAAATGTTAAAACCAAAATAGTGATGCTATTAGTTTTAAATTCCCAATTAGTATAACAAAGTTATACTAATTTAAAAGTTTTGGCCAAGTTCATGCAATAAAATAATGAATTTGTATGACAATGTATATCTGAATCAACCAACCAGATTTCAAGTTTTACCTTAGCAACCGAAAATTCAGATAAATAAAATAGGGACTTCTTTAACAACCATCATTGAAAACAGACGCGTTTTTATAACCTCTTATCTAATTATATTTTAATGAGAGGAAACCTATACCAAACATAGTAAAACGAATCAGGACAGTTATTGAAGAATATTAGAGGATCCCAAGACCAACAAGACCCCAATTCGGAAGAATTTAAATCCTGGAAGAAGAATTAAGGAAGATTTGGACTCTATCTTCGTCCTGAACGAATAAAAGAAGAGGATCTGGGTGAATCTGTATAATTTTATAAACTTATTTAACAACAACACCCACATCTGAGCACACGAACCACTTAGAAAACTAAACAATAAAAAACCATATACACTATAATATATACCAACACTAAAGAACACTTGAAAATAACACAAATTGATTATTACACCTTTTGAATACCAAAAAACTGAACGATAAGTAATAAATATCTAAAACTTTTCATAACTTAGAACTGTGGACAACACCACCACGACTACTAGTTTGCACTATAAAACCATCAAAACCTTTTTATATCCTTATCTTGTAAAGTTTGTATTTTGATTTTAAGAGTTGTATTAATTGTTTAACCATGACATTCGAACCGAATACGCCCTGAGATTATTTTATTTAATAGAATAAAAACAACGAGCATCATTATCGAGGTTGATCCCAGCATAGTTATTAGTAACTACCAACTTATGAACGAAGACGACATAATTTTGTCACAATTTGTATTAAAATAAAGAAAAAAACCTAATTGATCAATTCGTTTGAATAAAGATTGATTAAAGGAGTACATCTGTTTGGTTTTTTTGCATTATTATTACTGATAAAATTAAAAGATACGATAGCACAGCAAAGCCGACGGAGCGACAGTTGGCAGCTCCGAATTACGTCACTGGTTTTGAGCGCCGAGGCGGGAGCGAACGGCGGAAATAGTGAAATACAACAGTAAATGAATTTACTTACGTCTTATTATTCAACACTATAGAGAGTAGTTGGGTTATAATATTATTATTTGTTGTTCTGCCCTAAGGCAGGTCTTCAAATGGTAAGAGCTCTCCAAGCTGTCCTATCGCATGCCAGTCTTTTCTTTTCTTCGTAACACCCTCTGATTTTAATGCTATCTATTAACTTCATTCTTCTACGTCCTCTTCTTTTTTCTCCTTCTATGACACTCTCCATGCCAGTTGTAAGCAAGCAGTCTCTTCTTAAACAATGACCTAATCAATTCTTTTTCCTATTTTATATTACTTTCAGGATTCTTCTCTCTTCCCCTATTCTTCTTAAAACTTCACCATTCCTTACTTTATCAACCCACCTCACTTTTTCCATTGGTCGCCAAACCCACATCTCAGATGCGTCTAATCTTTTCTCATCCTCTTTCCTCAGTGTCCATGTCTCTGCATCGTATAAAGCAACGCTCCACACATAACATTTGCCCAACTTTTTTCTTAAATTCTTATGAATTCTGCCACACAGCAGTCTTTTCTTCCCATTAAATGCCTCTTTCGCTATAGCAATTCTTGCTCTAATTTCACGAGTGCAGGACATATATTCACTTATCAAGCTGCCAAGATATTTAAATATCTGTTGTATTTTGTCTTGCCCTGTCTGTATGTTTGCCCTATTTCCTCCTCTGCTAATCACCATAGAGAGTTAGTTTTTTCCTTGTTAATCCTCATTCCATATTCCTCGCATACCAAATTAAAATCTCTTATCATTTCATCCATTGTCTCTTCCTGTTCTGCTAAAACAGCCATGTCATCAGCAAACCTTATACATCCAATTCTTCTTCCACCGACATTCACACCTCTTGTTGAATTTATTCATAAAACAAATGAATATAAATATGCAAACGAAAAATATCGAAAATTCCAAGCTTTTGTACAAAGTCGTCACTAAATACCTTAATAAAACGACTGAAATTGTTTTATAAATTGCGGGGAATCGTAAAAAAATAATGGGGAACCTTTAGACCCGGGGTTGATTGATGGAGGGAGGGAGTAACGGCGTGTGTTGTCGCATGCAATTGTGTTGGCCATCCTGTGTTGTGTTTTGTGTCCAAACAACACGGACAACATGCGGTAAATATTGTTGCAGCGTAAATTATGAATGCTATGCGGCAGCTGTCAAGTCCGAGTACAGTGCGACTGTGGTTTGAGGTAGACCGCCGCTGCCTGTCATCTACGTGTCACAGCAAGGTAAATTCCCGCCTGCAGCAACCGTAATTTATACTGCACAAACGGAATGCATTTTTTTACCTTACTTTAAACGTTATGTACTGAAAACGTGAGCCATTTTAATTATTTGGAAAACGATGTTGGCTATGTTAGGAATTGCGATATTGATGTCAAGTTAGGTAACGTTCAAGACGGCCTATGAGACAATCAACCGTATTTTTAAAAAACAAGGTACGACGAGATACAAAATGAAATTTCTACAAAGTTATGGCAGTCCCTGTATTGTCCTGTGGGTGCGAATTATCGACAACGACCAAGAAGCTCTCTCTTCTAGGTTGGCTAGGCTGGTTGGCAGCAGCTCGCCATTCTTCACGCTTCTCTGCTTTTCTTTTCAACTCACAATATCATGTGCAATTCATACCGACCATAAGCTGTTTCATGTAGTCTAAACGGGGTCGACCTCTGTGATTCTTCCCTTCAATTGTTTCTTCTATTATTCTCTTAACCAACCCATTGTGTCGTAGTATGTGCCCTATAAACTTAGCTCTTCTGCCTTTTAAATTTCGCAGAAAGCTCTTCTCCTCTTGAGCTCTTCTAAAGACTTCCTTATTCGTTGCGTTCTCCCTCCAGCTTACCTTGAATATTGTTCTGTAGCACCAGGTCCCAAATGCTTGGGGTCTTTTCTTGTCGCTTTCTCCAATTGTCCAAGATTCACTCCCGTGTAGGGACCAAGAAACAAGACAGTAAAATACAGGCCTCGGAAATGGCGATCTTAAGAGGAGTTAAAAGGTGGTCTAAACTTTACCGTATAAAGAATGAGGCCATAAGGGAAGAATAACAAGTTTTTAACTTGGGAGAAAGACTAGAAGATTATAAAGAACGGTGGAAAGGACGCTTACAAAGAATGTCAGATTCAAGACTGGTCAAACAAGTCTGGAAATATAAACCTATAGGACACAGATGTGAGGGTAGACCCAGGAAGAGATGGCTGGAGGATCTTTGAAGGGGGAGCAGGTAGCACCTTTCCTATGCCGTGTTATGAAGATGATGGAAGTACTGAAAAAGTACAATAACACGTAGACTCGCTCACAGTTGGCGCGTTTAGGTTAAACTACACTTACTGATTTATGTTATGTCTTGTTATTAACTGAATTGCTAATTAATTAATGTGAATTTTATATAAATATCTCATCCCGTTAGCTTCTTATGATTTCGTATAGGGAACTTTTTTTTATTTTTAAAGAATAAATATTATTGTTTATGAACTCGGAAACTAAAAGTAAACAATAAACGAGTTTAATTAAAGCGGGATGCTGAAAATATTCTAGGATCGCATGACACCTTGACAGTGTCCAACTGATACCTTAAGACGCCCTCCACGGTTGACGTGTGTGCCTGATATAATACATATGGAAAGGAGGGAGGCTAATTATGGAACTCGGGACGAGAAAAATCAAGACGAATGGGAAGTTAGGAGGGAAAGATTCAGAAAAGACGTTGGGCAGAAGCGAAAGTGTGCTCAAGGGGCGAGATTAGTATTTTAAACCGGCTCTGTAGTTTTAAAACTAGCCTAGCAGACGACCCATCAGTCACTTTTAATGAACCCTACAGCAGGTACCCTTGCTCATCTCCCTGTGTGTTTGTCTGTGAAGACTTACTTTCTGCTAGTTAGGTGTTAATTAGACGCTTTAGTTGCTTTGTACTGGACGAAACCAGATTAATGTTTTCTGTACGATTATTACGTTAGCAGTGATTTGTAACACACTTCTGTCTGTTTATGTGCGTGTCTGCTCATAGTCACTAAGTAAAATATTTTATTTCTGTGCTTAGAATATTTATATATTGCGACGTATAGGTGTCGCATATAGAATAAGTAATCGAGATATGCTGTACTGGAAAGAAATGGATTTATTAATGATGTTATTCTTTAATAGCAATCTACTGAGCTATTAATACAATTTATAAAAAAATTATTAATTTGTCTCTGTTAACCTTTGTAACACAACTAAAAATTTCTTTCTATACAGTGAAGTAAATTAATAATTAAAAGTTCGTTTTGTCTTGTTTACTATAAAGTCTTTACTGATGTGATAAAGAGTCTTTCTTTAAAATAATTTTCTTTTTTTATTGTAGGCTACGTAAATAATATAGGTTCACTTCCCTTTGATCCCGACTGAAGATCCTTCAGACGACGGGTTGATCCTGGATGATCCTGTATCTGGATGAGTACGTGAGTTGATATACTCTGTCCGGTCTCAGGGTTGCTTGCGGGCATGTAGATGGAGCACGGTTCGCCGCGAACAGACGTTACTGCTAAATTAGTGCATTATTCGTACACTTTTTTTATCCAGAAGGCTTAAAGTGTTTATACTCTAATCGGACATCTTAAACTTTCGCGGAATAGCACTTATTATTATTATTTGCAGTAACTGTAGGAAATTTTAACATTTTAACTTGTGTTAGTCGCGTTTAGCAGAGCGATCGTCATTAACTACGCGTTGCTTCCACGTTATCGATTCCCAAGACAGACTGCTCTAATCAGTTTCAAACACTTTTTATCGACTGAATTCTAGTAATCTGATTAGTTCTTCGGTAACACCTACTCATGATTTTTCTACAGATAACCAACATTCTTGTTCAAGAAGGCTTCCGAACAGAACGGTTCTTGTTCAAAAAACCTGATAATTTTTACGACTGAAATTATAACCATAAAACCTTTTTACTTAAAATATGCATACATTTAGTTACTGATTTTTAAAATAACTATTGTCATCGGTTAGATCTTTTTATTTCGAAGATTTTGATACAAGTGTTATCTAAAAAATTTCCTGTATCATGAAAGTTATTTAATTAACGTGTTCTTTATGAATATCCCGTAAAAAATTAGGTACCCTCGCATACGCGGCATAGCATCGAGTCGCACCACTTCACAGCACTTAAAATTGTTTCATAAGCCTAAAAATACTTAAAACTAACATCTGTAACAATGAATTTTTCGGTGAAGGGTTTGTGAGTATCGGTCAAAAATATAAGACAAATTTTAACTTATTTGTGTCGACGTTTCGACAGTTGTCATCATCAGGACCTGTATATGAATACAAAAGAAATGTCAAACACAACAGAACAATTATTTGAGTTAACGTGTTTGTGTATATGAGTGTGTGCGCACACGCGTGTGCGTGCATATGTATGTATTATTGTGTATGTGAAGGAGTTGAGATAGTTTGTTTTACATCTTAAAATGTTTTCTTTAAAGACAACGAGAAAATTATAATATCACAGACCTTAATTTATATACAATTACAATTTAAATTACTCATAATGTAATGGAATTTTTTAATTAATTACAGAAGAAATAATCAACAATTAGATATAGAATTGGCACAGAAAACGTTTATACATATACCAGTCAACATATACCGTAGTAAAATATATTATAGCTAAATACAGATTAAGGGATGTTCAATTATGTAATTATTAAAAGTTATTTTTAACATGTTTCACTCACTACTGGTATTAAAAACAATAATTAATTTAGAAAATTCTAAATTACACAATAACTGTAGAACTGGAGAACTTCAGGTCCTGATGATGACAATAAACATTGTCGAAACGTCGACACAAATAAGTTAAAATTTGTGTTATATTTTTGACCGATACTCTCAAACCCTTCACCGAAAAATTCATTGATCGAGTCACTACTCATTTAAGGATATTTAACAATGTTGTTTATCAACTAATATATACTCTTTAAACCTGCAATCTCTACTTATTTATACTATGTCTTAATGTGCTATCATATTCGTTAACGATATCCGTATCGTTTATACCAAATTTTAAATATAGGAACGTTTACTCAAAGAAAAGTGTCGGTTTCCTAGTGTCTCCTTACACGCTATTTACTCAGTAGGCCTACTGTGAGCATGTGGAATCTTCGAGGGAGTGTCTCAGTATTTACTCAGTACTGTGAGAATGTGGAAGCTTCGAGGCAAGGGTAACGGTTAGAGATTAAAATATTTTCAGTGAATACTTTACAAAATATGATGATACAACCGCGTACGAATTGCTGGGAAACGCTTTAAAACGACACTTCGCTTGTAAATAAGATTTACTAACAATACTTGTCAAAAGCGGTTTTTCCCCGAGACCCAATAGTCGGTTGGGTTTATTTTCTACGCGTGTGTTGAACGCTGAGTCCGTCATCAGCATGCGCTGGAGATACTTCAATGTTCGTTCACTGTTGAATACGATTCGTTAATACTGTCGGGGACTGGTATCCGTTACTCCATTACCGACATGGATTAATAAAACTAAAACTTTCGTATAGAGTTTAACAGTGTTTTATTTTTCATTCAGAAACCTTCTTCTTCTTCTCTTCTTCAAGAATTAGCTTACATAAACCTGTTCCGGCAATCATCTCATCCTCGGACGACCCACGTCTCTTCTACCAATGGCTGTATAGTTCAGTGCCGCTTTCGGCAATCGACCCTCTGTCATCCTTTACAGATGATCCCACCATTGTCTTCTGTAAATTGAAACGATTTCATTTATGTCCTTTACTTCGAGTTCTCCTGTAGTTCTAGTTCTGCTCGAGTTCTTCATTCCTTATTCTATATTGCAATGTATAATTTAAAGTATTTCGAAGAAACTGAATCTTGCCGCTTTCCTATTTTGTCATGACCCACGCCTCACTCGCATAAATCAATATCGGTATTGCAATTGTCTTATAAAATTTAATCCTTGTGCTGTGTCTTGTTTTATTTCTAAGATTTCTATGGATCGTGCCACAGATGTTCATAACTTTATTTCATTCAGATTTCCTACAGTTTATTTCCATTCAGAAACCGTTTACATAAATTCGTTTTTCGTTACTTGAAGACAGCGGGTGATTGCTGCAGATACGACTATTATCTTTGAGTATTATTATGTGGTGTTCTGCCCTAAGGCAGGTCTTCAAATGGTAAGAGCTCTCCAAGCTGTCCTACCGCATGCCAGTCTTTTCGTTTCTTCGTAACACCTGCTGAGATTAATGCTATCTATTAACTTCATTCTTCTACGCCTTCTTCTTTTTCTCCTTCTGTGACACCCTCCATGGCAGTTGTAACCAAGCAGTCTCTTCTTAAACAATGACCTAACCAATTCCTTTTTCTATTTTCTATTACCTTCAGGATTCTTTTCTCTTCCCCTATTCTTCTTAAAACTTCATCATTCCTTACTTTATCAACCCACCTCACTTTTTTCATTGCTCGCCAATGGAAATTGTTTTATATTCTTTGAGTATAAACAATAATAAAACCAACAGCAGTGAGGCGAATTGAGTATAGCTCTCGTATTTAGATTGATTATACTGATTCACCAGATAAATAAGCACTTTGTTATCATAATGCATGTTTATTGTGTGGAAAACCTTCACTGAATTATGGCTGTTTTCAGTGGCCACGTTTTCTGTCGATATCTTAAACAGTTATTTATGAGTGTACAGAAAACAGCACAAAAACTCCGCGCATAATTCAAAACCGTGGACGAGTATAATTCAAAAGATATTTTACTTGCGTTTCTCTCTTCCGACCTGAAACAACAGAACTCCCTTTTAATTGTAACTAAAATATGATGATGTTAAAAAAATCGATACAATATTTATCAGAGTGTATTTTATTTTTTGTGGTAAAGTAGAACAGTGGGAACGGGCAGCTTTGGTCGGTCGGGCTGCGTGTAGTATAAATTTTGCCGACATACCGCCATATATTGAATAAACGTATACGTCTGTCAAACGGAGCTATAAACCAAAATATGATTTATTCTCTGCTCTGCGCTGTAGAAGGACGGACAGATAAGATTTGTGGCTGTAAATGTAATTCCGAACACGTCCATTAATATTATATTGCTGAGTGTCTTCGTCGCCTATTTTGACGTACCCCGGCTCCAAACGCTTCCATCTCGAACAGAACATTATCATTGTTATTATTAATAAAATTCTTTTCGCGTTTTAAGTATATGAAGTTTGGATCGTCAGTCCTTCTCTCCCCGCTTGTTCGTTTCCTTTTTTTCACCATTCTCTTTTGGAAACATTTTTATTGAAAATCATAAATTCTGAGATAAAAAGAAAGAGATTTCTTCCTTTGTACGCAGACACCATAAACAAACTTAATGTCCATGGAAACCGTTTTTATGAGTCGGCGTGTGGCCGTGAATGTCTTCTTTACTCACCAGCTACAGTTGAAAATGTAATCAGCTGCGAATTAGTTTCAAATCCCTTTAGGACGTTTGTATAAATTTAAAAACGGGTTTTGGTTTATGTCGAAAGCTGTTAATGTTTGCTCAATAAATCATCGTTAACATTCATGTAGGGCATGCAGTTTATTTAACAATTAATTATCTGCTATCACTGCTTATATAATTTAATTATAGATTTGTAATTACTGCACATGATTTCAAATAATTATTTTTTTGCTTGTAACATTCCTGTTTAACATTTTCCTTGTAGCACTTACTTTTACCGGGCTGTAAGACTAGATATTACTATAAGGTGCGTATTCAGCCGAAAAACTCAAAACTCACAACCTTGAAAATTGCGTAGGCAGTTGTTACACGAGAATGTAAATTTTTATAAATATGCGTTTCGGAATCATAATGAGGTATCAACGTGCTGTAGTAGCTGAGACTGCTTATAATAATTAAACTAGATTATATTGTATTCTAATTATTCAGATAAGTTGTAAAAGTGCTTTGAACGTTTCAATGTTGTGTCTTTGAAGTATAGTTTTCAACCTTAGTATTGTTACGACGGTCTAACTGAGCGTCTTATGATACAGTGGAAAACAAAATACAAGACACCAATGAAACCACTAATCACCGGCTTTAATTAATCACAAATACAGTTTATATAATCAACTTGTAAAAAAATCCGAGGAAAATTTTTCCACACGCAAGAATAATGTCAACTAATAGAATCCCGCACAATTATAAAACAATAACACTTCGCCACAATACTTCGAACATTACATGAATAAATCGCCACTTAAACTGACTTCTAAGCGGCAGCTGTCGTTGTTTAAATAGATAGCACAAGTGTTCCAGAATAATCTATAATACGAGTCAACACTAATCAAAAAACCTAAAGCGTAATTGATTGCGGCCTTGAACACAGTGCGCCGAGAGAAGGTCTGTTTTAGAGAATATGTCGTTCTCGTAAATTTTTGTCTGTTTAAGAGAACATTTCGTAACACATTTACTCATTAAATTGCCAGATTTAGTTCGTTTAAATTAAATATATTGAACTCTTCAGAATATTCATTTCATTCAAGTAATTGTGTGTTAGAAAACACATAATTACCGTGCTTGCTAACCTTAAAGCTCAAATTGCTTGTATACAGGGTTTAAGAAAAAATAAAATACCACATTGATGACAACGCATTTTATTTTAAAACCGTTGTAAAAGGTGCAGTAAGCTTTTTATTTGAGAACTTAGGTTTTATTTGTTGGAAATTCACTTTATTAACAAATTGATATATGATTTTATTGAAAATGCTATAAAGGGACTTTAATTGCTACACTAATTTATATTTAATTGCTATACATTCACTTTCGTAGGAAAAAAGTTTAATACTTAGAAAAAAAGTTTAATATAAAACCCCAACATAGTGCCCGCATTTTCGGGCCTTTGAGAACTGGATTATTTGAGGCATCTGAGATATTACGCACACTGAATTGTTAGCTAAGATTCTAATTTTTCTGTTTTACTGTTAACATATATAGTGGTCATTTCACAGTGGTAAACTTAATGGTAAATTTAGTGGTAAAATTTTAAGCACTTGTGCGAATTATATGAAAAATTTGTTAACTTTCTTCCTAATGGACCTTTTGTTAACTGACGGTACAAATTTTTAACGGCCGTTATCAAAATGGCCGTTTCACCTACGCCGTTTTGGACCCTGTTAATAAAACGCTCGTTAACGCGACTAGGCTTCCATGATAATTGTCGATTTTGTTTTAGTCGACGGACAATTGAAATAACTTGTAAAGTATATAGAGGGTAGCGTTCCTGTTTGTGATGGCTTTATTTTGCAGTTTGTTATAGGCTACTTGTTTTGTGATTTTATTTACTGTTTCCTCTTTTTGTTATTTTTGTTCTGATACATTATGTCGCGCGGTTTCCTCTTAAGTTTGTTACGCGTATGTTTATAGTTTTATTTGCTGTTTGCCCTTTTTCTAGTTGTGGTTGTTCTGTTAATCGTAAGAAGTCATGTTACAATAAAAATTGGTGGTGTCATTCGTCTTGTCTTTCTTAAAAGTATTTTGTATGATTTGTTTGTGTAAATACGTTGTTTTACTCATTGAGGATATTCCAGTCCAAGAAGTTTGGTAGTAATGTTTTCAGAAAGCCTGTAACGTTCTATACTACCGACTTGTCAAAGTTGGTATTTCTATTATCGTAACATTGTTTTTTTTTTGTTTTACTTCGTCTTTCGATGATGACATTATCAGTCACTATCATATCATAACATTGTTTGGATGGACAACAATGTCACTAACAATAGACGGCTGAAGCAGTATCTTCCACAAACCACGTTATTAATATATAAATAGTAATAAATATCTTAATAATAAACATAATTAAACAAACAACAAATGTAACATAATTATAATTAAGGAACATAATTCCTTAGTCAACATAATTAAGGAACAAATGTATTGAAATAAACTGTTTTGGCATTCGCAGATGACTTTGCTATACTTTCTGAACATCTGACATCTGCAGTAACACAAGTTAATTTTTTAGAGGACATAGCCAGTAGAACAGGGTTAAGAATTTCTGCAGAAAAAAACAAATTTCTCACGAACATTAAAAATGCCCCAAAATTCCTGGTAACAGATATTGGTCGAATAGAGAGGGTTCGAAAATTTAAGTATCTAGGAGAAATAATTCAAGAGAATGGTTTAGAAAAATCTGCTATAGAAGAAAGGATTCATAAGATGGAAAGGGCATATGGTATAACTAAAGATATTTACAATAAAATGTGCATATCTAAAAGTGCGAAAATAAGGCATTACTGTACAGTAGTAAAGCCAGAATGCCTATATGCATAATTATAATATTGAATTATAATTTATACAGACTAGAAATATTGGAAAGACGAATTACAATATTAGGAAAATATTAGGGCCACGAAAAACTTCAGAAGGTTGGAAATTAAGAAGTAATGATGAAATATATGAAAGTATAGAAAATATAACAGAAACAAACAATGAGAAAAAGAAGACTACTATTTTTTGGACATTTATATAGAATGGACGACAATAGGTTAACAAAACAGATCTTCAAATTCTGTGGGGAAAGAAGTCAACATCAAGTTGGATTAAAGAAGTCCAAAAGGATTTAGAACACGTAGAAGAAGCAATTGAAAGAGACGTTTTTCGGGCAATAGTGTTAAATATCGTAGGAGTCCAGGGTAGGAGAAAGAAAAACGCAGGTTCAAAGTGGACTGAAGACAGGAAGAAAAGACACAGGGAAAAGATGAAAGAATATCGGAGAAAAAGAAAAGAACAAAGAATAAAGAATTGCAATTGGCATGTGGTCCTTAGATGGCCGAACAAAAAAAAATGATGTATTAAATATCACAATAATCTTCATTAGCACCTGTCTCTCCACTGACGAGAGGATGTTTTCCCATTTGTTTTCTGTTTTGTCTCCACAACACATTTTTTCCGTTCGCCGTACCCGTGAGTAATCAAGTCGTCCCTTCGACTTGTAAAGAGTCATCCTCGAGGTCTCTTGATGTCAGATCTAACAGTGATCTTAGTCTAGATGTGACCAACTGATGTCTTCGCGTTCAGATCCAACCTCTTATCTTTGTAATTCTGTAAATCATATTGTCCATTCTAAAAGACGCCTAGGTCTCTGTTCGCTATTTCTAGTTTTCATGCGTCTCCGAGCGGTCCGCATTATTTATATCATTCTGGTTTTCACTGCCCAAATTCAATCCGAATTACACGTAGCATTTGTTGATTAAAAACGTTTTATTTTTAAACGTAGGGTCGGTTTGTTATTCTTCATAATATAAATCCAGTCATAATATAATTCAGTCTTTCCAAATGCAATGTAGTATGCCATTATTCAGATGATAAATTATCCCCATTGTTATTATTTTATTCCAAACTGTGAGTTAATTGGCAGCTGCAGGTCCTTGTTAACAATTCAGCCTTCTTTTATTCTTCTTCAATTAACAATTATTCTCTGTATTTTTTGTCCATTATTTATTCCCGTGCTAGCCTTCACACTGTTCTTGTAAGTGGAGTCCATTAATCATCTCCACGTATTCACTCCACACTGTATTCACATGTAAATATGTAAGTGAGGCTCAGAGTATCACACTGTCGACTTCGCTCGTACACGGCACGCGATCTCCGATCGTCCTGACGACACGATTAGAAATCCCGCGCGATTTGTGAAACCATTGTTGGGCCTGTCAAGGAGACAAATTTCTTCGCCCGCACAATTCTGCTGTGATCGATAGCCAGCCTATCCGTCTCTGGCTTTCTTGTTCGCTTTTCTTTGTAGGAAGTAAGCCACCAAACGAAGCCATATACATAGTTCACAAAGTTTCAAATAATAATTGAACGAGCGAAATGATAACTCAGTTTTAACTCGACTTTTTGAAATTGCACTGTCGATCTCTGACCATTTGTCTGTCTGTCTGTCTATCTATTGGAGTATGCCTCATGATATTTTTTTTATGCTTCAACCGATTTTTAACCCCACAGAGTCCTATTATTTTTTAGATTGATCTACCTCAAAAAAGGGGCAGGGGCAAAAATGTGAGCATAACAATTTTGAAAAATCATAGAAATCTTTGTGGGATATCAAACTAAAGAGAATGAACCTCAATTTGAATATAGTGTCCAAGCTTGAAAATTTAAAAATTGTTGGGATACCAGAGCCCAAAGTGTGTACCGAAAGTTTGGTAAAAATTGCAGAATACATGCTGTGGATATCAGGTTTAACAGAATTTTAATCAAAATCTGAATGTAGTATTCGGTTTTGTAAATTTTAAAATTTTAAGACAGCTGAGGCCAAAAAGGTATAAAAGTTAAAAAAAAAAATAGTGACAATCGGATATTAGACTAAAGGAAATTCCCAATTCCTAACTTTACTCATAATTTAATTTGATTTAAAATTATGTATTTCTAAAAAAAAAAAATGGTGAGGCAATTCTTCAGCTCGGAAAGCTTACTACTTATTTCGACTCTTCTGTGAGTTTTAAAAATGCGACGGTTTAAATAGATTTATGAAACGAGAGAAGCAAGTTCTCATGTTTAACTCTATCGTCTGGCATTTGTCTGTCTGTCCATCTGTCTATTTTGAGTGTATCTCACGATAACGTTTGAATGGTTAATCTTCTTTGTGATGACCAAAAATTTTAATTTTTTAAATTTTGATCAAGAAGAACGTTACACCAGTCAAGTCACCCCAACCCGAGCCAGAAGTAATAAATACAGAGACAACTTAACAACGTATCAACTGGACGCTTGCTAAGAACAATAAGAGAATGCCTGACACAACACTACAATAGGAAGTAAGGATCGCCTGTGACAGACTCGGCTCAACTGAGATTTACAGCCCCACAACAAACTAAACAAAAGATGCAGTACGGTGGCCCTGATACGGAGAAATTGTAGCGAACACACGCTGTAAGGTTAATTTGGAGCGTGCCGGCAATAAGAAAAGGGATACTCACAGAAAGGGTTTAGGAGAGTCTCACCCCGTATGAAAACAAAACAGTGTTGTAACGAGCAAAAAATTTAAAATTTCTTAAATTTTCACCTCGACGGAGTACGTTCACACGAGGCGGTGTCAACGACTTATAGTTGGCGCAATAAATAAAGCGTAATGAGAAGATGTCAGTACGGCGTCGCTAGCTTGACAATAGAAAGACATTAAGTACGATACTACTATAGAAATTCGTTGCACAAGATGACAGGGAAAGTTTAGTCCAGAATTATTGCTCTCTATCGCTGTAACAATTGGGCGAGGACATTCACACTTGTACCGAGAATTGTGGCAGATGTTGACCATATTACGTCAGTATACGATAAACGACAAAAACGAGTGAAACTACATATTACAATGGAACGGATGCGCTGCACCTTAAGAAACAAATAGTAGGATAGATCTGACAAAAACTCAAGTCATGTTACGCAGCTGGAGTTATCGTCTAATTGACAGACAGAATTTACGAGTGGAAAGTTGGGGTGACTTCACCAGCCAGCAGATGTTCAAAATTACTAATAGCCACAAAAAAAGGGGTATAACATAGAACAATACGCCAGGAGGACCGAAAGTACAGATAATGGCACTCTAGAGAAACACAGAGTTTGCTTCAGACAATAAGTTGATAGACAAGTGTCTAATAGCCGTAGATTCCACGAAAAAGGTCAATGTTCGTCAGAGCAAGAACGGGGGACATCCAAGAACCTATCAGATGCCTTCAGCCAGGGAGAAAATTGGTGGTGAGGAGTGTTTCCATAGCAACAGAAACGGAAGACCTATCGGAAGAACTATGACGTAGGAACTCGACATGGTGGGATAGAATATTCCAAGAAAATTCAAAACTGACCAATCTCAAAATGAAGTAGGCGTGAACTACGCCAGAGACAAAATTTTGAGTAGGGACGAATTAATAAAACTATCTGTCCAAGACGGAGGAGAGAGAGTCTATATCTAAATTTTGTGACAGTCTATACTCAATTTTTGAAACAGTTTTTACTCAAGTTTTCAGTTAGTTAATTTCAAGTACGAAACAGTTGATACTCAGATTTCAAACAGTTTACTCTAATTGTTCGGAGTTAGTTTTATTCTAAGTTCATAAGAGTACATTAATCGTGCGGAGAATTAACTCGAGTACGGGACTTAGTACGTTAACCTGTAACTTAAAAGACTTAGTAATATATTAACATCACGATAATAAGTCTCAGTAAACTTTTAGAGAGTGTATTTCGAAGTGTATAGTAACGGACTTAGACGAGAATTATATACAGTGAACAATCAGACCGTTACACGTACAGATATCACCACATAAACGATATACTAAACAGTTGAACTTAATATAGTGTTACTACACCTTATTAACAATATAATGAACATGAAATATTAAACTAAATAATAAATTATACGAATATTTAATGAAGCAGCGATAAGTGGAAATAGACATGTACATTCACGTCAATACGAACACACAACATACACCGTAAGATGAAACATTTGATTGATCATTCAACTTCAATTATTCACATAAACAAACGCCAACACGAGTGACCGGAAAAGTGAGTGTTAAGTGATTGTGATAAAACAACATCCGACGAAATGTGTCTACAAGCCATCTCCATCACTGGAACTCGACTGCATCAACGCTTAATGGATATTCAATAATCAAGTAACCATTATTTTAATCATTTCTATTTAGTTACTTCTACTGACCTGATTCTTTCAAAGAATTCATCCCTGAGAAAATTATTAAGAAACGCTATGAATAAATTTGAATAAAAGTAATTAATGAATATATTAACAAAAGCTTATTTGGGATTTAATGGACGCATTAAATAAGTAGAATATGAATTGTTATATTATTTGATTTATATATGTATGTATGTTTTTCTTTGTTTTCAGCATATATTGAAACATGAATTTATTCTTATGAAATATGTATGTATTTCAGGTACAGCGACGTATCATATGTACAATTTTAATTTGTTGTGAATTATGAATAAATTAGTAATTTAAGCTGATCATATATATGCGTTCATTATTATCAATTACATCCCAGATATTAACTTAAAATTTTGGAGAAATGTCAAATAGATTTTCAAGAGTTTCATATGTTTAAAGAAAGTAAATAAAGTGACAACGTTGATCTCCTAAATGATATCAAGTATGTGTTTATGAGAATCAGAATAGTCATACATAATATTAAATGGTCGTATAACACACGGCATGAAAATAATCAATTAAAGCAAGTAAATACATATTATCGATTGCAAATAAATGTAATACAATATTAAACATTTATTATAAATCAATTATATTGATTTGATATCAGTATTATATAATAATAATTATAGTGTATATCGACTGAATGGAGCCAGGATGTGCGCACAGCGTGAAAACATCTTACTGGTGACAACTAGTATTTATGACGGGAGACCGGAGTGGCACCTTGGAAATGACGACACGCATGGAGCTGCTAATTGACGAAAAGGGGTCGTGGGAAGTCAAACAATAACGAAATGCGACGTATTGTTCGCGTGAGAATAACTGCAGACATCCGGAGCATACTTGGACAAAAGCTTGATAGACAGGCGCGGAATTGCTCTACATTCTAGGAAATGGTACGGAGCCCTTTCGTCGTGTAGTTGAGGGGATGCCCGATAACCAACCAGAGTCCAGCATCTTTCCAGGACGCAAGTGGAGAGGACTGTTGTCATGATAGCAACGCGAACAGCGAATCAGGGGTCGAGAACCATAGCACTACATAGTGGTAGGAGTTCATCTGACCTATCGTGGTTGACCAAAGGCGTATTTGCCAGGACATTGCATTATGGTAAATGAAGCTTAATAAAAACTGTTTACAGGGCACGCGGAGCCTCAGTCTTAATATAATTCTCAGTCTTAATACATTTTTCAGTCAATATATATCTCAGTTTTACTCTGAAACTCAGTTACGCAGTGCTTTAATCAGTTAACATAGTACTTTCAGTTATTCACAAGTTATTCAGTCATAGTGTATTCGCAGTGACTCAATCATGCAGTATACTTCAGTTGTTAAAAACTTTCAGTTACTCAGTTTTACTCAGCTACCGCTTGTTAAGAACTAAGCTAATTAGTCACAAGTTATTCAGTTAATCAGTCTTCATTTAATAACAGACTCACAAAACTTTACGTTAATATTTTACCGAGTTACGGAAATGTATCGTAGCACAGTGTGAAGTGTTATAAATACCGAATGGAACAATAAATCACGTAATCTAAATACAATACATTAACGTATATAGACGCACGAAGAAGTTTGACGATAGACAGTTATATATATACACGATCATTAGCAATGAATGCACTCATGCAACACAAACTTTATAGACTTTCATATTAACGGCTGACATCAACGGAGGACACACACACCGCGAGTGAATCTTATCCGCGAGTGTTAAGTGATGATAAGCATCGAATCTACACAACCTTACGTATTTGGATCATCAAGGGAAAGGAGTTTCGCCGATGAAGTTTTTGGATAATCCATTTCACAAGTAAATCTTTATGTTATTACTGTTATAATAACTCTACTGTCCTGACTCTTTTCAAAGAAATCACCCTTTGAGAATTTAGATTGATTATTATGGTAATTTTAAAATAAAGCTACTCATCTGAGGCAAAATGAACGCATTAGTGTAAGATTAATATGTTGATTGTCTATGTTTATGTATGTTCATTGTGTTATATATATATGTATGTTTTCAGCGAACGACGTAATGAATTCATATTGTAATTTGATTCATATATTTATATATGTTTTCTTTTATGAATGTATTTACAGGACATAATTTATATCCATATATCGGAAGTTTCTTTATTTGAATAATGTTAAATAAATAAGTGTTTATTTGCTAAGTATTTATGCGTTCATTATTGTCAATTTTACCTTGTAACAGACATTAACGTCAATTGAATGATTTGTAGTAAATTTTCTATATCGTTATTATACAACTATCAGAGTCTCGGTGCAGTAATTATGCTAATCGTTAATGAACACAGCCACTAACATCAAAGTAATTAGTATATCACGTAAATTCAATTAATTTGACATAAATTAACCTAATTGGATAATTACATAATTAAATTCCATAAATTAGCATAATTGCACATTATATAAATTGGCTCCCAAAGAACGTGGGGCACAACAAATATCAATCACATCCCCAGTTAATTATATCTTTCATAAAACGTGGCATGCGTATCCATAACATTACAGAGCTCTGTCGTTTTGAGATAGATTGCTCAAGAATAGGGGAGCAAGGGGTAAAATGCGAGGGGTCCAAATTTTGACAGACACAAAAATTGATGTGCGGGTATCAAATTAAAAAGAATTTTAACCCCACTCTGGATATGATGTTCAGGTTTGGAGATTTTAAAATTTTACATCACCAGGCCCAAAAAATGTACGTCTATTACAAATTTGAAAAAATCGCAAAAATCAATGAAGCGTATCAAATTAAACAGAATTTTAACCACGATCTGAACATAGTATTCAGTTTGGGAAATTTCACAGTTTAAAGAAACCAGGGCCCAAAACTGTTAACAATTTAAAAAAAAGTTAAATATTGTATCAAACTAAAGGGATTTTTAACACAACTCCGAATGGTGTGTTAAGTCTGAAACGTTTTTAACTTTAGCAATATCATGCAATTTAAAAAAATGGATGTCAAAATTTTGATAAAATTTTAAACTTTATTAGGAAGCTTACTAGTTATTATTGGCGAAAAACACAATAATAACTGGATTTCCATTTGATAATAATCCCCATGATTTCCTGTGAATTGCCGTGACAGTATAGACGGAGTTTTTTGTTTGTAAACGAAATTCTACATTTTTTAAATTATGTTGTTTGGTGTCAGTACAATGAAGCAACAAATACAACATGGAATACGTTTGGGGGGGGGGGGTCAAGCCTTATATACTCGTACCTTCAAATGGTCGCGTCCTAGCAAACGGTACTGAGGCTGTCGGTGGAATGCCTTCCCATGTCGGCTGCTTCTCCTTCATAAAGTAACGTTTGAGCTGTTCACTGCTGGAAAACTAAAATTAGTTTCGTTAACTTTTAGTGTATCGACTCTCCTTTGTATTCGTCACAACTCCCTTAATTCCTTAGTGTATAAATTAAGTATAGGTTATATAATTTTCATGTATTTACAGAAAATTATTTTTGTTTCAGGTATGTGCACACAACATTTGACAGTCCTTTCGGCTCAGTGGGTGAGTTCATTGAGTTATGAGTGTCAATTTCATGATTGTAAACGTAGATAAGGTACGTTCAAACTTTTTAAAAAATTCAGTAATGCAAAATAGTTGGAAACGTTCGTTTTGTAGAATGGATGAACTTGGAAAGCCACTAACGTCACGTAAATTAATTCTTCTTACTCTATCAGAGGTCTTTTTATAAAGTGTTAAAGTTAAAATTGTTTTTGAGATAATACTTGTTGACATTGATTGTCAGTTTCGTGCACAACACAAATACATAATGAACATAAGATGTATGTAACTGTACGTCCATTCTCTTAAAATTAACAATGTTAACATAACAGTAATTTTCTAAAGAGAAGGGGAAATGCATTTACGCACGAAGTGTGGGACTTCCATCTCAAGTGGACTCCCCCACTAAAATCTCTCCTCCGTTGAACGACCACTAACCTGGGACTGTTTATCACACTACTTCAGATTAGGTCACTTTTCTGCGCCCGATGGGCTCACATCTTCATTGTTTTACTTTATAGACGGTCTAAATCCTCTGCTTAGAAGGATGCCCTCTGCTTAATGTTCTACGCGGTTCCAAACGTCCTCCCTTCGTACCATGGCAGGGCTCCAACGATGTTCTCTGGAGCTGTCATTCCTATAACCGCAACTAGAGACGCTCTTCTCGTGGCCCACCGGTCACAGTTGAAGAAGGCGTGCTCCGCGTTATCCTCTATACCGGGTAGTGCAGGCTGTCAGCAGAAATAGGATCGGAAATATCCAACACCGCTCAGAAGCTGCGTCAGGTAGAAGCCGACCTCCTCATCCTTTCTCTCAGTCCACGTTCTCACGCGAAAAATAAAAATAATAACATACTAAAATAACAGTAGGCCTAGTAACAATAATACATTTTAAAATTATTATCACTTACTGTAAGTTATAAAGTATTTTAATATTTTAATTATTTAATAAGTTACTAGTTAATCAATAATAATAATAACATTAATAATGGTGACTCGTAAATGTATGTGACTTCGTTCTGTGAAAAGAAGTCAAATAAATGTTTTTGTGTTTCACTATGAAAATACAAAGAATCCCTGAAAACATCCGTATAATACCAAAACTAATTTATGTGACCCATAAGTAACTATTTACAACGGAAAAATGTGGTTTTAACGGGAAAAAGATAAGTTTGTAATGCGTTAAAACATACATACCACAAATAAACGAAATAGTTTCTCAAATAAGAATCTTTGAGAATAGTGGAAAAAGTGTTTTCTTTTTTACAGTAAGCAATCACATAACAACAACACGTTTTGGATTCATTTTCCATACAAATGTGAGTGATCTCGAGCTGAAACGATTGCACTCTACACGGAAAAACCGTGGTGTGTACAAGCAATGCACATACGATAAAATATCGTACGATATTTTTCCGTACGATCGAAATCGATGTGTGTGTGCAACTAGCGTTAGTACACTTCTTCTTTTCCACGTCGTAATATATCGATACAATCGCATATTAAAAACGTTGAAAATGTACTGCAGGAACAACGGATAAAGGTACAGTTCCATAATTTCATATCGACTACGACCAGTGGCGAATACCTCGGCTTGACTGTGTTCAGGTAAACATTTACTTTCAATTAACATTCCCGCGTGTATCTCTTTATATCAGATTTACCTTATTTTCAGTACAAACAAGGTGTCCGATCATTATTTCACAGACAATTTTTATATTATACGAGTATTTGCACATTCGCGCATTGACGCAATCAATACCGTCCGAACCTGCCTTTAACGTTTAATGTGGTATTGATGTTTTATAGAGTGGACGCCTCTCTGTGCGCCCGCGCGCGCGTTCGATTCGGATAAATTCTGTATTATTCTAAACAATAATTAATCTTTTCTACCCGTTTTGTGTGTGTGTGAAACAATAGCAGAATTCTCTTGACAATGGAAAATGTTTATAATTATTTATTAATGAAGGCGCGTTTTGTTTTTTGTTGCTATTATCTGACAACGAAAAATTACCACCGCTGGGTACGTTACAAAGTACAGTGCGTGTAATGTCGGCCGCTGCTGATTAATCTTTTACCCGTCAGCTTACAACCATACGTATACTTCCATTTTGGTTAAGCGTGTTTTGTTACGTTTGAAGAAGCGTCTTTTTATTCTGCGGGTGTTGGACGACCTCTGCTACGTCTAGCATTCCTCCACCATTTTTTTCATTATGTCTCCATTCTTCTTCATTGTATCATTTTCGTTCGTATTCCATGTGTTGATGCTAAAGAATGCCATATCTTCTTTTTGTTGTTCTCTTGTTTGAAACATAGTCAGTTGCACTTTTGGGTAGTCTCGCTTTTGTCATCCTCATTTAATGGTCATATAATTTCAGTTGTTTTGATTCAATTTGTCCACACGCAAAATAATAATGTCAACTAATAGAGTTCCACACTAATTATAACACAATAATCACTTTCCACTAATCCCCAAACAGTCACTTGATGCGCACTCTACAAATCGCCAGATGTAACTAACTAAGCCGTCCACAGGCGCTTATTTAGATCCCGCAGAATAATTGTCCATACTCGTGGCCCCGTGCCAACATAGTTTGCGCAGTTACAAGAGCTCGACAGTCTGGAAGCAGCTGGTGTACACGGCCGAGACCGAGACACTGCACTTGCTCGGCTAGCCGAGAAACGTGTCGAACGACACTCTCGACTTTTTGACATCTTTACGTAATTGTCGTAGCAATATTGTTACAGTGAGTCGACTCATCTCATCTTTCGCTGCGTGCTTTAATTTGAGTGTTGTGCATTGTCTCCGTCGTAAGAAATCCATTTGAATCGCGTCATTACGATTTCTGTCTCTTAGCGAAAGTTGGCAGCGCTTTGATGAATTGTCATTATTGTTGGTTCTACAACAGTTTTATAGACTGTCGTCATCTTTGTCCTAAGACTGATTTTGTTTGCACAAAGCAAAGAGTTGAATATTTCACAGTTGCTCTATCAGAATATATACTCAGTTATTCATACAGCAAGGTCCTTCTTACCTTTAATGACTTCTGTTTTGTATGACGGTTATTATTTTGCGCACTGTTCTTCTCTTTAAAATTCGTAATTTTCTCAATAACGAACTGTACTGTACACTGTACTTTAATTAAAAGTATTGATGTTTCAGATTAGCGCACGGCATTGCGTTGTGCTGACTTGTACGAGTATTCTGTTACGAGAGGAACTTTAATGTATCCGTTTTACTTCGGCATGCGCTCGCATTTTATGTCCATACCGTTGTTGTAAACAACATTAATGGACTGTATCACCAGTGGGAAATATAAACAGGAACTCCCGATACAATTTATTTACAATACCGATGTGTTTTATTCACACGTAATGCTAGGAAAACGCATTATTTTTATATCCTATGTTGCGGACTTTTCGTCGTACAGTAATCTAGAAATTTCCAACCTTAAGATTACCGCGGACAACTGAATCGGAACGTACAATACATAAAATGCAGACTCCCTTCTTCTCGTTTAAAAAAATGTATTTATTTCTTTTTAATTTTGTAGGTGCTATATTTATAGAATTTTTAGTATAATTTTTTATCGGTAGCGGGCGCATTATTCTATGGAGAACGTACGAGAGATACGGTCTCGGTCAGTTGCGACGAAACAACGTTTTTACCTATTCTTACGCGGTCAGTTGCGCCCCTCACTTTCATTTGCTGACCGAATCTGTCGTTTAGAAACCTTCCTATTCTGAATTTCGATTAAATTTCAATTCTGCAACTTTTTATTTGTGCTAGTAACCTCTTTCTTCAAGTATTTTTGTTACGTTAGGTTAGGTTAGGTAAGGCTATGAATGAATAGAATTATAAAGGTAATTTCTGTATAATTATAATAATAACATGAAAATGAAATTGATCGTAATTGACTGGGTTCAAATTTCTACCTCGGTCGCAACTGACCATCGACTGACCACGGTCGGTTGCGACCGTGGTTTACACGATTGTGTCGCAACTGACCACGGCCCAGAAGCTATAGTTTCGATGGTGTAAATTGATTTTACAGTGGCACCAACAGATGTAAAAACATAGTCATTGTCGTCACAGAAGATACTGGAAAATGGAAAAGAAAAATTCCACTTTACTGGGGGGTATTTATTTCTAATGAAGTGAATGATCCAATAACAGAACAAGAATTCCATTCGATAGTCGCATTGGGTTGAACAGAATAGTAGGCCTATATCAAATCCAAATAGAAAGAATATATCGTACGAACTTCACAAGGAATCATTAATAATGATTTGGAGAACCTGAACTGCCACGAATAACGTAACTTTTAATCAGTTTGATAATTTCTAACTGCATCCAATATTACTGTATGTAAAAAGAAGGCTTACTTCTTGGGAAAAGTCGTCCACGACATGACCTCTTGTACTAGGCTGACAAATAAGGAGTAGGCTACACATCATATCATTTTAAGATCGTGGTTACATTTCTAAGGACGCTATTAAATAGTAGTACGGTGGGTAAAACCCAATATAGCCTCTCTCTCGTTTAGAAGAAATTCCCCTATTCCAAAATATATTTTCGGAATTGTAATTTCGTGAAAGAGAATTTAAAGCGACTCTAGAACATGTGTCAAGGGAGTTTTATTTTATGAGAATGAGGCTAGCGTTAGATTTAAACCTTGAGAGATATTAATAATAAAACTTATGACACGTATGTTGAATATTATTCATACGTTATATAAGTGCGTATGTAAGTTAAACCGGATTGTGTGTGTGTTTATATTTATTTGCACGTGTATGTTTTATTTACATGTTTACTTACTTGAAATTTTTCAGAATTAAATTCTTTATAAATTGTATTAAAAAATTTATATTTGTTTATTGACAATTTAAACAAATGAATTCACATTAAAACTAAAAAGTGTGTTTTGACCAATTTTTTTGATATTTACTTAACTTTTCTCTAAAACTACTCAAGGTACATTTCTGTAACATTCTTTCTTCATTTTTCCAGGCCACAAACCACATGAAACCATCAAATTTACCCTTTAATTTAAGTTCCGTAATTTCAGTAGGGCTTAATTTTAGACTTGGAGTAGCAATCAAGGTAAACTTTTTCCCAAGTCACAAATCGGAAACGAAACGGGACACCTGTTTAGCCGCGGGGGAGGTGAGAAGGGAGGCTGAAATTAAAATATAAACATTACAGTGTTTATTAAATTGCTATTTTGTTCGGTGTATGCAATGTATAGATATAGTACTTAATACATAACAAAGTGTAAATAAAAGAAAATATTTTTACAAACTTAAGTAGGCTATAGTACTTTAAATTGTGTTCAATCAAAAAATTGCTCATAACATTAAGAATTTGCAAGAAGTGTGTAACTTAAACGTGTTTTTTAACTAGTCATATTTTAAACTTGAACAAGACTTTCTCAATGTGTCCTTTTTGTTTTTTATTTTGTCAAAAAATTCATTATAACTGAGGACCTTTTTTTCAAAACTTAACATATCCATTTAGCAAAATTTTTCAGGAGAAGCAAAACACCTATAGCTCTGAGCCACTTTATTGTTTCTGATATCTACTTAGCCAAAAGTATTGCATTTATAGCCCTTATTTAAAACCCCAGATTTCACTGTTAAAAATAAATATATTTCCAAGTTATTAACAAAATACATTTGGATTTGGTAACTTTCGGTAAAAAAATATGGATATGTAAATTTATGAAAAAAAAATCCTTAGCATGACTAAATAGTTGCAACCGCTTTTCTTCACTCGATTTACCGGGACATTTCGGGAACCGGGCAGGACACCAGGGCTGCACTCTGAAACTGGACCTATCCCGGTCAAACTGGGACCTATGGCAAGCCTAGTTACGGAGTTCTGGTAGTTTTTAGACATGTGTGTAAAGTTTTATAGTATTATGACAAGATGTATTTGCTGTACGATAATGTCGCAAGGGGCACGTCAAGTATTGTCAGACATCGACTTGTGTTTAACTATAAGATAAAGCTGCTAGTTAGACTATTTACCGTAATCACGATAGTAGAGAGAAACCCTTAATTAATACTGTTATCGGAGAACAGAATAAGTAGGACGCGTTAGTTGACATTCGTAAGTGGATTAAATGTACATCTAGTCGTTGCTTGTGTAACATTTATAATAAATGGTCGGAGCTTTAATAGGTTTCTGTGCAGTGTGAACTGTGTGTCTCCCGGTGGAGAGGACTGCTGTGAAACCTGTGTTTCTCGAAAATAGTTAATTAAATGGAATAATTAAATGGAATACGGAGTGAAGTACTACTGAAACACAGGTAAAGGAAATTAACTTTTCCTCTAGTTAATCAGTTTACAATGTGTAAATGGAATTGAATGACAGTGCGGTGTACTGTTCTCTGTTTTATGCATTGTTTCCTGGTTTAATTCGTAAAATTGTTTCAACAGGTAATTTAAATAACATTCACATGACCCAGTACATTGGATAAACCAGCACTTACGAGAATCGTATAAAAAAATTTTTCTTTCATACTGTTTGTGTGACTGCGAGAGCATACTCACGTACATGTATGAATATACTAGGCCTGCATTGTATGAAACTTGGATATTGTTGGCTGTTCATTTACCGAGATCAACTTCTTTCTTTTTCCTGTTTTCTCGAGTACTGTGTCCAGTTATTTTATTCTTTCCGAAGCAAACTTCCTTATGCTTAAACACTGTCTATTTATATTTATCGCATTGGGAAGATCTCTATCACTAGAATTAGTGTTTTCTAAATTGAAGAGGGGCGAACTATATTTTTATCAATATAAACTTCTACATTTTTATCAATTTTTTAAAAAATTATTCTTTTCCTAATACCCCCAAAAAAGTGGATATATGCAACTTGACAAATTAAAAAGTAATTGGAAGTCAAAAATTTGTAGAAAGTATGCATCAAATTAAGTCAGTCACTATACAATTTACCCTTATAATATACGGTATGTTAACTTTAATTAAAATAGTAAAATATTAGTGATACTGTACATAACAGTGCAACCTACCACACATTTGGTACAACTTTCGTTACGTACTATGAACTGAAACGTTATACTGAATGGTTCTGAATAAAAAAAGAATACAAAAAATTCAGTTATATGTATTTATTTTTTATAGTCATAGTAACATGGTTTTGTAGTATGCTCTTAAGTATTCATGTGGACAGTATGATCATGTAAATCAACTTTTTTACATTTGTTTATAGATTTTAATCTATGCAAAAAAAGAATACAAATCTACAATTAGTATTAATTAACTAAAGTCACTATTATTTACTTTTATCGAATCGCGTGTAGACTGTTCCTAAACGTTGCTCCACGGAGCAGTAGGTGGCCCGCAAAGATCGGTTGTTGTTTTCCCATATATGTAGTCCATTAAATTCCATATTACCGTGAAAGTAGTGGAGAAAATACAATTTCGAATGAAACAAAGCGTTCAGAAACACTTTAAAAAGTGCGTTTCGTCACCAGTACTGCTGGCTTTCGGTTTAGTACGTAAATAAGTACTGTGTAAAACCACCTCCAGGCTGTTAGGCCGTGGTCCACTCCTGTTGTTACGAACAGACGTTTAAGTCTCTCCCCTGGAGGCCATCTTCAGTGTGAAAACGATTCGATAACTGACACAATCTTCGCCAGTTAACCACAGTACGATGTTCTATCACAGTACCATGGTTAATTGGCGAAGACCGTGTCAGTTGTCGAATCGTTTTCACACTGAAGATGGCCCCCAGAGGAGAGGCCGAAGCGTCTGTTCGCAACAGCAGGAGTGGAGCACGGCCTAACAGCCCGGAGGTAAGTCAATTCAAATCTAACACAGTTGACATCGGCTGTGAAAGTCTCAGGTACAGATTAAATAAGTACTGATAGAAATGTTTGCGCCATGATTATTTCTCTCCTGAAAAGTGCTCCGCGCTTCAAACAGTTTTGGGGCCGTTTTTTCACATTATTCTTACGTTGTACTGTATTTCGTTAAAGGAAATGTACTTTAGGAAATATCCTAAAGAACTGTCGAGGAACACTGGGTCTGTGTATTAATTAGGTAGTTCCTTCATATCTGTATCGATTTGATTTATTTGTTAATACAAGACGGTATTTCTCTCGGCCCGTCTTATGGCTCTGATCTGAAGTCTACTTCTTTGGATTTAGAAAATGTTGAATATTCTAAGAAATGCCCCCGAAGGTTGTATCGACTGATCGATGATAGTAGGAACATGGACACGCGAGAATACAGACAAGAAGTATAACTAAAGTAATTTTGTTGGACTCTGAAATTTGGAAGAAGACAAAAGAAGGTATTTAGGAGGACCTTTTGATCGTCGTCGTTCAAGAAACCAAGTAGCGTACGACCGAAATTCAGATGACCATGGATGACAGCTGAAAACTTGGTGTCATAAAGGTAGATGTTAATCTCCTTTGGTAGAAGAAAGTAGCAAAAACATCTACTGCCAGATGATATTCGAACATGGATTTCGCGAAACATTTTATCGTCTTTTACAAGTACTCCCAACCACTTGAAATTCTCGCATCATTCATAATGTCATTTTCGTCTCCTAGCCTGATTCCCTGGGGCCTAACACCTGGTGTACGTGTTACTAGTAGGTACTTTGTATTTTCTTTATTTATTTGAAGACCTACGTTTTGAGCTTCTCTCTCTCCAACACAACAAATGTTTCCTTAAAATATCTCTCTGTTCCAGCACTGAACCCCCCGTCATCAACGTATGATCACTGAACCATGGATGACAGCTGAAAACTTGGTGTGATAAAGGTAGACGTTAATCTCATTCGGAATAGGCCTATAACGATCGTAGATAACAGTAGGTATGCTTAGGATAAGATCATGCAGACTCGAAACGCGCGTGTGAGTGTTTTCAGTTGTGAAGGATGTAAAGGAAAAGTGACTGGAAAGTGAAGGCCTATAAAAACTTTGGAAATTTTGTAAATTTTAGGAAATACATTTAGAATTTTGTAAAACAAATGTAATATGGATAGGTTTATAATTAATAGTATACACAGTAAATATGGAATCGAAATAATCAGTTTTAAATTATTTAAGAAAATTCAAATAGCAAAAATGTAACATCAGAATTTCTTAAGCAAAAATATGCATGTTTGGTGTCTATGTGTCACAAATGTTAAAACCAAAATAGTGATGCTATTAGTTTTAAATTCCCAATTAGTATAACAAAGTTATACTAATTTAAAAGTTTTGGCCAAGTTCATGCAATAAAATAATGAATTTGTATGACAATGTATATCTGAATCAACCAACCAGATTTCAAGTTTTACCTTAGCAACCGAAAATTCAGATAAATAAAATAGGGACTTCTTTAACAACCATCATTGAAAACAGACGCGTTTTTATAACCTCTTAGCTAATTATATTTTAATAAGAGGAAACCTATACCAAACATAGTAAAACGAATCAGGACAGTTATTGAAGAATATTAGAGGAACCCAAGACCAACAAGACCCCAATTCGGAAGAATTTAAATCCTGGAAGAAGAATTAAGGAAGATTTGGACTCTATCTTCGTCCTGAACGAATAAAAGAAGACGATCTGGGTGAATCTGTATAATTTTATAAACTTATTTAACAACAACACCCACATCTGAGCACACGAACCACTTAGAAAACTAAACAATAAAAAACCATATACACTATAATATATACCAACACTAAAGAACACTTGAAAATAACACAATTTGATTATTACACCTTTTGAATACCAAAAAACTGAACGATAAGTAATAAATATCTAAAACTTTTCATAACTTAGAACTGTGGACAACACCACCACGACTACTAGTTTGCACTATAAAACCATCAAAACCTTTTTATATCCTTATCTTGTAAAGTTTGTATTTTGATTTTAAGAGTTGTATTAATTGTTTAACCATGACATTCGAACCGAATACGCCCTGAGATTATTTTATTTAATAGAATAAAAACAACGAGCATCATTATCGAGGTTGATCCCAGCATAGTTATTAGTAACTACCAACTTATGAACGAAGACGACATAATTTTGTCACAATTTGTATTAAAATAAAGAAAAAAACCTAATTGATCAATTCGTTTGAATAAAGATTGATTAAAGGAGTACATCTGTTTGGTTTTTTTGCATTATTATTACTGATAAAATTAAAAGATACGATAGCACAGCAAAGCCGACGGAGCGACAGTTGGCAGCTCCGAATTACGTCACTGGTTTTGAGCGCCGAGGCGGGAGCGAACGGCGGAAATAGTGAAATACAACAGTAAATGAATTTACTTACGTCTTATTATTCAACACTATAGAGAGTAGTTGGGTTATAATATTATTATTTGTTGTTCTGCCCTAAGGCAGGTCTTCAAATGGTAAGAGCTCTCCAAGCTGTCCTATCGCATGCCAGTCTTTTCTTTTCTTCGTAACACCCTCTGATTTTAATGCTATCTATTAACTTCATTCTTCTACGTCCTCTTCTTTTTTCTCCTTCTATGACACTCTCCATGCCAGTTGTAAGCAGGCAGTCTCTTCTTAAACAATGACCTAATCAATTCTTTTTCCTATTTTATATTACTTTCAGGATTCTTCTCTCTTCCCCTATTCTTCTTAAAACTTCACCATTCCTTACTTTATCAACCCACCTCACTTTTTCCATTGGTCGCCAAACCCACATCTCAGATGCGTCTAATCTTTTCTCATCCTCTTTCCTCAGTGTCCATGTCTCTGCATCGTATAAAGCAACGCTCCACACATAACATTTGCCCAACTTTTTTCTTAAATTCTTATGAATTCTGCCACACAGCAGTCTTTTCTTCCCATTAAATGCCTCTTTCGCTATAGCAATTCTTGCTCTAATTTCACGAGTGCAGGACATATATTCACTTATCAAGCTGCCAAGATATTTAAATATCTGTTGTATTTTGTCTTGCCCTGTCTGTATGTTTGCCCTTTTTCCTCCTCTGCTAATCACCATAGAGAGTTAGTTTTTTCCTTGTTAATCCTCATTCCATATTCCTCGCATACCAAATTAAAATCTCTTATCATTTCATCCATTGTCTCTTCCTGTTCTGCTAAAACAGCCATGTCATCAGCAAACCTTATACATCCAATTCTTCTTCCACCGACATTCACACCTCTTGTTGAATTTATTCATAAAACAAATGAATATAAATATGCAAACGAAAAATATCGAAAATTCCAAGCTTTTGTACAAAGTCGTCACTAAATACCTTAATAAAACGACTGAAATTGTTTTATAAATTGCGGGGAATCGTAAAAAAATAATGGGGAACATTTAGACCCGGGGTTGATTGATGGAGGGAGGGAGTTACGGCGTGTGTTGTCGCATGCAATTGTGTTGGCCATCCTGTGTTGTGTTTTGTGTCCAAACAACACGGACAACATGCGGTAAATATTGTTGCAGCGTAAATTATGAATGCTATGCGGCAGCTGTCAAGTCCGAGTACAGTGCGACTGTGGTTTGAGGTAGACCGCCGCTGCCTGTCATCTACGTGTCACAGCAAGGTAAATTCCCGCCTGCAGCAACCGTAATTTATACTGCACAAACGGAATGCATTTTTTTACCTTACTTTAAACGTTATGTACTGAAAACGTGAGCCATTTTAATTATTTGGAAAACGATGTTGGCTGTCGATATTGATGTCAAGTTAGGTTACGTTCAAGACGGCCTATGAGACAATCAACCGTATTTTTAAAAAACGAGGTACGTCGAGATACAAAATGAAATTTCTACAAAGTTATGGCAGTCCCTGTATTGTCCTGTGGGTGCGAATTATCGACAACGACAAGAAGCTCCCTCTTCTAGGTTGGCAGCAGCTCGCCATTCTTCACGCTTCTCTGCTTTTCTTTTCAACTCACAATATGATGTGCAATTCGTACCGACCATAAGCTGTTTCATGTAGTCTAAACGGGGTCGACCTCTGTGATTCTTCCCGTCAATTGTTTCTTCTATTATTCTCTTAACCGACCCATTGTGTCGTAGTATGTGCCCTGTAAACTTAGCTCTTCTGCCTTTTAAATTTCGCAGAAAGCTCTTCTCCTCGTGAGCTCTTCTAAAGACTTCCTTATTCGTTATGTTCTCCCTCCAGCTTACCTTGAATATTGTTCTGTAGCACCAGGTCCCAAATGCTTGGGGTCTTTTCTTGTCGCTTTCTCCAATTGTCCAAGGTTCACTCCCGTGTAGGGACCAAGAAACAAGACAGTAAAATACAGGCCTCGGAAATGGCGATCTTAAGAGGAGTTAAAAGGTGGTCTAAACTTTACCGTATAAAGAATGAGGCCATAAGGGAAGAATAAGTTTTTCACTTGGGAGAAAGACTAGAAGATTATAAAGAACGGTGGAAAGAACGCTTACAAAGAATGTCAGATTCAAGACTGGTCAAACAAGTCTGGAAATATAAACCTATAGGACACAGATGTGTGGGTAGACCCAGGAAGAGATGGCTGGAGGATCTTTGAAGGGGGAGCAGGTAGCACACCTTTCCTATGCCGTGTTGTGAAGATGATGGAAGTACTGAAAAAGTACAATAACACGTAGACTCGCTCACAGTTGGCGCGTTTAGGTTAAACTACACTTACTGGTTTATGTTATGTCTTGTTATTAACTGAATTGCTAATTAATTAATGTGAATTTTATATAAATATCTGATCCCGTTAGCTTCTTATGATTTCGTATAGGGAACTTTTTTTTAAATTTATTTTTAAAGAATAAATATTATTGTTTATGAACTCGGAAACTAAAAGTAAACAATAAACGAGTTTAATTAAAGCAGGATGCTGAAAATATTCTAGGATCGCATGACACCTTGACAGTGTCCAGCTGATACTTTAAGACGCCCTCCACGGTTGACGTCTGTGCCTGATATAATACATATGGAAAGGAGGGAGGCTAATTATGGAACTCGGGACGAGAAAAATCAAGACGAATGGGAAGTTAGGAGGGAAAGATTCAGAAAAGACGTTGCGCAGAAGCGAAAGTGTGCTCAAGGGGCGAGATTAGTATTTTAAACCGGCTCTGTAGTTTTAAAACTAGCCTAGCAGACGACCCATCAATCACTTTTAATGAACCCTACAGCAGGTACCCTTGCTCATCTCCCTGTGTGTTTGTCTGTGAAGACTTACTTTCTGCTAGTTAGGTGTTAATTAGACGCTTTAGTTGCTTTGTACTGGACGAAACCAGATTAATGTTTTCTGTACGATTATTACGTTAGCAGTGATTTGTAACACACTTCTGTCTGTTTATGTGCGTGTCTGCTCATAGTCACTAAGTAAAATATTTTATTTCTGTGCTTAGAATATTTATATATTGCGATGTATAGGTGTCGCATATAGAATAAGTAATCGAGATATGCTGTACTGGAAAGAAATGGATTTATTAATGATGCTATTCTTTAATAGCAATCTACTGAGCTTTTAATACAATTTATAAAAAATTATTAATTTGTCTCTGTTAACCTTTGTAACACAACTAAAATTTTTTTTCTACACAGTGAAGTAAATTAATATTTAAAAGTTCGTTTTGTCTTGTTTACTATAAAGTCTTTACTGATGTGATAAAGAGTCTTTCTTTAAAATAATTTTCTTTTTTTATTGTAGGCTACATAAATAATATAGGTTCACTTCCCTTTGATCCCGACTGAAGATCCTTCAGACGACGGGTTGACCCTGGATGATCCTGTATCTGGATGAGTACGTAAGTTGATATAGCCTACTCTGTCCGGTCTCAGGGTCGCTTGCGGGCATGTAGATGGAGCACGGTTCGCCGCGAACAGACGTTACTGCTAAATTAGTGCATTATTCGTACACTTTTTTTATCCAGAAGGCTTAAAGTGTTTATACTCTAATCGGACATCGTAAACTTTCGCGGAATAGCACTTAGTATTATTATTTGCAGTAACTGTAGGAAATTTTAACATTTTAACTTGTGTTAGTCGCGATTAGCAGAGCGATCGTCATGAACTACGCGTTGCTTCCACGTTATCGATTCCCAAGACAGACTGCTCTAATCAGTTTCAAACACTTTTTATCGACTGAATTCTAGCAATCTGATTAGTTCTTCGGTAACACCTACTCATGATTTTTCTAAGATAACCAATATTCTTGTTCAAGAAGGCTTCCGAACAGAACGGTTCTTGTTCAAAAAACCTGATAATTTTTACGACTGAAATTATAACCATAAAACCTTTTTACTTAAAATATGCATACATTTAGTTACTGATTTTTAAAATAACTATTGTCATCGGTTAGATCTTTTTATTTCGAAGATTTTGATATAAGTTTTATCTAAAAAATTTCCTACGTCATGAAAGTTATTTAATTAACGTGGTCTTTATGAATATCCCGTAAAAAATTAGGTACCCTCGCATACGCGGCATAGCATCGAGTCGCACCACTTCACAGCACTTAAAATTGTTTCATAAGCCTAAAAATACTTAAAACTAACATCTGTAACAATGAATTTTCGGTGAAGGGTTTGTGAGTATCGGTAAAAAATATAAGTCAAATTTTAACTTATTTGTGTCGACGTTTCGACAGTTGTCATCATCAGGACCTGTATATGAATACAAAAGAAATGTCAAACACAACAGAACAATTATTTGAGTTAACGTGTTTGTGTATATGAGTGTGTGCGCACACGCGTGTGCCTGCATATGTATGTATTATTGTGTATGTGAAGGAGTTGAGATAGTTTGTTTTACATCTTAAAATGTTTTCTTTAAAGACAACGAGAAAATTATAATATCACAGACCTTAATTTATACACAATTACAATTTAAATTACTCATAATGTAATGGAATTTTTTAATTAATTACAGAAGAAATGATCAACAATTAGATATAGAATTGGCACAGAAAACGTTTATACATATACCAGTCAACATATACCGTAGTAAAATATATTATAGCTAAATACAGATTCAGGGATGTTCAATTATGTAATTATTAAAAGTTATTTTTAACATGGTTCACTCACTACTGGTATTAAAAACAATAATTAATTTAGAAAATTCTAAATTACACAATAACTGTAGAACTGGAGAACTTCAGGTCCTGATGATGACAATAAACATTGTCGAAACGTCGACACAAATAAGTTAAAATTTGTGTTATATTTTTGACCGATACTCTCAAACCCTTCACCGAAAAATTCATTGATCGAGTCACTACTCATTTAAGGATATTTAACAATGTTGTTTATCAACTAACATATACTCTTTAAACCTGCAATCTCTACTTATTTATACTATGTCTTTATGTGCTATCATATTCGTTAACGATATCCGTATCGTTTATACCAAATTTTAAATATAGGAACGTTTACTCAAAGAAAAGTGTCGGTTTCCTTGTGTCTCCTTACACGCTATTTACTCAGTAGGCCTACTGTGAGCATGTGGAATCTTCGAGGGAGTGTCTCAGTATTTACTCAGTACTGTGAGAATGTGGAAGCTTCGAGGCAAGGGTAACGGTTAGAGATTAAAGTATTTCCAGTGAATACTTTCCAAAAATGATGATACAACCGCGAACGAATTGCTGGGAAACGCTTTAAAACGACACTTCGCTTGTAAATAAGATTTACTAACAATACTTGTCAAAAGCGGTTTTTCCTCGAGACCCAATAGTCGGTTGGGTTTATTTTCTACGCGTGTGTTGAACGCTGAGTCCGTCGTCAGCATGCGCTGGAGATACTTGAATGTTAGTTCACTGTTGAATACGATTCGTTAATACTGTCGGAGACTGGTATTGCCATTACCGACATGCATTAATAAAACTAAAACTCTCGTACAGAGTTTAACAGTGTTTTATTTTTCATTCAGAAACCTTCTTCTTCTCTTCTTCACGAATTAGGTTACATAAACCTGTTTCGGTACCCATCTCATCCTCGGACGACCCACGTCTCTTCTACCAGTGGCTGTATAGTTCAGTGCCGCTTTCGGCAATCGACCCTCTCTCATTCTTTACAGATGATCCCACCATTGTCTTCTGTAAATTGAAATGATTTCATTTATATCCTTTACTTCGAGTTCTCCTGTAGTTCTCGTTCTGCTCGAATTCTTCATTCCTTATTCTATATTGCAATGTATAATTTAAAGTATTTCGAAGAAACTGAATCTTGCCGCTTTCCTATTTTGTCATGACCCACGCCTCACTCGCATAAATCAATATCGGTATTGCAATTGTCTTATAAAATTTAATCCTTGTGCTGTGTCTTGTTTTATTTCTAAGATTTCTATGGATCGTGCCACAGATGTTCATAACTTTATTTCATTCAGATTTCCTACAGTTTATTTCCATTCAGAAACCGTTTACATAAATTCGTTTTTCGTTACTTGAAGACAGCGGGTGATTGCTGCAGATACGACTATTATCTTTGAGTATTATTATTTGGTGTTCTGCCCTAAGGCAGGTCTTCAAATGGTAAAAGCTCTCCAAGCTGTCCTATCGCATGCCAGTCTTTTCGTTTCTTCGTAACACCTGCTGAGATTAATGCTATCTATTAACTTCATTCTTCTACGCCTTCTTCTTTTTCTCCTTCTATGACACCCTCCATGGCAGTTGTAACCAAGCAGTCTCTTCTTAAACAATGACCTAACCAATTCCTTTTTCTATTTTCTATTACCTTCAGGATTCTTTTCTCTTCCCCTATTCTTCTTAAAACTTCATCATTCCTTACTTTATCAACCCACCTCACTTTTTTCATTGCTCGCCAATGGAAATTGTTTTATATTCTTTGAGTATAAACAATAATAAAACCAACAGCAGTGAGGCGAATTGAGTATAGCTCTCGTATTTAGATTGATTATACTGATTCACCAGATAAATAAGCACTTTGTTATCATAATGCATGTTTATTGTGTGGAAAACCTTCACTGAATTATGGCTGCTTTCAGTGGCCACGTTTTCTGTCGATATCTTAAACAGTTATTTATGAGTGTACAGAAAACAGCACAAAAACTCCGCGCATAATTCAAAACCGTGGACGAGTATAATTCAAAAGATATTTTACTTGCGTTTCTCTCTTCCGACCTGAAACAACAGAACTCCCTTTTAATTGTAACTAAAATATGATGATGTTAAAAAAATCGATACAATATTTATCAGAGTGTATTTTATTTTTTGTGGTAAAGTAGAACAGTGGAAACGGGCAGCTTTGGTCGGTCGGGCTGCGTGTAGTATAAATTTTGCCGACATACCGCCATATATTGAATAAACGTATACGTCTGTCAAACGGAGCTATAAACCAAAATATGATTTATTCTCTGCTCTGCGCTGTAGAAGGACGGACAGATAAGATTTGTGGCTGTAAATGTAATTCCGAACACGTCCATTAATATTATATTGCTGAGTGTCTTCGTCGCCTATTTTGACGTACCCCGGCTCCAAACGCTTCCATCTCGAACAGAACATTATCATTGTTATTATTAATAAAATTCTTTTCGCGTTTTAAGTATATGAAGTTTGGATCGTCAGTCCTTCTCTCCCCGCTTGTTCGTTTCCTTTTTTTCACCATTCTCTTTTGGAAACATTTTTATTGAAAATCATAAATTCTGAGATAAAAAGAAAGAGATTTCTTCCTTTGTACGCAGACACCATAAACAAACTTAATGTCCATGGAAACCGTTTTTATGAGTCGGCGTGTGGCCGTGAATGTCTTCTTTACTCACCAGCTACAGTTGAAAATGTAATCAGCTGCGAATTAGTTTCAAATCCCTTTAGGACGTTTGTATAAATTTAAAAACGGGTTTTGGTTTATGTCGAAAGCTGTTAATGTTTGCTCAATAAATCATCGTTAACATTCATGTAGGGCATGCAGTTTATTTAACAATTAATTATCTGCTATCACTGCTTATATAATTTAATTATAGATTTGTAATTACTGCACATGATTTCAAATAATTATTTTTTTGCTTGTAACATTCCTGTTTAACATTTTCCTTGTAACACTTACTTTTACCGGGCTGTAAGACTAGATATTACTATAAGGTGCGTATTCAGCCGAAAAACTCAAAACTCACAACCTTGAAAATTGCGTAGGCAGTTGTTACACGAGAATGTAAATTTTTATAAATATGCGTTTCGGAATCATAATGAGGTATCAACGTGCTGTAGTAGCTGAGACTGCTTATAATAATTAAACTAGATTATATTGTATTCTAATTATTCAGATAAGTTGTAAAAGTGCTTTGAACGTTTCAATGTTGTGTCTTTGAAGTATAGTTTTCAACCTTAGTATTGTTACGACGGTCTAACTGAGCGTCGTATGGTACAGTGGAAAACAAAATACAAGACACCAATGAAACCACTAATCACCGGCTTTAATTAATCACAAATACAGTTTATATAATCAACTTGTAAAAAAATCCGAGGAAAATTTTTCCACACGCAAGAATAATGTCAACTAATAGAATCCCGCACAATTATAAAACAATAACACTTCGCCACAATACTTCGAACATTACATGAATAAATCGCCACTTAAACTGACTTCTAAGCGGCAGCTGTCGTTGTTTAAATAGATAGCACAAGTGTTCCAGAATAATCTATAATACGAGTCAACACTAATCAAAAAACCTAAAGCGTAATTGATTGCGGCCTTGAACACAGTGCGCCGAGAGAAGGTCTGTTTTAGAGAATATGTCGTTCTCGTAAATTTTTGTCTGTTTAAGAGAACATTTCGTAACACATTTACTCATTAAATTGCCAGATTTAGTTCGTTTAAATTAAATATATTGAACTCTTCAGAATATTCATTTCATTCAAGTAATTGTGTGTTAGAAAACACATAATTACCGTGCTTGCTAACCTTAACGCTCAAATTGCTTGTATACAGGATTTAAGAAAAAATAAAATACCACATTGATGACAACGCATTTTATTTTAAAACCGTTGTAAAAGGTGCAGTAAGCTTTTTATTTGAGAACTTAGGTTTTATTTGTTGGAAATTCACTTTATTAACAAATTGATATATGATTTTATTTAAAATGCTATAAAGGCACTTTAATTGCTATACTAATTTATATTTAACTGCTATACATTCACCTTCGTAGGAAAAAAGTTTAATACTTAGAAAAAAAGTTTAATATAAAACCCCAACATAGTGCCCGCATTTTCGGGCCTTTGAGAACTGGATTATTTCAGGCATCTGAGATATTACGCACACTGAACTATTAGCTAAGATTCTAATTTTTCTGTTTCACTGTTAACCTATATAGTGGTCATTTCACAGTGGTAAACTTAATGGTAAATTTAGTGGTAAAATTTTAAGCACTTGTGCGAATTATATGAAAAATTTGTTAACTTTCTTTCTAATAGACCTTTTGTTAACTGACGGTACAAATTTTTAACGGCCGTTATCAAAATGGCCGTTTCACCTACGCCGATTTGGACCCTGTTAATAAAACGCTCGTTAACGCGACTAGGCTTCCATGATAATTGTCGATTTTGTTTTAGTCGACGGACAATTGAAATAACTTGTAAAGTATATAGAGGGTAGCGTTCCTGTTTGTGATGGCTTTATTTTGCAGTTTGTTATAGGCTACTTGTTTTGTGATTTTATTTACTGTTCCCTCTTTTTGTTATTTTTGTTCTGATACATTATGTCGCGCGGTTTCCTCTTAAGTTTGTTACGCGTATGTTTATAGTTTTATTTGCTGTTTGCCCTTTTTCTAGTTGTGGTTGTTCTGTTAATCGTAAGAAGTCATGTTACAATAAAAATTGGTGGTGTCATTCGTCTTGTCTTTCTTAAAAGTATTTTGTATGATTTGTTTGTGTAAATACGTTGTTTTACTCATTGAGGATATTCCAGTCCAAGAAGTTTGGTAGTAATGTTTTCAGAAAGCCTGTAACGTTCTATACTACCGACTTGTCAAAGTTGGTATTTCTATTATCGTAACATTGTTTTTTTTTTTTTGTTTTACTTCGTCTTTCGATGATGACTTTATCAGTCACTATCATATCATAACATTGTTTGGATGGACAACAGTGTCACTAACAATAGACGGCTGAAGCAGTATTTTCCACAAACCACGTTATTAATATATAAATAGTAATAAATATCTTAATAATAAACATAATTAAACAAACAACAAATGTAACATAATTATAATTTGGCATTCGCAGATGACTTTGCTATACTTTCTGAACATCTGACATCTGCAGTAACACAAGTTAATTTTTTAGAGGACATAGCCAATAGAACAGGGTTAAGAATTTCTGCAGAAAAAAACAAATTTCTCACGAACATTAAAAATGCCCCAAAATTCCTGGTAACAGATATTGGTCGAATAGACAGGGTTCGAAAATTTAAGTATCTAGGAGAAATAATTCAAGAGAATGGTTTAGAAAAATCTGCTATAGAAGAAAGGATTCATAAGATGGAAAGGGCATATGGTATAACTAAAGATATTTACAATAAAAAGTGCATATCTAAAAGCGCGAAAATAAGGCCATTACTGTACAGTAGCCAGAATGCCTATATGCATAATTATAACATTGAATTATAATTTCTACAGACTAGAAATATTGGAAAGACGAATTATAATATTAGGAAAATATTAGGGCCACGAAAAACTTCAGAAGGTTGGAAATTAAGAAGTAATGATGAATGAAATATATGAAAGTATAGAAAATATAACAGAAACAATGAGAAAAAGAAGACTAGTATTTTTTGGACATTTATATAGAATGGACGACAATAGGTTAACAAAACAGATCTTCAAATATCTGTGGGGAAAGAAGTCAACATCAAGTTGGATTAAAGAAGTCCAAAAGGATTTAGAACACATAGAAGAAGCAATTGAAAGAGACGTTTTTCGGGCAATAGTGTTAAATATCGTAGGAGTCCAGGGTAGGAGAAAGAAAAACGCAGGTTCAAAGTGGACTGAAGACAGGAAGAAGAGACACAGGGAAAAGATGAAAGAATATTGGAGAAAAAGAAAAGAACAAAGAATAAAGAATTGAAATTGGCATGTGGTCCTTAGATGGCCGAACAAAAAAAAATGATGTATTAAATATCACAATAATCTTCATTAGCACCTGTGTCTCCACTGACGAGAGGATGTTTTCCCATTTGTTTTCTGTTTTGTCTCCACAACAGATTTTTTCCGTTCGCCGTACCCGTGAGTAATCAAGTCATCCCTTCGACTTGTAAAGAGTCATCCTCGAGGTCTCTTGATGTCCGATCTAACAGCGATCC
Organism: Magicicada septendecula; assembly: GCA_034769895.1. Lineage (NCBI taxonomy): Eukaryota > Metazoa > Arthropoda > Insecta > Hemiptera > Cicadidae > Magicicada > Magicicada septendecula. The sequence goes on along the minus strand of CM068369.1, from coordinate 94,079,744 downwards.
TAATCTAGAATGTTACCAACTGATGTCTTCGCGTTCAGATCCAACCTCTTATCTTTGTAATTCTGTAAATCATATTGTCCATTCTAAAAGACACCTAGGTCTTTGTTCGCTGTTTCTAGTTTTCATGCGTCTCCGAGCGGTCCGCATTATTTATATCATTCTGGTTTTCACTGCCCAAATTCAATCCGAATTACACGTAGCATTTGTTGATTAAAAACGTTTTATTTTTAAACGTAGGGTCGGTTTGTTATTCTTCATAATATAAATCCAGTCATAATATAATTCAGTCTTTCCAAATGCAATGTAGTATGCCATTATTCAGATGATAAATTATCCCCATTGTTATTATTTTATTCCAAATGTGAGTTAATTGGCAGCTGCAGGTCCTTGTTAACAATTCAGCCTTCTTTTATTCATCTTCAATTAACAATTATTCTCTGTATTTTTTGTCCATTATTTATTCCCGTGCTAGCCTTCACACTGTTCTTGTAAGTGGAGTCCATTAATCATCTCCACGTATTCACTCCACACTGTATTCACATGTAAATATGTAAGTGAGGCTCAGAGTATCACACTGTCGACTTCGCTCGTACACGGCACGCGATCTCCGATCGTCCTGACGACACGATTAGAAATCCCGCGCGATTTGAGAAACCATTGTTGGGCCTGTCAAGGAGACAAATTTCTTCGCCCGCACAATTCTGCTGTGATCGATAGCCAGCCTATCCGTCTCTGGCTTTCTTGTTCGCTTTTCTTTGTAGGAAGTAAGCCACCAAACGAAGCCATATACATAGTTCACAAAGTTTCAAATAATAATTGAACGAGCGAAATGATAACTCAGTTTTAACTCGACTTTTTGAAATTGCACTGTCGATCTCTGCCCATTTGTCTGTCTGTCTATCTATTGGAGTATGCCTCATGATATTTTTTTTATGCTTCAACCGATTTTTAACCCCACAGAGTCCTATTATTTTTTAGATTGATCTACCTCAAAAAAGGGGCAGGGGCAAAAATGTGAGCATAACAATTTTGAAAAATCATAGAAATCTTTGTGGGATATCAAACTAAAGAGAATGAACCTCAATTTGAATATAGTGTCCAAGCTTGAAAATTTAAAAATTGTTGGGATACCAGAGCCCAAAGTGTGTACCGAAGGTTTGGTAAAAATTGCAGAATACATGCTGTGGATATCAGATTTAACAGAATTTTAATCAAAATCTGAATGTAGTATTCGGTTTTGTAAATTTTAAAATTTTAAGACAGCTGAGGCCAAAAAGGTATAAAAGTTAAAAAAAAAAAATAGTGACAATCGGATATTAGACTAAAGGAAATTCCCAATTCCTAACTTTACTCATGACTTTAATTTGATTTAAAATTAGATTATGTATTTCTAAAAAAAAAAAAAAAAATGGTGAGTCAATTCTTCAGCTCGGGAAGCTTACTAGTTATTTCGACTCTTCTGTGAGTTTTAAAAATGCGACGGTTTAAATAGATTTATGAAACGAGAGAAGCAAGTTCTCCTGTTTAACTCTATCATCTGGCATTTGTCTGTCTGTCCATCTGTCTATTTTGAGTGTATCTCACGATAACGTTTGAATGGATTAATCTTCTTTGTGATGACCAAAAATTTTAATTTTTTAAATTTTGATCAAGAAGAACGTTACACCAGTCAAGTCACCCCAACCCGCGCCAGAAGTAAAAAATACAGAGACAACTTAACAACGTGTCAACTGGACGCTTGCTAAGAACAATGAGAGAATGCCTGACACAACACTACAATAGGAAGTAAGGATCGCCTGTGACAGACTCGGCTCAACTGAGATTTACAGCCCCACAACAAACTAAACAAAAGATGCAGTACGGTGGCCCAGATACGGAGAAATTGTAGCGAACACACGCTGTAAGGTTAATTTGGAGCGTGCCAGCAATAAGAAAAGGGATACTCACACAAAGGGTTTAGGAGAGTCTCACCCCGTATGAAAACAAAACAGTGTATATCGAGTGAATGGAGCCAGGATGTGCGCACAGCGTGAAAACATCTTACTGGTGACAACTAGTATTTATGACGGGAGACCGGAGTGGCATCTTGGAAATGACGACACGCATGGAGCTGCTAATTGACGAAAAGGGGTCGTGGGAAGTCAAACAATAACGAAATGCGACGTATTGTTCGCGTGAGAATAACTGCAGACCTCCGGAGCATACTTGGACAAAAGCTTGATAGACAGGCGCGGAATTGCTCTACATTCTAGGAAATGGTACGGAGCCCTTTCGTCGTGTACTTGAGGGGATGCCCGATAACCAACCAGAGTCCACCATCTTTCCAGGACGCAAGTGGAGAGGACTGTTGTCATGATAGCAACGCGAACAGCGAATCAGGGGTCGAGAACCATAGCTCTACATAGTGGTAGGAGTTCATCTGACCTATCGTAGTTGACCAAAGGCGTATTTGCCAGGACATTGCATTATGGTAAATGAAGCTTAATAAAAACTGTTTACAGGGCACGCGGAGCCTCAGTCTTAATACATATCTCAGTCTTAATATAATTCTCAGTCTTAATACATTTTTCAGTCAATATATATCTGTTTTACTCTGAAACTCAGTTACGCAGTGCTTTAATCAGTTAACACAGTACTTTCAGTTATTCACAAGTTATTCAGTCATAGTGTATTCGCAGTGACTCAATCATGCAGTATACTTCAGTTGTTAAAAACTTTCAGTTACTCAGTTTTACTCAGCTACCGCTTGTTAAGAACTAAGCTAATTAGTCACAAGTTATTCAGTTAATCAGTCTTCATTTAATAACAGACTCACAAAACTTTACGTTAATATTTACCGAGTTACGGAAATGTATCGTAGCACAGTGTGAAGTGTTATAAATACCGAATGGAGCAATACATCACGTAATCTAAACACATATTAACGGCTGACATCAACGGATGACTCACACACCGCGAGTGAATCTTATCCGCGAGTGCTAAGTGATGATAAGCATCGAATCTACACAACCTTATGTATTTGGATCATCAAGGGAAAGGAGTTTCGCCGATGGAGTTTTTGGATAATCCATTTTACAAGTAAATCTTTATGTTATTACTGTTATAATAACTCTACTGTCCTGACTCTTTTCAAAGAAATCACCCTTTGAGAATTTAGATTGATTATTATGGTAATTTTAAAATAAAGCTACTCATCTGAGGCAAAATGAACGCATTAGTGTAAGATTAATATGTTGATTGTCTATGTTTATGTATGTTCATTGTGTTATATATATATATATATATATATATATATATATATATGTATGTTTTCAGCGAACGACGTAATGAATTCATATTGTAATTTGATTCATATATATATGTTTTCTTTTATGAATGTATTTACAGGACATAATTTATATCCATATATCGGAAGTTTCTTTATTTGAATAATGTTAAATAAATAAGTGTTTATTTGCTAAGTATTTATGCGTTCATTATTGTCATTTTTACCTTGTAACAAACACTAATGTCAATTGAATGATTTGTAGTAAATTTTCTATATCGTTTTTATACAACTGTCAGAGTATCAGTGCAGTAATTATGCTAATCGTTAATGAACACAGCCACTAACATCAAAGTAATTAATATATCACGTAAATTCAATTAATTTCACATAAATTAACCTAATTGGATAATTACATAATTAAATTCCATAAATTAGCATAATTGCACATTATATAAATTGGCTCCCAAAGAACGTGGGGCACAACAAATATCAATTACATCCCCAGTTAATTATATCTTTCATAAAACGTGGCATGCGTATCCATAACATTACAGAGCTCTGTCGTTTTGAGATAGATTGCTCCAGAATTAGGGGAGCAAGGGGTAAAATGCGAGGGGTCCAAATTTTGACAAACACAAAAATTGATGTGCGGGTATCAAATTAAAAAGAATTTTAACCGTACTCTGGATATGATGTCCAGGTTTGGAGATTTTAAAATTTTACATCGCCAGGCCCAAAAAATGTAGGTCTATTACAAATTTGAAAAAATCGCAAAAATCATTGAAGCGTATCAAATTAAACAGAATTTTAACCACAATCTGAACATAGTATTCAGTTTGGGAAATTTCACAGTTTAAAGAAACCAGGGCCCAAAACTGTTAACAATGTAAAAAAAAGTTAAATATTGTATCAAACTAAAGGGATTTTTAACACAACTCCGAATGTTGTGTTAAGTCTGAAACGTTTTTAACTTTAGCAATATCATGCAATTTAAAAAAATGGATGTCAAAATTTTGATAAAATTTTAAACTTTATTAGGAAGCTTACTAGTTATTATTGGCGAAAAACACAATAATAACTGGATTTCCATTTGATAATAATCCCCATGATTTCCTGTGAATTGCCGTGACAGTATAGACGGAGTTTTTTGTTTGTAAACGAAATTCTACATTTTTTAATTTATGTTGTTTGGTGTCAGTACAATGAAGCAACAAATACAACATGGAATACGTTTGGGGGGGGGGGGTCAAGCCTTATATACTCGTACCTTCAAATGGTCGCGTCCTAGCAAACGGTACTGAGGCTGTCGGTGGAATGCCTTCCCATGTCGGCTGCTTCTCCTTCATAAAGTAACGTTTGAGCTGTTCACTGCTGGAAAACTAAAATTAGTTTCTTTAACTTTTAGTGTATCGATTCTCCTTTGTATTCTTCACAACTCCCTTAATTCCTTAGTGTATAAATTAAGTATAGGTTATATAATTTTCATGTATTTACAGAAAATTATTTTTGTTTCAGGTATGTGCACACAACATTTGACAGTACTTTCGGCTCAGTGGGTGAGTTCATTGAGTTATGAGTGTCAATTTCATGATTGTAAACGTAGATAAGGTACGTTCAAACTTTTTAAAAAATTCAGTAATGGAAAATAGTTGGAAACGTTCGTTTTGTAGAATGGATGAACTTGGAAAGCCACTAACATCACGTAAATTAATTCTTCTTACTCTATCAGAGGTCTTTTTATAAAGTGTTAAAGTTAAAATTGTTTTTGAGATAATACTTGTTGACATTGATTGTCAGTTTCGTGCACAACACAAATACATAATAAACATAAGATGTATGTAACTGTACGTCCATTATCTTAAAATTAACAATGTTAACATAACAGTAATTTTCTAAAGAGAAGGGGAAATGCATTTACGCACGAAGTGTGGGACTTCCATCTCAAGTGGACTCCCCCACTAAAATCTCTCCTCCGTTGAACGACCACTAACCTGGGACTGTTTATCACACTACTTCAGATTAGGTCACTTTTCTGCGCCCGATGGGCTCACATCTTCATTGTTTTACTTTATAGACGGTCTAAATCCTCTGCTTAGAAGGATGCCCTCTGCTTAATGTTCTACGCGGTTCCAAACCTCCTCCCTTCGTACCATGGCAGGGCTCCAACGATGTTCTCTGGAGCTGTCATTCCTATAACCGCAACTAGAGACGCTCTTCTCGTGGCCCACCGGTCACAGTTGAAGAAGGCGTGCTCCGCGTTATCCTCTATACCGGGTAGTGCAGGCTGTCAGCAGAAATAGGATCGGAAATATCCAACACCGCTCAGAAGCTGCGTCAGGTAGAAGCCGACCTCCTCATCCTTTCTCTCAGTCCACGTTCTCACGCGAAAAATAAAAATAATAACATACTAAAATAACAGTAGGCCTAGTAACAATAATACATTTTAAAATTATTATCACTTACTGTAAGTTATAAAGTATTTTAATATTTTAATTATTTAATAAGTTACTAGTTAATCAATAATAATAATAACATTAATAATGGTGACTCGTAAATGTATGTGACTTCGTTCTGTGAAAAGAAGTCAAATAAATGTTTTTGTGTTTCACTATGAAAATACAAAGAATCCATGAAAACATCCGTATAATACCAAAACTAATTTATGTGACCCATAAGTAACTATTTACAACGGAAAAATGTGGTTTTAACGGGAAAAAGATAAGTTTGTAATGCGTTAAAACATACATACCACAAATAAACGAAATAGTTTCTCTAATAAGAATCTTTGAGAATAGTGGAAAAAATGTTTTCTTTTTTACATTTCCCGTAAAAAAGAAAAACAACACCAATACTGTTAATAGAAAATAGTTTTTTACTCGACTTTATGAACTGATAGTGTTTGTAAATTGAAGCAAGCAGTAGAGAACAAACAAAATTGTGTGATGAAAACAAAAAACAAAATTGCGTGATGAAAAACTGAAAATTTGGTAACTTTAAATGTTGACAGTGATGGATTATTTGTATTACAATTAAAAAAAAAAACGAATGTTCGCCATCACCAAACCAGTTTTCAAGCAACGTTACGGCGAACATAAGGAAAAACGATAACATAAAAACTGTTTATTATCGAGCGGTACAGAATCATTATGTTTCTTATGTCAGTTTAGCCTGGATTTCTGGTGTAGCCGAAATCTTGAGGGCAAACTTCCGTTATTTCAGGTTTTCATACAAAATTCAGTAAGTTTTTGTGTAATTGCTGTAGGCGGCAGCAGCATCACCAGCGCAGTTTAGGCAGTTTTCCTGAGCGCTTTGTTGGATTACAACGAGGCGTGTGACCTTAATGTACGAACGTTCGGCGACTGCATTATTCTGGTCGTGTACTGTACGCTTGAATTACTCGTCGGCTCGTTACTTTTGTTAACTTTCGGCAAATTTAAATAACAATAATCAGCTGGTACATTGTCGTGGCCGGAATACGCTCGCTGGCTGCAATAAACACTCTCCGTGTCGGCTAGTAGCCTACGTACGCACGGGCCCGTGCACGCTCTAATGGGAATTTAACGTGATGAGGAAACCGTATGTAGAGGGCTTAACCGTAATACCGGCTGCATTGCTTCCCTCGGGTACCGTATTGTAGAAATTATCCGGCGTCTTGCAGACTGGAGTAACTTTCGAATAAAACTTTACGACAAGTAACCGTTGGGCCAAACAGTTGACGTCATTTTATCTGCTGACTACTGATGGATTTTTAATGAACATTGATTTCTGATCCTTGTTTTAACGATGCTTCGGACTTTGAATTTCTGTAACATTTCGAATTGAAATTTGAAATCAAACGTTTATAACCATAAACTATTATGAAATTAAAGGAGTGGCAAAGTAAAAATGAATTAAAAATGCTTTTATATAAACCCAAAACATCGTTAAAAAAAAGCTACACAGGTACCTGAATAAAAAATCCACTCGAATGTAAATTGAGCTGGAACTGAATGTAAATGGCAGCAACACTAAATACATGCTGATTTCTGTATCAAAAAGGAGAAGAAATCTATACAATTTATGCATAAAGGATAATTTTATTTGATATAGTTAATATGTTCAGATACCTGAGTAACATGATAGATAACGAAGGGTCCATAAACACGATAGTGCGTGACACGATACAAATAGGAAAGAGGGCATGTTATGCCAACAGTAGACTATTGAGAAGCAAATTCATTAGTCGTAATACAAAATAAAAATATATAAAATACTTACCAGACCGATTGTTACTTATGGAGGCGAGACGCGGACATTGAGAAGAAGGGATCAAGAAACACTATGAAGGTTTGAAAGAAAGGTTGTAAGACGTGTTTATGGCCTGGTTAAAGCAGATGACGAATGGAGTATAAGAAATAACCAGGAGATACGTGAACTCTTGAAGCGTGAGGCTGTTGTAAGATCGTAAAGGCTCAACGAATTCAATGGGTAGGTCACCTGGAGCGGACGGTCGATCAGCGTAGCCAAGGAAATCCTGAGGGCGCAAATCTACAAAAGTAGAAAGAGGGACCGATATAGGATAAGACGGTTGGATGATGTCCTAGAAGATCTAAGAAGAATGGATGTGAGGGTTTATACTGAGATGGCAATGGATAGGAGACATTGGAGATTGTGTCGCGGAAGCCATGGCTCACGTTGGGCTGTAGTGCTAAAGAAGATGCAGAGGTTTCTAAAATGTGACTTTATAAACCGTTTGTGTTCATGTTCTTGCCTGTGTAGGCCAACGTAAAGTTGTCTGAGAACGGAGAAGTTTATAACATATCAAATTTTGTATTTGGTTCGGGTATGAAACGTGACACAAACTTTGTCGACCAATCATACGTATCAGTTTGTGTCGACATTTAGGGATAGAGGTGGGGGTTTATACTTTTGTTAAAATTTGCTTCCACGTTTAGATAGATATAAAGTCTATATGTGTGCCAGCTTACAGTTTTTAATATGTGTCGTTTAGTATGGATAGTTTATAATTTGTACCCTACCATTCACTTTTTCGTTAGCTTCTGTTGAAGCATGTTTAATAAGTATTCGTTTGACATTAATCTGGCCCATATACTGTACATTTAAATTAACTAAGTAACTCTAGAAGAAATAATACAATCAAAGACACAGTCAATACAAGATAAGGGCCAGGTAATGATGTGACCACAGATGAGGATTTGAAAAGTGTGGCTAGAAAAGCCTTTGTTAAACTAACAGCATGAAAATGCTGTATTTTGAACATAATAATAGCGGGAGTAGTGTCTAATAAGACACTAAGGACAGAGGTCCAGTTCCTTACCTCGCTGTATTCGTTTGATATACCATAAACATAAAATATGGCAACACCAGATCTCTTAACGATACAGCTATGTAGGCCTAATCGGTTGTCAGATTATAATGTTAAAAAGCTGCAGGCCTACCTATGAATTTTAACATCTACGGTACGTCTATCAGCCTGTGATAGGTACTGCATGAGACTGAACTCTGTGTCTCTGATGGAGGGGATAAAGTATGTTTGTGTTAGTAGAGTTAGTTTGTCAAGGCAAATGATTTATGATAACTGCCAGGCCCTGTTCACAGTCAGACTGGCATCCACTCGCAAAGGCAATTAAACACTTTGTAATTTAAAGTCTGGTATCATCATTGTGGTAATAAGATTTATTGAAAAAGGATTAAAGTGATTTTGACGTCATAGTTGTGTGTTTGGCGTCAGCAAAAATTGTCCTGATGATGACAATAAACACTGTCGAAACGTCGACACAAATAAGTTAAAATTTGCGTTATATTTTTGACCGATGATCACAAACCGTTCACCGAAAAATTCATCGATTGACGGTCACTACGAATTTAAGGATTATTAATAATAAAAAACTTTTAACAAGAATATATTTTTTATTTTCTAAGTTGCAAATGTTTCGATAGTAATATAACTATCGTTATCAGATATAATTAATAAATTTATTTGTATAAATGTATAAATAAATTATAGATAAGTGTATAAATAAATCAATAAATCATGATATATTTATTAATTATATCTGATGATGGTAGTTATATTACTATAGAAACATTTGTAATTTACAAAATAAAAAAATATATATTCTTGTTAAAGTTTTTTATTAATAATAATATAAACACAAGAAAAATTTGAGCATATATCAATATAATTACATATAAAAGTATGTGTACTACAAATCGGTAGATTGTATAAAACTAAAGGAATTATGGCCTCTTGTAATGTTTAATAAAACATATTGTAAACAATAGTAGTATATTTTAACTGAATAAGCAATATTTCTGAGAACTACTTGAGGCTATTACTTGTACGAAAACTGCGTCTGATTTCTTATAACATTAAACAAACTGTCTGAATACATTTAATTCCTAATCTTATTCGGAGTGCTAACAGAATCTAATAACTGTCAGAAACAAAAGTGACCGTTATCTTTCTCTCTGCGTCTCTTTCTTTTCCTCTCTGCCTTTACCCTTCCTTTTCGTTTTCGATAAGTTGATTCATTTTTCCCGGCGTATCGATTTCAACACTGGTGTTGTTGTTATTGGGATAAACATGAGCTTGTCGTTATCTCGTGAGGGGAGGTTGTTTTTGTGAAAGATTGTGTGTAGCTGGTGGCGCCATCTGCTCGGTGAAGTTACAAACACGCTTCGAAAACTGTTCCTCAACTTTTGTTTGCAGTGAATTTATGATGCATCGCCAGTATATGTGGATGGATGGTTCATAGAGAAAACTTTGTATTATTTAAATAAGAAAGTTGCGCTGTGTACATTGCGCATACCTTGGGGAAATGTAGCGGCTGCAATGAATGCATAATCATCAGTACACACCGGCTAATTACAGCTGCCGGTTAAGTTTAGCTGAATTCATTATAACGACGCCACTGTTTCCGTGCGAAAAATTAAGATATTACTGCTTGCTAGTCACAATCTTTTGTTATTTTTACTACTCTGGTTTTGAAGACGTCCGATGTATTATGGAAAATTATTTATTTCCGAATTGTGTTATTGCTTGTCCCTTCTAAGGTTACCAATTTCTACTTCTGAAATCAGCTACATTTCCATTCTTCGAAATATAAAATCAGGTTACCGTGGTTAACGTCGTTGCGTGACTTAAGTATAAAATCAGGCCAGAATACTTGGTTACCAGTCACCCAAAAGTAGTAAAATGATTACCTAGTTGCGAAAACCTATTTACTTGTTAATTCAACGACCAGTGAGATTTCTTAGGCACGTGGCACGGCAGGAACTGAATATTATGAGTATACTCGACAGGATCGCCCAGTATCGGCTGAATTGGTGGGAACATCTTTGCCGAATGGATGACTGCCGCATCCCCAAACAACTCTGGAACTATAAGCCGAGGGGACGGAGAGGTACGGGACGTTCGAGGAAGCGCTGGAGTGACCAGCTCTAATCTTTGCCTATATTTGAGACTGGAACAAACCATCTTTGGTTTAATTTTTGAAGACGACGATGATGATATGATGACGATGATTAACGACCAGTGGACCAGTGCAAAATAACGACGGCTCATGCAGAATGCGAAGGAATCGTGAAATAAATAGTCTGATACACGGAACAGATATAATAAGGATTTATAGGAAGGTGATGATATAAAGAGAAGGATAACCTGGCTGGGATACACAGTGAAGATGGGACAACACAGAATTCCCAGAAAATTCTAGAATGGAGACCAGTAGCCCTATGTAGGAAATCAAGAGGAAGGTCAAAGAAGATATGGATCTAGGATGTTGAGGAGGATCTGAAGACTATGGGGATAAGAAGATGGAGAAGACTATGTAGTGAGAGGGGTGAGTGGAGAAAAATCGTTGACTAGGCTAAAAACCATACTGAGTTGTAACGCCAGTAGAAGAAGTACTCCACTCCGACTGCAATTACTCGTTCTTACTTAGTTAATGAATCTTCCTTTATAACAGCTTTTTTATCACATTATTTTATAAAAATCGATACACGTTTAATCAAACTTCACCTCAATGATTAAGATTGCTGTAAGTATTTATTAATGTATGTTAGTGTAATACTGTCTCCGGTTACGAAACCTACTTGGAATAAGCGAATTTAAAAAAAAATTGAAAATCGAGACATTTTTGTGTCCCCGACTTCATAATAAAACAACGTTACATTGTTTATAAACTGTGCTGCGTCATGGAATCGAGTCAAGGTCATTACTCAATACAGCGGCCTTAGCTGGTCTCAAGTCTAGATCAGTAGCAACCACACACACACACACACACACACACACACACACACACACACACACACACACACACACACACAGCCCTCCTCTCTACCGTGAAGCTCGCCACTGCATGTGGTTACTAGATAGCTGATTTTCCTCTGGCTGCGGTAGAACGTGAGTTGTACCATGGCCAGAAGGGCATCAAGCTGTAGGTCTAATGCTTAAGGGAGAAGAAGAAGACTTAGGGGGACGTAAGACTTAGTCCTAATGCTTAAGTCGTGGTTTAGGGTTTGAAAATGGTGCAAACACTGAAAAGCCTCGTCCGTAACATGACAAGTAGCAGTTCAGCAAGTAAACAGGAGAAAGTTGGAATTACAGAGACTGTTAATTCAAATAACAAGATGAAAAAAAAAATAATAATAAGAAGAAGACTATTTAATTTGGAAGTGCCTACAGTAGTTTGCTAATATTTTGTTACCATCATCAGATTTTTGACAGGAATTGGTCCCGAGTCTTTTAACACCAAACGAAGAACAATTTATACGCGTTCGACTCCAATAAAATTGTCTTGGAACACTAAGTGAAGGGAGAAACTGATGTCGGTTCGGTCTCAACCGCAAACGGGTATCCTGACTGGAACAGAGAGGAATTTCGTTAGGAATACAGAGAAATGGAAAATAAGGAAAATTTATAGCTGAATTATATAATTGAGGTGCCTATAGTTTTTTTTTAATATTTCGTCACCATCAGCTTTTTCACAAAAATTTGCCCCGAATGTTTTAACGGCAAGCGAAGAATAATTTACGCGTTCGACTAGAGTAAAATACTCTTGGAATACTAAATGAAGGGACAAACTGATGTCGGCTCGCTCTCAACCGCAAACAGGTATCATGATTGGAACACAGAGGAAATTCGTTAGGAATACAGAGAAAGGGAAAATAAAGGAAATTTACAACTGGATTATACTATATTGCAAGCAACCTCGAATAATTTAAACATTATAAAGAGGTGCCACACTGTCACTGCGGGCGGGCTGTGCACGTGGAAAAAGAAATTAAATGCTTTTCCAGACTTGCTGAACTGTAAATACGGTAACTGGCGTGTGTGTGTATCCCGTCTGGCTGTCAATACACATTGCAGTTTTATATAGCTCAGTACGTGCGATTTGCATAAACCAGAGCGGATACAAAGCTAAATTTACCTGTCACCATAAATAAGGATAAAACAAATCAACATAGATTTTGCAGAGTAATGCGGTATTAACAATGCGCTGCTACTGAAATTTATCTCGGGTTGCACAGAAGAAAAACTGAAGCAACGATAGAACATCGTAAGGGAGAAACAGTGAAAATAACGTTTTCTCTAGCTCATCGTTTCTCCCTCCCTTTCCACCCCTATCTCTCGTTTTCTCTCTTTCTCATGTGTCCACTGCCTGCTTTTTTCTCTGTCACTTCAATTTGGACGAATATTATTGGCTCGTTATTGACTGTTGGACGAAGGAGTTGCTGAAGTTCGATCTAAATAGCAGAAGTAATTTATTTTTCCAGTAAAAATAAACGCGGTACTCCCGCCCCAATAATGTTTTCAATCTACATTTTACGCCACTACAATAACGGAGCTGGTTAATTTAAATTTATTTTGCAACACCTTTTTTTGGTTCCAAATCATTTACTATTTATTTATCTCGGTTTTATCCTATGTACATACTCATATTATAGTCATCAGGGGGGGGGGGTTGGTAAAAGCTTTAAAAAGGACACAGCCAAACCTCGTCTTGTCTTATGATTATCATAGTAGTACAGGACAAGTATACATATTTCGTAAAAGCAAAAAGTATTACATATTACAGTGTAATTGATAATTACATGGGCGTGTGTAGGCTTAAAAAAAGAAAAGTTTGATTAGGCCATTAAATAAACAGAAAATCAACTGCTTTTACTTCCATGTTCCGTAAGGAAACGGAAGTGTGATCGCAAAAAAAATCGTGTTCGAGATAAGGGCTGATTCTGATTCTGATACCCGAGATAAGGGTAGTACAATACCCTCAAAACATGATGAAAAGTCATTTTTTATAAAGTGTCTGTGTGTAGAATGTTTTCTGTGGCGAACGATAACTGCCGAAATTCAAACAGAACCAAATAATTTTTTGCATATGTGCCCGAGTTTGTAGAGGACTCAAAGCCTATTGATTTTTGTGAAGATCGGTTAAGGGGAAGGGGTAGTTTACCTGCAACGTTTTACGTTTTATCAAGAGTAAAGTACTTAATTTTGATAAATAAAGTATCCTGAAAAGAAGGCCGTAATAATCCACTATAGAAAGGTAGATGAAATATCTATAAATGAAAAGGGTTGTTGAAGGGGGAGGGGGTAATTTTGTATAAATGAAAATGATAGTTGAAGGGGGAGGGGATAATTTTTAGGCTATATGTGTACTACGTTGTCGGCAACAAAGAAGTAGTTTGTATGGGAATATTTCATTTCAATTTGTCAAACATAAACTCGATTTACAAGGAACACACCTAACTTGTTAGAAATTATCGAACCGAATTTAAGTAAATGATTTTGAATATAAATCTTAGAACATGGAAGTCATGTACGTATAGATTTGCGTAGACTAATAGTAATATTCAAGTAATTAAAATATTATCGTGTTTGAAATATATCTGTGTGAGTGCCAAAACTAAAGAGTTTATCGTGTTTCTAAACTAATGACTGGTATTTTACGAAGAATGTTTATACCCAAAATTATTTTGTTATTGTTTGTAGCCGTTTTGTAAGGTAAGGTAGAAAAAAAACGTTCCGACTTCTTACTGACAGAAATGTTTCAGACAAAGACAGAGCACAGGCAAGCGGAAAATGCGTTTTGACGGAAAACGTAAATACAGTTTTTAAGCAGTGAAGTGCGCTCGCGTCTGACGGTTTGTGTAGACGCTTTATTGACTTCCAGTATGCCGATTGGCATTTGTGAAGTGAACAAATTAGCCGCTGCCGGACTTTGGTATTCCGTGAAACATAAGGTCTGGGCGGGCGGAACAGCTGAGAGGGAATTAACACATGACGGCCGTGGACGACCAGTCTCTCCCTCATGCATTTTACAACGGTTCAGAGAGAAGCCTATACGCGTCTCCTGAGGTGTTTACTACTCCTCTTTGCTTGCTTAACACCAAAATTTACAGAAGTGTAAATGTAAAGAATTAGTTTAGTGCGGTGTGTTTCTTTCTCTTACGTTTCTTACTGTTTCGTTCGGCAGATGTGATCAAATCATTTACACTGTATAGTTTATGTATTTTTTTAGTCGTTGCGTTAGTAATTCGTAAACAATCTAAAAAATTTGAATGTTCGTAATTTTTACCTTGAAATTTGTAACATTCTTTTTTATATAAACGTTTCTTAAAAATCATTATCATATCACATCCTACCCGGCGTCTACTAAACTAAGCGAGGCAACTAAAAGTTGTACGAAGGCTTACCCGGCCGGTGTCATTTGGATTGAAACTAACTCCCTGGCTGTTTGGCAGTGGTCCAAGGTTTCCGACAAAACCAGACGTTTCGGCAGGACCACTGGCTGGCATCGTCAGTGGAAGAAACGAGTCAACGCTAACGTGGGATGTAGTACGTTAGGACCACAGTACAGCCTTAACTGGCTCCACTGAAGATGGCAGCCAGTGGTGCTGCCGAAACGTCTGGTTTTGTCGGAAACCTTTGACCACGGCCGAACAACCCTGGAGTTAGTTTTAATATAAGCGAGGCAACTATTCATTTCTCCCGCTTGTTTTTACTAGCCTAGACTGGAGTATCACGCTAGTGCTTCGTATGTCTCAAGCCGTAAATTATAAACCTATTATCATCGCATTCGATATCCTAAATGTGAAACAAACGTTAAGCTCACAACAGCGTGTCAGATTTATTCCGCGCTTCTTTATCAGAACTGTTGAAGCAGTTATACAACTTCGGTAAAATTATTTTCCGGATCAGTGTGCCGTGGTGAGCAGAAGAAACAATGAGGTTGGCTGCCACAGCTGCAATCTAAACGTCTGACTTTATAAGGAGAGGACCAAGGCCCAACAGCGCGGAAAATAATTTTACTGAAGTTCACTCCGGCTGTGAAAGTGTTGATGTTATGAGCTATGGAACTGATTATGTGTTTTTAGAACTGACTTTTGGGAGTAAAGATGCAGTAGCGCATAGCTTTGACTGCTCGCCTTCTGACTGGCCATGTGGTGTATAGACGCGGTTCGCGTGAATCCAAAGAAGCCTGAATGGACACCTTGCCGGCTAAGGAAGACCGATATACCTATAACAGGTATTTTGGAACTATTATTTTTGTGGGACGGATATAACAGTGACTGAAAAGTTGAAATACCTGTTACGATTCAACGATAACTGAAAAGTGGAAATACCCGTTCCGATACCTCGTGGTTCCGAGTCGCGGGACCCCCCTACGCAACTAACGAATACTACGAGTACACGAGTACAAAGTCACTTTTTGGTGCTGAATACTTCATTCTGCGCATTGCCGATTGCCACACAAGTACGAAACGAAGCAAAACAGCGAGTATCTCTATGCCAAAGAGACGAAGCTGTTTTTAATAAATGAAAAAAAATTCAGACTGATGTTACAAGTTCAGATTCTCGAAACAAGTTATCTGTTATACTAGTCACCAACTTGGTAAATTTTGGAAAAGGGAATTATGTTGTGTTATAACCTATAGAGTGGCTGATAGTTGATAGGCCATATAATACTTGTGGCCCACATATAATACATTTGTTAATGTGATTCGGATATGATTTTAACTTCACTGCACATCTCACGTAAATGATGAGATTGATGTAACTCTTATGGCCTACTGCTATGTTTTATTATATGTTTCTGATGTTTTTTTTTACATTTGTTGTGCTATTACGTGTACTCTAAATTTCATTGCCTGAGTTTTGCAACTGATTTGTCTAACCAAAATGGAATCAATAATTTAATATTAAACCTATGTCAGTTTGTTTACTCCTAGTGAAAACTTAAATTAGTATTCCTAAAAGGAGACAGGCCTAAAAATTCTCTTGATTCTTATTTTCTTTAAACAATAACAGCTTAACAAAAGCCACAGTGTAAAGTAACACTGTTAATACTTTTAGTTTCAATTTATTTCTTATAACAAATTATATTATACAGGTATATGAATAATAGATATATAATGACAGGTATTTTCACGTATTTTTTTTGGAACGGTTTTGTTCGTACCTGTTATTTTAAAATACTAGTTTAGCACACCTCTAGTAAGGACCTCTACTCACGTACGCACATACTGAGGCTAAAGATACGTTTACATTCGATAGTTTATATCAAATGATGTTGTTTCATTTGTTTTGCTTCCGGATCACGTAATAAATATGTTTTCCGCCAAGTTTCTCTGCATGTTAAATGGGGCCTTGCTCGCCATATAACGCATCAGCTCGATCACCCCTCGCATTTCAGGTAAGGTATTCAAATAAACAGAATTATTCTTGTTTAAATTAATATTTCTTGTCGAATAATCGAAATTATCAAAAGTTAATCTGCTGAAGAAGTTGATATTTTCATTTTAAACAAACAACGCTTAATGCGTACTTAAGCGCTTTAAATAGATACGCAGGAAAGTATATCGTTTCGTTAAACCCGCTGCGAAAATTGAAATAAAAAACAAATTTTCCTTGACAGAGAGATAGCGGATTTCATTTAGAAGTGTCACGAAAACTCATAACAAAGGCGTATTGTTACTTCAAAAATTCCGTACATTAAAAACGAATAAAACGTGGCGGGCGCGGGCGCAGGTAGGCCTACAGTTGACAAGTTAATTTGTTTGCGAGGTATTCACGTAATTTGTTAAGAATCCAAAGCGGCAAAATGATGTCACCACGTTGACAGCTTAATTCAATTTAGCCTTGCCTCCGTTTCTTGGCGGTTTGCTGGAATGAAATGACAAAAAACTTCACACACACACACAACCGGCGTAGTATCGGCTGCGATTCCCAAGAGAACAAACAGTAAACATTCCCTTACATCTTTAACCGTTTTCTCAAGCTGAACTGTATTTCGCACTTAGATATAGTATTATTTTTCATAATAAAACTACTTTTATCGCTATGTTCGTTCATACGAGTGACGTTGAAGTAGAGACCCCAACAGGGTCGTATTTACGGGACCGAACTCCGCATAGGATCGAAAAAGTTGACGACTTTTGTTAATCTCTTAAATTTTTAGGCTCTTTTATTGTTTTTTCAGCTAGTAACTTTTTTAAATGTACAAACACACACACACAGGTTTATTACACAGCATTTGCGTATATGTCTGAAATATGAAATGTAGGAAAATCAATTCAGTCGGTATCTTCTAAAGAATGTTTCAGTAACGTGTATTTATTGTGTTATTACCGTTTACTTTAATGCGACTGATTTCAGGATGTTATTACACGTTTTTCAGCCACTTTAAAGATAGTAATGTTTATTAGTCTTAACTTGTTTTTTTCTTTTGAACGAAGCCGACTCGACCGGACTCCGGACTTCCGCCCCCAAGGCCAAATTCTAGATACGCCACTGGTTAAATGCGTGTACGTTCTGGTGTTATTACTCTTGATTGTTAACGAGGTGATTCTGAAACGTGACCCCATAAATCGCTAATCTCAAACGTTATCATTTACCTTCGCAAGGCCTTTAAATGCAGACTGCGTTTGGAATTGTCAGTGTAATGATCCGCTAACCACCGATTGCTACCGGTTTAAACTGTATCAGTTTCAGCATTATGTGTCCGGTATGATTCAGTTTTAATTGTGAAGGACATGCGCGTGCTTACACACACACACACACACACACACACACACACACACAACAGTATTACACACAGAGTGTTTTCCACCAAGAACCTGTTACCAAACGAAATGTGTACCTATGTATAGTCCACTGGGGGGGGGGGGGCTGCTGTATTTGACAGTGTTTGTTAATGACAATATTCATAAGTTCATAACTTGTACAGTAGGCCTATATGGTATTTATATTAATAATCTGATTTGATCGTAACCAGTCAAACTGTAAAAATATTTTATGATACTAAACAGCGCACAATATCGTATACACGTCCAATATGGGTGGGTTGTCTTCCGTGTTCTGTATGTTCACGTATTACCTCTGGAGTTACAGTTCGTTTAATTACTTAAATTGGAGTATAATAGGCTATAAATGCAGACGCAGACGTGTAATTTCTTTGAAAGTAAAATGGCACCATATAAACTATTCGCTATTTTAATTTAAGAAAAACGGAATAAGTTTTGTTTTCTTAATGGTCATTAAACAAAAATCACCGTGTTTTATTTTTATTCGAGTTTGTTTTTTAATTAGTAAACTATTGTTATTGTGCTTGTAAATATTAAAATTTTCTCAAATATTCATTTTTTATCTTTTTGTGTTTTTAATTAACTTCATATTTTGAGTGTCTGGAAATTGATGTGTATTATTTGAACAATGCGTGCATAAATTAGATTTATAAATATCTGGTTTTAAAAGTGCTTTGTGATGCTGAAGAAATCTATCGAGTAGTTTTTTCTTTGTCTGGCCTACGTAAAATTTATTGCAATGTGGGCATTCTATTTTGTATATTCCATTTTTGTTGTGAATATTGGATTTATTTTTTTGTTTTATTTGATTAAAAACTATATTATCTGTGTTATAAGATATTTTTTAATTTGCACCTTTAAAATATTTTAGTTAGTTTTTGAGTTATATTTCCATAATAAGTAGGTATAGGTGGATTTTTAGTGTTTGGTGTAGTGGTATTGGGTATTTGTTTAGTGAGTTTATGTTTTATTTTATTTTCTAATTTATTAATAGTTTTTATTTTGTATCCATTTTCAACTGCTATCTGTTTGATAATATTTCCTCCTTTGTCATTTAATGGTCATTATTCTTATGCGTTCTTCCTTGGCAGAAAAAAACACGTGTGCAAAACGAGAGGGAACGTGCCCCACAAGACCGACAGATGCTGGAAAGACCCGCCGCAGTTTTGATGTCCCCGCTATTTTCCAGTGAAAGACCTCATTCACCGTGTTTTCGTAACTAGAAAACATTTTCGAAACATAAAATACGAGTTTCGACCATAAAAATTTCAAAATTCGGCCAGTGCGAGTTTCTTGTGGTGCGGAAGATAATAAATATGTGGAGCCGCAAAAGGGGTATAGACCTGGCAGTAGAAATTGAACACTGACTTAGAGATGCGCAATGGACAAACCACCTCGTTGCGAGGCTAACAAAATTTTCATTCATTTCGCTTATGTGCACAACAGTCTTGTACAGTAGTGTGAACATCGACTGCAACGATGCTGGCGGGAACATTAGAAGCATGGGTGTAACAGAGACAGAGGTAATACATGAGTGAGACGGTGAACTGTTATCGCGTTGTTTCCTTCCTCACCTCTCTAGACAACTTAGCTACACTTTAAGTGGGGGTGATTCATTCGCTGGGTCGGCGCAGCTTAGCGCCAAGAAATTCTGTCACGTTTCTAACTTTATCCAATGTCTGAAGGCGACTTAAGTAGAAAATTGGAGATAGCTTTTCAGAATATTAGCGTTTATTCAGTGCTATAGAACCGTATGCATTAGCCGTAAACACAGTGTGTTTATAACCTGTATATTAGGTTAACACAAAAGCGGTGCGCGCGAGTATAGGCCTAAATTATTCTGCGGCAACCAGAATATAATTTGAAACGTTTCAACAGAACTTTGCGTGTCTCCAAAACTCGAGACCAGCAAGGTCAAGTCAAGTACTTCTTGCTCTACACTGTCGCAGAAGACCAGTTACTGTCGTATCGGGCGGTCAGGGATAGTTGTACACAGTATTTTTTACTACAAACAGTAGCGTGATCTGATTTGTATCCAGCAGAGTGATGGGTCAGTCATTTTCGTTACTAAACGTGACACGACCGCAGAATTGGCTTTGTTTATGGTCCTGAATTACTAACGTCAAGTAACTACCGCTCAATTGTGCACTGTTTGTAGTGTACGTCAGCGTATGACTCATTGGCGGCTGGTGTTATGTTGCAGCGTTGCACAGCCACCTATATAGAATAAGAGAAAACCAAAAAATAATATGCGAAAACATTAAGCAGCTAAAAGTGGCATTAATTTCAACAGAGAGCGTATCAGACTCTACGCGGTAATGTTCGCGTACAATTCAAATGTGGCGCGCAGGGTGGTGGTTGTAGGCCGCTTGCAACTTCAACAGTATATGCCAGAGCTTACTATACAAACATATGAGAGGACGTGCGCTACTCTTCAAAAATTGTCATATGTTACCAATGTAAGCTTGGTGGTTACAAAGTTTCTGCAACGCTTCACTAGTAGCGCTGTAGCTCAACTTTGTATCATGAAATCAGCGCAGCCTTCTTGATTTATAAGTTATGTCAGGTTTAGTGTTTACGTTGGGTCAAGGTAGACGTTATCCGTTGTTTGATGTTATAAAGTTATAGTAATAATTTTGTATAACTGTGATTATGATAGTTTAGTGTCTTTTAACCGATCTCCCATCCACTCAACCAACTACTGCAACTACCAAAATTTGGAACCACCAGCCGCCACTGGTATGACTACACACTATTACACTGTAAACTGTTATTTCTATCGGACAGTAGAAAATACGAAAATCAGTTCAGTTTAGCGGTGGTTTCAGTTTTTGTTGATTAGTCAGTTATGTTTTCTTCCGAGATACTGAAAAATTTTAGTAACTCTGAGAAACGAAGACGATTGGGAAGGCGTATCGAACTTTTCACGCCCGCGCTTGTAGTGGCAGTGCAAACGACCGACGTCGGTTTGAGGGGTTGCAAAGCAATTGAGCACACACACCCCTTGCACAAGTGTCGTGAACATTTTTCCAAATTTACTGTAATTTCGTGTAACTTCTGTTCTCCCGTATAATGTTATAAGTGGAAAATTGAATTCAAAATTAAATTGTGAATAATTTAAGTGCCTCAGAAAATACCACACTGTAGGAAATGTGTATGAATACAACGTACTGTATAAGATGTAGCGTAACGTATCCAACCGTATTGTATAAACTGTAAATAAGTTGCTGTATACTATCTCCGCTGTAAGTCGCTGTATACTATCTCCGCTGTAAGTCGCTGTATACTATCTCCGCTGTAAGTCGCTGTATACTATCTCCGCTTTTGTTCAACATCTACTCAGAAGGTATTTTTAGAGAAGCTTTAGATGAATGTGACGTGGGAATCTCTCTGAACGGTGAAAGAATAAATAACATACGTTATGCCGGATGATACCGTCATATTCGCAGATAGCTTAGAGGGGTTGCAACAGATGATGTACAACAGAGTGACAGAAAGCAGCCGTCGATATGGTCTGAAGATCAGTGTTAATAAAACGAAGCTAATGATTGTATCTTAGAACGAGTTCACAAACTGCACCCTTAATATAAACCAAAGCCCAGTTGAACGTGTAAGCCAATTTACATGTCTTGGCACTATAGTCAATGAACAATGGGACTACTCTCAATAAATAAAGAGCAGAATTGAAAAGACAAGAACAGTGTACACTAGAACGGGCAGTTTGTTCATAAGTCACGATTTAACAATAAACACATAGATGAGACTTCTACGCTGCTACATATTCTCGGTCCTATTCTACGGTGTAGAATCTTGGACTTTGACTGAAGCCACAACTAAGAAATTGGAATCTTCCGAAATGCGGCTCTACCGTAGAATACTGAGCATTTCTTGGACAGCACATATAACTAATGTTGAAGTTCTTAGAAAGATGAAGAAAGATAGGGAAGTGATTAATACAGTGAAGATAAGAAAGCTTCAGTATCTGGGACTCTCATGAGAAATGAACAGAGATTTTACTTATTGCAGTCCATACTGTAGGGAAAAGTACTTGGAAAGAGAGGAGTTGGGCGACCGAGAATATCATGGCCAAGTAATTTAAGGACCTGGTTTGGCATGAATACAACTGACTTATTCCGTACAGCAGTGCAGAAAGTTAACATAGCATGTACGATATCAACTCATTTTAGAAGAAGAAATAAGTTACTGGTTATTTCATGGAACTATGAACAATAGCGAATGGGAACTGTTTGGGAATCATACATCACCATCAACCTCAAGGATTAGGCTCATCCTAAACCTTATCCGGGACCCAATTCGCTCTCGGCCGTTCTACATCTCTCTTCCCAACCGGGATCAATATTCCATTGCTAGCACTGGAATCCTGTCACCCGCTGTTCTTCCCAAATGTTCACACCACCTTCTTTTAGCTGTTCCAACAATGAGTCGACTCCCCAGTTCCGTCCTTATATCCACATTCTCCTTTCTATCGAGAATGGTACAGCCCAGAATACTCCTCATAAACTTCGTCTTCGCTGCCTGAATCTTTGCTTCGTCTCTTTCTGTCATAACTGTTTGGGGAAAAATAGTTTCTGTCATAACCCAGGAAAAATAGTCAAAAAATTTGACTTTAAAGGAAAAAATTAGATAAAAGCTAATTTTTTGTACATATGCTCCTTGAACCATAAATTACGCAAAACCAATGAGTCTGCCACTTATGGGGTGGTTTTACAGGGGTTGAAAGGGGTGAAAAAACGATTTTTCCCATATAACTTAAAAACGAAGTATTTTATCAAAATATGTTTCAAATAAACGTTGTAGCTCATAAAATTCCCTATAATTTGGTGGGCGTCACATTTCTGTACGTTGAAGATTGTTGGAATAGGCCACATTTAAAACTTAGAATACCGGTATACTGTATTTTGTGTGTATTGCTTTTTTTTTTTAGAGGGTGATGCCTACACAAGCCGAAGCTTGTGCGTAGGTAATGAAATGGGAATGACTTGAATGATGATCAAATGTCAGATCAGACCTTACCGGGAATCAAACCCTGAACCCCTTGGTCTAGAAGCCAGCGCCCTAACCACTAGACCAAACCGGTCGGTCAATATTTAACTTAGAATATTGTCTCATTGCGGTTTTACCCATATTGAAATATGTAATTTTTTTTTCTTTTGCTGACGCAAATGAATTTTGTCAAAAAAAGTATCAAATAAAATAGTGTTTCACATTTTTAGTAACTTCTGTACAATGAAGTACAGAAAGCAACTATATACGCTAATGCAGAGCAAATGACCCAAGTACTGTAAAAGTAAAGTAAAAACATTTGTACTTTTTTTAGTAGGAAGGTGCCACTAATTCCCTTCCCTAGCAGTGAAGGTCACGAAGGCCCCTACGACCTATTTGTCAAGAACTTGAAAATTTTTCCAGCACTACATTTTTCACATCTGAACAACATGTTAAGTTAAGAGAAACTCGAATTGCAAGAAATGATTCAGATGTCAATAAATTGTATGATTGGCTTATTAATCACAATCCGTTTTCAAAAACGCAAATCATTACATCACTCGGTACTGGAATTATTGGAAATGATGCTATAAATTGTCATAAATCAAAGGAAATTGGTGAAAACGATGTGAAAAAATTGCCTGGGAAATTGTATAAGGACATTGTCATAAAATGTGAAAACAGAGTATGTCCTCTGAGTGCCGCTAATTCCTCTATAATGGTACGTGAAAAGGGTATTACTATAGATCCTTTAATTCTCTACCAAAGAATGCTGTTGTGCAGAGAACCGAGGGATGATAGCCTGTATCAAAGTATTTTAAATTTGAAATTGCACCGTACCCAATATCTCTTTTCACGAATACTGGAATGAAAAAAAACCACCAAGTCCGCTTTATGTGATGAGTTTAAAAATATCGATGAAAATTTACTGAACAAGACATACGTCTACATAATAGATGGAGGGTATTTGTTGCACAAAGTGAAATGGAATTTTAAAAAATGCAATAACTATAAAGAAGTATGCGATATGTATGTGCAATATGTTTCGCGTACGGTACTTTTAAGTCTGCAGTAATCGTCTTCGATGGATATGATAATCCTGACAGTACACAAAAATCTGAACAGCAACGTCGATACGTGAACATCAATCCATAGTTCAGCATAACGGAAGTAACCCTCCTGTCTATCGGCTAAGGAAAGTGTTTACCTAATAGTGAAAATAAAAAACAACTCGTTGAAATGTTGAAAAAAATTCGAAGAACCAAAGTTTGAAGTACGACAGTCCAGCAAAGATATATTTTTCGTGAAACCAAATATCGGCAAAATTAAAACAAAATTATTTTCCTCGCAAAATTTGCAAATACAATTCACAAATGTCAAAAGTTTTATCCTTCTAGCACATGCTTTTAGTGGCTGTGACACGACTAGTTCAGTTCATGGGAAAGGTATAAAACAATTACTGAAGCTGTTGGAGAATAACAGAAATTTAGACAATGCTGTAGCAGTGTTTTATAGTGTGAATTCAAATAAAAGTGAAGTAGAAAAAGCTGGTGAAACATTATTTTTAATTCTGTAAGGTTCGAAAGAGGAAAGGCAAACACTAGACAAGTACACGTTTCAAATGTTTCAGAAATCTATCAAAAAGGCATCTACCAAAAAGCTGTTACCTCCAATTTCAGCAGCTGAAGCTCAGCATTCCTTTAGAGTTTACTACCTAGTTCACAAATGGCTAGGCACCATAAAAGTCCAGAGGAATGGGGATGGGAAAGGAAAAATAATGTTTTGCAGCCCATTAGGAACCAGCTCCTGAATCAATTTTGAATTTAATTTCCTGTGGCTGCACGATTGACTGTTCTACTTTTCGTTGTCACTGCCTAAAATCCGGATTGGAATGCACAGTTATGTGTAAAAATTGCCAAGGATCAACGTGTCAGAATTGTGAAACGCCCGGTTATAATATTAATATTACTGATAGTGAAGAGATTGATATTGATGATGAAAATGAAAGTGAATTTCTTATTGATGATATTGAAGAAACAAATGTCAATGAAAACAGTGATACTGAAGACTTCTTGTGACTTAAAATTTTATTATAAAAAGATTCTTACAAAAGGAAAATCTTAATATATTTTTAAAAATTAGTATGTAATTTTCTTGTACCATTTTTTATTGTATTATTTTTAAATAATTTCCATTTAATTCAATTTAAATTTATCATCTGATATTTCTGAACAAATTATTTATTCAGTTGTAAAAATTTTACTTTATCTTAAGTGTTTGTTTTTGTAAATGTTTTGTGTTGATTCTACCTTCCTTTTGTGTAATTCACATATTTGATTTCATAAACTGATTGCTTTCTGATTTTTACATTTTATTATGTGTTTAATTATCTAATTAATTTTTTACAGTTCAAGGTTATTTATTTATTTTTTTTGTATTTTTACATCATTTTAATTTTAGTCATTAAGTTCAGTAAAAATGTTCAGATTTTAAATTCAATAATTATTGCATTTGCTTTTTATATTCAAACAACGTTTTATTTATAAAATTTTTGTTTCATTTTGCGATCCTTTTACCATATTATTCTTACTGTTGTTATTATTATTATTATTATTATTATTATTATTATTATTATTATTACAATTTTGTAAATATCGAAAGATACTTTTTCAAAATATATTACAGTTCACCTGGAATAATAAATTATGTGAACTTATCAAAAATGAATTTTTTTCACTTATTCGTAAATATTCATCCTCCTAAAAAAACGATCATTCACACGCAATAACACAAATTACAGTATACTCTAAGTTCTAAATGTAGCCTATTCCAACAATCTTTGACATACAGGAATGTGACACCCACCAAATTATAGGAAATTTTGTGAACTACAGCTTTTATTTGCAACATTTTTTGATAAAATACTTCGCTTTAAGTTATATGCGAAAAATCGTTTTTTCACCTCTTTCAACCCCTGTAAAACCACCCCTAGACAATTTTAAGTGGTAGACTCATTAGTTTTGTATAATTTATGGTTCAAGGACCATATGTACAAAAAATTAGCTTTTATCTAATTTTTTCCTTAAAACTTCCTATTTTTCCTGGGCTACTACTGGCTTCATCTCCGTACATCAAAACTGGTACCGCTACCGTGTTAAGAACCCTTATCCTTGTAGGGAAACATACGTGGAATAATATTTGAACGACATTCAGTTTAGCTTTGAGGAGTTTCTATTAAAACTGTGTTTGTCAACACTAGTAGTGCAATCGGCCAACACTTTGAACAATAGGTACTTCTTTAAAGTTGTGGCTGCTTTTACATGCATTCTAATACAGTTGATAACAGCACTTGTTTTAAATTTTAACTGCATACCTGAAGTCCTCAAACGCGGAATCCACTCGTTTTGTGTTTCTAAATTAATTCTCACCTTGCGTTTAAGACTAGCCCTATATAGCACATTCTGGACCAGTGGCTTATCTAGAATTTGGCCTTGGAGGGGGGGGTCCGGTCGAGTCGGCTTCATACAAAAGAAAAAAAAAACAGTTAAGACTAATCAACATTATTATCTTCAAACTGGTTGAAAAACGTGTGACAACATCCTGAAATCAATCCCATTAAAGTAAGCGGTAATAACACAATAAAAATACCCGCCATTGAAACACTGTTCAGAAGGTACTTTTTGACTGAATTGATTTTCCTAAATATTTCAAACGTGTAGGTAAGTGCATACTGTCTAATAAACTTTTTGTGTATTTTAAAAAGAATTAATACTATGTTATTATACATAACTGAAAAAATAATAATGAAACCGCTAAAAATTAGGAGGTTAACAAAATTTGTCAACTTTTTCGACCATCGGGGGGGGGGGGTCCGGTCACATTCGTTGCCCCCCCCCCGTAAATACTCCACTCTTTCGGAACACCGTAGAGACCGACCTCATTGTAATATTCCTCTTTACTCGTGTAATATTCTGTAGTGTTTTGTGGGGATCAAAACGAACTTTGAAGAAATCTTAGTGAATCACTAAACTTCGAATTGTCGCTATCTTTACCTACAATATTAAAAATGGTATAATATTAGTTTGAAAGTAAGTTATACTTATGGCAGTAGTATGTTAAAGAAGTTACCACTAATAACATCGATTAGCTTGTATTCACGTTTTATTAATTAAACGATGGAAAACCTTATTAACTAAAATCAAAGTGCTTACGTTTGTGAATGTTACATCAACATTATCATTATTTTGATTTTTGTTACGGTTTCAAACGCAGTTTTAACACAGCGAATGCATAGTAATTCATTTAATTACTCTTTGTTTCGTACAAGTAAGTCGTTGTGAAGAGTTAAGTCTTTGGTGTTGCGGAATAATATATATAGATATACCTTTCCAACAGGTTTGTCTGTCAAAACTCAAGAGGGTAGAAAGCAGGTCTAACAACTGTGTGTGTATCATGACGTGTTTATTAAAGTTAGGCAGAGAAGACTCGAGCCGGCGGCAGCCTACAGCTTAACGTCAAATCCCAAACAGACGTACTCTCTACCAACGGAAATTTCTCTACGTGTGTGACAACCCTTTGCGCGCAACCCTGCCGTATATATATCTCTAAGGGTATTAACGAAATCTCATTCGTTGCTTTACTCGTAATTAAAATCCTTTTTATCTCTCTCTTCCTCCCCAGCCCTGACTCTGTCTCCTCGTTTTAAGTACACGGTCTTCCCTGTGTTTCGTCCCATTCTGTAGTATGATATCGCGTCGTGTTTCAATAATTATGTATTAACAGGCACCTTAATCCCGGTACGTCGTGGGTCGATTTGTAGAACCTATATTTCGTAAGTTTAGTAAGCCTGCCGTTCTTTCTCATAACTGTAAATGTATATCTTGGCTATTAGCAGATGCTTTTCCATTATTTATAAAGGCGTGTTTATACATAATTTTAAAAATACTATACAAACAACATAATACTCAATACTACAAGAGTAAATGTAATGATTCGTAACTTAAAAGTTGAATGTGAGAAACTGTTAATTGCATTTTAAACTGAATCCGCATAGGTCTTCATACGAAGACGCTCATACGAGAGGTTCTCCGGAGAATTCATTTATCTTGTCGTTCCACCATTTATCGTCCTTACTTTTCAAGTAGAAAATGTACAATGGCCGACATATGATGAAACAACATAAACTTGGGAAGCAAAAAAAAAAATTATTTTTATTAAAACACAGTGGAACTTGCTTATAACGAGATTCAAGGGACCGAACACATGTGCTCGTTAAAACCGGGTGCTCGCTACATCCGAGTTGTCGACTCGCAAACCTCCTAAATTTTTATACCGTATTATTGAACACACAATAAAATTTTTATATGTGTTACATTCTACGATTAAAAGTGAAATTTAGACTTTAAACTTTTTTACGGTAACATTCTTTGCTGAATATTGGCGTGTAGTGCATTCGCGAAATAGCCTATAGTAAAAATAACTGAGTGGGGAAAAGTTACCAAAAATAAGCTGGCTATCTGGCAAAAAACGCAAAACTTTCCATGGCACATGCACAATATTTATTCTTAAATTACAAGAAAATTGACTCTAATTTATGTGTCTCTTTGTTCTTCGTTCTAAATGGAATCGTCAGAATTATATTTCGCACATAGAACGTAATTAACCTTAAAAATGTCATATATTTTTGTTTATTTAGTAATTTTGTATCTTTAGATATCAAAACAGTTTTATAATTTATTTAAATATTCGACGAATTCATCGCTTACATTATTATTTCACTAAACTGCGTTAATAATTTTAAACGAATGTTTAAAATGCTGTATTGTAACGAACGTTTTTAGACCTTAAAACCTGAAGAAGCCTGCGATAAAATGCTCGTTATAACCAAGTCTCTAATGCGTTCCTATTCGTTAAAAGCGAGTTTAATTATCATTACTAAGGTACAAAACCAAACAAATCTCGTACTTTTACTCGTTACATCCGAGTTCTTGTTATAAGTGAGCTCGTCATTCGCGAGTTCCACTGTATATATTTAAAATTAAAACGTAATAATAAAAGAAAGAAAGAAGTTCTATCAGAAACGAATACATAGTTATCGTTCAAAATCGTGAAGAGCAATGGTGGGGGGGCGGTGAAGTAAAGGAGGGGTATCTGTTTAAATGGCACAAGAGACTATAGAGTTTAGATCTTGGCGACTGAAACACGAGCTTTGACCTAAACCAGGACGATACAGAGTAAGTACACGCACGACTGAATTTCCTTCACAAATAAATTGTTTAAACAAACGCCAAGTAAAACAAACCCGCCTGAGTAAAGATTTACACACTTACACTGCGCTTTGCGCTAATTATTATTTCAGCAGAATTAGTTTAAGTTTTAAACCTGGTTAGCGTTTGTACAAGTGTACAAAGTTTCGGTAAAGCAAATAATTCGCGATTAAATTATTTGCTCGTATAATTTCGGAAAAATAAACATGAATTTCGCTTCGCAGCCCAGATATTAAGAGAAATATAGAATGAAATGGAAAAAAACACTGTCAGGGGGACAATATACTGGCTTCGACCTCTGTAAAATTCTGCTTCTTTAAACTTACTGCAAACGTTTTTAAATTACAGTGTTTTTAAGAACGATATAGGCCTAGTCAGTGGCGGTTCATGGTTCTGACTGTTGGGGTTCAATGTCTGAATGTTTCTAGTAAAGTAAGAGCAATTTATCCCATTCCAAATAATAAACGGGGCATGACTATTGTATTGGTAATATTAGGTTGTGTTAGTGCTGTTTGTAAATCATTCTAAAAATATATAGTTAAAATAGTAGGGTAGTCAAATGGCTACGTTACTTTGGAATCACATATTTTGTGGATAAATTGTTCAAGACCCAGCTGGTACGCTGCTCCCAGCATCTTTTAGACTTTGTGATGCACTGTTTTTTGTTGAAGTTGCTAATTGGTTATGAAAAATCCTTCTTTCCTTTTAGCACCAGATTTATGAGTAACACTTTCATTTAAATCTACAAGTTGGCGAACAAATTCTTTCTCCATTGACAGCATAGAACTATTTTATTTTATTTTAAGACTTCACTGCACACATTTTCATTGCAGACTGTATGAAATAGAGGAATCTCACACAAGACTAAAAGTAAAAGAACGAATCATATGGTAAAAGTCATAATGATGGTGGTATGAAAATATTGACATTCCCGGTCGGGGCGGTTCGGGCCTCGTCGGAATTATTCGTCTCTGTCGCTAAGCTGGAATGTTAGCGACAGTTCAGTGTAATTTTGCGTATAGTGAGTTCCCCCTCCAAAGATTTCTACATAGTCTAGGAGGTGCTGACAGCTGCTTTGCACCTCGAGCAGTAGTAGCGAGCATTTCGCTTATTACCCGAATCGATTATTCGTCAGTCAACATTATTAATCTCACAAATATCGTTATTTAAAAACCGTAGCAAATCGTTAAAAATATTTAAATTATTTAGTGGGTTCAATGAACCATTGAACCTTATGAACGAGCGGCTACTGGATATAGTATATTAGTATGAGCAATCGTAGTCTATTTTCCTGACCGTAACTTTATAGTCTAAATTATCTTGAACGTTTACGTTTTTTTTTACGATTTCCATAACATGTTATATTGAACAGAAACCTCCATTTACGACCTGAATGACGTGTGATGTACAATTTGATGGAACCCGTGTAATAATTATCTGTAAATTCGGTTTCTGTGTGATTTGCGGACTTTAATATTTTGTTCTTGATTTGTATTACCTGGATACACGGGTAGGATGTACATTCAGTGGCGGCTCGTGAGTAATGAAATGGGAGGGGCACACAGTGGGGAGGATCTAAGGTGGGCCACCATTCGCGGTAATTAGTACTTAGGTAAAAAAATATAGAATGTCTTACCTGGTATTTCACTTTTTGTATAACAATTCCATTCTCCTGTTTTTAGATGTAGCGAATTCCTCTATCACTTGTTTGTTGAAATCTTGAATTCCATGAATCATTTTTTTTTTCTGTGGATAGCATAGCCAGTGCATTCAGTCTATCAGTGCCCATGGAATTTCTTAAAAGTGTTTTTATTCTTTTCAATGTAGAAAAGCACCTTTCACTTTCAACAGTTGTCATCGGTATGGTAACAATTATCTTTAAAATAGTCACACACTCTGAGAAGGTACGAAACATGTTATTATCAAGGAAAAACTGTAATAAGGGTGTTGCACCAGAAGCAATACGTAAATCTTCACGACTGTATAACACTTCTAGTTCGGTTCTCAGTTTCAGACCATTTATTGTTGGATAAAATTTAATTGTAGTCTGAAAATCATTTTCCGGAAACTCAACACAGTACTGTGGGAACTTTTCAACTAAAAACAATTTGGAAATAAATAAATGATCTGAAAATTGAAATCTTTCATTAATATTGTTCACAATCATATCACATACTTCCAAAGCGGCCACACGGTTGCTCCTATTACTTAATTGTTCAACACACTGTCTCTTAGTCACAGGCTCACTTACAGACACTTCACTGTCTTCATAGGTCTTACGAATATTAACCACTGCACTCACAAAATGTTTAACAAATGTTCTCATTTTTATTGCATCAATGTTTCTTTGTTGAATGCAATCAAAGAAAATCGCCACATGAGGCATAATTTTGTGGAAAAAAATATGGTCCTATTCCTTGCAGGTCTTGAAAAAATATTCTACTCTGGGAGGCAGACGATGTTGAGTTTTGAAGAATCAGATTCCCTTGATGGGCATAACAATGAATAAAATTTGCATTTGGATACTTCTCTTTAACCAAACACTGGACTGGACCCCTCCTTTCTGACCACTCATAACAGATGCACCATCGTAAGTCTGACAAATTAGTTTTTCCGGGGACTTGTATATTCCTATTTCTTCCAACTGTCCTAAAATTGTCGAGGCTAAACTTCGAGCACTTTTATCAAAAGGGACTTCAAAAAACCCCCAAAACCTTTCAATTATTCTCCCTTCAATGAGATATCTCAAAATCAGTGCCATCTGTGTTTTGCACGAACTGTCAGTTGTTTCATCAGCCTGAAGTGATATGAAGTCTATCGTAGAAATTTCAGTCACAATATTTTTTCGACACACTGACAAAATGGCATCTAAAAGTTCGTTCTGAATTGTTTTCGAGGTTCCTTTAAACACTGTTGAATTTTCTAAATGATCTTTCAAAACATTGTCAAGTGCTGCAGTATAATTGATTAGTCCTTTAAAAATCCCTGGGTTGTTGTCTGCTTCTTCCGTTTCATCGTGGCCACGTAAAGCTAATTCAAATTCCCCACAAAATTTAATCGCATCAATTATTCGAGACAAGATGTATCTGTTCTTGTCTACAAGTTCGTTATGTTTACGAACAGAAATTCTGTAACCATCATCGAGTTGCAATCTAATATTTACAATACCTAGCACGTCTAAACTCATTTCATTGTCTAAATGACATTTAGACAGCGAATGCTTCTTACTATTTTCTGGTAAATGTTTCAGATCTTTAACGCCCGACTTAGTCCACCTGTCTTCACCGCCAAACAGAAGACAAGCAAAGCAAAATAAAGCATTGATTGTGGGGCATCCGCACATCCATTCCCATTTTTCGTACACTGTGGTATTGAAAGTTCTATTATAGGTTCTGTTTTTGTCCTTAAACACTTGGTTGATAGACAACTGCGGTCTTGGTGGACCCAGTTGTTTTGCTATTAACCTATCTTCATAGCACAAAGTTTTACTGTGTAAATACTTGACATCATTCATTTTGTCTCAGAGATTTACACAAGCACACAAAATACCGACACTTGAATATTTTCAACACCGTTATTTACACGCGTGCGTAACACTGATTACTGAAAACCACTTGTAAACTTGTAACACTACAATTTATACAATTACTATAAGCACTGCCACCACAACTATCGTGTAGCACATAACATAACCGCTCTAGGTACACGTTCTATTTTAAATTTCCTTCAATGAGAATATAATTTAAAATTATATAAAATCGCAAAAATTATTATAATCATATTCACGATAGAAACATTATAATAACATTATTTCGTAACAATATACACTAAGAAAGTAACAGTAATTATTAGTATTATAGAACAGCTCAGATGGCGGTAAAATGTAATAGTCTACTAAATAGCTCCGATTCATATCCGTTAGTTGCAGTAATGTGGCGCACCTACAGGATTCAGAGTTTACTACTTGAAGACTGTAAATGTTTGGTCAATGGTCACATAGTCTAGTGTGACCGAACGCTATGGGAATTTAGCATTACGCTTTCCCACCACAAGAGAGTTGTGAAGAGGAAAGGAGTAGTAATATTTGGTCACAACGTCTCTGTGACCGTCGCTATGTTGCCACATTTGTTTTCGCGTTGCCACATTTCTCCAGACTTCGCACTGTTACAAACTATTGCTATCATTTTTAAAACGAGGACGTTTCTACAATATTTATTTATTTATTTCGTGTTTTTTTGGTGGGGCACGTGACCATGTGCCCTTATGAGTGAACCGCCTCTGTGTACATTGTACTGAATTTTACACCATTATGAAAAATCACCTTCGTATATACAAATAACAAACACCAACTTCCAAGAATATATAGGCCTACATGTATACGTATTATAATACACTATCAAATTATAATTACTTCTACAAGTAATGTTTTATTTTTAATTGACCTGACGTTTGTTTCACTGATTATATCTTATTAAATAAACTTACAATATCAGATAGATAGCCTAATCTTGTTTTGTTTTATTTGAGTTTGTTCTTTAATTAGTAAATTATTGTTATTGTGTTTGTAAATATTAAGGTGTTCCCAAATATTTTTTTTTTACCTTTTTGTATGTTTATAACATCGATGTATAATAACACTGGATTGCCGGCTGCGTGTACTGTATTAGGTCCGCTCAACTCTACGCTCGCCCCACCACATCAAGGCAAAAGCCACTTCGCCTGCATACTCACAGTGTTATCTTAACAATAGTTTAACGTATTTGATCGTCCCATAAAAAGTCTTGTTATGAAAACTGTGTATTTTATATCAATCAGATTAAATGAAACACTTTATAATAATTTAAATATAAATTTAAATATATAAATATAAACTTAATTTCTGTTGTTCATAATAGAAGTTCGTACACTTTTTTTCATCGGTGCTGATCTATGAACAACAAACAAGTTACCGGTAACATTAAAGTTATGCATACATATTTTCGCTAACTATACCGGTTTGTTAGGGTGTAAAAATTACCTCTTTTTTGTAATAGTTTTTTTGTCACTAAAATAAAGGAAACTGAGTAAACAAGAATAGTAATGAAACGAAATTGTTTATTACATAGGTTTACATTTTTTTACATTGATGGTTGTTTACACAAAAAAAATCTTAGTATACAGCCTATATGCATTTAATTGCAATATATCTTCCTATTTCAAATCAAAATATATAACATTTGTTATAAAACTTTACGATCTTAGATTATGAATATCATATTCCAATGCTGGGCTAAACATTGCTAAACAAAACAAACTTATTTAATTTTTGACGCACACCAAGTTTCGAAAACATAGCTAATGATGTATTTTCATTAGCTGTACTAAAACATACAATTTTGTAAAATAAACTACCTATTAACAGTACTAACCTAATTTCGTGAGTATCTTCACCATAATCATTGATATGTTATTAGTAAAGGTTGTACACGCTAATATAATAATCTTTTTTGCATCTAAATTGTTTTTCTCAACGCTTATTTATTCTTCAAAAGGGAGTACATAAATTTTGCTACCCTGATTACATCTGAGGAAGCCCTAACCAAAGTTTCTTTTGAAATATAATGAACAAAATGGGTGTGAGGGCTAAGGTTGCTATCATCGGCTATCAGCAGTCTTATACATTCCTCACATTTCAACTTAGAACTCATTTTTATGACAATGAAACCAGACATGTGTAAAAGAATATTATTCTTTATAACAAGAGTTTTTATTTTCCAGCAGACATTTAATGTTTTCAATGTCTTGTTCATAGATGTTGACTGAGTTTAGGTCCACTGTTTCTTCTGCTTCTGCAAAACTCAACAGAGTTTTGAAATGTCACGTTAAAGCTCAAACAGTTGCTTTTGTCAGAGGTTTTAACGGTGTTCTTGAACATAAGTTTCCTCAAGGCCAACTGAAACTGCTTGACATTAGGATTGTTATTATGTCCTCCTCGAGATCTTAAGCAGGAAAATTACAGGTCCAAATGATACTGAGAAAACTTGCAAGTCAAAATATACTTGAATTGTATATCATTTAATAATCTGTTTGACAGAATCTTTATTGAGTTTATATTTGTAATAAATCCACGTTAAAAAATGTTTTGCTAGGGTGCCGCAGAACCTGAATATTTTCAGTTTTTAACGTCATTAAATATGCCAAAAAATTATGTAACATTTTATTGCCATTTTCTAAATTCTTCTTCTTTATTTGCTGTTTGAAGTGTTGCTCAAATGGGTCCCTGCTATTAAAATAATCTAATAGTCTGTCTATAACTATAACTGTGACAATAATCAAAATTACATACAATTAAATAATCAAAATTACATAAATTAAATAATCAAAATTACATAACAGTTTCGCTAACAAACACGGACAAAATTTCCGAACTGAATTAAGTACTATATCTAGTTAACAAAACACGGAAGGACGACTGCATACAATGGTGCTCAGTGACGCCTTCTTGCCTTGATGTGGTGGGAACTGCTGCTTTCCCGCCGGACCGTTTTTTGTGCTTTTACTCCCACCTAGTGCGCTATCCAGTGTTATTATACATCGATGGTTTATAATAACAACATATATTGAATGTCTGAAAATTGATGTTTATTATTTATGCAATGCGTGGGGCTAAGTTAGGTTTGTAAGTATTTGGTTTTAAAAATCCATTGCTGTGCTGAAGGAATCTGTCGAGTAGTTTTTTCTTTGTCTGGCGTACGTAAAATTTATCGCAATCGGGACATTCTGTTTTGTATATTCCATTTTTATTGTGAATATTGGATTTAGTTTTAGGTTTTATTTGATAAAAAGGTATTATCGGCATTATAAGATAAAATATTTGATAATGTATAATATTATACAATAATAGTGCAAGAATCTCGTCGAAAAAAAAGATTACACGTATGTATTGTTTTACAATTGTATTTTGTGGCTGACGACATGGGGGGGAGGAAGCCATTTGTTGGAGGCACATTAGTGGTATATAGTCTCATTAGTGGCTACAGGCACATTAGTGGGATATAGTTGATAGTCTTGGATTTCATTGACAACAATTGGAAGACTAGTGTTAAAGAAGAAAATGTTTATTGCACTGTAACGCACGCGCGCGTACGTGTGTGGTGCAAATCCCTCCAGTAGGAATCCCCACTGCCGTACGTGTGCGGCGTACTTATCCTGCATGTACTGTCGGCCATATTAGTATTCCCTTCACCCTTTGTCTACTGTGGTTTGTATGAAAATTACCTGCCGTAACGTATAGCTTTTAACCGCTACTAAAAACTTATTTTTTTATTTCCCCTGTGAAACCATTTAGGGGTTTACACGTAAAGAGCCTATTATAAAGCTGAAGATAGGTCTATGCTTCATTTTTATTGTTATTATAGAACGCGAAATACCTTTTAAAATGAAATCTAATCCAGCTGTAATATCTTTTTTCTTCTACAGTTCTGTATTATAATAATTATTACTCCGTTTTCAGCAGTTTCGTTTAGTGCGGTTTCTTATGCATGTGCTGGGGGTTTTACGGGGGGGGGCGGAACGGGACTAGACCCCCTCCAGAGGGTCGAAAAAAGTTCACGAATTTGTTATAATCTTAATTTTTAGGCCTTTTTATTATTTTTTCAGCTGTTTTCAGCTAGTAACTGTTTTTTAAATATACAAACAAGTTTATTACACAGCATTTGCGTATTCGTTTCAAATATGGGTTTCAGTACTGCGTTTCTTTATTGTGTTATTACCGTTTACTTGAATGGAATTGCTTTCAGGATGTTAAACACGGTTTTCAGCCACTTTAAAGATAGTAATGTTGATTAGTCTTGTTTTTTTTTATGAAGTTGACTCGACCGGACTCCGGACGGGGGGGGGGCCGAGACCAAATTCTAGATACGCCACTGTGCATGTGGAGTCATTAGGATTCAACATCTGGCTTCTTCTGCACTGATACGCTTCATCCGAAAGGCACTTTCATGTGGTTACGCTTTTAATTTTTTATTATTTTTTGTTGCTGTTGTCGAGTGTGATAAAAATGTTGCCTGTGACACGCAGTCCGACAAATAAGCCGTTCATAGCTGCTTATACGGTTTTCTCATATAGTTCATATAATAGCCTAACATTTAATTATAATTTTCTTGTATGAAATTGTACGTTGCTTATTATTTTCGATTTTAATTCTCTGACAGATGTTCATTTTACGTTTAAAGAGCACAGTGCTGCTGAGAACATGTGTGTGTTGGTGGGGGGGGGGGGAGAAAAAGAGCGAGACGGCTAGACAAAGAGGAGCGTTCTCTGTGCAGTGAGATAGAGGTGTTCCTTTCTTCTTCAATTAATAACAGTTCACTATCTCAGTAATACTTAAAATGATTGAAAATTATTTTCCCTTCGTTTTTGCTCCGAAGAAAATCTCATTTCAGCTTTTAAAGAGAATAATAAAAGAATATTCATCTTTAAAAGGCACAAAAAATTTAATCAAGTTTAAACACAGAAGGGAGTAGAGACACTCAGTCACTCTGCGTATAAAAATATAAAGAAAGAAACGAAATTGGTGTAAGAGGAGGCAGTGGCGGCGGCTTACACTATGTATCCGGTTATCGAAGCCGCGATCTGTCGCAGTGTCGGGCTTGATTTAATTAACGCTCTGTTACTTACTTTGGTGAACTCATTTTGCCTTCAATTGTTACCTTCTGCGCCGCAGCGTGTATTCAGATACAAACTCTCTGACGACAAGCTCTGCAGTACGACAGTCTGTCTGTCTTGGGTAACGTTTAGTGTAACCTACGTACCATAACAAATTCACAGCGCTCATTTCAGCACATAGAAATCGTGCAGACGCGTGGAGAACATATGCAAATTCTGTACAACTCATACTGACGGTATAGAAATGGTAATTTAAGGCTTGCCTTTGATTTCTAACGAAAGCATTTGTGCTGTCATAAAAATTGCTGCCCTCTCACAATAAGTGTTACGATTACATTAATGAACCTGTTTACTGATTACAACACTGAAAATCGGTATCTCCTTACAACAAATTTAAATATCGGTATGGAGAACCATTCCATGTTCTAAGATTTATATTTAAAATCATTTTCGAAATGAAATATTTCCATAGAAACGTCTTTCCACTTCTTGCTTCAGCCTTAACCACAGTACTGTGGTTACTAACGTATACCATCTCACGCTAGCGCACTCGACTTTCACTGATGATGGCAGTCAGTACTGCCGAAACGTCTGGTTTTACAGAAAACATTGGACCATGGCCAATCAGTCCGTGAAGGAATTTTAACAACAAACTACTTCTTTGTCACCGATAACGTAGTACACATATAGAAAATTACCCCCTCCCCCTTCAACTACCCTTTTCATTTATAGATATTTCATCTACCTTTCTACAGTGTATTATTATGAGCTTCTTTTCAGGATACTTTATTCATCAAAATTAAGTACTTTACTCTTGTTAAAACATAATACGTTGCTGGTAAACTACCCCTTCCCCTTAACCGATCTTCACCAAAATCAATAGGCCTTGAGTGCTCTACAATTCAGGCACGTATGAAAACAATTATTTGATTCTGTTTGAATTTGCGGCAGTTATCGTTCGTCATAGAAAATATTCTACACAGACACACGCTTTTCGAAAAATGACTTTTCTTCATGTTTTGAGGGCAGTACAATCAAAATCAGCCCTTATTTCGAACAAGATTTTTTCGCCATCACAATACTTACATTTCGTTATGGAACATGGAAGTAAAAAGTATTACTGATTGTATTAATTCAAAATCCGCGGTTGTGTGGAATACAGATTGTAGGCGTTTGTGGCCCAACGTCGGCCCGATCTTCCTTCAATAAACCATTACTGAATACCATTATGTTGGACTTAACACATAATTTGACGTGTTGAACCAAGTTTATATTGTTGAAGACATCTGTCTCAAGTACCATCACCTTCATCATCATCATCAACCTCAAGGTTAGGCTCATCCTGAACCTATTCCGGGACCCACTTCGCTCTCGGCCGTCCTACATCTCTTTTCCCCACCGGTCTATATTCCATTGCTAGCACCATTCCTGTCAACCGCCATTCTTCCCAGATGTTCACACCACCTTCTTTTGTTGCTC
The DNA here is from genome assembly GCA_034769895.1 of Magicicada septendecula. Taxonomy (NCBI): domain Eukaryota; kingdom Metazoa; phylum Arthropoda; class Insecta; order Hemiptera; family Cicadidae; genus Magicicada; species Magicicada septendecula. Next base: position 94,039,988 of record CM068369.1, on the reverse strand, counting down.
CTTAGCTGTTCCAACAATGGGTCGACCTCCAGTTCTGTCCTTATATCCGTTCTACTTTCTATCTAGAATGGTACAGTCCGAAATACTCCTCAAAAAATCTCCGCTTCCTGAACTTTTGCTTTGTCTCTTTCTGTCATAACTCATCTCCATACATCAAATCTGGTTCCGCTACAGTATTAAAAAACCTTATTCTTGCCTCTTTGTCTTATTTTTAAGTTATCTGTGAATCTGTGAATGAATGTGAATATATTTTGTTTTTAATAGAGTATTGAATTTGATTATGTTCGTACATCCTTCAAGCTAAGATTCGATAACGTGAAGTTACTATATATTATTTTGGTCGGAAACCTCCCCCCCCCATCGTTAATAATACGTGAATACCTACGTTTTGAACAGTGGAACAGTCTGTGAAGCTGTCAAACGACAAAGATATCGAAAAAACAAAAAATGTCAAACAATCGGACTGATAAAGTATATGAATTAAAATACTTGAATATATATGAATTAAAGTAAAAATTATAACCCGCGTACTTGGTAATAATTGGGTTGTAATTTTTGCGTTAATTAATGTTTTATTATTTTAATTATTTCGTGTTAATTCTATCGACTATTTTGTTGTTGTTGTTGTTAAGATAGTTCTTCTTTGTCAGTTCACCTAAAGACTATCAAAGATTGTTATAATAATTATTATATGCTAGGCCGAGAGTTTGGGAACTTGACGTGTTGTTGACGTTTTAGTGCAAACCGCTGGACGTCGTAACGTCGAATGTTCTCGCGGGCGCCTTCATTTTAACCATTATGCTATAACATAATGGAACCCGTATTGTGCTGTTTCTGCTACTTACGAATAGAGAAAACCCGGCTCTACGCAAGAAACTTTGAGAATCGGATCGAAGCGATAAGAGGTGCTGTTAGTTGCTGTTGCGACTTACAATTTGGAGCGTGTGTTTATCACAGCGGTTTAGTGTAAAGTCATAATTTTGAATCATTGTACACGGACAACATTCACAATTGTTGACTCGTATTATTTATTGCGCTTGTATTAATTACGTTATACGTACTGTTTGTTAATTTTTGAGCGATATTAATTTATTGCAACAGTGTTAATTAAAGTATATTTATTGTTTGTTACGATTGTGTGTTGGACAATCGTTATCTTAAAGAATACGTGAGCCTTTGATTATTGGAACTGGCATTGACGTTGTGAGTAGCGAATTCTCTGGTGTTCATTATTTTATTCGACAATCCGCGTGATCGTCGTAACAGTATTATTAACGGTGATGGACGCACCAGACAATATTTTATTTTATTATTTTATTTGGCGTTTTTCGAACATCATCCAGGCAAAGTCATATAACTGTAAGTACAGGTTGTAGTGTAATTAAAGTTACCAGTATTATTACTAAACTTTAAACAGCTCTCTCTAAACTTACAGTCTGCTTGTTACAAATATTATAATCTACTATTCTGTGACGCACTAATTTCGCCAAGCCACAGCCAATCACAAAGTACGCTATTGGGTATCACATTACAGAACACAGACGTGTTTGTGTACTTATTTCTTTGATCGTCGTTATATCTTGTCTTCACTTTCGGGTGTAAGGCGATGTGCGGAGATGAGTGTGGATTCCTTTTCCGTATTCCTTTCCATTCTCTCCTGTCCTCCTCTTTATTTTTCCACCTTGCCCAGCATTATTCCTTCCCTTTTCTCAAGTGTTTTTTTAATCCTGGCATGATTTATTGGATCTGTGTCTACATTATTTTTATTATAGACTCCTCTTATTATCGCCTCATACGCTCTTCGGATATTCTTATTTTCATTCATTCTCTTGATGCGATTCAACTATATCAGTTGCTGTCTTATTATTATCTAATACACCTCCTATCTTTCTCTGAACGAATCATGTCGTTAACATCATGCATTTTTTATAAGAACCTAATTTAATTACTTCTTCTTTTCTTTGCAGTTTTTCGTTTGCTCTGGCCGTGAGTTAATATAGGCCATAGGCGTGAATAATATAGTGTATTATTTTCTGTACAATTCATTTCTTGTTTCTGAGAAGATTTCATTGCTCTTATACGAATACTTTTTATACTGCTACATAAATTTCCAGCTGTTGTCGTTCTCTCTGTAATTTTGTCAAGTAAGTTCCATTCCATTCTCCGATATCACTGTACTTGAGTACTTAGACTCTTCCATTTATATTAATTTACTTTCCAGTTCTGTTGTGTTTTTTACCTTTTTGACTGAAGATTAACGTGTTTTTTAGGAGCCTCTAGTATGCGAGTACTATTTTGGAAACCTTCTTTGCGTCTTTGATATTCGACACATCCCGTCCTTGATTAACCGTAGAATGATTATTGAGATTATTAGGAGACATGTATAAATCATCCAACACCACTATTCTAGACATTATTCGGGAAATATTACGGAAATTGCTTTTGTGTCTTATTGCTTTTTTCCTTTCTACGTCATCAACAAATATCACTAGATATTATAGTTGTGTGACAAAAAAGTTCATTAATTCGTATAATCTCTCTCTCAAAGGGATTTTCATCGGCGATTGCCGCATACCCACACTGAACCGCCATCTATTTCTGTCCTGTGCATCTTCTTCTGCCAAGTTATGATGTTCCATGGCCTTCCTCATGTTTTCATACCAAGATAGTCTAGGTCTGCCCCTTTTTCCTCTGCCTGGGGGCTTCCACTGAAATATTTTCCTCGGCCATCTCTGTTCATCCATTCAGAGTAAGTGACCGAACCACTTTAGGCCTCTTCGTTCTACTCTGTTAATAATTGTGTCTTCTACAAGCATCCTTCTTCTGATGTCCTCGCTGGTTATTCTCTCCCTTCTTGAATCCATTTCCACGGCATTCAAGTGTCGTATAATTTCCGTGCTCAACTTCCATACCTCACAGCCATAAGACAGAACTGATTCAACAAAAGCTTTTCCTATATGAATCTTTGTGGCTCTCGAAATATGTTTGTCCCACCAAATAGACTTCAAGCTTCCTAAAACTTTCCTGCTCTGTTCTATTCGTTTTTTGGTTTCGGATTTTCCTAGGCCTTCCCGTGTTATTAGTGCCCTACGTATTTAAATTCATCGACCTGTTCAATTGACGTACTGTCTTTAATCTCTCATCCGACATTCTTTTTAGGTGTCCAAACCAATTCAGTCTTCTTGCTTCTATTGTACTATAATGTCAAGGTCAATTCCCATCTCTACAGTTCTCATTCCATCTAGTCTTGTTAGTCTACAGCACCTCCGCCAGTAATCCATCTCCATAGGTCTTATTGTGGATTTATTTCTTTTATTAATTTCCCACAGTTCTGCTCCATATAGGCCTATACTTTCGACTATATTATATATTCTAATTTTATTGTTTTTTTGTTATTCGTGGACTTTTTGACTGTTTGTTTTGTTGCTGTCTTAGCTTGTCCTATTCTTAATTTTATTTCTTGGTTGCTGTCACCATCCGATGTTATTGTTAAACCCAAATACTTGAAGTTTTTAATATTTTTTATCACTTTTGTTCCTAGTTCTAGGTCTTTACCTTCACCGCCTACTATAAGGTACTCAGTTTTTTAGGTATTTATTTCGAGACCCCATTTTGCATATTCTTCTGCTAGTTTCCTAACCATATAACTTAGATCAGTTTCGTCCTCTGCAATTACAGCCTGCAAAGTGTATTGTAAACATCTTGTCACTTCCAACGGGTACACCCATATTACGGCATTTTTTCCTCCATGATGTTAGGGCTTCATTTAAATAGATCTTATACAAACTCAGAGCTATCCAACAACCCTGTCTATCTTTAATGAATATTCAAATCTGACATCGGAATTAACGACTAGATATTCTGTCTTATTTACATTAACATTGAATCCCCACGTTTCATATGCCTTGTATAGTCGGGTGAGCATAAATTCCAGGTCATAAGAATCTTGTGCTATTACTGCTTGGTCATCAGCAAACTGGATATTAAACAGTCGTCTCCGATAGTGGTACCCATTCTACCAAATTCGTATAACCAAAAAGGCTATTCGTATAAATAGTTCTAAGGCTTTCACGGCTGGTGTCAGTTGTATTAGAAGTGTTTACCGGGCTGTTTGGCCGTGGTCTACGGTTCACAGACAAACCAAACGTTTCGACAGCACCACTGGCTGCCATCATCAGTGGAATTCAAAGAATTCGAGAGTACCTGACGCGGGTTGTTAACGTCAGGCCCACAGTACTGTGGTAAAGCCTTTACCCGCGTTCAGGTAGACTCGTATTCTTTGAATTCCACTGATGATGGCAGCCAGTGGTGCTGTCGAAACGTTTGGTTTGTCTGTAAACCGTAGACCACGGCCAAACAGCTCGGTAAACTCTTCTAATACAGAGTACACAAATATTTTATCAGGCTTTGAGAGCGTTTTGTTGTTTTAGAAAGTTTCTTCATTGACGTTGTCTTACGAAAATCCGGACATACTTTTACGAGGAAGTTGTGATACAGTTTTGTACGGTTCATAGCTGCGTTAGATAGTAGATAATAATTTGTGTACTAGCTTTTGTTTGTACTATATGATTTTATTCATTTGGCTTTTTTTAAAATCATTGTAGCTCTATTCTAACATACCTGAGATCATGGGTGATACTCCTACAGATGTCGTATGTGAAGAGGTACGGTTTGGATAAAAACGTTTCAAATTTTTTGACCCCTTTATGACAAGCCACAATAAGTTCACCACAGCACCTACTCTCCATTCAATATTTTGTGATAAAAGAAACTGGTCAATTAAAATATACTTATTGTCCTACTATATTCTACTGTGAAACCATGTTATTCGTAAACAAAAAGGGACTTAGAGTAGTGGTTCCCAAAGTGTTGTCCGCGACAATGTTTCAGGGGTCCGCGGACACTTTTAAGAAAAATAGAATATACCGTAATTTTCTCCGATTTTTCGTAGGGTACATCTAAATTTTAGAATCTTAAAACAATTAGTAGAAGATTCCAGTATTTTTTTGTGCAAACTAATTGTAATTGTAAAAGTAATTTCAAATTAATGGCTTTAATAATGTCTTTAAACCATGTCGTGTAGCAGATCTGTTTGCCAGCCGAACTGACTATAGCGCTCCATCAACACAGAACTAATCGCGCTGTTTTAGTCCACGTATAAGCACTGTATCTAAGCATAACGTTTCTCCATGTAGCTGGTTTTACGCCTAAGTAGCTGGATTTCGACACGTGTGGCTGGAAAGATAGAACCGAGGTTGGCAAAGTTAAGAAATATACTTGATGTCGAGAGTGACTTAATATTGAAATTATCAGACATTAAACCTAATATTGCAGAGCTAATTGTTCAAAAGCAGCTTCATTGTTCACATTACACTACGTTTGATAACATTAATAGGTTACTATAATTTTTCAGGTTAAACAAAATTTGATTTTGATACATTTTAATTAAAATATACGATTTTGTATCATATTTACTGTTTGTTTTATTTCATAACTCAGACGGGGTCCGTGAAGTTTTTAATTTTTTGGAGGGGGTCCACGGACTGAAAAGTTTGGGAACCACGGACTTAGAGCATTAAGGCTAAGCCATCGTGATTCCGTTAATAAATTAAAATGTAAATTTATTAGGGCTAAAACAAATTATCCTAGAAAAGAACAAATTGAAATTATAGTTGAATTTAAATATAGAATTTAAGAAGGACTTTCACAGATCAATTTAAACAAAATATGTCAACTTAACGTTGGAATTGTGAGTGCGCACGTACGCTCGCGTATCACTTTTTACCCCATAAATAAATTACGGCTGTAATGGCAGAAACAGAGTCACTTTTAACAAAGACTCTGATGTTTTTTTTTTTGTCTGCTTCGTCAAATAAAATCACAGTGATAATGAGTTTACCGTTTGGCGGCGATAGTTCAGTGTAAGAAAAAGACCAACTTAAAGTCTAATAACGGACCTAATAGGCTTATGTTAAAGACATATCGTGCTTTTTTAAATTTTTCGTATACTTAGCGCTGTAGAAAATAACAGGCTGACATTTTTAGTGAAGGAAGAATAATTCAGTGACTTATTTATGTGAAAGAATTAAATAAAAGGTTTATTTACACGAATTTGGCGTGGATGTATGAGCACTCAGGCAGAATCCTTATTAGTTGTCAGGTTACTCATTTACCTTAAAAAAATGGTTCATTTACCTCAAATGTTTTTTGATTCATTATATGAAAATATAGGTCAAAAATTAAAAAAATACCATTTCATAAGAGATGCTAAATTTACCAATCTGCAACTTGATCTCTGTACAGGATCCAGGCAGTCTGTATTCCTAGGTACAGCCGATTTCTTAATCTTTATATTAATGGTGTAAACACATCTTATTGTTTGCTGACGATAAGAAACCTGAAAAATCAGTAATAACCTATATCACTGCTCCTGTAGTTCAGTACTTATGGTGTTTAAAAATCTGAAAAAATGTAGAAATCAGTTTATTTAATTAATAAAGTTGTGTTAAGTATAGAAATCTGCTATGGAAGAAAGGATTCATAAAATGGAAAGAGCATATGGTATAACTAAAGATAGCCCTATTTACAATAAAAGTGCATATCTAAAAATGGGAAAATAAGGCATTACAGTACAGTAGTGAAGCCAAAATGCCTATATGCAAGTGAATGTCTAGCATTGAATTATAATTTAGATAAACTAGAAATATTAGAAAGACAAATTATTAGGAAAATATTAGGCCCACGAAAAACTTCAGAAGGTTGGAAATTAAGAAGTAATGATGAAATATATCAGAGTATAGAAAATAGAACAGAAACAATGAGAAAAAGAAGACTATTATTTTTTGGACATTTATACAGAATGGATGACAATAGGTTAACAAAGCAGATCTTCAAATATCTGTGGGGGAAGAAGTCAACATCGAGTTGGATTAAAGAAGTCCATAAGGATTTATAAAAAAATAATATAAACGCAGAAGAAGCAATTGAAAGAGACATTTTTCGGGCAAAAGTGTTAAAAATTGAAGGAGTCCAGGGTAGGAGAGATAAAAACGCAGACTCAAAGTGGACTGAAGACAGGAAGAAGATACACAGTGAAAAGATGAAAGAATATTGGAGAAAAAGAAAAGAACAAAGAATAAAGAATTGAAATTGGCATGTGGTCCTTAGATGGCCAATACAAAAAAAAGTTGTGTTAGCTGTTATAATCACAAACAGAATTAACACTGTTGTAAACCACTATAGAAAAATTATTCCGATTAGCGCTTTCAAGCTTCACAGCTCATCATCAGATCGGAAATCGATGAGTTGTGAAGCTTGAAAGCGCGAATCGGAATAGTTTTTTCTATAGTGGTGTGCGACAGCGTTTATTCTGTTTGTGAAAACAGTTTAGTTTTGTATAAAAAGTATTTTACAAAGAAAGTGAACAGTCGTTCGAGATGTCGTGTTGCTAGTCATCGTCAAGTCTTATTTAAGCTACAACGTCGTGTATGTAATGCTGTCCATAATTTAATTGAGGTTATGAGATACCATCACGTGAGAAATGATTATTCGACGGAAGAACATTCAAACCAGACATAACTTAACATCGCAAATTTAATTGATCACTGTATCTACTTACTGTAATTCGTCGGCACTTCTACACGACTATAGAACAGCAATCGTAAATCCATTATGCAGAGTTCACAATATTTCGTAATAATACGCTAATCCTTAAATCACAGTCACCAACAAATAATCACTTAATATAGTGGCTACTGCTGGTCGTCGTTTGATCCACACAGCATGACTGGAATCGGCACGGCCAGTCTCTGTATCTATTTGTAGTCCCGGTTCCACTGTATTGCGTGTGAAAGTTGTTAGAACAGTCTGTCCCTCATGTGAGATTCAACGCACAGTAACGTTGCTCTTTCAGTCATAAGTTTTCCTAATCGCTTTTACCAAAATATTCGTAATTCAGTTATTATCTAAACAAAATAATCCGGTACCACCTATTCAATTTCACAAGAAAAACATACCGATTGCTAATGTCCACTGTTTCAGTCAAATAATCACTGAATATCGTACAATGCCCGCAGCTTTCGGATTCCCTGGTGCTGGCGAATCTACTTATATCAGGTCACAGTTATGATAAACTCGTCTTATGTGGAACGTCCTGGAATGTGCTGTTGTTTCTTTGACAATAACATTTGTTGTTCAGAACCGATCTTCTCAGGTCGACAAAAAGAAAACGTTCTCTGACATTTGCTTTATGCGATACATAACTTGGCTTAACAGCAATCCACTCAGGCGCATCTTAGAAAGCCTGAAAATGAGTATTGCTTGATTCGAGAAAGTTCGTTTGCTTCCGTTACGTTCTACCGACATTCTGTGTATCCTCGACTAAATGATTTAAAGATTATCATCGAATAAAGAACACAGTTCGTTATTACACTGTTCCTGTTTATTTACAGCCAATGAAAAGACTAAGTATTTTGTTTTATTTCTTTTTTTTTAGAATTTTATTTTTATGTAACTTTACTCTTCAATCGAAATAAAATATCCTCCTTTATAATGATTGTTTTTTCACTTCGTATAGGCTATCGATTAAAACGTAAATGCTCCTAATAACTATAAAGTCCATGGAGTTGTTGAAATTGCTTTTTGGAGGTCTATTAGATCGTGGTCTACTGCTACTATTATTAACAGACGTTTCGGCCCCACCAACGGAGGGCATAGTCGGTACCTCAGTACAAGTATGGTGAATTGGCGAACGCCGTGGTAATTTCTCGATCGTTTTTACACTGATGATGGCCTCCGATGGTGGGGCCTAAACGTCTGTTAATGATATAGCAGTAGACCACGGCCTAATAGCCCGGAAGAAAGCAATTTCAACCATGTTAACTCCGGCCGTGACGGCTTTACGAATCCACGGAGTTATTTAAATATTGTTTTGGAGTTATTGGGCCGATGTGCGCTAATTATACGTGTCCCGTATGTACAACAGAAACTTAGTCCGTGTGAGAAGGGACTTTTAAGTTGTCAGTGTCCGTTGTTGCTTCTGCCAGAATTATATTCGTTCCTACCGTTTGTATTAGCCCAGCTGCGCATCGTTAAGAAGGATCCGTACGACAAGAGGTTCTGATTCACGACATACCGTTTGTATTAGCCCAGCTGCGCGTCGTTAAGAAGGATCCGTACGACAAGAGATTCTGATTCACGACATACCGTTTGTATTAGCCCAGCTGCGCATCGTTAAGAAGGATCCGTACGACAAGAGATTCTGATTCACGACATACCGTTTGTATTAGCCCAGCTGCGCATCGTTAAGAAGGATCCGTACGACAAGAGGTTCTGATTCACGACATACCGTTTGTATTAGCCCAGCTGCGCATCGTTAAGAAGGATCCGTACGACAAGAGATTCTGATTCACGACATACCGTTTGTATTAGCCCAGCTGCGCATCGTTAAGAAGGATCCGTACGACAAGAGGTTCTGATTCACGACATACCGTTTGTATTAGCCCAGCTGCGCATCGTTAAGAAGGATCCGTACGACAAGAGATTCTGATTCACGACATACCGTTTGTATTAGCCCAGCTGCGCATCGTTAAGAAGGATCCGTACGACAAGAGGTTCTGATTCACGACATACCGTTTGTATTAGCCCAGCTGCGCATCGTTAAGAAGGATCCGTACGACAAGAGATTCTGATTCACGACATACCGTTTGTATTAGCCCAGCTGCGCGTCGTTAAGAAGGATCCGTACGACAAGAGGTTCTGATTCACGACATACCGTTTGTATTAGCCCAGCTACGCGTCGTTAAGAAGGATCCGTACGACAAGAGATTCTGATTCACGACATACCGTTTGTATTAGCCCAGCTGCGCATCGTTAAGAAGGATCCGTACGACAAGAGATTCTGATTCACGACATACCGTTTGTATTAGCCCAGCTGCGCATCGTTAAGAAGGATCCGTACGACAAGAGGTTCTGATTCACGACATACCGTTTGTATTAGCCCAGCTGCGCATCGTTAAGAAGGATCCGTACGACAAGAGATTCTGATTCACGACATACCGTTTGTATTAGCCCAGCTGCGCATCGTTAAGAAGGATCCGTACGACAAGAGGTTCTGATTCACGACATACCGTTTGTATTAGCCCAGCTGCGCATCGTTAAGAAGGATCCGTACGACAAGAGATTCTGATTCACGACATACCGTTTGTATTAGCCCAGCTGCGCGTCGTTAAGAAGGATCCGTACGACAAGAGGTTCTGATTCACGACATACCGTTTGTATTAGCCCAGCTACGCGTCGTTAAGAAGGATCCGTACGACAAGAGATTCTGATTCACGACATACCGTTTGTATTAGCCCAGCTGCGCATCGTTAAGAAGGATCCGTACGACAAGAGATTCTGATTCACGACATACCGTTTGTATTAGCCCAGCTGCGCATCGTTAAGAAGGATCCGTACGACAAGAGATTCTGATTCACGACATACCGTTTGTATTAGCCCAGCTGCGCATCGTTAAGAAGGATCCGTACGACAAGAGAGTCTGATTCACGACATACCGTTTGTATTAGCCCAGCTGCGCATCGTTAAGAAGGATCCGTACGACAAGAGATTCTGATTCACGACATACCGTTTGTATTAGCCCAGCTGCGCATCGTTAAGAAGGATCCGTACGACAAGAGGTTCTGATTCACGACATACCGTTTGTATTAGCCCAGCTGCGCGTCGTTAAGAAGGATCCGTACGACAAGAGATTCTGATTCACGACATACCGTTTGTATTAGCCCAGCTGCGCATCGTTAAGAAGGATCCGTACGACAAGAGATTCTGATTCACGACATACCGTTTGTATTAGCCCAGCTGCGCATCGTTAAGAAGGATCCGTACGACAAGAGATTCTGATTCACGACATACCGTTTGTATTAGCCCAGCTGCGCATCGTTAAGAAGGATCCGTACGACAAGAGATTCTGATTCACGACATACCGTTTGTATTAGCCCAGCTGCGCATCGTTAAGAAGGATCCGTACGACAAGAGGTTCTGATTCACGACATACCGTTTGTATTAGCCCAGCTGCGCATCGTTAAGAAGGATCCGTACGACAAGAGATTCTGATTCACGACATACCGTTTGTATTAGCCCAGCTGCGCATCGTTAAGAAGGATCCGTACGACAAGAGGTTCTGATTCACGACATACCGTTTGTATTAGCCCAGCTGCGCGTCGTTAAGAAGGATCCGTACGACAAGAGATTCTGATTCACGACATACCGTTTGTATTAGCCCAGCTGCGCATCGTTAAGAAGGATCCGTACGACAAGAGGTTCTGATTCACGACATACCGTTTGTATTAGCCCAGCTGCGCGTCGTTAAGAAGGATCCGTACGACAAGAGATTCTGATTCACGACATACCGTTTGTATTAGCCCGGCTGCGCGTCGTTAAGAAGGATCCGTACGACAAGAGATTCTGATTCACGACATACCGTTTGTATTAGCCCAGCTGCGCATCGTTAAGAAGGATCCGTACGACAAGAGATTCTGATTCACGACATACCGTTTGTATTAGCCCAGCTGCGCATCGTTAAGAAGGATCCGTACGACAAGAGGTTCTGATTCACGATATACCGTTTATCAAGCGAATGCAGTCATCACCATTGAACACTTCATTCCAGTCTAGTCACTTCCTCTTCAAAGTGTGTTTTGTGGGCTGACGTGAACTGGTTCCCTGTTTGCCTTTATGCATACTCTGTACGAACATATACTTGTTATTGTTGTCTCTATAACTTAAACTGTCAACCTTTCAACTCTGCTTGCAAAGTAGTAAAGCCACGGGGGACAACAGAATGATTCTGTGTGCTAGAAAGGAATGTACGTTGATGTCAATTTACATTTTTATACGGTCGAACGTAATCCAAGCTTTACTGCTGAGAAGATAAACGTGTTAAGGCGACAATGACGCCCACTGCAGAATATATTAAGTAATAAAATAGCGAACGTCCGTCGCATTAGTTGCAGTATGATTTACGACCCGGCTCGACTCCTGTGAATCGCGGGAAGTGCTCGTAAATGTATTTTTATTGGAGGAAGTGTTGCACCTTTAAAGTTACAGTTTATTCCTTACACTCGGCGCGGCGGTCCCCTCCTCAAAATGTGTCGTTTTCACGCAGGATCACGCCACCCCTAGAGGTCATTAAATCACCGCAGTATCTAATCATCGGAAGGAACCCTTCTTATCACAGTCGTCAGTGTATTTTTTCGTTGCGCGTTCAACTGTAACATTTACACTTACGTTACACATTTATAACATTTCCGTCTTTTTTTTGTTACTTCGATTTTATTTTTTCCAGTGTTCTCAGATATTTACTTTCCGCTCTTGGCTTCAACATAGTATTAATGGTCTGTCAGCTAGTTAGAACTTATCAGAACTTCGTTTATTGTTATTGCTGTTAGTAAGAAATAAGTAAATAATACGTAATTACTACTACAGTTTACTTCTTATTATTATTCCAGTTCTCTTCTACCGCAAGATGTAGAGGTTGAGCAAAGGTCTCGCCATGGCCGAGGCCTTCGCTTCATTCCACTGTACATTCCATCCCCTGCAGAGACCACCTCACGTTGACCTCCCAAGTCTCCCTTCTCCGGCCCCCGGCTCTTCGCCCAGCAATTCTTGCCTCATACAGTTGCTTTAGAAATCTATCCCCTTCCGTCCTCTGAACGTGTCCAAACCAGCGCAACTGTGCTTTCTTAATTTGATCTTTCAAAGGTACTGTCTCTTCTTGTAGTAGTACCTTTACTACTACTTCTTGTAGTAGTGTTTCTGACTCGATCTTTTCTTGTCTTTCCTTCAACCTTCCTGGGCTATCTCGTCTTCTCATAGCCTGGGGAGAGTTTACATGCTTCTCAGTTAGAGTCCAGGTTTTAGCCTCATAAGTAACAACTGGCACATATGTGTTTTTGAAAATGGTCATCTCAACTTTCTCCGAAATTTCTGCCTTACCAATGAACATGGTATTTAGTACAGTTTACTACAAGTAAATTCAGCTGACCTGTATGTTGGCTGTCCGTATCGTTTCACTGTTATTTAGCGCACTTAAAGGTTATACAGTATTTTATGTGATGTACTATATTTTATCTGAGTAAAAATCTCTGTTTTATTAACTTTAAGTATGAAAAGACTCATGTTATTTCTGAACTCAATTTATTTTCTTTAAAACAAACGTGAGAAATATTATTTTTTCATCGCAGATCAGATTTCAGTGGCGTTTTAAATACACGAAAACTATATGGAGAGTGTAAAACGTGGGCTTTGTCTGAAACTTTTTAACTACATGTTAAGTGTTACGCCTTTTTGCAGAGTAAATTGTACTAGCGTTTTGGTATTTCTGTTTTGACAAGATGTGTTACGTTAAGCGTGTGTGACTTAAATAGATGAATTTAACAAACGGGGAATTTATGTCCGATCTGATACTGTAAGAAGAACGGGATTATAACAGATGGATGATAAACTTGGACGTTTACAAAGAGGACTGAGAGATGCTGAGGAACATTTTTGGGCCCAGGTGGGGCGAATACGGCAGTTGCATCATGTTCGATTTAAGGACTGTAACAACTATACAAACAACCCAACATTGTAGACTACACGAGGTACTGCGCGTAAGATGAGTAGGACATGTATAGAGAATGAGTGACACCAGAATACTCGAGAAAATATTGAAGGGATAGATACTGTGTACCAGAAGAAAAGGAGGATAGCGACAATCCGCTTGACTGGACAACGTTCGGCGAGATATGAGACTGTTCTGGGTGGGGGGTTAGAGACTAGCAAGCGGTCGCAGAGGATCAATATTGTTGGAGAAGAAGGTTAAAGTAGGTCAAAACCTAGTTTACCACAACGAGGTAGAAGGGAAGAAGTATTGGTAACAGGTACAGGGTATATGTGAGAGCAAAGTTTAGTGCTGCACGCCGACAAAATCGGATGCAGTAGCGCTACATGTTGTGTACAGATTCTTAAACCTGTCAGTAGTATAAAATGGTAACTGCCTTAAGAGTAGTAGAATTAAACAGAAGAAAAATGCAGACATCGCTGTCTACACTGAAGACATTACTGGAAATTCAGACGTGAATTGTGTTTATTCAAACAGATCCAGTCTCAAATAAAGCTGACTGGGCGTAAAACTGACCAGATCTGTAGTCTGTACCGTGTAATGTAACGGTTGACCTTTAGTTTTGCAGTATTAGGCCTACTGGACTGTTAGGAGAGTTAGTAAACGTTAACGCCAATGGTCCAAGATGCTATTTTGTTAAAAGTGAGCGTTTATTAATATGTGAATGTGCATTTCAAACAGCATCATCATCATCATCTAAAGGCCAAGTCTTGTCGAGTTAGCCACGTCTTTCTCTCCACGATAAATCACAGTACGATAGGAAGTTCACCTCCTTTCTCATTTCTTACAAAACGCTGCTCTTGGTCGTCCTCTTGGTTTTCCTTCAGAAATGTTACTTACGAATTGCTTGTGTCGTAACACCTGCCCGGTCAATTTTGCCCTTCTTCTTCCAATCATTTTTAAGTCACTTCATATCGTCGTTCACTTCTTCGAGGACTTGCTCATTACTTTTCTTATACTTCAAACATATTCGTATATATGAATATGTTTGAAGTATAAGAAAAGTGATATAATATAATATAATATAAATAGTATAATATAACTTCAAACATATTCATAGAATGAAGCTCGCACGACTGGTGTCAGTAAATTCAAAATTACGACTAAAAAATAAAATAGTTATCGGTTGGTTGCTACCGATACCTGTATCAGTTGGTTGCTTTTACCTGATACAGGTATCGGGTAGTGTACATCGGCCGCTAATGTGTTTTTACTCTCTGTCGCTTCTTAGCGGCCTGAAGAAGATTCCCGACGGGGAATCGAAACGTTGCCGACGTGGTGGCGTTTAATAGCAACCGACCACGGCCTAACAACCGGTTTTTAGTCGTAATTTTGAATTTATATTCATAGAATATTAATTAGAAACACAATACTTTCAACCCAGATAGAAATCGGTCAAAGATTTCACACACAATGTTTAAACTCGTTATAAATTTTGTAAAGTTTGCACAAGCGTGCGACGTAATCGTACACGAGTTGAAGAGGACGTTTGTATTTCGTATAGGCCTAAGTAAAATTGACGAAATTAATCACAACGTTAAACGATGATTCTTTCTTCGGTGATTTTTTTTCTTTTTTTAGTTAATAGTTAAATATGTCGATAAAATTATAAGAACAGCGATTGTTACTGCCGGAGATTTACGTCCGTAATAACGATTGTCGTTCAGGAATTTAATGGCGGCTGTTTCCTTTGCACAAAGCGTGTAGTCTACCTCCAGAAGACGCGGAGCTATGATGGTAGTACGTTTTATGTTCTCAGTGACTGACACGAGAGAATAATTATAAAATATCGCTTGTTTTTAATTGCGTTTTTCAGCCTTGAAGAATCTTTTTTCTCTTTTACTTCTGCGTTTTACTGCTCGGTCGTAAAGTCTTCGTTTTTGTCTGCGCGTAATATCCATTATGTGTTTACTTACGTAATATTTAAGTAAGAGTTATTAACAACGTGAAGAAAGGACTGGATTCTGTAACGAGTACAAAGCCTGGGGCGGCCATAAACACGAGCGCACAAAGGCGACTTTACGACAGCAGTCGGGGGTTCGATCCTGTACAGCCGGGGGTGCCTTACACAGTTGACAACCAGTGTACGTCCCTCCGCCCAACATCAAAGTGGCCCAGGTGTAGCATCCAGATGTTCGCGTTCTGAATGTTATTTATACATGAGGCGGGATTTCACCTACGGGGCTGGGGGAGCAATATTATCGATGGCGGTGTTCGGGGGGGGGCATTACCCCAGAATGGCACACTGGAGACAATTCTAACATGTAACGGGCAGAAAGATAGGCTAACGAATTCTAACTCCGAATGGGCGGAAAGGCGGGCTAGCGAGAATTTTAACCTCCGAACGGGTTGAAGGGGGGGGTGAGAATTCTAACCTCCGAAAGGGCGGAAAGGCGGGTTAGCGAGAATGCTAACCTCCGAACAGACAGAAAGGGGTGGGCTAGCGAGAATTCTAACCTCCGAACAGACAGAAAGATAGGCTCTTAGCCCGCCTTTCTGCTCGTGTATGTGCCCACTCAGAGGTTATATTTTTTGCTAGCCCTTCAAAAGACACATACACAAAAACACACACACATGCACAAACGTGTGTAAAGTGTAAACACATGCACGCACACGAATATAAAAACGTTAAATAATCTGGAGGGGGCCTCGGTTTTTCTACTCTCTAAAGGCCCCCCAAGATGTAATAATTCGCGGGGAAGTTCTTTATTTTGCCAAGTGGTTAACTTAACATTACATATAGCATAGCTTGAATAAGTTAAAATAAGCAAGAAAACTAGACTTGAAAAGCCTTCCATTGCCTTGTCAAATACTGCACAAAGCTACGGCTCACTGATTTTTAATTTATTTATATAGATAGTGCCCACCCTTGCCATCCCCGAATGGCGCCCATGTATCTATATGTTGTAACAAACCAATCTATATTATATTACGTCTTTTTAGCCCAATGTTGTTGGCGTCATTTGTCACGTATATCTTTAAATCTGGATGTGTTTATTTTATTTATTGTGTAATTCTTTAGTTAAAATAAACCACGGGATCCTTTGCCGTTTTTTATCTCCTTGCAGGTATTACAGTTCAGTTGTTATGGAGAGAGAGAGAGAGAGAGAGAGAGAGAGAGAGAATTCCTCTCTTGGTGTACTGTTTTATCATTTTATTTAAACGCGCTTTGCATCAGCTGTTTTCAATGTGATAACCAGTTACAGGTTATGTTGTCTGTTGTACTTCATAGGCGATGATGACTGCGCTAACTTTCGCACTCTTCTCTGCTATTCACCGGTTTCCTGTAACAAATCTGCTATCTACAAAGAATAATACAAAGTCAATTCCCTAAAAGAAAGGTATTTATTGATTGAAATTGGTTTATTTTCTGGAAACTATTAAATACAGTTCATCTCATCGATTTTCAGATCGACTATTATCGAAATTACAACAGTTTTCGATATAAGTTTTTCTACAACACAACAGATATATTCAATTATAGTTATTAGTAAAATTAATAAATTATTTATCTCAGGGTTATTTGGGGATTCTTTGAGCTGTAAGAAAGTCAGAAATGCTTAGATAAGATCATACTTTACAATAAATAATATTTTTATTCTTAAAGTCTGAGTCAATAAGTTCGTTTTTTAGACGCCAGAGCGCAGACTACTCGGATTCATACCGATTGCAAAAAAGAAATATGGCTGCTGTGAAGTTCTAATGAGACCACGTGTTTACTGTTTTGGATTGAATAAATAAAGTTTAAAATGTTCACACTAAGTTTTCTTATAAATTGAATTATGTTGTACTGGTTTCTAGTGTTCGTTACTTGGTGGTGATGTGTAGTTTTTTAGTTAATTAAGGTAGGCTTCCTCACCAACGTAATGACAGTTTCAAATTTTTCAAGCGATCTTATGGTTGGGCCAATTTTCAATGTTCTTGGATATTCCCGCATCAATATTATGTTTCAATGGATGTCTCAACGTAGTTTCTTATGCTGAATCGTTTCGTTAATTTTGAATAGTGATTGGTTCAAACTGTAGTTAATATTTTTTGAAAATTGCTGGACATTATTCCTGTCATCTACTCTCTTGAAAATCAAATTTAACAATTCCTCATCTTGTTAACGCTGTTACTCTTAGTAACCAAGAAATTGATGAGTTTTTATTGGCTAACCTAGGTACAGTTTTAGTAAATAGGCTAGTATTAAGATATTATTAGTTCTTCCATTTTTTAGGAAAATACTCCTTTATAAATTTTAACTCTAATTACATTTTAATTTACATAATGTTTTTCTTCATATTATTACATAAACTTAGATATTTGTATGTTATAATTTAGTGGTTTTTAATTAGTTTATTTCTGACTTTTATTTCTGTAAATGTATTACTGCTCTAGGCCCTATTTTATCTTCCACTATCTCTTTATAATTTATACTAATTAGCAGTGATTAATTTCTTACATAACCCTGGATCCTTCAAACATAAACAAAATAACATTTTACTTACATTGATATTGCCTTTGTGGCCTAACAAAATAAAACTATAATAACTTACTACTACACTTATTGTTTATTACAATAGTTCTGCATCTTTATCACAATTTGTGATTGATGTCTTTTTAATATTATATATCATACTATGTTGCACTTTGTGTACACTGCACTTCTATAGTAACACTTATTACACTGTTTTTTCACTACTAAAGTGTTTATTGTTGAGTGTAAAGATTATACAAATGTTTTATAGTATGATACTTAACTGTCATTCATTTCTGACTTGGGGAATGGGATATCTACTGACTTTTATTATTAGTTTTTAAAGTAATAATAATAGGTATTTCTTTATATTTTTTATTAAAGAATATCGTACCTTTAGTTTACTCAGTATTAGGCACTGATTATGTAATGTTACAATGTATACTAGTCTTCAGAGGTGTACGCTATAAGTTCTAAAATATCCCTTAGGTGTATTGTCCGAAGCAGTTTTATGGTATTAGGCTAATTATTGAGTTCCCGTCATTATTGTGCCCTACGTTCTCGGAGTTTTCATCCGTACGCTAGCGTGTACGTGGGGAAACTCGAACTGTCTTCAAGACATTAATTATAATGTGGTTATGAATGCAGTATCTAACAAAAACTGATTTTAAAAATACATAATTTCAGTTATCTATGTTAATTAACCACATTGAATTTCTACTAGAGTTATATCATAGAATTAATATAGGCTACAGCATATTACTTCAGCTTTTCAAAGAGCGAGTTTGATTGACAAACACATTTACATGAGATTCAAGAGTTCACCTTTTTGTAAATTATTGAAGCGCATTACAGTGTACGTGGTTAAACCCAGATGATTTCCGTGCATGTTTAGTACCATAGGTAGTAAGGGCGGATCGAGCAAGCAGTTTGGAGGGGATAGTTGTTTTTGGGGATATGAAAAAAAGTTGGCCCATTTTTTAATGGTCTAAAGTATAAATAGTAGGAATGAAAGAAGATAAAATACATTTCTACTAGAGTTACATCATAGAATTAATATAGGCTACAGTTTATTACATCAGCTTTACGAAGATGGAGTTTGATTGACAAACACTCATTGGCAAACATGAGATTCGTAAATGGTAGGAATGAGAGAAAATAAAATGCAGTGTGTCATTATCAGCACAATACGTCCATTAACGTACAAGTACAATATCATATCTGTGCTTGTCGGATCTTGTTCTTTTAATAATATTCACTTACAGTATAAAATACACACTACTCATTTAAGTTATGTATCAAACAAAAATTAACATGGTAGCAAGGTACAGTTTAATTTAAAGTAGTTTTATAGTAAAACCACGAACTTACATAACATCGTATAAATTTTTTACTCTATTAACAATCACAAAACTATTCTACAGTACAATCACAAGACGACGAAAAAATTTCTTCTGAAGTGACCATTTGGGGAGGAGAATTTCCCCCCTGTGGATCCGCGCCTGATAAGTAGGAACACGTTTACCTCTGTGTACTAAGTACTGTGAAAGAAAATGAGTCACGAATCTTATTAATATTGTTACGACGGTCTAACTAATCGTCGTATAGTACAGTGGAAAACAAAATACGAGACACCAATGAAGTCACTAATAACCAGCTTAAATTATCACATATCAACTTGTACAATAATCCAAGTTAGACTTGTTCGCACGCAATAACAATGTAAACTAATAGAGTCCCATACAATAATCGGTTTTCACTAATAGCCACTTGAAACGCACCAAGTAATCGCCCGAAGTAAACTGACTGTCCATCGCTGGATGCTTATATTTATACACCGCTGAAATGCCAGAATAATCGGTCACTTTCTGGATGACGTGTCGAGCAACTGCGTATTACAGGCGCTCTAGAATCCACTAGACCCCGTGCAAACTGTCTGGCCTTGAACACAGTGCGCCGACCGGTACGGTCTGGAATAGCTTCGATTGTTGACGCATGATAAGTGTCACGTAATTGTTTTTCATCTCAAAATAGCAGCAATATATGTACGCACACACGCATTACAGCTGGACTCTGCTGGCATAGCCGAGATACTTGTAGAACGTTCCGTATTACGTAACAATATAAAGACCGTTTACTCCAGACAGAAATAAATAGAAAATAGTTGAGGAAAAGGTTAAAAATTGACGAGTTTTTATTGTAAATTTTGAACTTTTATTTTCTGCTATTAATGTGGAATTTCTTTTATGAATTTCTTATATAAATGTGCTAATTTCTATGTGACTTATCAATTGGTTTCTTGTAAAAATTCAAAAAGTGTAGCCAACGTTGAAAATCTGTTGGCGTTTTGCGGTCAGCTTTATTATCGACGTGGCTGGCGTAATGTTTTGCGAGTTTGTTGTAATTTCACGGATTAACTCAGTTTACGCTGATCTAGTTATCCTCCATATGGTCCGCGGGACTAGGTATAGTGCCTTCCAGCTGTTAATTAAACTGTCCCAGTACTGTGTAATCTAATCCAACGCGTGACGATAAGAAACATGCAGGTGCTACTAATACACTGAATGAGCAAACAGGGGGAGTACCTCCTTTCCTCGGTACAGGGCATTCTTGTCTCATACAATAACTTCCAGTCTGTGTCTACTATGGGTAGAGTATAATGTAATAAAACTGGTAACTCACGATAGTAAACGGTTACCGTCAGGTGTCCACGTGGTTTACAAAAAGAAGTGAACAACCCCCTACTAACAAACGGAAGTAGCCTAATAACAAACCCTGCTTAGGCATTGTAGTATAGGAAAAAGAAAAATTCTATAATAAAACTGAAGACACTTTTAAGGCTTTCTTCAAGTACAAAAAGAAGTGAACAACTCCCCGTTAAAAAAAAGGATGTTGCCTAATAACAGACCCTACTTAGGCCTATTAGTATAGAAAAAGAAAAATTCTATTAAAAAACTGAAACATTTTTAAGAAGTTCCGTAAGTAAACGAGAGAGATCCTATGTGAAGTCCTTTGAAAACAAAAACGTAGTCATGGAAACCATAATTTTGTAGCTATCAAGAACAACGGAGGAAACTGTAAAACAGTAGAACGTTTTTAAAGGCTCTTCAAGGAACCGAGTGAAAAACTGTGTGTTATTGAAATAGTTGAAAATAATTTTGTAAGCAAAGAAACTGTATACAAGACACAGCACAAGGATTAAATTTTATAAGACAATTCCAATACCCACGTTGATTTATGCGAGTGAGGCGTGGGTCATGACAAAAAAGGTAAGGGGCAAGATTCAGAGCGCTGAAATGCAGTTTCTTCGAAATACTTTAAATTATACATTACAGGATAGAATAAGGAATGAAGATATCAGAGCAGAACTCGAAGTAAAGGCCATAAATGAAATTATTTCAATTTACAGAAGACAATGGTGGGATCAACTGCAAAGGATGACAGAGGATCGATTACCGAAAGCTGCACTTAACTATAAAGCCATTTTTAATGAAGAAAGTTGTGTTAGTGGTTATAATCACAAACAGAATTATTACTGTCGGACACCACTATGGAAAAATTAATCCGATTAGCGCTTTCAAGCTTCTCCTAGCGATTGGTAGAAGAGACGTGGGTAGTCCGAGGATGAGATAGGTGCCGTAACAGTTTTATATAACCTAATCCTTGAAGAGGAGAAGAAGATTAATATGTTTGAAGACAAGAAAAGTAATATAATATAATATAACTTCAAATATATTCATAGAATATTAATTAGAAACACAATACTATCAAACCAGATAGCAATCGGTCAAAGATTTCACACACAATTTTTAAACTGATTATAAATGTTGTACATGAGATAGCGTAATAAATGGGAACGTTTAACGCGGTTTTAACGTATTTGTTACTTATCGCAGCATCTGTCGCAGCTAAACCCGTTCAATATGTCAATCACACGGACGTAACGCGATAAGCCACGTTAAACGATAACGTTCGGCAAATATCTGGTGGCATCGGTATTTCTGTTTGTATTGCGAAAAAGTTTAAAATTCATCCAAACCTATAGGCCTATAACCATTCCAAGCTTACAGGCTATACTGACTGTATTTTAGTATCGTAACATGTAGAAATAAAACTTGTGTCCGCTAAAGTTTTCACAGAATTTTTAGAATTATTATTAGCCTGGCTGTTAGGCCGTGGTTCGCTGTTGTTAAAGACGGACGTTTCGGCCCCACCATCGGGGGCCATCTTCAGTGTCGCAAAAACCGATTACCACGGTGCCCGCCAATTCACCTCAGTACCGAGTTAGAGACTTCCGTTGGTGGGCCGAAACGTCTACCTTTAACAACTGCCGTAAAAGCGTAAGGATTTTCACGGAATGTTTACGAAGAAGATTTACAGGAATGTTTACAGGTCTTCCTCGTAGATTTAAACTATCACGTAATATATTTACGGAAATAATATTTTTGTTGTGACTCGCTATAAAATATTGCTACGACGGTCTAGTGACCGTCGTATGGTACAGTGGAAAACAAAATACAAGACACCAATTAAGTCACTAATCACCAGCTTTAATTATCACAATTAAACAGTTTGTAATCAACAAGATAGTCTCTTACGAAAAATCAAATAAAAATTGTTCACGCCCAATAACAATGTCAACTAATATAAAACACAGTTGTATTACAATTGTCCCTCCCGCACAATTATAAAACGCATAACACTTCGCCACAATACTTCGAACCGCACTGTGTAAATCGCCCTACAGTAACTCAAACTGAACTGAGCGTCGCTGAGTACATGTATTTATACCCCGCTGAGGTTTCAGAATATTCCCTAATAGGCGTCTACTAGAAAACACTAGAACGTAATTGATTGCGGCCTTGAACGCGGGGCGCGCGGACCGGTATGGTCTGGAAAAGTCTCGTTGCGGACGCGAGACAAGTGTCACGTAATTGTCTCTTATCTCAAAGTAGCAGCAATACGTACGCAAACACATTACAGCTGGACTCCGCTGGAATAGCCGAGAAACACGTAGCGTGTTCTGTAAGGTCGTAACAACATTAAATTGAATAAGAAGTGGAGCATTTCGATTAACGATTTAACCTTTGAACAACACATCTAGATTTGCAGAGAGCGTTCTTCTGGAATTGAGACACAGAACATGATCGAAAGCGTCAACGAAGGAAAACGGAAAAGACACGTTAAGTTCTGAAGAATGCTTACGTGTTTGGTCGCTTCACAGTAAAGCGAACATTACACCCTGGCTTCGTTTAGTCTTAAACTGTTCTTGTAAGGAAATGCCTGATTATAATCAAAGCTTTGCAGATATGAGGCGGGACGTTATAAAGCGCCAATAGGATTATTTATCAATCCCCCTACTTTCCATCTGAAATCCACTTGAGAAGGTTGTTTTGTTTTATGGCGCATTACTTTGATAATTTCGTATCTCCGCGCACTTTGATCAAGCCAGTTTGGAGTAGCTTTGTGAGTGTGTTGTGCAGCAGACTCTATTAAAAACATGGCGGCCGCGAAGGTGTCGAGTAATTAGTGTTGTGGTGCGCGTCAGCCGCGAATCGCCGGAGTCTATCAAATTAGCACCCCCCCCCCCCCCAACTGCTCGCCGTTTTTAATAACTAATTAAGAAGGGAAGTTACTTTTTGGTTCGTTAGTCTACCACTGTTTATGAGTTTAATGTGTACAGCCGTTAATGCAGTGCACTTGCATATGCGGAGTGTATGGTGTTGCTTTTGAGAGTTTTGATTGTCGTGTACGTCAACATTCCATTCGTGTAGCTTTGTGTTTTAGAAATAGTTCATGAGCATCTAGTCCAACGAGCCTCAAGAAGCACTTTCAAGAAACGCCAAGCTCATTTCAGCATATTAGTTTATGTTTAGACTTAACATTTCCGTGCGCGACTTTTGAAGACAGAACAGGTTAGAAGTCTTAAAAGTTACGGACAGGAAGCCGTCCATAACACAGGCCTGAAAAATTTAGGTTCATAAAAACTTTTTTCAAAATTTTGTCTGTTTTTATAGTTTTTTGTATTGCTGAATTCAAACATGACTTCAGTTTTTTCACAGTTTTTTCACAGTATATATTTTAAAACTTATTACATCTTTACCTTAGTTGGAAGTCGCATAATGCCTTTCCCTTTTGCTCATAAAGCGGCGTCTTTTGCTTTTCCTCTTGTAGGAGAAATGTATATTTTAACGGTGTAGCATCCAGCAGTAATCGCCCGTCATATTAACATTCCACCCACCCTGATATCGTCTCTCCATTTCCTTAATATTCTGATGGAAGCGTTCACCCTGTTCCTCGCTAACCGCACCAACATTTTCAGGGAAAAAGTGTAAGTGAGCATGTAAAAAGGATCTCAAAGCTTTGAATTTTTGTTACATGCGTTCAACTATATTAACGTAGACAGGCTCCTTATTGTTTTCTAGAATTTTTAATGGTATTTTTTAAACTAATCTAAGCATCTTTTTCAGCCTCTGTCATTGCAAGGATGAAGTTTTCATCTTTCATTAGTCTTCGTATATCTGGCCCAACAAAGACTCCTTTTTTTAATTTTGCTTCTGACAAGTGAGGGAACTTGGTGAACAGGTACTTAAACAGTTTCCTTCTTTAGGTAAAGCTTTTACAGACTGTTTCATATGGAGAGAAGGTAAACGTATTATATTCGAGTCGACAAGATTTTTACGTAAAATATTCTTGTTTCCAGATTCAAGAGATTTCCTTGCAGGCCAGTTTTTCTTCTCTCAGTGTTGATTTCTTGCTCGGCTGTCCTACTCACATTTGATACTTAGTGTGACCGCCCTGCTGATCTAGAAGCATGGTTAATACTTTTAAATCTCCACACACCATCCAGCCGTGAACCTTGTAGTTAATCTTTTCTAGAACCAGTTCTATATTCTCATAGCTTTCTCTCAAGTGAACTGAGTGGCCAACTGATACTGAAGCATACTGGCAATGAAGCATTCATTCACTAATGCTAGTAAATATTTCAGGTTAAATGATAAAATTTTAAAGTTATTTTGGAATAACATTAAAACTAAAAACCATCTCTAAAGAGAATTAATGTAACTAATTGTTAACAGACAGCTTACTTGATTTATTTATTAATTATTATTAGCCACGTGTTTAATAATTTACCCAAACTTTAACAAATGTTGAATGCAAACCCTGAGTAACCTCTTGTTATATCGAAATGGAAAATATGTATTTTTCGAGAAAACCTAACGTTATGGGAAAATTCTAATGCGATTTTTGAATTCTCTGCCAAAAAAAAAAAATACATTAAGGGAAGATAACATTACGAAAACGTTTTTCATCGCAGGCGTGTGTAATCAACGACAAATTGTTATTTTAACGTGCACTTTATCGTATTTGGCAACACAAATCGCTGCTATGGTGCTCTTTTTAAAATGTCAAAACGTTGTAACATACCGCTGTGGCTAAGTGTTTAATACAAAACTCATACATCTTCCGATCTCCGGCCGAGTTCCTTTCTTTTCACTCTGCACAAACTTTGACCGTATTTACTTATGGCTGGCTGAATACATTCGAATTTGAATCTAACTGACGTACATTTGCCGCCATCACAGGAAAACTATAAGTGCGGCATTTCGGCCACCAAAACAATCATTTTCTGACCAAAACTTCACAGATTTGGGAATCGTTTACGAGGTAGCACCTTAAAGAATATCTTGCCCCTTTTCTTCCCTGGTCTGCAGAAAGGGATTGTAAATCAGACAATTAAAGTTGAATGTCGGTTATTTGGAGGACAGTACCAAGAGAATTATTATTTAGTAGGGAGACATTATTTTTAAGCATTTTCAATTTTTTGAATCTTATGTTTTAATTTATTCTTTGAATTCTTGAATATTTACACCAAATTCCGAAAAATCATTTCATCATTTTTAAAATCTTCTGCTATTTACCGGCAGCTTGCAAAATGAGCCAGTTCATCATTTCCCAAAATACATTTGAAAACGTTTAAAGTAATTAACGTAAAGTATTTTTTAAATAAATAAGTAAGTAGGGGTAAACTGACAGTTCTACCCCGGATGTGACGTCATATGGCGGGAAATTCAAAAATCTAGGTGGTGGGGGTAAAAATCTGGTAGTCGGCTTTCGGTCATGTTGTGGGCGGTGAGTATAAAGTGGGGTTATGTGTGCGTTGATTGGTGTATACGTCGTCGACGTTGCCGCTTCGTGCATGTGTTATAGTGTACGGGTTTGTATATGCAAGGAGTTTTTCCGGTCGGCCATGTTGTAAAATCGTCGTGGTCGGCGTTGCCGACTCGTGCTGGTTAATCGCCGTAGTCGACTCTTGCGTGTGTTATAGTGTACGGGTTTTGTATATGAACGGCGCTGCGGTCGATGCGGTGTATTGTTGGCGACGGCGTGTCTGTGTGTCGTGGCGAACTGTATCGCGAGCCCGTGTAGTGATCCGGTTCGCCGTTCGCCGTTCGCCGGCCGCCGTCCGGTTGATCTGCTGTCGGACGCCGTCCGCCGCCGACGGCGAATGGCGAACGGCGAACGGGTTCGTGAGGCTGCGTCGTGATCCGGTCGGTGCCGTTCGCCGTTCGCCGGCCGCCATCGGCCGGCGAGCGTCGAACGGGTCACGCGGTGATCCGGTTCGTCGTCGAGGATTGGTCTGTGTGTCGGATAACGGGTTACGCGGTGATCCGGTTCGTCGTCGATGATTGGTCTGTGTGTCGGTGGTAAGTAAAAACCGTGCATGTGTTATAGTGTATGGGGTTGTATATGTAAGGGGTTTTTCCGGAAGTGCGGCCATGTTGGAAAAGCGTCGTCGGCGTTGCCAACTTGTGCTGGTTTATCGACGTTGTCAACTCGTGCGTGTGTTATAGTGTACGGGTTTGTACATGTACACCGCCACCGCCGCCGTTCGGATATCGTTGCAGTTAAAAATCAATTCACTTGTAAAAATTGAATATCACACATTTGTGCATAGAAGATAAAAGCGCGACGTTGCCAACTTGTGCATGTGTGCTGTTTTAGCGTCGTCCATGTTGTCAACTCGTGCAAGTGTTATAGTGTACGGGTTTAGATATGTACGCCGCCACCGTCCAGATATCGTTGATGCGAAGAGACTGAGTGACGTGTATTGCATTGTTGTCAACATGTGAACTGTGTAAATTCGAATGCGTGTGTTTGTGGTAAGTATATATTGTAAAAATAAAAAAATGTGCACATCATCACTGCGAAACTCTCGATGACTCGGTCCTTCGGTGCATAATTGAAATCAATTCACTTGTAAAAATTGAATATCACACATTTGTGCATAGTAGATAAGTATTACTATATACATAATATTCTGATTGACACTTCACTTGTAAAGATTATGCAGGACGCATCATGCATGGAAAAAGGATAGTTGAAAATAAACAGTTAAAAGAAAAATTTATATATATAATTTAAACAAACAAAAAATATATGTTAAAGTACAGACAAAATATATTAGAAGGACTTTTGAAATTAAATACAATAAAAATGTTAAAGCAATACCGTTTAATTAAAAACAATTAAAATACATGTAATAAAAATATATTACAATTTAAAATACATAATATATAAACCACACAGTAGTGACAATTACAAAATACATAATATGTACACGAAATACATCTAAGTAAACTAAATACAAGTTAAAATAAACAAGTGCACTATGACAAATGTGTACAATTAAATCAAAATGAAATATGTATAAGGAAAATAAATATTATGTAAACGCACACAGTAGTGACAATTACTGTGACAATTACACAATACAATAAACATAAGCACAATGACAATTGTGTACAACTAAATCAAATGAAATACACATGTAATCGTACTTACAGGCAATGATAATTGTGTGTGTGTGTGTCCAATGACAATTATACATGATAAATGAAGGTGTCCATTCGGTATTACTCTAAAATGTCTACCACGTAAGCCCTATCTTTTTCTCCACGGTAAACCAGTTGAAGTGAATATGGTGCTAAATTTTTTAATTCTTCATCATCGAAAACGCTTGCGTATCTCTTAAGTAGATTTACGTGATATTTCAATTTTGGGTCCTTGTAGTCCTGGATAGTGGCGAGTACGACCTTCCCGCACTTCACGTCTATATTTTGTAATTCTGCTATTGGATATTTAACACCAATTATTAATTCCTTAATTTTTTTATATTCAATCGCTCTAATGGTAGCAAACTTCGCAACGAATTATGCCATTCGCTTGCGCGTCTGTCAAGGTCTGAATGAATAACACTAGTTTGTAGCGGTATAAAATAGGTAGGTAGTTGAGGAGGGGGAAACCGGAGAGTGGGATCTACTCAACGTACAGTAAGCGGGTATTTTTAACCGTGTAAACAGGATGCAAGCTGCTTTCTCCCGCTATGTTCAGCGGGTAGGTGGGGGGAGGGGGGAGACGACTCGCTTATTTTTTTTTATTTTTTTTTTTAGACAAGGTGATATCATCGACTACACTCGAGCGTGTGGGAATAAGTCGATGGTGCTAATTGTTTTATGCATGTAGACAGGATGATGTAATTGACAGAAAGGCAACAAGTGATATTTTTATGATGCTAAATAAAAAAAACAATGTATGCAATTAGTAATTTACCAGAAACCTATTGATTAGTCTAAAATCCGATACAACCCACTCGCGTAAAGCGTGTACTCTTTGATTTGTATATATTTCCGGAAATAAGCGGTGCACGGGACAGGCTGTTCCGTGTATTGA
Organism: Magicicada septendecula; assembly: GCA_034769895.1. NCBI lineage: Eukaryota > Metazoa > Arthropoda > Insecta > Hemiptera > Cicadidae > Magicicada > Magicicada septendecula. Next base: position 94,011,138 of record CM068369.1, on the reverse strand, counting down.
ACGTAATTGTTCGAGTTTAGGACAACTGAAATCTTCTACATTTATAATATTGAAATGTACAATACACTTCTCCAGAAATCTTTTTTTCTGTAATCCTTTTACGAACACATAGTTAAAAGGAAACGTGTACTTTATTAATATCGACACAAGATGTTCATACGATGTGTCCCCGTCCGTCCACTCTAATCTATGATAATGCTCCGTTAACCAACGGTTTGTCCTCATGTGTTTGTGATTCGAAACGATCGTGTTTACTGGAGATGCAAATATCCAATGCCTGCTGGTAAATGCGGTGATATCCATAATGGCTAGTTCCTTGATGAGTTCGTTTCCATCGTCGTCAACGAAACAGTGAAAGTCAAGTATGACTGCTATCTCGTCGTTGATCATCCTCGTGGCTTGATCATCGCCAGGAGTGGTGGGGTCGTCGTCCATGTTGAAAAAGTGGTGAGGTTGTCGGGTTGTGTAAGAGTGTGCTGGTTAAGGGTCAGCCAGGTTGCCAACTCGTGCATGTGTTATAGTGTACGGGTTTTGATATATACAGCTTTTTCCGGAACGGTGACCATGTTGGAAAAGCGTCGACGTTGCCAACTTGTGCATGTGTGCTGGTTTAGCGTCGGTCACGTTGTCAACTCGTGCATGTGTTTTAGTGTATGGGTTTATATATGTACGCCGCCGCCGTCCGAATATCGTCGATGTGAGGAGACATGTATTGCATTGTTACCAACTTGTGAACTGTAAATTCGAATGTGTGTGCCTTTGTGGTAAGTATATATAATGTACGTGTTTGGATATACACAGCTTTTTCCGGAACGGTGACCATGTTGGAAAAGCGTCGACGTTGCCAACTTGTGCATGTGTGCTGGTTTAGCGTCGTCCATGTTGTCAACTCGTGCATGCGTTATAGTGGTACGGGTTTAGATATGTACACTGCCGCCGCCGTCGTCCGGATATCGTCGATGTGAAGAGACTGAGTGAGGTGTATTGCATTGTTGCCAACTTGTGAACTGTAAATTCGAATGTGTGTGCCCTTGTGGTAAGTATATATTATAAAAATAAAAAATGTGCACATCATCAGTGCGAAACTCACGATGACTCGGTCCTTCGGTGCAAAATTGAAAATCAATTCACTTGTAAAAATTGAATATCACGCATTTGTGCATAGAAGATAAGTATTATATGTACAAATATATTTGTTAATTTTGAAGATGTCTATCCGGGCTTACTCTAAAATGTACACCACGTAAGCCTTGTTTTATTATCTAGACATAAGCACATTGACAATTGAATACAATTAAATCAAATGAAATATGTTTAAGCACATTATATTATAAGTTAAAATATATTATGTATAATTAAAAGAAATTAAATGAAATACAACTAAGTACAAGTTAATATAAATATGTAATCGTACGCGCAGATAACGACAATTATGTGTATGTGCAATGAAAATTATACATGATAAATGAAGATGTCCATTCGGTCCTACTCTACAATATCTATTATGTAAGCTCTATCCTTTTCTCCACGATAAACCAGTTGTCTAAGGAAAACTAATTACAAGTTAAAATAAACAAGTGCACTATGACAAATATGTAAACGCACACAGTAATGACAATTACAAAATACAATTGTATACAATTTTTGATAAATATGTTTTAGGGTGCCAATGAGTAAGCGATTCAAAAGAGCGTTCATAAGAAAATGGAATAATTTCATTAGAATGTTTCTACTAAAAGAAAAATACAAAGAATGCGAAACTCTAAACATGGGTAACGGACAAAGATGTTAAAAATTAACGACCTACGAATTGTGCACATCACACTATAAAATACAAAAAGAATTCTGTAATTTTTACCACTTAGTAAAAAATATAAATTTGCCGATGTCAATGTGAGCACTTTAGCAAAAGTTGAGTATACACTACGAAAAAATTATGCAACACAATTTAGAATTCCAACTGATGAAGGACACCAAAATTGGATGGATTATTCAAAAAACACTAATAAAAGAGGAAACAATAAATTTTTCCCAATTTTCTATACGGCAAACCGTCAGAATATTTACACGTGTTTACCAACTCGAATAACTATGACAATTGGAGAAGTATGTGCTCAACAAATCTTTATAAAAGTATAAAATGTTTTACAAAGGAAAGTATTTACACAACATCCGTCGTCGAGGTGGTGGCAGTATTTCGATCTGAAACATTCTCGCTACGGACGTTTGGACAATGAAACATTGAAAATAATTCCACACAACGGACGTTGCAGTTTTGCTATGTCCTTCTCGACGAACGGTGTCGGCTGTTCCGTACTGATGAACAGGTATCATACAACGATTCCCACAAAATCCAAATGCATGACAAACTAACATTCTTGCTTCAGATATGGACGTGTACACATATTCTTTTGAAAACCGACGAAAGAGCTTTTACAACATCCGTCGTCGAGGTGATATTAAATTTTTCCCTCGACGCATAATTGAAAACCAATTCACTTGTATAAATTGTATATCACACATCCGTGCATGGAAAATATATACATAATGCACGGAAGATAAGAATTACCATATATAATATTCTGATTGATATGTAATTTCTATCGCAGGACGTATTAAAAGAAAGGTGTAGTGTCATCTGCATCTGTTGTAAGAAATTCACATGACATGCACACCGTGTGTATGCACTGCATAAGTGAAAACCACTTCACTTGTAAAAATTGTCTGACACACATCATGCATAGGAAATAATTACCATTTATATTATTTTGATGGTATGTAATACCTGTCGGGCAGACGTAGTAAAAAAATCTGATGGGTATGTAATATCTGTCGGGCAGACGTAGTAAAAAAATAGTGGAACGTCTTCTGCATATCTCGTAAGAAACTCTCTTCTCTCTTTGATTTGGTCCATTGTGTATAAATGAAAATCACTTGACTTGTAAAAATTTTGTAACACGCATTATGCTTGGAAAAAATATGTGTAACGCATATCATGCAGGGAAAAGAATAGATGAAAATAAACACTAAAGCAATGAAAAACTTACATGTGTATTGTAAGAAAATAAATACAATAATTTATATATACATACAACAAATATATACATTGCAAAAAAATGGAAACAAATATATACAATTAAAAGATACTTATCAAATAATATATATACATAGAACAAATATATACATTGCAAGAAAAAATGGAAACAAATATATACAATAAAACGATACATATCAAATATATACAATGTAAACAATTCTAGTAGATTGTTGTTGTTGTTGTGCACAGCCATCTGTAACAGAAAAAATAGAAACAATATTAGTGCTGTATGGTTAGTACGAGTAGGATGGATTAGAATAACGTTTATGAGCACTATAACATACCTCAAATATGCATACGCTCATATAACGTCAGTGTCGTCTTGCCGAATGCGTATAGACGATAATGCGGACATCTAGGCAGGACCCCCTCCAACACCACCGTCTGGAGCCAACTCAGGATGCAACGATAGTGATAGGCGTGTCCACACGCCAAACCGAGGAGCCTCTGTCCGTCGGTGTAATCCTCCATACATATACTACACGAGGTATGGGGCACTATACCCTGGACGGGACAGAGTTCTCCTCGGTGCCAACACCACGTCGGTAGGTTCCTTCGCAGAAGGAGCCTCATCGTGGTTGGCTCACCGTCCATCCGTGATTCTATGGTTTCCAAAATGTCAAAGAAGACCGGTGCGGGTTCTGGAGGGGGTCTCAAACGGGGATCTCGTTGTTGCTGCTGGGGCAGAAGGTGCTACTGTTGTGGATGAGGCTGTGGTTGAGGCTGAGGCTGCGGCTGTTGCGGCTGAGGTTGCGGTTGAAGATGAGGATGCTGCGGCAGAGGGCGTATCAACTGCGGTTGTGGCTGCGGCAGCAGAGGACGTGCGCACGGGTGAATGTCACTGAGGACAAAAAAAAAGACATAAAAAACGTATACAGACGTGGAAAAAGAAAAATATGTACGCATAAGAAGAAGACTTACATACTGTCTTCGAAGATGGAAATCGTCGATGACGATGAGGGTGTATATTTCCTCCTCATCATCATCATCATCATCTTCTGCTTCGAGGAAATCGATATTGTATCCCAATTCATCCTCATCTCCCACGAACCCGCTGAGGGTTTCGACGTCGTCGTCGTCATCGTCGTCGGTATGATCGACATCGCTGGAAAAAAGTACAAATTTAAAAACAGACGTAAACGGATTACTACAAGAGATTGTTAATGAAAACGGACTTACCGACTCGAGCCGGGTTGAGGAGATGTGCTCCCCAGCAGAGCACGACGTAACCGTTGCTAACTATAAAAAAAAACAGTAAGTCAGTCGAATGGAATATTCTGTTTGTACACATTAAATAAAGAAAAAATATTGTATTTACCGTCGTACTCGTCGTTGCTCCTCTGACAGACGTTTATTCACTTTGTTGTTCATTCTGTAAAACGTAATTAAAGTTGTAAAATAATTAGGTAAATAGCATACATGAAATACGAGTTTATTCTTGCCGTTAGTTTTTGGTCCGTGTACCTCTGTCTCTTCGCGTTAGGACCAGCAGCGTCGTCCAATAGCGCACGTTTACGTGTTCCGAAGTGTCCGTACGCGAGTGTAGTTACGCCATCGTCCAGTTACTTACCTCTTATCGTCATAAGGTGACAGGGAAAGTTTTGTTACACGTTGCGTGTACAGCTTATGACGATCGGTTCGTATACACTCGGCAGAGGTGAAAACCGTACGACTGACGAAAAGACACTCGCTGTACAATCGATGACGTAATCTTTTTTTTATTGCTGTCCTTGGTACACCTTTTGCCACCTTTATGTCGGTGCAGTCGGACAATAGGAGCGAGTAACATTTTGCTCTGAGTCCGACAAATTCCCTGATGGGTTTCCCATTGGTCTCATCCTTGAACTTCACCACGACTTTTTTGTTGTCGTCGCAATGAGAAAGATGATCCACAGGATAGTACGACGTGTCAAAAAGGTGGAGATCCTCTTTCATATACTCGTACACGTCGTCAGTCTGTATGCTGTACAACAAACTGTTCGTGTCAGTCATTAGTAATGTCAATCGTCGACCGTACTTGGCGACAGCGTACCGATAATGAAAATCGTACATTATCAGTTTACTGACATCGAGTACTGTGAAGCCGACGTACACCGGGCGGGAAAGGAGTAGTCGCGCCTAACGGTTAGAAAAAAAAAGTTGTGGGCTGTTTGCACGTAACAACTGTTCACCGTTAACTAAAACAGTAGACAAGCGTTCAGGTAAATATAAGTGTCTCAGAAAAATAAAGAAACTCTCGTAGACTGTCCGCATAATTGCACGTAACAGCTGTTCACTGTTAACTAACCCAGTCTTTGAGCGTTTGGGTAAAATAAAAAACAGTTGTAGACTGTTCGCATAAATGCACGTAACAGCTGTTCACTGTTAACTGAAACAGTCGTCGAACGTTCGGGTAAATACACATGTCCTGGAAAAACAGCTGTAGACTGTTGGCATAAATGCACGTAACAGCTGTTCACTGTTAACTAAAACAGTCGTCGACCGTTCGGGTAAATACACATGTCCTGGAAAAACAGCTGTAGACTGTTCGCATAAATGCACGTAACAGCTGTTCACTGTTAACTAAAACAGGCGTCGACCGTTCGGGTAAATACACATGTCCTGGAAAAATAGCTGTATACTGTTGGCATAAATGCACGTAACAGCTGTTCACTGTTAACTAAAACAGTCGTCGACCGTTCTGGTAAATACGCATGTCCTGCAAAAACAGTTGTAGACTGTTCGCATAAATGCACTTAACAGCTGTTTACCGTTAACTAAAACAGTCGTCGATCGTTCACGTAAATACAGATGTCTCGAGTCACCGACGTTATTCAGTGTACTGCCGTTTATCAAGATGGACGAAAAGAAGAAACAACTAGCCCGTGATATCGACACTATCAGCAATGACATACGTAAGAAATACCGTGCGTTAAAACATGTGATCCGTGAAGAGGAAGAAACGTTAACCAAAAGTTACAAACCGATTCTCGAACCGTTACAAATTATTTCGCAAGCGTTGGTTGAAAAAAAACGTAAAACAACAAATGAAAAGCCTACGAGTGCGAAAAAGATGAAACGTGGCGAGGAGGAGGAGGAAGAAGAGGAGGAGGATCTGATGGGTTCAAGTAGTAGCAATATCGATGTAGGAACACCGCTCCGTCCGTCACCGCAACAGCAGTTGACACCACGTTTCCTGAAAACTTCTGTGATAGGTGAAACTTCGGACGAGGACGACGAGGACGATCCTAGTCTCAACATCGAAAAAATGTTAGACACACCGGAAGGGAGGCGAGAAGCGCGTAGATATTTTCAGGAAAAATACGACAGTGAATCGTTAGCGAATAAGTACATGCGTATGATCGTGTCGGCTGAACGCGATCGTTTGATGGATTATACGTACGGTGTAAGACACGAAAGCGGAAAATGGATGATCGGTGATTCACCGTTGGAAATCGAAACAGACGATTCAATCTTTATCAACGGTAAACGTTACAAAGGTACACCGGGTCTATACGAACTCATGTTCATGATCACCCTAAAGAGAACGTTTACAACGAGATGGATCTGAATGCGTACAAAGATATACTACGTGATACCAACGCGCACAAGCATCATTATTTAGTGAACGCGCAGGTAAACACAAACAGAGGTGTAAAGTATAAACAGATAATATCAAGGTTGTTCCCACCGAAACGTACAGGACACGGACATAATAATACCGACAGAACGTATATGATGCTCTCGAGGAAAAAAGACAAAATCGATTACGTGCACTGGGACGATCCGAACGAACTGGTGGACAGATTGCGACTGTTGATAGCGTCACAACGCGCCCGAAACGGTGGACACACGAACGAAATCGTTTCCATAGTGGAAGAACTACGTGAAGCCAACATCATCGTATAAAATATCGTGCATAGCGGTCCACGCGCTTCATTCACGAGATGAGCGTTGACAACTTCGGCAGACACCAGAGCGCTGTTAGAGCGCGAAGAGAGATGCGACGCAGTCTGCGGTAGGATATCGGTATCGCGATGACCGAGGACGCACACTTCGATGTAGCGGGAAAAAGAAATACACAACTTGGACGAACCGCACGACGGTAACGATGCCGTTCCACTGCGGTTTGTGCGTGACCACTGTCTGGTCAACGATTCGAGGCAAGGAATAGACATGAAAGGTTGTAAGCTCGTCACCGTCGCCGCTCCCGTCGATCTTGGGACGCTGTCAACAAGCAATACGTAGACTACACGTGCTTGCGTTTCACGACAGTACCGAACAAGAAGAACAGCCCTGTCGTCGACGCGCGGGACCATCGCATACAGTCTCTGAGAGATCCAATTCGTGCGAGAGACGCTGCGACCAAAGTATACGTGGACGCGAAGATCATACCGAAGGATACGAACTCTAACCTAATGGTCGGGAACGTACGAATAACACAGTTAGCGCCACCCGTCAACATATACTATATTCTTATTGATATGTAATTTCTATCGCACGAACGTAAAAAAGTGTAGTGTCGTGTACAATTGTTGTAAGAAACACACATGATATGCACTGCATAATTAAACGTCAATTCACTTATATAAAACACATATCACTCATGGAAAATAACACAGTTCACAAGTTAGCAATACACGACGGCGTACATATCCAAACCCGTACACTATAACATATGCACGAGTTGACAACGTGGCCGACGCTTAACCAGCACACACGCACGAGTCGACAACGTCGACGCTTTTCCAACATGGACGCACGTCCGGAAAAACCGCTTTCATATCCAAACCAGTACACTATAACACATGCAAGAGTTGGCAACGTGACCGACGCTTAACCAGCACATTCTTACACTACTTGACAACCTCGCCACTTTTCCAACATGGCCGACCACACCAATTATCTTCCACTCGACAACGTGGACGCAGACCCCACCACTCCGGGCGGCGACCAGGACACCGTCAGGCCACCGCCGGACGGTGAACCGCGAACAGCGAACATACCGCCGCCACGCCTCCGCCTATCAACGCACAATTATGTATGCATTGCATGTATGTGATTTTTTTTTTTATTAAAAAAATATCTAATCAATTTTCATGTATTTTATTTTCTTAATACCCGTAACCTTGGAGGGGGAAACGTCTTATTATTATCCCCTCCCCCCCGTACGTTCGCACCAACCTGTTGGGCAGAATGACTTTGTAGGGCTCGACATAGCGCGCGCTAGACCAACAGTTTGGTGCGAACGTCATGGTAGCACATAATAACAGGGAACTCGTACTCCGTGTACAAAGTCTAGCGCCGGAAGAACTGATTTCACGTAATGTAGGTAAATTGTCGGTGTATCAGGTCTGTTTGCAATTCGGTATCGACGTTGAAAACGATACGAAAAATAGATTTTTCTGGAACTGCATCATACAGGATAAAATAAAAATTACAGACGACGTATTGAATTGGCTCGGATATACAGGTAAATATAAAAATGAAAAACCCAGAATTACCAAATGGTTAAAGAAAAACGATTACATCGAATATTACGAAGTCCAAGATGAAGATAATGCACAGAAAAAATATTATGTGTTAAATGGAATAGATTTCGCTTCTTTGTTGATGCAAATGAGAACCCCTAAAGCTGTTGAATTGCGTGAATTATATGCCATTATGAAAGAAATTGTAATGAAATATAGACAATATGAAAAATTGTACGAGGAACGTTTGAAGGAGTTAATTAGTATGCAAAATAATTTGTTAACAACACAAATGGGTAATTTACAATCTATGATAAAAACTATTCAAGAAACTAACGAAGAAGAGAGACGTCGCGCAGAGGAAGGAAGACAACGAACGGAAGAAGAACGACAGCGTTCAGAGAAAGAGAGACGTCGCGCGGAAGAAGAACGGCAACGTGCGGAAGAACGAAGTAGACTGTTACAGTCCAAAATCGAATACAGTGTCGACAAACTGAGGAACGTATTGGCTAAGAAGATCGCGCCAAACCCCATAAACAGGAACAAAATTCGTTGTCTGTCTCTGTACAAAATATCCGAAAACATTTGGTACATTATGTGCAGACAACTGGAAAGTTTCAACGAAGGAGAGAGAAAAATATATCACAAACATCCTACAGCGAAGAAACTATGCGCATGGAAAGACGTCGCTTACGCTGTGGATATTGGAAATACAGTTAAAAAACCGTATCGTAATTGCCTGAGATGGGACGCTCGCTGTAATGTCATCAAACCGACCGACTCGAACGACACTAGAGTCGTCACCGACGAAAACATGCTCACAACGTTCGAGCGAGCCATAAACGAAGAAAACGACGCCCACGTGTTAGCCAACAATATCTCTGTATGAAAAGAGAATTCCACCTGACAGTAAAATAACAGTCATCCACTTGTCCATCCACTTGAACTAGGTATATACTGAGTCGATTGAATTAATGTTATTTATTCTTAGGATTTACAGTACTTTCACTTTAATTTCATATTAAAAAAAAATGTAATCAATTTTCATGTATTTTATTTTCTTAATACCCATAACCTTGGAGGAGGAAACGTCTTATTATTATCCCCTCCCCCCCGTACGTTCGCACCAACCTGTTGGGCAGAATGACCTTGTAGGGCTCGACATAGCGCGCGCTAGACCAACAGGTTGGTCCGAACGTATTAGTATGTATTATGCATCCGTCATGGTAGCACACAATAACAGGGAACTCCTACTCCGTGTACAAAGTCGAGCGCCGGAAGAACTGATTTCACGTAATGTAGGTAAATTGTCGGTGTATCAGGTCTGTTTGCAATTCGGTATCGACGTTGAAAACGATACGAAAAATAGATTTTTCTGGAACTGCATCATACAGGATAAAATAAAAATTACAGACGATGTATTGAATTGACTCGGATATAAAGGTAAATATAAAAATGAAAAACCCAGAATTACCAAATGGTTAAAGAAAAACGATTACATCGAATTTTCCGAAGTCCAAGATGAAGATAATGCACAGAAAAATATTATGTGTTAAATGGAATAGATTTCGCTTCTTTGTTGATGCAAATGAGAACCCCTAAAGCTGTTGAATTGCGTGAATTATATGCCATTAAGAAAGAAATTGTAATGAAATATAGACAATATGAAAAATTGCACGAGGAACGTTTGAAGGAGTTAATTAGTATGCAAAATAATTTGTTAACAACACAAATGGGTAATTTACAATCTATGATAAAAACTATTCAAGAAACTAACGAAGAAGAGAGACGTCGCGCAGAGGAAGAAAGACAACGAACATAAGATGAACGACAGCGTTCAGAGGAAGAGAGACGTCGCGCGGAAGAAGAACGGCAACGTGCGGAAGAACGAAGTAGACTGTTACAGTCCAAAATCGAATACAGTGTCGACAAACTGAGGAACGTACTGGCTAAGAAGATCGCGCCAAACCCCATAAACAGGAACAAAATTCGTTGTCTGTCTCTGTACAAAATATCCGAAAACGTTTGGTACATTATGCGCAGACAACTGGAAAGTTTCAACGAAGGAGAGAGAAAAATATATAGCAAACATCCTACAGCGAAGAAACTATGCGCATGGAAAGACGTCGCTTACGCCGTGGATATTGGAAATATAGTTAGAAAACAGTATCGTAATTGCCTGAGATGGGACGCTCGCGGTAATGTCATCAAACCGGCCGACACGAACGACACTACAGTCGTCACCGACGAAGAAATGCTCACAACGTTCAAGCGAGCCATAAACGAAGTAAACGACGCCCACGTGTTAGCCAACAATATCTCTGTATGAAAAGAAAATTCCACCTGACAGTAAAAATAACAGTCATCCACTTGTCCATCCACTTGAACTAGGTATATACTGAGTCGATTGAATTAATGTTATTTATTGTTAGGATTTACAGTACTTTGACTTTAATTTCATATTAAAAAAAAATGTAATCAATTTTCATGTATTTTATTTTCTTAATACCCATAACCTTGGAGGAGGAAACGTCTTATTATTATCCCCTCCCCCCGTACGTTCGCACCAACCTGTTGGGCAGAATGACCTTGTAGGGCTCGACATAGCGCGCGCTAGACCAACAGGTTGGTGCGAACGTATTAGTATGTATTAGGCATCCGTCATGGTAGCACACAGTAACAGGAAACTCGTACTCCGTGTACAAAGTCGAGCGCCGGAAGAACTGATTTCACGTAATGTAGGTAAATTGTCGGTGTATCAGGTCTGTTTGCAATTCGGTATCGACGTTGAAAACGATACGAAAAATAGATTTTTCTGGAACTGCATCATACAGGATAAAATAAAAATTACAGACGATGTATTGAATTGGCTCGGATATACAGGTAAATATAAAAATGAAAAACCCAGAATTATCAAATGGTTAAAGAAAAACGATTACATCGAATATTACGAAGTCCAAGATGAAGATAATGCACAGAAAAAATATTATGTGTTAAATGGAATAGATTTCGCTTCTTTGTTGATGCAAATGAGAACCCCTAAAGCTGTTGAATTGCGTGAATTATATGCCATTATGAAAGAAATTGTAATGAAATATAGACAATATGAAAAATTGTAAGAGGAACGTTTGAAGGAGTTAATTAGTATGCAAAATAATTTGTTAACAACACAAATGGGTAATTTACAATCTATGATAAAAACTATTCAAGAAACTAACGAAGAAGAGAGACGTCGCGCAGAGGAAGGAAGACAACGAACGGAAGAAGAACGACAGCGTTCAGAGGAAGAGCGACGTCGCGCGGAAGAAGAACGGCAACGTGCACAAGAACGAAGTAGACTGTTACAGTCCAAAATCGAATACAGTGTCGACAAACTGAGGAACGTACTGGCTAAGAAGATCGCGCCAAACCCCATAAACAGGAACAAAATTCGTTGTCTGTCTCTGTACAAAATATCCGTAAACGTTTGGTACATTATGCGCAGACAACTGGAAAGTTTCAACGAAGGAGAGAAAAAAATATATAGCAAACATCCTACAGCGAAGAAACTATGAGCATGGAAAGACGTCGCTTACGCCGTGGATATTGGAAATATAGTTAGAAAACAGTATCGTAATTGCCTTTGATGGGACGCTCGCGGTAATGTCATCAAACCGGCCGACACGAACGACACTACAGTCGTCACCGACGAAGAAATGATCACAACGTTCGAGCGAGCCATAAACGAAGTAAACGATGCCCACGTGTTAGCCAACAATATCTCTGTATGAAAAGAACATTCCACCTGACAGTAAAAATAACAGTCATCCACTTGTCCATTCACTTGAACTAGGTATATATTGAGTCGATTGAATTAATGTTATTTATTGTTAGGATTTACAGTACTTTGACTTTAATTTCATATTAAAAAAAAAATGTAATCAATTTTCATGTATTTTATTTTCTTAATACCCATAACCTTGGAGGGGGAAACGTCTTATTATTATCCCCTCCCCCGTACGTACGCACCAACCTGTTGGGCAGAATGACCTTGTAGGGCTCGACATAGCGCGCGCTAGACCAACAGGTTGGTGCGAACGTATTAGTATGTATTAGGCATCCGTCATGGTAGCACACAATAACAGGGAACTCGTACTCCGTGTACAATGTCTAGCGCCAGAAGAACTGATTTCACGTAATGTAGGTAAATTGTCGGTGTATCAGGTCTGTTTGCAATTCGGTATCGACGTTGAAAACGATACGAAAAATAGATTTTTCTGGAACTGCACCATACAGGATAAAATAAAAATTACAGACGATGTATTGATTTGGCTCGGCTATACAGGTAAATATAATAATCAAAAATCCAGAATTACCAGATGGTTAAAGAAAAACGATTACATCGAATATTACGAAGTCCAAGATGAAGATAATCCACAGAAAAAATATTATGTGTTAAATGGAATAGATTTCGCTTCTTTGTTGATGCAAATGAGAACCCCTAAAGCTGTTGAATTGCGTGAATTATATGCCATTATGAAAGAAATTGTAATGAAATATAGACAATATGAAAAATTGTACGAGGAACGTTTGAAGGAGTTAATTAGTATGCAAAATAATTTGTTAACAACACAAATGGGTAATTTACAATCTATGATAAAAACTATTCAAGAAACTAACGAAGAAGAGAGACGTCGCGCAGAGGAAGAAAGACAACGAACGGAAGAAGAACGACAGCGTGCAGAGGAAGAGAGACGTCGCGCGGAAGAAGAACGGCAACGTGCGGAAGAACGAAGTAGACTGTTACAGTCCAAAATCGAATACAGTGTCGACAAACTGAGGAACGTACTGGCTAAGAAGATCGCGCCAAACCCCATAAACAGGAACAAAATTCGTTGTCTGTCTCTGTACAAAATATCCGAAAACGTTTGGTATATTATGCGCAGACAACTGGAAAGTTTCAACGAAGGAGAGAGAAAAATATATCGCAAACATCCTACAGCGAAGAAACTACGCGCATGGGAAGACGTCGCTCACGCTGTGGATATTGGAAATATAGTTAAAAAACAGTATCCTAATTGCCTGAGATGGGACGCTCGCGGTAATGTCATCAAACCGGCCGACACGAACGACACTACAGTCGTCACCGACGAAGAAATGATCACAGCGTTCGAGCGAGCCATAAACGAAGAAAACGACGCCCACGTGTTAGCCAACAATATCTCTGTATGAAAAGAAAATTTAACCTGACAGTAAAAATAACAGTCTAGCGAACCGCACTGTGTATATTATTGTTTTTTTTTTTTGCTGTAAATATTATGTTGCTTTTTACAATATTATGTGTGTGTATTTCATGTATGTGTTTTTTTATATTAAAAGATGTAATCGATTTTCATGTATTATATTTTCTTAATACCTGTAAACTCCCTCTGTCCGAACGGTGGGAGAGGGAAACGTCTCCCCTCCTATTCTTCGCTCAGTGTTTCATCAGCGCGAGTCGTGAGAGGACGTGCACGATGCTTTCGTACGATCACAAGGATGACGATAACGATCGCAATGAAAACCGCTATTTCAGACAGTGCGGTGAAGCGATGACGATCAAGTCCGTATCTCCGGACGACAAAGAAGTGCAGATCGCACTGATTAAAAAAATCATATCCCCTTATCCGCGTTACAGAAGCATTGAAGACCGTTTAAAGAGTTTTAAAGATTGGCCGATATCGTTGACGATAACGCCTAAAGAACTATCCGAAGCGGGTTTCTTTTACAACGGATGCAACGATAGAGTGATTTGTTTTTGCTGTGGAGGTGGTTTAAACAAATGGGAGCGAGGAGAAAACGCTTGGACGGACACGCACGTCATTTCCCCGTGTGCTCTTACGTAATGTTAGTGAAAGATAAAAAATTCATCCTAAAGGCATTGGGTATCATTACCGAACCGGGAGCAGCAGCTGGAGCAGCAGCAACAGCAGTGTCAGCAGAGAACGGACAAAGCACCGACTCGATCAAAGAGAATAAAAAAAAGAACCGGGAGCAGCAGCAGCAACAGCAGTGGCAGCAGAGAACGGGCATAGCACCGACTCGATCAAAGAGAATAAAAAAAAAGAAGAAGGGGGTCCAGATCGGGATACGATGTGCAAAGTTTGTTACGCACACATCGTTGAAGCCGTACTTATTCCCTGTCGCCATTTTGTCATATGTGTGAATTGCGCCATCACTCTAAATCAGTGTCCCTTATGTAGAGCCACATACACCGCTTACATGAGAGCGTATTTCTAGTTCGTTTTCATGCACTGAGAACGTCTAAACAACGTGCAGTCAGAAAACGAACAGCAAATTCATACTCGCGCTTACCGACTGTTAATACATGAGCAAGAACATTTCGTCTAATGCATGAAATAAACCAGTAAAAATTGTTTGAAAAACAATGCTGCTGCTGTGACGGAAGTGTTTATAAATAAACAATATCTCACTACCTCCTCAGTGTTTCGAAAGGGCGTGTCGAGAACGAACGCATAGAGCTGTTGACTTCGTACGAGTACAGTCGATGCAGTGACTTAACGCACGCAGTACTGTACCCTGTAGATCTTTTTGTATACAACGTTTTGACGCAAGAATTTGTTGCACTGATTCGTGACGTGGAGATAAGGTACAAAGTAAACGTTCCGAAAAAATTCTTTACGGACGTTACACAACATACAACGTGTCTGTTTCGCGAGACGGACGGATCGGCAGCGTTCCTAGTAGCACCGAACACATTGTTTGTAACGAAAAAAGATGGCAGTCGACGAGCTAGCAGTCATACTTGACTTTCACTGTTTCGTGGACGATAACGGAAACGAACTCGTCAAGGAACTGGCAGTTATGGATGTCACCGCATTTGCCAGCAGACATTGGATATTTGCTCCACCAGTGGACACGAACGTTTCGAATCACAAACACATGAGGACGAACCGATGGTTAACGTAGCATTTTCACGGACTAGAGTGGAGGGACGGGGAGACATCGTACGATCATCTTGTGCCGATATTAGTAAAGTACACGTTTCCTTTTAACTATGTGTTCGTAAAAGGATTACAGAAAAAAAGATTTCTGGAAAAGCGTATCGTGCATTACAATATTATAAATTTAGAAGATTTCGGTTGTCCTAAACTCGAACAATTACGTCCGATGCACGGAACAGCATGTTTCGCGCACCGTTTATTTCCAGAAATATGTACAAATAATAGAGTCCACGCTTTACGCGAGTGGGTTGTATCGGATTTTAGACTCATCAATAGGTTTCTTGTAAATTATTAACCTTTTTGTTTATATTTAGCATCATTTCGCTTGCATAAAAATTACTGCCTTCACGTCAGAATTCGATTACATCACCCTGTCTAGACGCATAAAATATTAATGCCGTCGTCTGGTCGCCTACCCCCCTTCCGCGCTCAGCAGGAATCGATTACAACACCTTGTCTAGACAGATAAAAAAATAACTGTTGCCGACTGGTTGCCTCCTCCCACCCACCGCACATGACGTGTGAAAGCGGCTTTCATCCTGTTTCACAGGGTTAATAATAACCGTTTACTGCTCGTTGTCTGGTTCCCCCTCCCTCGCGCTGTCTGGTTTCCCCTCCTCAACAGCCTCCTTACTTATAACGACGCGAACGAGCGTTATTTAATTCAGACCTTGACAGAGACGTAAGCGAATAGTGATTCTTCATTAGAAATGGCTTCATTCGTTGCTAAGTTCGCGGACATTAGTGCTATACAATATAAGAAAATTAAAGAACTAGTAATGGGTGTAAAATATCCCATAGTGCAACTTCAAAACGTAGACAGTAAATACGGAAATGCTGTACTCGCCACTATCCAGGACTATACGGACGATAAATTGAAATATCGTGTTTATCTTCCGAGGAGATACGCAGGCGTTTGGGAAGACGATGAGTTAAAACATTTAGCACCGAACTCACTATATCTCGTTTACCGCGGAGAAAAAAACAGGGCCTACGTGGTGGACATTTTAATGTAATACTGGATGGACATCTTATGAAGTAACAAGTATATTTGTATTTCATAATGTACACATTATTAAATTTGTAATATATATATAGCGCTTACATGTAATTCATTTGTTTTAATTACAATTCAGTGTGTATATGTGTGTGTGTGCATAATATGTATTTTAACTTGAATGCAATCATAAACTTGTAATATAGTGTGATTACATATATTTCTTAATTGTACACAATTGACAATGTACAGGTGTTTACATATTATGTATTTTAACTTGTAATTAGTATGCATACATGTATTTCTTAATTGTACACAATTGAAAATGTACACGAGTTTACATATTATGTATTTTAACTTGTAATTAGTTGTACACGTATTTCTTTTGTTTTAATTATATGCAATTGTCAATTCAATTCATTGTGTGTGTGTGTGTGTGTGTGTGTGTTTAAATATTTTAACTTGTAATATATTGTGCTTATATGTATTTAATTTGATAAAATTAAACGATATTATCTTAACATTTCATTGTATTTAATTTCAAAAAATCCTTTGAACTAACAGTACATTTAATCATATTTTAAATAACAGTACAACACTCAATCTACAAGCTTGAACGGTCGTTGCGCACCGACCGTTATTACATACATTCAATTTTAAAAAAAATCAAAATTATATTAAAATAATTGCATAATGTTAATATATTACAGAAACTAAAGAATAATTTTAAAGCAACTTACCCTGTACGAGATATTCTGTCTTTCACCGATGATGTCAAAGCAGAATCCAACGATGATATGTACTTCAACAGATAAAATCTTTCGGCTTTTTATACATCGCTGAACCCCGCTTAAGGAAATGAAGATATGCAGTCATGAACAATAAAAAAGTTAACGACTCAGGAAGGCAGATGTTTAGAGACCTGTTTGCCAAACCACGCCCGTGAACAAGGTCGACCACTACCGAATATCAGCTAACGCCCAGAAGTCCTTACTACCACAATATATAATTAAATTCTTTTTTTATACAAAATAATTGTCAACTCCGAACAGACACTTATTACATACCCCGTCACAATAATACAAATGATAATAATTTTTTTTAATTTTTAAATTTAAGTTTTCAATTGTGTTTATTTACAATTATCCTTTTTCCGTTCATGATGAGTGAATTCTTTTTTTTTGTACGAAATAATTTCCACCACTGAACATACACTTATTACATACCCAACACATTAATATAAATGATAATAATTTTTTAAAATAATTTTTCATGCATAGTATGCATTCTACAATTTATACAAGTAAAGGTCATCATTCCTATCTTTACAACGATGCCGAACACTTTGTTTTTTACTCACCACCGACACACAGACCAATCCTCGACGACGAACCGGATCACCGCGTGGCCCGTTCGACGCTCGCCGGCCGCCGATGGCGGCCGGCGAACGGCGAACGGCACCGACCGGATCACGACGCACCTCACGAACCCGTTCGCCGTTCGCTGTTCGCCGTTCGCCGTTCGCCATTCGCCGTCGGCGGCGGACGGCGTCCGACAGCAGATCAACCGGACGGCGGCCGGCGAACGGCGAACGGCGAACCGGATCACTACACGGGCTCGCGATACAGTTCGCCACGACACACAGACACGCCGTCGCCAACAATACACCGCATCGACCGCAGCGCCGTTCATATACAAAACCCGTACACTATAACACACGCAAGAGTCGACTACGGCGATTAACCAGCACGAGTCGGCAACGCCGACCACGACGATTTTACAACATGGCCGACCGGAAAAACTCCTTGCATATACAAACCCGTACACTATAACACATGCACGAAGCGGCAACGTCGACGACGTATACACCAATCAACGCACACATAACCCCACTTTATACTCACCGCCCACAACATGACCGAAAGCCGACTACCAGATTTTTACCCCCACCACCTAGATTTTTGAATTTCCCGCCATATGACGTCACATCCGGGGTAGAACTGTCAGTTTACCCCTACTTAAGTAGAGTGATTGGTGACAGTTTCAGTGAACGTAATTTCGTCGGAACTCTGATGTTTGCTGACGATCTGGTCATAATAGCAGAAAATGAAAATAGCCTGCAGAGAGCCGTCTATGAATTGCAGCAGATAGTCAGGATTGTAGCAGGTCTGGAAATTTCTGTTACCAAGACCATGGATTTTAAAGGTTGCTTTCCTGTAAAGTGTAAAGTAGCACTGAATGATCAACTAATTGAGCAAATGCATTCATTCAGATTCCTTGGATGTGACTTGTCTCACGTTGGTGAGATAGATGTGGACAAAAAAAAGTAGAGAAGTTTAATCACATGTGTGGAACGGTAAGAAGAACACTGAACGGAAAGATCAGAAGAGATAGTCTTTCGAAACTTTATAAAGTGATGGCAGTGCCATGCGGCCTTTATGGCGGTGAGACTTGGACACTGAACGCAAAGACCCAAAGCCGGATACAGGGCTAGTGAAATGAGATCTTACGATCATTACTAGGAGTATCACGGAGGGACCGGCTAAGAAATTATGATGTAAGGAACATAATTGCAATATACAACCTAACGAAAGCATAAAGCAATACAGACAGGATTGGATAGACCATGTTGAAAGTATGCATAAGAACAGGATACCGAAACAAATTTTGGTTTATAATCCGAAAGGACGGCGGAATGTTGGCAGACCAAAGAAAAGATGGTCGGGCCAAGGAGTGCGCAACGGATCGTAACGTCCACAGCCTGAAGAAGAAGAAGTAGAGTAATTATTAAATTGGTTTACCATGATAAGATGGCGGCCCACCAGTTGGAAATATTACTTTACACCAGTGGTTCCCAAAGTGGGGTCCGCAGACACTTTTAAGAAAAAATAGAATATACCGTCATTTTCTCTGATTTTTTTTTGCTGTAAAATACAAATCTAAATTTTAGAATCTTAAAACAATTAAAAGAAAACAATCCAGTACTTTTTCAGGTTCAAACTAATTGTAATTGTAAAAGTAATTTCAAACTAATGGCTTTAATAATGTCTTCAAATCATATCGTGTAGCAGATCTGTTTGTCCGCCGAACAGACTAGACCTGTCTCTTACACAGTAGGCCTACAAGAGGAAGATTCATTGGCAGAACTTTCAACTGACAGTTCATTAAAATTACAGTTTTCGCAATTATAGCTAGCTGACTTCTGGTTATATGTAATGACTGACTATCCTGAACTCGTAAAAAGAGCTTTGAAGTGTTTAACTATGTTTTCCTCTACTTATCTGTGTGAAACCGCAGTCTCCCTGCTCACGTACTTGAAGTCAAAGTTAAGAAATAAATTTGATGTCGAGAGTTACTAAAACATATTTACTGTTGAAATTATCAGACATTAAACCTAATATCGCAGAGCTAATTGTTCAAAAGCAGCTTCATTGTTCACATTAAACTATGTTTGATATCATTAATATTATAATGTTGCAAATTAAGAGAATTTTGATTTTAATACATTTTAATCAAAATATAAATTTTTATATCATATTTACTGCGTATTTTATTTCAGAACTCAGACGGTGTCTATGAATTTTTAAATTATTTGGAAGGGGGGTCCGCGGACTGAAAGGTTTGGGCACCACTGCCTTAGACTGTCATTACCATATGTATCAAACAATGGCAATATTACCTGTGTCATTATTTTATTTAAAGAAGTGCAGTGGCCTGGACATGTATTACAGTTACTACGTTATGTATTCGTTTGAATGCGGGGGCGGTAAGCATAACGAATTAGCTCAATATAAAAACCACAAATAGTTGTTTACTTTAATTGATAACGGAGTTACGAATTAAAACATTCCGCATTGCGGTATTTACGCGCCATTGGTATGTCGGGACTTGTTTTATTGTTCTCGCGTTTGTAGGCGAAAGTTATTTTGGCCGGTGCGGTTTTGTTTTGTCGGTAAAACGTAATTTGGTGCGTTGGTGCGGCAGTATTGTTAAACAGATAAGCCTGTATAAAATAATAAGGTGCAAGTATCAGTTTAATGTTCCCAAGCACGCATGTGCACGTTTTTGTAGACATTCACTTGCATACAGGCATTCTGCTTCACTACTGAACTGTTATGCCTTATTTTCGCATTTTTACATATGCACTTTTTATTGTAAATATCTTTAGTTATACCATATGGCCTTTCCATCTTATGAATCCTTTCTTCTATAGCAGACTTTTCTAGACCAATCAGTTGAATTATTTCTCCTAGATATTTAAATTTTCGAACGCTCTCTATTCGACCAATATGTGCGCGCTCTTTATTATATTTACATTTTATTTGTGAAGAAACGATTAAATCTTTATTCTCGCAGCTAATTTGGGGAGGTCTGTATGCGATCCCCTAAAGGACAGTTTACAGGCTCTAACCAGCGACTACTCTTTACGATCTCAGCACTGTAATTAACAAGTCTGTTTGTGTTCCCTCGTAATCAGTGATAAACAAACTGTTTATACAGGGTAGGAAAGACAAGTAATGGAGCTATCTACTGTTGGACAGATTTAGAGAACCCTGTTGAACGTAATATTCTGAAGCACTTGCTCCTGCAAACGTTCCATGATCGAGCCCGGTAGAAAAACGACCGTGATTGGGTTTTACATGACCCAACCAAACACAATAACAAGACGCAACACTCAAATACAATAAAATCGCCTCAAGAACAGACATTTTTACGGGGTACAAAAATAAATTCAAACAATTATGTCAAATTCTTCCTGCATTATTAGCGGTACTGAAGAATGGTCAAAATGACTGCTGTTTCACGAGCTTTCTGATTACAATTTGTTTATAAATTTTCCACAAAATGTGTTCTAATTTTTCGTTTAACAGAACGTGTTTCTTGTTTTCTTTCAAATTTTCAAATTTCATGTCAAATTTAGTGAACTGTGACTACGACAGTGGACGTAGTGTTCGCACTATTTGACACTACGGACAACCACACCACTTGAAAAGACACCACACGTGGTCTTTTAAATACGGTTAGCTCTCGTTTGACCTTGATCTGAATGGGGCCGATAACGCAAAGGACTGCCGCTAGAGTTTTTGCCACCCATCCACCATGATTTGGCACGCTCTTTAATATTGTTTTAATTAAATATTGATTCAGACCGTTTGCAATATGATATTATCCGCATGCAAATGCAACACTTCGCAAGCATTACACCGCCAGACCTTGGCCGAACGCAAGAGCGTACTTGGAAATGTAAACCACAACTCCACAAACGCTAGTGCTGTATATTTAGACCTATTCGATAATAAATTTTTTTTAACTTATTTTACAGGAATTTACCTGCTGACTTAAATTTAACGGCATCAGGTGCGGGCAGTCAACGTCCAACTTTTTGATGTGTTTGCCCATATGTGGTGTACACTTTTGCGCACATGTATCGGTTGCCATGCCCTGAAGACGTGGATTTGCGCTGTTTCCCGTCACAGATCGTCAACAGCAAGTCTGAAACGGTTTATGTGAAAATATCTGAAACGGTGATAAATAAAAAGCGATAGGACCTATAGATTAAGATCTCCCATAATCTGTTGATGAATACGACTTTTTTGTGGGATTTTTTTTTAACACATCGTTAACGAGATTGTCGGGCAGCAAATATGAAAACGCAGATCATCTGCAATTCCATAGCCAATGCGAAATTAACATATTATTAACTTACATAGTGTGTTAATACAACATTTGCTTGACACAACATAGTGTGAGCAAAGTTTTTTTTTAATTAATCATTAATAATGCTTTATTCAGCCAACTTGGTAGGAAACCCGTATGAGGCAGTTTGCTGTTGCCATTTTTTAAAGTCAAGCACCGAGTATTCGGTCTATTACAAATCGCTGCAAGTTAATTTCTTCATATTTTTCTGAGTATTATTATTGGGTCCTTCAGTCTTTCGACTGGTTTGTACCCTCCCCGCATATACCCGTGGTGCGTGTGTTACGGGGTCTGTCACAGGCATATGGGACCTACAGTTTAACGCCGGATCCGAGCGGGATTGTTGGGGAGGGTTTACTCTAGGCAGGATACCTCTCGCTGGTTTGCCATCGCCTTGCGAGGGGGAACTGTCGTATCTAAATCAGATTGCCCCGGCGGAAATCGAACCCGCGCCGACAGCATAGCAGCGCCACACGCTAGCCACTCCTATAACCCCTCTTTTTTTTAAGAGGTCACTCGATATTTAAAACTAGGCTGAAGGCCTAGAAGGAAGCCTAAAGTGTGCTGGGTCCAGTGAGACGGGACTCACAATTAATAATCGCTATTAACAGTAATATAACAACCTTTATTAATTCATATTGATTATAATTCAAAGATTTACCAGAATTTATTTTATATATCATAAATTCAGAAAAATTTCAATATTATAACATATAAATATCATTCATGATTTCAAATAACCTTTATGGGACACTAACACAATACAATATACATACATACATATACATTACAGAATCACAGACAAAATTACAATTATAAAGCCTGGTGGACAGCCTGTATATTTTTATCACAGCCCTATTTAGAAATTTCACATGCCTGTAAAGTTTTATAAAAGTACTTTTATAAATTTAAAGAAGAATCTGGATTGCCCATAATAGCAAGAAAATATAATTACAAATTTAAAGTGTCAGTACAGCCTGTATAGTTTTATAAAAAAAGTACATTTATAAATTTAAAGAAAATTTGGATTGGCCCATCCGCTGACATGTTCCACACAACATCCGAAAAATCCATAAACCATTACAAAAAATTTAGAAAAACCCCCAAGGCCGGACAGGGTAGAAGAAAGCTGGACAAGAGTCAGACCCGACAGAAAGTAACATGTCCGGGAGCTTGCAGGGATTTGCACCAGCAGGTGACTACCCCAGATTCGGTAATTTATTTTAAGAAAGTAACCCGGCCTGATTGCAGAATAAAAAAACTCCCAGCCCTTCTAAGAAAAACGAACGTAATTAAGTGCAAAAAGAAACCCCATGATAAAAATAGAAACCAGACCAGCCGGTCCAGCTCATCATGTACAAACAGCACCCACCTACTTAATTAAAGGAAACATCCGTCCCCCACAAACTTTTACAAACCCATTATAGAGCATAAATTTTACAATAACGCATAAAAATTAATGCGCGCGGGACACATCCAGCGAGCGGGCCTACAATTGTTCTCGAGACTAAGTGTATTCTCAAACTAAGGTTACATGAAGATTGTCCAGCCGGGCACGCACCCAATTAAAACAGTTTAATGGTGAAGAAAGTCAATTTAAGTGGATGTTAAATGCACGGTACAAGTTCTTCTCTCTAGAGGCCCAATTATGTAAGAATTGGTTAAATATCACCTTATTTGGTCCAAATGGTTCCCAGGTGGTTACAGTGGCATTCTTTACAGTGGTTTCTCCTCCAGCAGCCGAGGAACGAGAGTCTAAGTGTTTTCAGGTCATGGTGGAAGCTGGAATCACCACCAAGCTGGAGTCAGGTCTCCGACTACATCGAGAACCCTAAGCATTCATAATAATTAATTTGCTGACAACTAAATCATAACACACACATGCCACCCCTGACCGATTCCACTATGTTCATTATAACACGTTTAACATTTTCTCTTTTTGTTTTTAAATTACTAGGTCACACACATGGCCTCACTGCTTCATTATTTGATATAAATTTATAATGCACCCTTACATACGTATGAAAAGTTAACATTCTCAGACAGGTATTAAGCTTATAACAGCCACGTGCTCACACAGACAATTCATCAAAGTTCCCCAGTTCCACAAAATTACATAAATAATTTTTTTACACCCCTTTTCACATGGACAATTGGTATTTACAAAATACAAGGTATAAGGCTGTTTCAGTGTTTAAATAAATTAAATATGTGACAAGGAATATACTTCCGGTCACCACGCACGAGGCATGCATATCAGACATATCTGTTCACATCCACGCCAGTAATGTTTAAATATATACTTTTTACAAGGAATGAATAATATATATACATTTAATTCACTTACCGGAGGTCTATGAGCGTTTAATTAAGCATGATAGGATAGAAATACCACAATTTATCGAAACTCTGTGCTGCCGGAAGAGAAGCTGCGCACGCTTTTGTAGTAGGCCGCAGACTGAATCAAACTTGCTGTTCGCGAGCCTCATTAGAGAACCTAACCGTTTTCACCAACAGATCGCGCAGGCATACAGTGAGGCAGAAACACAGTAATGTAGTACATAAACACGGTGACGCCGGAACCCGACGCTGCTGACAACGTGAAAACATGCGTACGCGAATTTATATTAGTAAATATTTTTTCTTTTACAGACGCCCGGTTTCTTTAAAACCGCGGCACACTACACCACGACCGGTCCTACACCACAGCCACTCCTACACTACAGCCACGACCGCTCTGAGTAGGCCTACATAAAATAATATTGTTACGATGGTCACACCGGATCGTCGTATGTACAGTGGAAACAGAATAACTGATATCAATGAAGTCAGTAATTACAAACTGTAATTAGACACAGAGCAGCAAATCAACGAAAGTTATAAATAAAAGAGCACTTTTATAGGATAATTCAAGTTAAACTTGTCCAACACACAATAATAAATTTACCTTATTCAGTTCCGCACTGATTAACACAATGATCACTTC
Source organism: Magicicada septendecula (assembly GCA_034769895.1). Taxonomy (NCBI): domain Eukaryota; kingdom Metazoa; phylum Arthropoda; class Insecta; order Hemiptera; family Cicadidae; genus Magicicada; species Magicicada septendecula. The sequence continues at coordinate 93,985,928 of CM068369.1, read as the reverse complement.
GGCAAATACTCCGATCCGTACTTAAATCGCACAGGGTTAACTGAACTGGGACGCTTCGAAATCCGGTATATTATACATCCACCTCTTTGTATTGTAGTCAGATAGCGAGCCTGGATGCTGGTAGAGTAGTCTAGTAAACGTCTGGAAGGGGCATCGGCGTCTCGCGTGACCTAGAACAGTCCATGGCGTTACGTCATTATAACGCGTAGAATTATCTGTAGGCTAAACTTCTAGAATCTCGCGCGCGGCAGCGTCCCTAGAATCACGTAGGTATTCAGCGATGCGATACCACTTCTTTCCTCAGTGTTGCAATATAAATAAATGCTGTGTTTTTCTTTGTATGTCCCCGACCGTTTGCGGTCTCTCGTCACATTTGTTTAGCATTTTTACATACGAGGATTGTTCAATAGAAACACGTTTGACTTGGTTGAAAAATGGCATCTATGATAGAAAATCCGTCCAAAGATAATCTGCGTGCCGTTATTCAGTTTTTGGCCGCTGAGGGGCGTCAGCCAATGGAAATTTATACGAGAATGAAATCTGTATATGGTGACTATAGTTATTCCCATACGGCAGTGGTTGAATGGTGCAATAAATTTCGACAAAGAAGAGAATCCACTAAAGATTTGGCCCGTCTCAGGCCTGCACGTGTTACAGCAGCAGATGAAAATATGACGTGCTTTACGTGCAAGTAGGCGCGTCAAAGTTGGAGAACTTTCTCAAATGTTAAGCATCAGCGTGGGAACTATTCATTCCATCATTCATAATCTTCGCTATCACAAAGTTGCTGCTCAGTGGATTCCACGACTGCTTATTGATGAGCAGAAAAAATTGCGTTCGGCCTTATCATTACAGCATTTGATGGGCTATCAACAACAAGGTTGCCAATTGTTCTACACCAAATTGTTGCCGGTGATGAGTCTTGGTGTTATCACTACGAACCAGAATCCAAACATCAGGGTATGCAGTGGAAGCATGCACACACAATCTCCGAAGACGAAAAAATGTTGGTCCTAACCGTCGGCAGGAAAATTAATGGTGATCGTATTTTTTTTCCTAGGGTGTGCTGCTCTTAGATTTTAAAGAACCTGCTGTCAACATCAAGGCTGAACGATATGCAGACAGCTTAAAACGCTTACAGGTCAGCATCAAAAATAAACGTCCCGGGAAGCTCACAAATGGCGTTTTTCTTCTGCATGATAATGCTCGACCCGATGTAGCACAGACGATTCAAAATCTGCTTGGTCGTGTGAAGTGGGTAGTCTTACAACATCCACCTTACAGTCTCGACTTATCCCCGTGCGATTATCATGTTTTTGGCCCATTAAAGACATCACTAAAAGGACGCCGGTTCAAATCGGACGCTGAGGTAAAGTTTCCTGTTAGCGAATGGTTCCGCAAACAGCCGCAAGAATTTTACCAGCAGGGAATCTACAGATTGGTGCAACAGTGGGACTCATGCCTTAATGTTAATGGAGACTTCTTTTAAAATCGTTGAATAAAAAATGCTTTACAGTCTCTAAACGTGTTTCTGTTGAACAATCCTCGTACATACGGAGGGTTCGAAAATGTAAACTTTTTCAGAATTGTGGAGACTACACACTGATGGACGTTTCTTTACACTTAAACTATAAGCGCACTGTCGCCCAACAGACCAGAGAAGAGTTGTATAAATGTATGATACGTAGAATAATTATATTTATTGATCGTCATGAAATTATTAAAAATTTTAAATACTGTTGAATGCGATAAAATCAGGGGATTAGTTTGATCCTTATATCTGAATTATTCTGCCTATTATAGAAATGTATAAATAAATGTAAACCTTGTTTCCTTTGAAAGGAGCAATTTAAAGTGTATTTTTAAACATATGTAATCAAAGCGACGAAGAGTAAGGCAAACGCTTTGTTGTGGCTTTTCCAACAAGTGCTGTTACCGTAATGAAACACTCTCGCATGTGCCATACTACTTCTGTGACCGCAGCACGCGCGCCGTCCTGTGTCTGCGCGTACCACGCTAATTTACTCATCGCTAACGTTCATCATTTCACTGGTAAATAAATTGCAGACTCTCTAGTGATACCTTTGTCGTAATATTTTTGTTTTCTGACTAGTCAATAAAAACTAAAGTGATAACATCGAAGAAGAAATAAGATCTATTACCAGCGTAGCCTCCACTATAGCTTACATCGATATCGTGAACACTGAGTAAAAGTCCCAACCAGGCTAAGTTCACATACCCACGGTACCATTTTTAGTTAGGACCTACCAATCCGGGCTTCGTCCCAAGGTCCAGTATGGTCGTGATCCTGACCCTGGTGTTCGAACTGCAGCGAAAGGTACGCATTCTCTTCTCGCGCTTGGACTTGACTCGTCGCGTCAGGAATAGCGGTATTTCGTCCTTTTTCCATTCGTTGATAGTTACCGTCAATCAGGGAGAGGCCGTATGGGTTCCCCATGACCCCTAAACCAGGCGTGAGCAATATATTCCCTACAGGATCGAAAGTTGTGCGGCATTTTTTGCGCAGACAGGTTTTGCGTTATAAGGGTAGTCGAGATTACTAAACGAAGCTGAACCTTGTTTTCAGATAAACGAATCGGGTTCCTCACACTGTGGGGTTTGTGGATCACACTGTTCAGACTCAACTGTCACGAATGCCAGCCTACCGACAAGAGGAATACTGCGCTCTGCACAATATTGGACCCGTTGTGGTGCCATGAGTTCACCGAAGCACCACCGGGCTATGGTTTGGCCAGGAAGAGATCTCTGAATTTGTCATAGAAGGACACTTTGGTTTCCCGAAGTGCACTGTAAATAACTGACACAAAATTATGTTCAAATTGACTTTTCTTTATCACAACTTTTAGTTAGCTTTTAATAACCGGTCAACCCATTACACGACATCCGCCTCCCCCCATATTCAGCTCTGGACTCAGAGTTTCACCGTGTTCTTTACTGTTATTAAGGGTCTTGACCATTTTGTGTAGATACATAAAGGTATGCGAGGTTCATTAGCGGTAGACAATCGTAACGGATCTTGAAATAATTCCAACCAGAATATGAAGTAGGAAGAACGTTTCGGGATATATATACGAGTATATACAAACGATCGTCCGTCCACTGACTTTCAGAATAGTGTAGAGGATGGTTTGAGCCAGTGACGTAACTACGACGGGGGGTCAAAAGGACCAATCTCCTCCCTAGAACTATTAAAAATTTCAGAAAATTCTGAATTGAGTTTTCTTATTAATAACAATCGCTCAACATTTTGTAAATGACATATAACATACGTATCTGCAGCCTTAACAAAAAACAGCCTTAATTATGAACGCGCCAGCAAACGAAGGCAGAGCTTATTAATCTACCTTTATCTTTTTCGCCTATATACCTATACACACTTCTCCTTACAGGATCATGAGTCTATGTCATGACTCCTCTAGTCGAATATTTCTATGGTTTGAACTGATAAACTAGCAGTATCTTGACTTTAAAACGGGAAAATTATGAGATTTTATTATTTAAATTTACGTAAAAAATAACGTACTTTGACAGAAAATAATGTGGTTAAAACATTCTTTGTATAATATCCTTAAAGTGCGAACGAGTAGCGTAATACAAGCGGGTTTTTCAAAATATGTTCAGAAAGACAGGTTAGGTTAGGCCCCCGTAGGCTGATCTCATCCCACCTTCAGGAGCATCTCATAGTTAGCGACTTGTTTGAACCTCGGTTTGCTGGGTTCCTGCTACTCGTCAAATGCAGTAGGGCGTAAAAGATAATAAACTCTGGGACACCATATTGTAGGAGGTAAAAATTAAATTTGTGAAACATGTTACATTTATAGGTAATTTTTACCTCCTAGATCTTTAGAATAACATCTTCAGATATTTCTTTTTATAACATCTACGAGTGAACCAACGCAGGGCTTCTTTAAAGATTGAAGTGTTTTTTATTTGTTACTTTTGTACATATCTAAATAAAATATTTATGTTAAACATTAGATGTAAAGTGCGTGAACCTTATCGTTTTAACTTATACAGGTGTGTGATAGATAGTTTGTTAAAGTACGAAACGAGTTAAACGCTTTTTATTGCTTTACAAAAAAAGACAAATATTGTCGTGTTTCGTCGATTTTAATATATTGATAACCGATAACAAAGGTTAACATATGTTTGACTCCAACTATGCAGTGGCGATGTCTCATTCAGTTATTGCATCGACGCTAGCCTCCGTTGATTTATATTCATATATTGTAGCACAGTAGCTCGTAAATAATGACTCGTGTAGGAGGATAAAATTTAAGTGTTTCTGAAGTTGCAGTAAAGATAGCGCGCCGTTTGGTGTGATAGCGTACCAAATCTCCGTGTTATAATAACGGCCGTGAGGTGCGTATAAAATTTTACTGGTCCGTGGTGCGAACTGACGCCCGCCGCTGCCGCCGGCTAACACACGTTATTATCTGTTTAATAACTTCATAAAATTTTATGGTTAATTGTAATTTAAATCTGTGTTCCACAGGCTTCTGTGATATACGTAGTACAAATAATTTGATTTTGGCACGTATATTGTGGCACAGATGACGGGTTATTTCAAATGAACCTGTGTTCTTGTAAATATAAAAACGTTTCGTTCACTCTATAAATTTGTCATCAGGACAGAACTGAAACTATAAGGAAGAAATTTTCTGTTTTGAAATATTTTACCGTTGTTTCTCCTTCACTTCAAGAATTAGTCTTGTAGCATGTTCCGTCTTCACAGCCACCGTTTTCTGCCTCTATCTCGTTCTCCAAGAGGCTTATACTGATTACCTTTTTTGGTATTCTCATCCGTTCTATTTATATGTTGTATCCATTTATCTTTATTTGTTTAATTTTATCGTTTATCGAGTATATATATTCAGCTCTTGCCTTATATTTGCATTTCTTATGTGATCTCTAAGGGTCCATCCATTGAATATCCTTAAGAATTTCATTTCAGCAGCTTGAATTCGTTTTCTCTGATTTTGGTTGAGTATCCACAATTCTCTCTCGTACATCAATACTGGTGCCGCCATTACTTTATAAAGTACTTTCTTTCCCAGAGTCTTATGAATTGTGGCACACATCCTCTGGTATCTCTTCGTTTTATTATAGATATCGTTTTCATATTCATAGCTTACGTCACACCCTACAGGTAGCTGTAGTGGGATATTTGTCCAATAATTTTATTGTCTGTTATTATTTTGGAGCGTACTGGGAATTTTCCTTTAAACGCCATTATTTTAGTCTTGGTCGTAGAAATTTTTAAATTATATCATGGAAAATTTTACTAAGTTGATAGACTCCTTTTTACTTCCATATTCCTTAAGGAATGGAAGTATGGTGATGGCAAAAAAAATCGTGTTCGAGATTATTGCAGATTCTGATTCTACTACACTCAAAACATGAAAAAAAGTCGTTTTCCGAAAAGTGTCTGTGTGTCTGTCTGTCTGTCTGTCTGTCTGTCTGTCTGCTGTCTGTGTGTCTGTCTGTAGATTTTTTTTCTATGGCAAACGATAACTGCCGCAAATTCAAACAGAATCAAATAATTTTTTGCATGCAGCTCTGATTTGCAGAGTACTCGCGACCTATTGTTTTTGGTGAAGATCGGTTGAGGGAAAGGGGTAGTTTACCTGCAACGGTTTTTTTTTAGCAAGGGTAATTTTGTTTGTTTGGCAAACGATAACAGCCGCAAATTCAAACAGAATCAAATAATGTTTCGCATACAGCCCTGAATTGTAGAGTGCTCAAGATCTGTTGATTTTGGTGAAGATCGGTTAAGGGAAAGGGGTAGTTTACCTGTAACGTTTTATGTTTTAACAAGGGTATTTCCTATGGCAAACGATAACAGCCGCAAATTCAAACAGAATCAAAAGATTATTTGCATACAGCCCTAAATTGTAGAGTTCTCAAGACCTATTGTTTTTGGTGAAGTTCGGTTGAGGGAAAGGGGTAGTTTACCAGCAACGTTTTTTTAACAAGGGTATTTTCTATGGCAAACGATAACAGCCGCAAATTCAAACAGAATCAAATAATGTTTTGCATACAGCCCTGATTTGTAGAGTACTCAAGACCTATTGTTTGTGGTGAAGATCGGTTAAGGGAAAGGGGTAGTTTACCTGTAACGTTTTATGTTTTAACAAGGGTATTTTCTATGGCAAACGATAACAGCCGCAAATTCAAACAGAATCAAATAATTTTCTGCATACAGCCCTGATTTATAGAGTACTCAAGACCTATTGTTTTTGGTGAAGATCGGTTGAGGGGAAGGGGTAGTTTACCTGCAACGTTTTTATCAAGCGTATTTTCTATGGCAAACGACAACTGCCGCAAATTCAAACAGAATCAAATAATTTTTTGCATACAGCCCTGATTTGTAGAGTACTCGCGACCTGTTGTTTTTGGTGAAGATCGGTTGAGGGGAAGGGGTAGTTTACCTGCAACGGTTTTTTTTATCAAGGGAAATTTTTTTTTTTGGCAAACGATAACAGCCGCAAATTCAAACAGAATCAAATAATGTTTCGCATACAGCCCTGAATTGTAGATTTCTCAAGACCTATTGTTTTTGGTGAAGATCGGTTAAGGGAAAGGGGTAGTTTACCTACAACGTTTTTTTAACAAGGGTATTTTCTATGGCAAACGATAACAGCCGCAAATTCAAACAGAATCAAATAATTTTCTGCATACAGCCCTGATTTGTAGAGTACTCAAGACCTATTGTTTTTGGTGAAGATCGGTTGAGGGGAAGGGGTAGTTTACCTGCAACGTTTTTTATCAAGCGTATTTTCTATGGCAAACGATAACTGCCGCAAATTCAAACAGAATCAAATAATTTTTTGCATACATCAGTGAATTGTAGAGGACTCAAGGCCTTTAGATTTTGGTGAAGATCAGTTAAGGGGAAGGGGTAGTTTACCTGCAACCTTTTAACAAGAGTAAAGTACTTGAAAATTCATTTAAACTTTTTCAAACAATGGTAATTGTTGAAAATAAAATAATTTTGTTGCCAGGCAATCTGAAAATTTCAGATTTTGTACCACAAAATCTGAAAAGATTATACGATAGTTTATGAAATGGTTAATAATACGTCAGTGGAAGGTGTAATGAGAAATTAGCAGAAATGGAAACCTGGGGAATGTTAACTGTTCTGTAGATACAATTTTGTCAGAATGTTTGGAAATGATCATCAACATTGAAGAAAAAGTAAGCATATTAAGAAACATATGTAAGTACTTATTATAAAAAAATAATGTTTGTTTTTTGATAAAGTCATTTTGATTATAAAATATAAATATTTACAACAAGAAAAGAATTTTCAGTTTTCAAAATTTAAATATATTTTTATAAAACAATGGGTTCTTCATTGAGGTGGGGACCATGTCACTCACTCCATCTCGAGCCTCCTCTCCCATTTTGCAGAAAAAGAGGATCCTGTCATGGCTGATACTTTGACGACAGTGACAGGGCTTTCCACCAAATTCAGCAGAGTGACAGGTAGGCCCAACTCTGATTGGCTCCTCAGATTTCCCCAGCGTTAGTAGGTTCTATGAAAATATTTTATTTCAAAAATGATTTTAAATATAAATCTTACATATGTTTTATAAATCTCATGTTTTCTGTTTTAACATAGGTAATTTTTTATATGACGAACCATAACTGCCGTAAATTCAAACAGAATCAAATAATTTTTTACATATGTGCCTGAGCTATAGAGAACTCAATGTCTGTTGATTTTGGTGAAGATCGGTTACGGGGAAAGGGCAGTTTATTTACTTCCATGTTCCTTAAGGAAATTGAAGTATGGTGATGGCAACAAAAATCGTGTTCGAGATTATTGCAAATTCTGATTGTACTACACTCAAAACATGAAAAAAAGTCCATTTTTCGAAAAGTGTGTGTGTGTGCGTGTCTGTAGATTTTTTTTCTATGACAAACGATAAGAGCCGCAAATTCAAACAAAATCAAATTTTGTTAATAAAGTATCCTGATAAGAAGCTCATGATAATCAACTGTAGAAACGTAGATGAAATATCTATAAATGGAGAGGTTAGGTGAACGTGGTGGGAGTAATTTTCTATTAATAAAAATTATTTACTTCCATGTTCCTTAAGGAAATGGAAGTATGGTGATGGCAAAAAAAAATCGTGTTCGAGATTATTGCAGATTCTAATTGTACTACACTAAAAACATGAAAAAGTAATTTTTCGAAAAGTGTGTGTGTGTGTGTGTGTGTGTATTTTTTCTATGGCGAACGATAACAGTCGCAAATACAAACAGAATCATATAATGTTGTGCATGCAGCCCTGAATTGTAGAGTTCTCAAGACCTATTGTTTTTCGTGAAGATCGGTTAAGGGTAGTTTACCTGCAACATTTTATGTTGTAACAAGAGAAATGTTTTCATGACGAACGATAACTGCCGCACATTCAAACAGAATCAAATATTTTTTTGCATGCATCCCTGAATTGTAGAGGACTGAAGGTCTGGTGAAGATCGGTTAAGAGAAAGGGGTAGTTTACCTGCAACGTTTTATGTTTTAACAAGAGTAAAGTACTTAATTTTGATAAATAAAGTATCCTGATAAGTAGCTCATAATAATCCACTGTAGAAACCTAGATGAAATATCTATAAATGAATAGGTTAGGTGAACGGGGTGGGGGTAATTTTCTATTAATGAAAATTATAGTTGAAGGGCGAGGGAAGAATTTTTTATGTGTACTACGTTGTCGGCAACAAAGAAGTAGTTCTTTGTTAAAATTCCTTCCCGGGCTGTTTAGCCGTAGTCCAATGTTTTCTAAAAAAAACAGACTTTTCGGCAGTGCCATCGACTGCCATCATCAGTGAAAATCGAGTGCGGAAAACGTGAGGTGGTATACGTTAGTGACCGCTGTACTGTGGTTAAGACTGAAGCAATAAGTAGAAAGAAGTGGTTTCTATGGAAATATTTCATTTAGAATATGATTTTAAATATAAATCTTAGAACATGGAAGTCATGTATGGTTCTCCATACCGATATTTTTAATCCACTTTCGTTTTCTTGTGGGATAACCGTTGCTTCGTTATATATTTATTGTCTTTAATTGATTATTACATAACTAAATTTTGTTGGAAACATCATAAGGTGAAGGAATTATTGTATCAGAAACTGATTTAAGATTACCATTCAACGATGTCATTTTACTTCCATATTCCTTAAGGAATGGAAGTATGGTGATGGCAAAAAAATCGTGTTCGAGATTATTGCAGATTCTGATTCTACTACACTCAAAACATGAAAAAAAGTCGTTTTCCGAAAAGTGTCTGTGTGTGTGTCTTTCTGTGTGTCTGTCTGTCTGTCTGTCTGTCTGTCTGTAGATTTTTTTTCTATGGCAAACGATAACTGCCGCAAATTCAAACAGAATCAAATAATTTTTTGCATACAGCCCTGGTTTGCAGAGTACTCGCGACCTATTGTTTTTTGTGAAGATCGGTTGAGGGAAAGGGGTAGTTTACCTGCAACGGTTTTTTTTTAGCAAGGGTAATTTTGTTTGTTTGGCAAACGATAACAGCCGCAAATTCAAACAGAATCAAATAATGTTTCGCATACAGCCCTGAATTGTAGAGTTCTCAAGATCTGTTGATTTTGGTGAAGATCGGGTAAGGGAAAGGGGTAGTTTACCTGTAACGTTTTTTTTTTAACAAGGGTATTTCCTATGGCAAACGATAACAGCCGCAAATTCAAACAGAATCAAAAGATTATTTGCATACTGCCCTAAATTGTAGAGTTCTCAAGACCTATTGTTTTTGGTGAAGATCGGTTGAGGGACAGGGGTAGTTTACCTGCAACGTTTTTTTAACAAGGGTATTTTCTATGGCAAACGATAACAGCCGCAAATTCAAACAGAATCAAATAATGTTTTGCATACAGCCCTGATTTGTAGAGTACTCAATACCTATTGTTTTTGGTGAAGATCGGTTAAGGGGAAGGGGTAGTTTACCTGCAACGTTTTTTTATCAAGCGTATTTTCTATGGCAAACGATAACAGCCGCAAATTCAAACAGAATCAAATAATTTTTTGCATACTTCCCTGAATTGTAGAGGTCTCAATGACTTTCGATTTTGGTGAAGATCGGTTAAGGGGAAGGGGTAGTTTACCTGCAACCTTTTACGTTTTCACAAGAGTAAAGTACTTGAAAATTTATTTAAACTTTTTGAAACAATGGTAATTGTTAAATATCGGTATGGAGAACCATACATGACTTCCATATTCTAAGATTTATATTTAAAATCATTTTCGAAATGAAATATTACCATAGAAACTACTTCTTTCTACTTACTGCTTCAGCCTTAACCACAGTACTGTGGTCACTAACGTATACCACCTCACGTTATCGCACTCGATTTTCACTGATGATGGAAGTCGATGGCATTGCCGAAATGTCTGGTTTTGTAGAAAACATTGGACTACGGCCAAATATCCCGGGAAGGAATTTTAACAAAAACTACTTCTTTGTTGCCGATAACGTTGTACACATATATATCAGTGGCGAAGTTACATGGAGGCAATTGAGGCAATGCCTACCCTAACAAATTCTGTAGAATAAAAATTATAAATACGTATGAACTACATAACGTAAAGATTATACATTGTTACTGTGACTGTCAAATTTATTAAACCGAAACGTGCTTTATTGAGCGACCGCTAGATGGTGACAGGTGAGATTCGGCATAGTTCGTTTAAAGCGAATGAGGCAACCTGAACTTGCCTCAGCGTTTTTTGTATACATCGTATGTAAGCAATGTAGTGGTTTGATAGGGAAGTGTAGGGAGGGGGGATTGTCCCGCGCTGTACACATAGAGCGTTGAGGCATGCCTCACTTCTGTGGTCCAAACAGTTAAGTTAAAGCGCCTGTGTTGTTTCTAAGTGTTTATTTTATGCGGTTATTAAAAGTGTCACTGTTATTCCGCTGAACTAACAGATGATCAAGATTGTTATTTGAATTATTTGTAACATTAAACATATATATAGAAACTAACCAAGTTTAAAAATTTGAAGTTCAATCAGTTGTATTATTGTGTATGACTAATACAAGGATTGTTCAATAGACACACGTATAGAGCTGTAAAGCATTTTTTATTCAACGATTTTAAAAGAAGTCTCCAATAACATTAAGACATGAGTTCCACTGTTGCGCTAACCTGTAGATTCCCTGCTAGTAAAATTCTTACGGCTGTTTGTGGAACCATTCGGTTACAGCAACTCTACCTCAGCGTCCGATTTGACCCACCGTCCTTTTAGTGATTCCTTAAAAAAAATTTAAGATGAGATTTTTGCCTACCCATTCATTAACTACTAGCTTCGCGAGTAAGCAAATTGATGTCCATTTTTTCGGCTTGCACGCGTTATGTTGGTGTGGGTTTCGGCACTTTCCATTTAAAAAGCGTGCAAACGTAAGAAAATAAACATGAGTGAGGCCAGAAATAACGTGAATTGTGTGTTTGTGTCTTACCTGCCTTTTTATTGCCGTATTAAATGAAAAATATTATATTACATTAAAATTAAAAAATTTTAATTTTATTGCCTGGCAACAAAATTATTTTATTTTTAACAATTACCATTGTTTCAAAAAGTTTAAATAAATTTGCAAGTACTTTACTCTTGTTAAAACGTAAAAGGTTGCAGGTAAACTACCCCTTCCCCTTAACCGATCTTCACCAAAATCGAAAGTCCTTGAGACCTCTACAATTCAGGGACGTATGCAAAAAATTATTTGATTCTGTTTGAATTTGCAGCTGTTATCGTTTGCCATAGAAAATACGCTTGATAAAAAAACGGTGCTGGTAAACTACCCCTTCCCCTTAACCAATCTTCACCAAAAACAATAGGTCTTGAGTACTCTACAAGTCAGGGCTGTATGCAAAACATTATTTGATTCTGTTTGAATTTGCGGCTGTTATCGTTTGCCATATAAAATACCCTTGTTAAAAAAACGTTGCAAGTAAACTACCCCTTTCCCTCAACCGATCTTCACCAAAAACAACAGGTCTTAAGAAACTCTACAATTTAGGGCTGTATGCAAATAATCGTTTGATTCTGTTTGAATTTGCGGCTGTTATCGTTTGCCATAGGAAATACCCTTGTTAAAACATAAAACGTTACAGGTAAACAACCCCTTTCCCTTAACCGATCTTCACCAAAAACAATAGGTCGTGAAAACTCTACAATTCAGGGCTGTATACGAAACATTATTTAAGTCTGTTTGAATTTGCGGCTGTTATCGTTTGCCAAAAAAAAAATTTCCCTTGATAAAAAAAAACCGTTGCAGGTAAACTACCCCTTCCCCTCAACCGATCTTCACCAAAAACAATAGGTCGCGAGTACTCTACAATTCAGGGACGTATGCAAAAAATTATTTGATTCTGTTTGAATTTGCAGCTGTTATCGTTTGCCATAGAAAATACGCTTGATAAAAAAACGGTGCTGGTAAACTACCCCTTCCCCTTAACCAATCTTCACCAAAAACAATAGGTCTTGAGTACTCTACAAGTCAGGGCTGTATGCAAAACATTATTTGATTCTGTTTGAATTTGCGGCTGTTATCGTTTGCCATATAAAATACCCTTGTTAAAAAAACGTTGCAAGTAAACTACCCCTTTCCCTCAACCGATCTTCACCAAAAACAACAGGTCTTAAGAAACTCTACAATTTAGGGCTGTATGCAAATAATCGTTTGATTCTGTTTGAATTTGCGGCTGTTATCGTTTGCCATAGGAAATACCCTTGTTAAAACATAAAACGTTACAGGTAAACAACCCCTTTCCCTTAACCGATCTTCACCAAAAACAATAGGTCGTGAAAACTCTACAATTCAGGGCTGTATACGAAACATTATTTAAGTCTGTTTGAATTTGCGGCTGTTATCGTTTGCCAAAAAAAAAATTTCCCTTGATAAAAAAAACCGTTGCAGGTAAACTACCCCTTCCCCTCAACCGATCTTCACCAAAAACAATAGGTCGCGAGTACTCTACAAATCAGGGCTGTATGCAAAAAATTATTTGATTCTGTTTGAATTTGCGGCAGTTATCGTTTGCCAAAAAAATACGCTTGATAAAAAACGTTGCAGGTAAACTACCCCTTCCCCTCAACCGATCTTCACCAAAAACAATAGGTCTTGAGTACTCTACAAATCAGGGCTGTATACAGAAAATATTTAATTCTGTTTGAATTTGCGGCTGTTATCGTTTGCCATAGAAAATACCCTTGTTAAAAAAACGTTGTAGGTAAACTACCCCTTTCCCTTAACCGATCTTCACCAAAAACAATAGGTCTTGAGAACTCTACAATTTAGGGCTGTATGCAAATAATCTTTTGATTCTGTTTGAATTTGCGGCTGTTATCGTTTGCCATAGGAAATACCCTTGTTAAAACATAAAACGTTACAAGTAAACTACCCCTTTCCCTTCACCGATCTTCACCAAAAACAAAAGATCTTGAGAACTCTACAATTCAGGGCTGTATACGAAACATTATTTGATTCTGTTTGAATTTGCGGCTGTTATCGTTTGCCAAAAAAAAAAAATTTCCCTTGATAAAAAAAAACCGCTGCTGGTAAACTACCCCTTTCCATCAACCGATCTTCACAAAAAACAATAGGTCGCGAGTCCTCTACAAATCAGGGCTGTATGCAAAAAATTATTTGATTCTGTTTGAATTTGCGGCAGTTATCGTTTGCCATAGAAAAAAAATCTACAGACACACACACAGACAGACACACAGACACACAGACACACACACACACAGACACTTTTCGGAAAACGACTTTTTTTCATGTTTTGAGTGTAGTAGAATCAGAATCTGCAATAGTCTCGAACACGATTTTTTTTGCCATCACCATACTTCCATTCCTTAAGGGGGTTCGGTAGGCCCTATATTACCCATGTTAAATTTGCCACATTGATGACCCGTTTTTTCGGAAACTACTGAAGATATCCAGTGTAAAATTTTCATGGCTTTTCTATGCCTATTGTTTAGAACTTTAACACAGGGATTTTTTTTTTCTATGCTCTGCTACGGTTTTATGATTTTTATAATATTGTATGAATAAAAACGTGAAAAAAGTTTATGTTTTTGGCGATAAAAACAAAACTAAGACATACAACTCAAAACGCTTATGTTAATGTTTGTAGATGTACTACAAGAGTATGTGGTAAACGTTTTATGGCTGTATCTTTTGTAGTTTCTGAGAAAACGGGTCATTTATACAAAAAAACACAGTTTTCGGGAAAACGCAAATAAAGATTTATTATGCTATTCCTTACATGATAAAATGAGTTCAGTACATTCCAGCACCATAGGATGGGTTGTCTGGGTCCTCATCTTCAAGAAAAGCTTCTTCTAACTTCCTTTTAGCACTTTCACGGCGTTGTCTTGCTTTTTTCAGGAGCTTGGAAAGCATTCGCTCGCCCCTCTGCACACGTATTTTGTCCAGTTGACTCATAACTGAGGCTGTGTTTTTGCTGACAGTCATCCCAAGTTCCTTTAACACTAGACACCTTGTTACATTTCCTTTATTAAAATTAAAAATGGCATCATAAACCCCAAACTCCATGGTTTGCAGTCCTACGAATACAGTTTTTGGTAATCGCGACCAAATTACCGCGTTTATCGATTCGTTTGGATTTTGGGATTTTCCATGTAGGCATTTTTTCAACAAATTTGGGTCTGCTAAATCCTGGAAAATAGGCTTAATTTTACTCATAATCACTTCCGGTATATGCATGTGTTCAAGGTGATCGTATTGCTCCTTTTTAACAATGGCTCGCTGGTATTTGCACCAACTCTCTTCGCCTTTTTCACAAAGTCCATGTTGCGGGTTTTCGTTGGTGGATAATAAATGAAAATATTCCGCCCAAACTGCTCGCTTCATATTATCCAACTGTCCAGAGTTTCTCCTGATCGCCAAGCCATAATATTTCTGGACAGCCAAGATGCGTTCGTCGGTTAGTCGATTTCTTCCACCAATAGTTTTTCCATCGGAAAGAACTGTTTTTCCTAATTTTAGTTTTAGTTTTCTAAGGCGAGTACCCATGCGCTTTTGCACATGCCCACAGCACTCCATTTTTTCAATAGTATATTGGTCTCCATATGGCCGACTCTTTACAACAGAACTAAATGCGCTTGAATCACCGTCTCCTAAATAGTATTTGTACCTAATGCCAAAATCAGGCTCAGACCTCCTAAAAATTTCTAGTGCACCATGCGCTTCCATTGCACCACTAGGTCCTATGAAATTTGTTTTACATTTTTGTTCATGTACACCCTCTAGCTTGTCTTTACAAGTACAGAAATTACTAATAATAGCCACATCTAGAACACAGCCGGTATCGACGCTTGTTACTGTCACGACTCCATTATTCGAAGTGTGACCCCTTTTTTGCCAGGTGCCATCCACTGCTACACTCAATTCTCTACTTCCATCATTTTCCTGGACAGCCTTCTCTATAGCTTCCTTCATTGCATTAGTGCAAACTGTCTTAGTTGCTTTACCTAGAACTTCATTATAACGTGTGAATTTTGTTGGAGGTTTTGGAAGATTGAGAACAGCACACATTATTGTACCTGATGTTTGTCCTTTCCCAATAGTTCGTAAAGCATATACTAACCTACTGTTTATTTCATACAAATTAGTTCCCTTTATTTGTTCAGAATTAGTATAACTAACTTCTAAGTCACATTGTGTGCAGTGCAATTTGCAGCTCGTTGCTAACCCACATAACCTATTTGTGCTGTAGGCTAGTTCCTCACCACATGACTTGCAGGCACAAATTGTCAATAATATATTCAAGAATGACTCTATGTCTACTAAATCATACACATTCTTTGCATCGAACTCACTATAACTTTCCCTATCTCCAATCTTGCTTTGTGATGGACTTACATTTGGCATGCCATCCACATTTAGGCCTACAATTGCAGCAGTTGTTTGGTCATTCCCAGTAGCGGTAGGACTATATTTTGGTATTCCAACATTTCTCCTTTTCTTAAAAACCCTTTTAGACCTAGTCATTTCGGTAGAATATAAATTACAACTGTAAAAAACAACCACTATTCACGATAATACTCACAACACAAATCTTAGCTGATAGACAACATAACCTAAAAGCAGAACTAACACTACAGCTGTTTTAAAACATCAGGTTAGCCAACTGAACAAAGACTACAACAATAAAACTTACTATTACATACTACACACATACAGTATACTTGAGTAAAAATACGAATGCTAGAGAGATAGTATGTTCGCTATGGAGTGAAAATGATCTTGTACTCGCGCTGTGCACTGAAATCTCAATGAAAATCCCTGACACTCCTCTACATAAAGTGACATAACATTTGTTGTACTTGTCAGACAATAATGAGGGAGGTCTTAAATTAATCCTAAAAAGTGGCAGAATACGAAAATGTAATAAAAAAAAACGATTTTTTTTAAGAAAATCACCTACCGAACCCCCTTAAGGAAATATGGAAGTAAAAATAAAATAATTTTGTTGCCAGGCAATAAAATTATAATTTTTTCATTTTAATGTAATATAATATTTTTCATTTAATACAGCAATAAAAAGGCAGGTAAGACACAGCCTGGCTGTTTGGCTGAAAATGATTTTAAATATAAATCTTAGAATATGGAAGTCATGTATGGTTCTCCATACCGATATTTTACTTCCATATTCCTTAAGGAATGGAAGTATGGTGATGGCAAAAAAAATCGTGTTCGAGATTATTGCAGATTCTGATTCTACTACACTCAAAACATGAAAAAATATCGGTATGGAGAACCATACATGACTTCCATATTCTAAGATTTATATTTAAAATCATTTTCGAAATGAAATATTACCATATACACTACTTCTTTCTACTTACTGCTTCAGCCTTAACCACAGTACTGTGGTCACTAACGTATACCACCTCACGTTATCGCATTCGATTTTCACTGATGATGGAAGTCGATGGCATTGCCGAAATGTCTGGTTTTGTAGAAAACTTTGGACTACGACCAAATATCCCGGGAAGGAATTTTAACAAAAACTACTTCTTTGTTGCCGATAACGTTGTACACATATATATCAGTGGCGAAGTTACATGGAGGCAATGCCTACCCTAAAAAATTCTGTAGAATAAAAATTATAAATACGTATGAACTACATAACGTAAAGATTATACATTGTTACTGCGACTGTCAAATTTATTAAACCGAAACGTGCTTTATTGAGCGACCGCTAGATGGTGACAGGTGAGATTCGGCATAGTTCGTTTAAAGCGAATGAGGCAACCTGAACTTGCCTCAGCGTTTTTTGTATACATCGTATGTAAGCAATGTAGTGGTGCGATAGGGAAGTGTACGGAGGGGGGATTGTCCCGCGCTGTACACATAGAGCGTTGTGGCATGCCTCACTTGTGTGGTCCAAACAGTTAAGTTAAAGCGCCTGTGTTGTTTCTAAGTGTTTATTTTATGCGGTTATTAAAAGTGTCACTGTTATTCCGCTGAACTACCAGATGATCAAGATTGTTATTTGAATTATTTGTAACATTAAACATATATATAGAAACTAATCAAGTTTAAAAATTTGAAGTTCAATCAGTTGTATTATTGTGTATGACTAATACAAGGATTGTTCAATAGACACACGTATAGAGCTGTAAAGCATTTTTTATTCAATGATTTTAAAAGAAGTCTCCAATAACATTAAGATATGAGTTCCACTGTTGCGCTAACCTGTAGATTCCCTGCTAGTAACATTCTTACGGCTGTTTGTGGAACCATTCGGTTACAGCAAACTCTACCTCAGCGTCCGAATTTGACCCACCGTCCTTTTAGTGATTCCTTAAAAAAAATTTAAGATAAGATTTTTGCCTACCCATTCATTAACTACTAGCTTCGCCAGTAAGCAAACTGATGTCCATTTTTTCGGCTTGCACGCGTTATGTTGGTGTGGGTTTCGGCACTTTCCATTTAAAAAGCGTGCAAACGTAAGAAAATAAACATCAGTCAGGCCAGAAATAACGTGAATTGTGTGTCTTACCTGCCTTTTTATTGCCGTATTAAATGAAAAATATTATATTACATTAAAATGAAAAATTTTAATTTTATTGCCTGGCAACAAAATTATTTTATTTTTAACAATTACCATTGTTTCAAAAAGTTTAAATAAATTTGCAAGTACTTTACTCTTGTTAAAACGTAAAAGGTTGCAGGTAAACTACCCCTTCCCATCAACCGATCTTCACCAAAAACAATAGGTCTTGAGTACTCTACAAATCAGGGCTGTATGCAGAAAATTATTTGATTCTGTTTGAATTTGCGGCTGTTATCGTTTGCCATAGGAAATACCCTTGTTAAAACATAAAACGTTGTAGGTAAACTACCCCTTTCCCTCAACCGATCTTCACCAAAAACAAAAGGTCTTGAGAACTCTACAATTCAGGGCTGTATGCGAAACATTATTTGATTCTGTTTGAATTTGCGGCTGTTATCGTTTGCCAAAAAAAAATTTCCCTTGATAAAAAAAACCGTTGCCGGTAAACTACCCCTTTCCCTCAACCGATCTTCACCAAAAACATCAGGTCGGGAGTACTCTACAAATCAGGACTGTATGCAAAAAATTATTTGATTCTGTTTGAATTTGCGGCAGTTATCGTTTGCCATAGAAAAAAATCTAAGACAAAGACAGACAGACAGACAGACACACACACAAACACTTTTCGGAAAACGACTTTTTTCATGTTTTGAGTGTAGTACAATCAGAATCTGCAATAATCTCGAACACGATTTTTTTTGCCATCACCATACTTCCATTCCTTAAGGAATATGGAAGTAAATGAATTGTGTGTTTGTGTCTTACCTGCCTTTTTATTGCCGTATTAAATGAAAAATATTATATTACATTAAAATTAAAAAATTTTAATTTTATTGCCTGGCAACAAAATTATTTTATTTTTAACAATTACCATTGTTTCAAAAAGTTTAAATAAATTTGCAAGTACTTTACTCTTGTTAAAACGTAAAAGGTTGCTGGTAAACTACCCCTTCCCCTTAACCGATCTTCACCAAAATCGAACGTCCTTGAGACCTCTACAATTCAGGGACGTATGCAAAAAATTATTTGATTCTGTTCGAATTTGCGGCTGTTATCGTTTGCCATAGAAAATACGCTTGATAAAAAAAACGGTGCAGGTAAACTACCCCATCCCCTCAACCGATCTTCACAAAAAACAATAGGTCTTGAGTACTCTACAAATCAGGGCTGTATGCAAAACATTATTTGATTCTGTTTGAATTTGCGGCTGTTATCGTTTGCCATAGAAAATACCCTTGTTAAAAAAACGTTGCAAGTAAACTACCCCTTTCCCTCAACCGATCTTCACCAAAGACAATAGGTCTTGAGAACTCTACAATTTAGGGCTGTATACGAAACATTATTTAAGTCTGTTTGAATTTGCGGCTGTTATCGTTTGCCCAAAAAAAAAAATTTCCCTTGATAAAAATAACCGTGCTGGTAAACTACCCCTTCCCCTCAACCGATCTTCACCAAAAACAATAGGTCGGAGTACTCTACAAATCAGGGCTGTATGCAAAAAATTATTTGATTCTGTTTGAATTTGCGGCAGTTATCGTTTGCCATAGAAAATACGCTTGATAAAAAACGTTGCAGGTAAACTACCCCTTCCCCTCAACTGATCTTCACCACAAACAATAGGTCTTGAGTACTCTACAAATCAGGGCTGTATGCAGAAAATTATTTGATTCTGTTTGAATTTGCGGCTGTTATCGTTTGCCATAGAAAATACCCTTGTTAAAAAAACGTTGTAGGTAAACTACCCCTTTCCCTTAACCGATCTTCACCAAAAACAATAGGTCTTGAGAACTCTACAATTTAGGGCTGTATGCAAATAATCTTTTCATTCTGTTTGAATTTGCGGCTGTTATCGTTTGCCATAGGAAATACCCTTGTTAAAACATAAAACGTTACAAGTAAACTACCCCTTTCCCTTAACCGATCTTCACCAAAAACAAAAGGTCGTGAGAACTCTACAATTCAGTGCTGTATACGAAACATTATTTAAGTCTGTTTGAATTTGCGGCTGTTATCGTTTGCCAAAAAAAAAATTTCCCTTGATAAAAAAAACCGTGCTGGTAAACTACCCCTTCCCCTCAACCGATCTTCACCAAAAACAATAGGTCGCGAGTACTCTACAAATCAGGCCTGTATGCAAAAAATTATTTGATTCTGTTTGAATTTGCGGCAGTTATCGTTTGCCATAGAAAATACGCTTGATAAAAAACGTTGCAGGTAAACTACCCCTTCCCCTCAACTGATCTTCACCAAAAAGAATAGGTCTTGAGTACTCTACAAATCAGAGCTGTATGCAGAAAATTATTTGATTCTGTTTGAATTTGCGGCTGTTATCGTTTGCCATAGAAAATACCCTTGTTAAAAAAAACGTTGTTGGTAAACTACCCTTTTCCCTTAACCGATCTTCACCAAAAACAATAAGTCTTGAGAACTCTACAATTTAGGGCTGTATGCAAATAACCTTTTGATTCTGTTTGAATTTGCGGCTGTTATCGTTTGCCATAGGAAATACCCTTGTTAAAACATAAAACGTTACAAGTAAACTACCCCTTTCCCTTAACCGATCTTCACCAAAAACAAAAGGTCTTGAGAACTCTACAATTCAGGGCTGTATACGAAACATTATTTGATTCTGTTTGAATTTGCGGCTGTTATCGTTTGCCAAAAAAAAAAATTTCCCTTGATAAAAAAAAACCGTTGCAGGTAAACTACCCCTTTCCCTCAACCGATCTTCACCAAAAATAATAGGTCGCGAGTCCTCTACAAATCAGGGCTGTATGCAAAAAATTATTTGATTCTGTTTGAATTTGCGGCAGTTATCGTTTGCCATAGAAAAAAAATCTACAGACACACACACAGACACTTTTCGGAAAACGACTTTTTTTCATGTTTTGAGTGCAGTAGAATCAGAATCTGCAATAATCTCGAACACGATTTTTTTGCCATCACCATACTTCCATTCCTTAAGGAAATATGGAAGTAAAAGTCGTTTACCTGTAACGTTTTATGTTTTAACAAGGGTATTTCCTATGGCAAACGATAACAGCCGCAAATTCAAACAGAATCAAAAGATTATTTGCATACAGCCCTAAATTGTAGAGTTCACAAGACCTATTGTTTTTGGTGAAGTTCGGTTGAGGGAAAGGGGTAGTTTACCTGCAACGTTTTTTTAACAAGGGTATTTTCTATGGCAAACGATAACAACCGCAAATTCAAACAGAATCAAATAATGTTTTGCATACAGCCCTGAGTTGTAGAGTACTCAAGACCTATTGTTTTTGGTGAACATCGGTTAAGGGAAAGGGGTAGTTTACCTGTAACGTTTTATGTTTTAACAAGGGTATTTCCTATGGCAAACGATAACAGCCGCAAATTCAAACAGAATGAAAAGATTATTTGCATACAGCCCTAAATTGTAGAGTTCTCAAGACCTATTGTTTTTGGTGAAGATCGGTTGAGGGAAAGGGGTAGTTTACCTGCAACGTTTTTTTAACAAGGGTATTTTCTATGGCAAACGATAACAGCCGCAAATTCAAACAGAATCAAATAATGTTTTGCATACAGCCCTGATTTGTAGAGTACTCAAGACCTGTTGTTTTTGGTGAAGATCGGTTAAGGGGAAGGGGTAGTTTACCTGCAACGTTTTTTTATCAAGCGTATTTTCTATGGCAAACCATAACAGCCGCAAATTCAAACAGAATCAAATAATTATTTGCATGCGTCCCTGAATTGTAGAGGTCTCAATGACTTTCGATTTTGGTGAAGATCGGTTAATGGGAAGGGGTAGTTTACCTGCAACCTTTTACGTTTTCACAAGAGTAAAGTACTTGAAAATTTATTTAAACTTTTTGAAACAATGGTAATTGTTAAAAACAAAATAATTTTGTTGCCAGGCAATAAAATTATAATTTTTTCATTTTAATGTAATATAATATTTTTCATTTAATACAGCAATAAAAAGGCAGGTAAGACACAGCCTGGCTGTTTGGCTGAAAATGATTTTAAATATAAATCTTAGAATATGGAAGTCATGTATGGTTCTCCATACCGATATTAATACTGTAGTTACAACAATTTATTTTTAATGTGTGACGTAACTAACAGATTCCTCGTTTCCAAACGCTGGAAATGTTTTTGGAATTTGGAAAGCAATGCGATAACTCGGCAGTACAAGTGAGTGCTAATTTTTATGACGTGATTTTTTTGTTAAGTTTCGTTGTTGATATTGTACACTTCCACGTTTTGTTGTTAACTTTTTGTCGCTTAATACTTTCATGGTAATTTATGAACGTGTCGCGAAATAGTCATGGATCCTGGAAAACATTCGTGAACTATATCGTGTTATGCACGTTGCTGATCTAGTGAGATTCCCGAAAGTCGATATTAGATTGGGTGGTTCGTGTAAGGATGGCTGGCTGACCAAGAGCAGCGAAGGGAGTATCGCACTGGAAACCAGTAGGAAGGCGAAGCAGCTGAAAGTCGAGATATTTCGGTTGGGTGAATGTGATTTGAGGGACTGGGAAAAATTGGCTGTTGAGTTGGGAAGAATGGAGGAAAATATTTTAGAAGGTTAAAAAACGCACCTTAGTCGTGGAACCAGTAGAAGAATATTTTTTAAGGTACTTGTAAGTTCAATGTCCGTCACTGTAATTCATGTCCAGAAAATAGATAAGCCTGTACATGTTTTAACTTTCATGATTATGTGAATTTATACCGTGCCTGGATCAAGCATGATACAACTAAATGCTGCTGAAGAGATTTATTGTTTTAAGTCTTACGTTACAACAAATGTGTTTCTAACGAGTTCTGTTTAACACTACAATGTGTTAACTGAGACACGTCATGATTAACACAATATGTGAAGCACGGGAAACGGACGTGGGCAGTACGCAACGCGATCGTTGAAGTTTATTTTTGCACGTTTCGCTCCATAATTTGGAAACCAGTAAAGATGGAACAGTGGGAGTTAGATCAAAATTAAATTTGAATCTTTCTGTACAATTCACTCGCTAAATGTACGTATTAGTCAATGTTGAGCAGGGAAACGTTTCTCGCAGGCTACTTTTTATGCCTCACGACTGAAAACAATTATAATTTGATATGAAATTTTTTTTTAATTTTTTTATTAACAGGATATTATTAAATTTAAATGGTATGTATGTCATGTACGTGATCTGGAATACATGTACAAAAAAAATTATTGTTAGGGAACAAGAACATCTTGCGTAATGACAGTTTATATTTTAATGCGTACTACATCGAGTGTAAGCTTCTTATTTTTACGGACTCGATTTCTGGGTTAAATTTATTTAAAATACACCTAAGTATGAAGAATTAAAATACCGTTACTACTGTGTACATTTTGTAGACATATCTTTCTTCCTTCTTTTTCCTGGCGTTACAACCCAGCGTGGGTTTAGCCTGATCAGTGACTTTCTTCCATTCCTCCCTCTCCTTACACACCCGTGTCCATCCCCTCACGTTCATCCATCTCAATTCATCTTCCACGTCATCCAACCATCTCTTTCTGGATCTGTCTCTAATTCTTCTTCCTACTGGTGTCCAATCTGCAATTCTCTTAGCCAATGTTGTGTCATCCATTCGCTGTAAACGTATCTAGTACTAGTTGTAGACTTATCTATAGGTATACAACGTTGGAAACGACCTGCTCAGAACAAACATTTTTGACACGCTTGGACATTTATAGGAGAAAATCACGTGACTCGAGGCAACTGTGTGGAAGGGATCATTACTCGCCGAACACCGTATGTGAATTATACAGAGCGTGCCGTTGACTAGGAAGGGAAGGGGGACAGTAAGATAAAGAAAGTGGGGGAGGGAGGAGCCTTACTTATTCACTTTGCGCCTATTCAAATCGCTGATGGGTTTTCTCAAAGTTGTCAGGCTGTAGTACTTCATTTTTACAGGTCGACGGGTCCGCGTTAAGTCGCGTAGTAGCAGCGAACGTAAACCCCAGTGTATTTCCCTATATCGGCCGTTGTCTCATCCGACTGTGTAACCAAGAATACAAACGTCGCTTGTAAAATAAAAAGTGAGCAATGCGAAGTATCGGGAAGACTATCCTTTCGTTTAGAGTAGATCGGAGTGAGATGTAGGGTTACGTGTGAAATGGTTTGAGCGATTCAAGACTGAGACTGTCCAAAGACAAAGGGAAGGCGCGAGGCAAGCGTAATTGTTTAAGTGTATCAAATATAGCGTAATTCAGTAAAGTGCTGTGTTGTACCGTCGAGGCAGGGCCGGGACAAAGAAAGTGTGCGTATCTTGTACGTACAAAGGGTGGAAGAGGAAGAACGTTGCAAGTTGCATGAGTGTGGGTTTAGTGTAAATTGGGTGTGTAATGGACCGAGCCAAGGCTTAGGTTATTTATGATCTTAACCGAATTTCCACCGTAGGCGGGTGTCCCCCCCCCACCACCATGCTCTTGCTCAGTTCCATTACACAGCCTCTAATTTCATTTTCAACACCATCTCTTGATTAGCACATCTTAATACGATACATATTTATTATTCGCAGAGGTACTTAATTACTGAATAAATTAATTAAATTGGGATTTTGCGGAACATAATTTGACGTATAAAGGTTATTTTTAATCGTAGTCTTTTAATATACGGCATTGTTGTTCTGTCTGATTAATAAATTTAAAACATAAAACAGTTTAACCTGATATCTTTTGTACTGTAAATCATCATCATCTTCTTAACGGTTTTAGGCTTTAGCGGCCTGTTCCTATTCCACAGTTCACCTTTTCTTAGGCCTACCAACTTTTCTTCTGTCTCTAGGGTTGTAATCTTTCGCTATCTTCGGTATTCTGCTTTCTTCCGTTCTATCTATGCGTTGAATCCATTTTCTTCTGTATTATTTAATCCTTTCATTAACTGTAAAAATATCTAAATCACTTCTTATCCCCTCGTTTCTTATATGATCTCGTCTATTACACCCTTTAACTGATCTCTGAAATTTCGTTTCTGCTGTTTTTATCTTCTGTTCATCTTTTTTTCTTTATGACCCAAGTTTCAGAACCATAAGTAGTGTAGGTATTGCCATTGTTTTATAAAACTTTATTTGGGTTTCTTTTCTACATTTACTTCCCAACGTTCTCTAAATCGTTCCACACATTCTTGTGAAATTCGTCACTTTATTTTCTATATCTCTATCGTGATCATAAGTAATGTCACGTCCACGACAATTGAAATGTCTTACTTGTTCTATGCATGTGTTGTCTATATGCATATTTTGGTCCGAACCGGTTCATCTCCTACAAATGCTATTACTTTTGTCTTTGATTCAGATATGTTACAGTTATATCCTTTTCCTATTTTATGTAAGATGTATATTGCTCGCTGGAAATCGTCTTCTGAAGTGGCGAATATAGCTTGGTCATCCGCGAAGAGAATGGTTTTCAACCTTTTATTTCGGTGGAATTTAATGCCGTCAGGGGATTGTTGTTTCCATTTTTTGAGATCATCTAGATAAAGGTTAAAAAGTAGTGGTGACAGACAACAAACTTGTCTTACGCCTTGGTTTGTTTCAATCGGGATAGATTCTTCTCCGTCGTCTATGATTACCGCGGTGTCTTCATGACGGGTTGTGTAAATAATTTTTAACGTTTTTCACACAGAACCGCACCAAAACGTATTCCATGATAGCACTGATTTTCAAATTTTCGATCATGACAACAGTTTACTTAGTTTTTGCTATCGTTGAAGAAACACGTAAATGTCCGTTGATAAGGCGGAGACGAAGACGAAAGAATTTGAACGGTGTAGCGAAGCGCGGTGTGAGGCAAGATTACACGCGAAGAGCTTTCCGTAGCGCCGTTGATAGTCAAAGTATGCAGTTTCGCGTTCACCTTAAACCTTAATGTTGTAGTCTTTCCGTGTAAGTATGCGTCGTGTGTTTCTTTATAGCCCCTTGTTGTCGGTCGATAATTTCCAATAGGGGTTTCATGTTTCATCTCCCTCGCCTCCTCGATGTTAGTATAAGTAAATGTTTTACATGGAACCACGAATGGGATACTTTGTGTATTGTATTCATGAAGCAACGTCCGTACGGTTCATTTATTCCTACCCCCAATATTGCTCAGATGTGAAAACCTCCGTTCTACATATTATTAGGCATAACCGTAAAGATCAAGGTCACGCTGAGCACTTTGTCAGTGTTATGCCAAATTGTGTGTCCACCAGTCTCGCCTTATGACGTGCATGTGCAAAACGAACGAGGCATGAATACGACATACACTATACATCGAATAAAACTAGAATAGGACTTTGCCTGGCGTCAGCGGAGTGAGGGTAACGGCTCGTGGCCAATCAGCAGTTGGCTATCTAATGCGAGGGGCATTCGCTTGTAGCTAATACATGTATTTACGTTTGTATAGTCGTAGCTATAGCGTATAACTACGGTGTTCTCCCGTAAACCCACTACTCTGATCCTACTCTAATTATTTTAGTTTTATTCGGGTCGTAAAATGTCACAGTTAGGGAACTGTGTATAATATCACTGTTAGGGTACTGTGTATAATACCACATTTAGGGAACTGTGTATAATGTCACAGTTAGGGAACTGTGTATAATGCTATAGTTAGGGAACTGTGTATAATGCCACAGTATTTTTTGCAAGCTTTTAAATTTCGTTACGTAGGCTTGTACGAAAAACTTCACGTATTTTCGCTACCCTAAAATGATATCATCAAAATATTTCATCTTGGTGAAGATATTTCATGTCTTCAGTATCATCAAACTACTGAAAGAGACCCGTTGAAACGTTTAGGGCCAGATTTACATCCAGAGACTGAATAAAATTACGTATTTTCCAATTTGCGTATGTTGTGTTCAAAACTATAACTTGTTTCTTAATTATATGAATTACATCTAAGTTACAAACGATACAGTTGCCTTCGACTGTCGATGAAGGCAGCTCTGTATTTCTCCACTCCAGTAGCAAGAAAGTCACAGTTTTATCAGTTTAGTAATTTTTAGGTAAGGTTGTTCCTTTTCAGTTTACCGCCGTCTCCAAACTTCAGCATCTTAGGGCAGAGCATAATCGAAAAAAACAGTGGCTAAAGTTAGTAAAAAAGTCATTATGTCTTGCGAATTGTTTTATTTTTATTCCTGACTTGAACGGGGATGTATTTATAAACGCTAATGTTCTTGCTTTGATAATTTTTCTATTTTTTGTAGGGGTTGGAAATATATCCAGTCTTCCATTCAAGAGAGAGCTCTTCACCTTGCAAACGTATGCGAGGACGTCCAAAAGTAGGTTTGTCCCATTTTTTAAGAGCTTTTAGGGAGTCCATTTGAACCTGGTGCCTGTTCATTTTTCATGGTTTTCAGAGCATCCTTAACCTCGGTAACAGAAATTTCGTCTTCCTCAGACAACGATACGTCAGAGAGATCACTCTTATCGTAACTTTTTGAAAGGAATTCTGGTCGATTACTTGCAGCAGTTCTTGATGACATTCTTTCCACTGTTTAAAGATATTAGATTAACGGGAGCTGACTCTTTTCTGTGCATTCTTAATAATTTTAATGTTCGCCATGTTTCTGTGGCTCTACTGAACCTAATATTAACAGGTCATCTGATCTGCATTTATTATCCCATGCTTCATTTTTTGCTTTTATTACGGTTTTTAACATCCTTACATCAGCCTATATAGTATTTCCGAACGACTTCATTGGTTTGAAGTCTGAGCGTCCAGTTTTGTTCTAAAGTCCAGGACGCATAACTCCAATTATAAACAATGTAAATAAGTTAACAATATGTAGGTCTAGTTATTCACATTCAGGCAATATTATACTTGGACATACGGATATTTTTTATCTTCTTCTTCTTCTACTTCTTCTTCTCCTCCTCCTCCTCCTCCTCCTCCTCCTCCTCCTCCTCCTCCTCCTCCGCCCACTTACCCCTCAAGGATTAGGTTATATAAACCTGTTCCGGCACCCATCTCATCCTCGGACGACCCACGTCTCTTCTACCAACGGCTTTATAGTCCAGTGCCGCTTTCGGCAATCGATTCTGTCATTCTTTGCAGGTGATCCTACCATTGTCTCCTGTAAATTGAAATAATTCCATTTATGTCCTTTACTTTGAGCTCTGCTCTGATATCTTCATTCCTTATTCAATCTTCCAGTGTATAATTTAAAGTATTTCGAAGAAACTGCATTTCAGCACTCTGAATCTTGCCGGTCCACGCCTCACTCGCATAAATCAACGTGTGTATTGAAATTGTCTTATAAAATTTAATCCTTGTTCTGTGTCTTATTATATTCTTATTATGTTATTTTGTTGCATGTTATTGGTAAGTGATATAACCTACATAACTTTTTTTTTCGTTAAAATGTAAGTACATAAGTTGGGTTTGTGATAGTAGCGGCAAGGGTGGAAACAGGGTTAAGAGAGAATTTCGGTACGTATTAAGACTTCCCGCCTGGACTGAAAACGAAAGATAAACTAAATAACCTACAGATTTCTAGGGAAATCGAATTTCGGGCAATTTGGCCGCACGGATTCCGTTCGTTACTACCCGGTGTAATTTTGTTTTATGTTAAGATTTCGTGTGCGTTCTTTTTATAGTGATGATCACTATCACAGACAGACGCCAGAAGGTACGAAGGTATAGTTCGTAAAAGTAATACCGTCGGATACACAGACAGAGCGAAGTATGCAATAAAATTTCTGAAGGTATTAGTTACGCTCCGGCTGACGTATCTGCCGTCTGGTGTAACATCACTGATTTACTGTGACTTGGAGAGGTTCTGTGAATACGTCATCCCACACTCGCATCTTATAGCTGTTATTCCTTTTTCTTGGTATCCTCGTAATGTGTCCTGCGCATACGTGTGACACTGTAGCTTTCTTTCGCATCCCAGTAATGTATCCTAGATTTACTATTTATGGTCGCATCTCTATAATTTGTCGCCTCACAAGTTTCTCGAGGTTTTGTCTGGTCGATCTGTGTTGTAAACAAAACCACAGAGTGTTAATAGTAGAGTAACATATTACTCTATCGTTACTTATGTAACCGAGATACCTAGTAACTGCGGGCATTACACTTCACTGGCTACATAAGAGGAAGGCGATTATTGAAACCTCCCGTAAATCGCCAGAGACGTTTCATTTTACGATCGTTGAAAGCGTGTAACATTATTATTGCGGGGCATCCACCTAGACAAAAAACTGACTTGACGCAACCACATTTGGATGAAGGGAAAACAACTGGACACCAAGTTTCGCAAACATTGTTGGCTCCTGGGTAGAAAATCATTACTGTCAATGCGAAACAAGCTGTTGGTGTACAACATTGTCTTCAAGCCTGTGGGGACATACGGCGTAGAGCTTTGGGGAACTGCTTCTAAATCCAATATCGCCATAACGGAAAGGTTTCAGACCAATGTGTTCCGTGCCATAACCAACGCACCGTGGTTCAGCAGCAACAAAGACATCTATAGCGACCTGGACCTGTCCTCAGTCAGTGAAACCATTGCGATGTTCAGCGAAAGATATGTGAAACGGCTTGAAGAGCACACAAATCCTTTAGCCATAAATCTACTAGACAACAGCCTGCAGACAAGACGTTTAAAGTTAACATTTTCTCTGGTCTTATCTAGATTCTAACACTGTAAATATATCGTAGGCTACATAATATGTTACTTTTAAATACTCATACATGCCATGTATTCTGTTAACAATTATGCTTATTGTTATTTATTAACAGATTGCATAAATAAACGTAAAAAAATTTATTATTGCGAGAATAGTATTGCAAGATCTAAGGTGGGTCGACTTGCGGGAAACCATTGCGGACTCGAATGGACTTCAACCACGTAAATGGTAGATGGAGAGTGAAAAACCAGTAGGCTACCAAACTTAGCCGGGCGTTTATACCCGTGGTGCGTGTGTTACGGAGTCTCTCACAGGTATATGGGACCTACAGTATAACGCCGGATCCGAACGGCATTGTTTGTTTCTCCCATAAGTATGTCGAATTGTTTACAATGTACATAAATATACATGGTTTTAAAGAGGACAGTTCAGCTGATACTACAGTATAAATATTAGACTCACTGGAATAAACTTAATATTTTTTATTCGTATTACAACAGGAAAATGTTTATAATTGTACAGAAACCAAACATACAAAAAGTAGTAAGCGAGAGTTTTTTTATTTTTTTGACCAGTTAACAACTTCCAGCAGGAAAGTTGTAGTAAAAAGTCAATACTTTATCTTGATTCGGGACTTTATCATTTTAGGACTACTGTACTTATTTACAAGTGACAGTGGTTTTTCTGACCATTAATTCCTTGCGGGTTGCGCGCTATATGCAGTCGTCATGACAACACGCCATAAAGAAATCAATGCTAATATGGTATCAAAATAATTATAAATCTAACGCTATATTATTTGATTATTTCTGTGTTGTTAATGTTAATTTAATTAATAAATTGCTTTTTAAACAAAAACGTTAATTATCTTTCTTTACATTTACAGATTTCGTTAAATTCAGTAATTTTTCTCTACATGGCTTTAATATAAATAACGCACTTCCAATTAGTAGTCTTTAAAAAGACTGTTTGGATTTAACTAATATATGTAAACACATGAAAATTATAGAAGTTCACCTGTTCCCAGGCGATGGCGAAGACAACAGCTGTCAACGCGCGCCAATTTCCACGACGCTGATTGGACGAATCTAAGCCGAACCTCCCCCGCTTACGTCACACAAATCCCATTCTAGTTTAAAACAAACTATAGTGCTCCAGCAGTGCCACTTATTTTCGGAATATTGAAATGACGTATTCTTTTTTTACTTCTTCCACTTGAAGGTCTAATGCCCTACTTTGTTGAAACACCTTTTTTTCTAAGTAAAGATATTTGAAACTTCATCGTGGTTGGTCGGGCATGTTAGTTCCTTTACTTTTAAAACTATTTATTTTGTAGGTGAAATATACACCTAAAATAAGCTAACGATTATGGAGAAAAAAGCAGAATACAATATTTAACGCAAATAATTTGTGTTTACACCGGTATAAGGTTTCCTTTGAAATTTGATTATAATTGGCGATGGTGTTTAT
This sequence comes from Magicicada septendecula, assembly GCA_034769895.1. Taxonomy (NCBI): domain Eukaryota; kingdom Metazoa; phylum Arthropoda; class Insecta; order Hemiptera; family Cicadidae; genus Magicicada; species Magicicada septendecula. The sequence goes on along the minus strand of CM068369.1, from coordinate 93,954,706 downwards.
AGAGTGTTTTGTAATTAGTTATTTTAATTAATACACAACTACTCTCTATCTTTCTCTGCCAGGCTCTCTCTCCCTCCTCCCTCCCACCAACCACCATCTACCCACTATACGTTTATCTGTCTCTTTCTGTGTTAAGACCCCTGCGACCACTGGCCACCAACAACCATGTTAAAATTAACACTACGCGACATCGATTTATGTTTGGCTGTTTTAATTACACTCATTTCGTGTTTGTTAACATTGTTTTGAACATTTCATTAATTCGCCAGCCACAAGTGCCGATACTGTTCTGTAGACCGTATTAACGTAATGTACTGTACGACGCTTAATCATACCATTTGTTTATTTTGTGCAAATTATTCTGCCTAAATTTTTACCGTTTACAAATACACTGTCCCCTAATTAAAATATCAATTTTCAGCCAATAATTAGTACGTCGCAAATACATAATATTACACTAAAGCAGGGAGAAATTAGTAGAGTTTGTATGTAATCACTTCGTTGGCCCTCGAAACTGCGGAAAGGGCAGATTAATGCGCGGTTAGATTTTCTTTTCGAATCCCGTCCCCCGACCATACTTGTCCCAGTTACAAAAAATGAAGGTGAAACACTAGAAAAAAATGCATGAAATTTGAACAGAACTAACTCTAAATATTAACCTTGTAGTTAAAAAGAAAAAAACTAATTCGCTGATAATAAATAGCAAAACCAAAAATTTAATTGTAAATATAACACGAACTTAATTTTCAGCTCTAGAAACTAAAATGACAATTGATTTTACCCCACCTTTAAAAGATGAGATTTAAGCAGCAGTTTAACGATCGAAGAATGGCAAAGCTCCAGGTTCGGACAATATTGCACCAGAGTTATTAACGAATAATCCAAACGTTGCTGCAAATATTCTACATCCTCTCTTTAGGAAAATATGGGAAAATGTGAAGATGCCTGTAGACTGGAGAGAGGGTCTGAAACCGCCTTAGAAAGGATATTTCTAACTGCCACAATTGGAGAGGGATCACCTTGCTCTAAATTCCAAGCAAGGTACTAGCACGAATAATTTTGAACAGAATAAAAGACCAGGTTGAGGATATGCTGCGAAAAGAACAGGTAGGATTTAGGAGTAATCGCTCATGTACACATCAAATTGTAACGAGCAAAAATTTTTAAATTTTCTCCTCGACGGAGTGTGTTCACACGAAGTTGTGTCAACGACTTCTAGTTGACGCAATAAATAAAACGTAATGTGAAGATGTCAGAGCAGCGTCGCTAACAAGACAATAGGAAGACGTTAAGTACTATAACATCTTAACTTGTGTTATAACGTAGGGAACCCGCGTTAAATTGGTTATGCCAATTATACAGGCTGCCTTTCGTTGTGACGAGCTGAAAATTAATCACAACAAATAAAACAATTCTTATATCAGGATATTGGGAAGGGGAGACTGTTGATTTATGCACTCAGTTTACTCGGTACTCAGATGACATCTCTTTATTACATTATGAGATAAGGTTCTCTATTTAAAGTTCTCAACATATATAGTTTACAGTATAATTATATATATATTACTCTTTCATAAGGGCCCTCAAAATATGATGTACATCTATTTAATTTATTCCACGGATCCGGGATTGAATATATCTTAAGTTAATAATGGTCACCTTGCCATATACAATATTGAAAATTGAGCCATTTGAAGAATGGACTTTATTAATCTTTCAAAACAAGAAAACTTTTAGTTTAAACATTTACTCTTTTGCTATAACCAGTGTTATTAGATTACAGACTACATGTTACATATACTGTCTGTCTTTTAAAGTCTTAAAAGTGGTGAGTTAAATTGTCTTTTGTGGGTAATAATTTTAGTAACTCATAACCATGGAAGACAAGCCTCCATGTCACCTGGTTTTCAGTATTTGCTGCAGAATTGGTTCTTCGGTCCTCGTGCGTTTCCTGAAGGTCTGTCGTTGCCTTAGTATCCGGTGACGGTGAAGTTCCTGAAGTCTGTTATATCATTCGGGCTGAAGTACTCTCATCTTAGGCGACTGTAGTAATTCTTGTAGGATACTCTCATCTTAGACGACTGTTGTAATTCTTGTAGTTATAATAAATAAATAGAAAGTTTGTTTCACAGTAATACACTTCACATGATTATAGATTAGTTGAATATCACCTTCATGTTTGTAGTAATGTATGAATTACATAGTTTGTTATTTATTCATTGAGAGAGAGATGTCATCGCGGCACAAATTTAGTTATTTAAATATTCATTGAACCAACCATTCACATAATTATACACGCGTCGCGAAACAACGCTGTACGCAGCTTACGGCGTGAGCGCTCCATTGCAAGTGGGCAAAAATAGTTAGGGGGAGAGTAGTAATCTCGCGACAATTACTAGTCAACATAAAAGTAGTTCCATGTTTCTAATTTAATTAAAGGACTAAAGTTTGATTAAATTATTAAATAGAGATATTCTTAGTTACAGACGTTATCAAAGTACATTACAGTGGTCTTATTTAATTATTTAAATAATAACAAAATTTACAATTATATTTAGTTTGTTTAGGGGTCAGAAAACAAGTTAATTCTGGTCAGTGCCTGTATATGCAGGATTAATTAACAAGCTTTACCCTTTCTGTACAATTGTATTCCCTTTTATTTTATTATTAGACTTTTTATTAAATATTATTATTATTTAATGATAGCAATAAGATTTAGTTTAAAATGTGAGATTTTATTAAAATTTTAAAATTTCTCAGCTTATACATTAACAATTTAATTAATTAACATATTTTTATTAATGAAATCGTCACAGTACTACTCAACTGTAGAAATTGGATGTACGAGATGACAGGGGAGGTTTAACTAAAAATTATTACCCGCAACAGCCGAGACAAAGCAGGCGAGGACACTCACACGTGTACTGGGAATTAAGGCTGTTCAGTCAGGTTACGTCAGAATACGAGGTACTGCAAAACGGGGAAACAAGATGTTTACAAAGAGCGTACGTACAGCACTTTCAGAAACAATGAGTGAAGCGGAGAATAGACAGGACTCCAATCATGCTACACAGCTGGAGATAACGTCTAAGTGTCAGACGCAATTTACGAGTAGAAAGTTAGGGTGACTTCACCAGCTAACAGATGTCCAGAATTATTAATAGTTACAAAAAAGGGGTGTAAGAGAGAACAATACTTCGGAAGGACCCGAGAACAGATGAAGGCAACTTAGAAAAACACTGCGTATTCCTCACACAAAAGAGTGATCGACAGGCGTATAATAGCTAGAGATTCTACGAAATAGGTCAACGTTCGACAGAACAAAATCTGGGGGATGTCTGGCAACCTATCAGAAGACAAGACTTGCGAAGAACACTGGTGGAGAGGACAGTTTCCATAGTAACCAAAAGCAAAAGACGTATCAGAAGAAAGATAACGAAGAGTCCTAACGTAGTGGGATAAAGTATTCCGAGAAAACTAAAAAACTGACCTATCATGAGTAAGAAAAGGCGTGGACAGCGCGGAAGACAAAATTTTGAGTAGGGACGAATTGATAAAACTATATGTCTAACACAGGGACGAGGCTAGTATACTTTAATTTTTCAAGCCAGTCTATTCTAATTTTCGGAGAGTATATCTCAATTTTCGGAAGTTAGCCTATTTTAAACTTTCACTAATATATTAAAATCGTACGAGAGTACAGCTCAAGTTTCGGAAGCGAGTATATCAAAATCGTAAATTAACAGACTTAGTGAAATCGTCATGTCATAATAGTCAGACTTAGTAATCTTCTAATAGCGAAATTCAAAGTGCGATTTAACGGACTCATGTAGTAACCAATTAAAGTGAACAATACAATCTCGACACGTACGAATATCAGTACTTGTGTATTGTACAAAATAGACGAACTTAAAAGTAGTCAATGCTACAAAATCACATTAGAACATAATAGAACATGAAACATTTGAACGAACTAATCTAATCATATATACATTGATAGAAGGTGAAATAAGTGGCGAACAGACATAAACAATTATGTTACAAAATGAACATACAACACTCATTTTAAAATGAATTATTCAAACAAACACTAAACCCATTACTTATTTACACAACTCTACTTCGACGCGAGTGATCGTGGGTGTATACAAGTGTGGTGCTATCGACGGCAGTAAACGAGATGTGTCTTTCTGTCATCATCACCGCAAGGACCGGACATCACTGGACACTAAACGGATATTCCATAAAACTCAAGTAACCATTATTAATTTATTACTTTAAGTTGCTGCTACTGACCTGATTCTTTCAAAGAATTCCTACCCTGGGAAGTTATAAATAAACGTAATGAATATAATTATAGTTTAAAAGTATAAATAACGAATATGTAACAAAAAACTATCTGGGATTAATGAACGCATCAATAATTAGTATTTGAATTGTTATATTATATGATTTATGTATGTATGTCTTCTTCATTTCAGCGAATATTTAAACTAGAACTTGTTCATTGGAAATATGTACGTATTTACAGGTGCAACGACGTTTTTATATGTATGATTATAATTTACTATGAATGAATAATAAATTAGTTATTTAAGTTGATCCTACACATGCGTTCATTATTACAGATAACCCAGATGTTAACTTAATCTTTAAAGAACACAAAGTAATTTTCTAAGAGTTTCTTTTGCTCAGTGATGTAAATTGAATTTACAATATTAATTATTAACTGATATCATTTGTTGAGCTATAAATAATTAGAGTAATTATTCAGTTTATACAAAATAATTAATGGCCACAAATGTAAATTACATTTACATTTATTCACTATATTAATTTCGTTCCAACACGGGACATAGATAATTAGAGTAATAAACATATGATTAATTATATTAATCATAAAGTAATTAATTTATGCAAGTAATTTGCATAATATCCATTATATTAATGGCTGCCCAACGCGTGGCAAGAGGAAATAGGTTCAACTAGATAATCATAATCAAAAGAAATTTATATAATTAAAAGTTAATTATTTTATGCAAGTAATTTGCATATTATTCATTATAAAATCAACTCTCTGCGCATCATCATTGAACAGTCAAATGAGTTCACCAGTAGTATTTATCTCCTGTTCATTGATTTCGAGAAGGCGTTTGCCTCGCTGAAAAAGAATAAGATGTGGAAGCCCATGGAGAAATTCGGGATACCCTGGAAAATTATCGAAATCATCAAAGAAATATACAATAATTTTAGCTGTCGAGTTATCCATGAAGGTAAGATCTCATAACTCTTTATGGTAAGAAACCAGGAGTTAGACAAGGCTGCACTTTATCTCCAACAATCTCTCTGATTGTGATGGATGATGTTATGAACAGTGTCAGAAAGGGAAAGAAAAGAGCTATTCAGTGGGGTTTGACTGATCGATTGGAAGATCTTGATTTCGCAGACGATATCTGCTTCCTCTTGCAGACATACAATGATATGGAAGGGAATTTGAAAGATCTCGAAAAAGAAGCCAGAGTTGCTGGATTCAAGATAAACGCTTCAAAACCAAAACTAATGAAAATTAACACAAAAGGTCACAAAGTACTGAAGGTACAAGAAGAAAACATAGAAGAAATAGCAGAGTTCACTTACCTTGGTAGTGTGCTTACAGAAGAAGGAGGAGCAGTTGCAGACGCTAAAACAAGAATTCACAAAGCTAATGCGATCTTTATACAACTCTACCCAGATTGGAAATCAAGAGAAATATCAACTGCAACAAAGCTACGCATCTTCAAAACTAGTGTCAAAGCTGTTTTGTTGTATGAGAGCGAGACTTAGAAAGTCACAATGGAAATTACCAAGTGTCTGCAGGTCTTCGTCAATAGTTGCCTGTGGAAAATACTTTAAATTTTCTGGCCAAACATTGTATCAAATGAAGATCTCTGGAGGAGGACAAACGAGGAACCCATTGCCACCCAGATCAAAAGGAGAAAATGGAGGTGGATTGGGCATACCTTGCGAAAGAACCAAAATGCAGTTGAGCGACATACCCTCTTTTGTAACTCTCAAGGAAGAAGAAGACGAGAAAGACCAAGAATCTTGTCTCGTGGAGGAGAACTGTCGAGATGGAAGCAGAAAAAGAGGGGAAGTCCTTTGGAGAGCTCGGAGTCCTCGCCCAAAATAGAGTCCGTTGGCTCAGCTTCGTCGAGTCCCTATGCTCTGCGAGAGAGCGACAGGAATTAGTAGTCAGTAAGTAGTAGAAACTAAATTAATGCCCTCAGCATACAATAAGTTGTTAAGTAGTCTTCGAAAACGAAACTAATAATCAATCAGAACATAGTAAATGTTATTACTTACTACAATAATTTAAATCCAATATAATTTTAAGTAATAAATATTAATATAAAATTCACAGAATGTAAATGTTCAGGACGAAGGAAATGATACCAGATGCCGTGAAACCAATATTTATCGAACACAGATTGACGTAATCTAAACATTTTATAAAGTTTTTCATATGATGAAAACAATCCAGTATCTACTAATTCCCTATTCCCAAATCTTTAATAATTATTATAGACGGAGGATCGCCAATTTCAGGAATCGCGAATCGGTAACCCAGCGTCCCCAAGGTACAGCGGTTACATTCCGGCTCCTGCACTTCTTGAAAGAGTTTCAAGGATTTGATAAATAGGCTACTAAAGAAAGTGAGAAAGAGTCAAAGAGTATTTATACATTCAAAATGGAGCGCTTCAATGGAACGAGAATTAATAAAATAAACGTTACAGTGGTGGCTGTAAGAGGTGAAAGGAAGGCTTGTATGATTTGAAATTGAAGGATTAATGATAAAGCCAGTGAGAACGTTGCAAATACAATAGGTAAAATGGAACAAGAACCGGAATCATAGACAGAATGGACAAAATATTACAATGTATAAATCTGTGTCTCAAAAGTGTATAAACGATCAGACGCCCACTAACTTTTAGACGAGAAACTGAGTGTGAATTTACAGCCCTATAAAAGCCGTGGGTCTGAATGAAACATGGAAAGCAAAATAGGAGCTGGACAGATGAACTTTCCCGAGACGAGTAATAGGAATTACACCGGAGAAATGGAATAACAAATTTAGAAATTAAAAAAGCGGCAGGAATTTTATTTGTATGGTTAACAATTAAGTTCGTGTTGTTTTTACACGTAGGCCTATCAGTTTGTTACTGTTACGGCACACAGAACGTTCTACATGTTTCTCGGTTATCCCAGCAGAACCAGCTGTAATGTTGTGTCCGTACGTGATTCTTAATATGCGTTAACGAGGCTGTTCCAGACTTCATCAACGGTTCGCGCGCACTGTGTTCAAGGCCGCAAGCAATTGCGCTCTAGTGTTTTCTGGTAGTGTTGACGCGTATTATGGATTATTCTGGAATCTCAGCGGGTTATAAATGTAAGTATTCAGCGGCGCTTAGTTCAGTTTAAGTGGCGATTTATTCCAGTGAGGTTCGAAGATTTACGTCGGGCGACTTAGATTATGCGTCTCAAGTGGTGTATTAGTGAAAAGTGATTATAGTGCGGAATTCTTATAGTTGACATTATTATTTGTGTGGACAGATTAACTTGAATCATTGCACGAGTATAATCTTGTTGAATGACGTGTTGATTACAAACTGTTAATTGTGATAATTAAAGCTGGTTTTTAGTGACTTCATTGCTGTCTTGTATTTTGTTTTCCACTGTACCATGCGACGATCAAGGACACTGTCGTAACAGTATTATTATTTTTGATCAAATTATAGTTTTATTAAAGGTTTACAGTTCATTCAGACCAAGATTATGCAAATTTTTTCTGCGTGTTGACTTCTAACTTTGTATGAAAGTGAGGTGTGTTTGTTCGGCGACGGGATTCTAGAAGAAAATCAAACCGCATTAATTTACGCCTCTCGCAGTCCCGAGACCCAACGAAGTGTTTACACAAATTTTACTTATTACACTATGTTTTAGTGTACCATATTATATTGTATACACCGGCGCGTCACAAAAAAATTGTATTGAAAACAAACTTCGTCAGTGTTAAATCGTTCGCCCTTTTTCAAAATACAAATAGAAAAATTTAAATTGCAAGTGGAAATTACGACAAGGATTACTGTAAAGTCTACGGATCAAGTAATTGTTAGTAACTTTACGATCTTGTGTAAATGTACTAATACTAATGGCGGCTGGTGGTTCCAAATTTCGGTGGTTGCAGTAGTTGGTTGAGTGGATGGGAGATCGGTTAAAAGACATTAAACTATCATAATGACAGTTATACAAAAATTATTACTATACTTTTATAACCTCAAACAACGGATAACGTTTACCTTGAACCAACGTAAACACTAAACCTAACATAACTTATAAATCAAGAAGGCTGTGCTCACTTCATGAGAGAATTAAAGCTGCACTACAGCGCTGTTAGTGGAACGTTGCGGAAACTTTGCAACCGCCTAGCTATCATAGGGCAACTGTGAAGAATAGCGCACGTCCTCCGATATGCTTGTGTAGTAAGCTCTGCGATATACTGTTGAAGTTCCAAGCGGCCTACAACCACCAGCCTCCACGCCACATTTGAATTGTACGTGAACATTGCCGCATAGAATCTAATACGCTCTCCGTTGAAATTTACGATACTTATAGCTGCTTAATGTTTTCATATATTATTTTGTAGTTTAGTTATTCTACATTGGTGGATGTGCAACATGCAACCATAACACCAGCCGCAACTAAAATGTACTAAAAATATTGCAACGGTTATCACTGCATTGATAGTTATTTATTACTTCAGCTTTATCGTGCCTTGCTGCTGAACTGCTGACTGTTGCTTCTTGCCTTTCGGAGTCACCACCAAGCCGTTTTGGACTTGGAATTGATAATGGTGTTGCCAAAAGGCACGAGCAGCAGCTGCCATTTCAGCAACAAGTTACGACAAAGTGATGAAGCCTGCTAACACAAAAAGCCTGACCCTACTCCGTACACCAGTAATAGAGTACACAACACTACCTATAGAATTATAATATTATTAGTAATATGTTGTTATTAAAGTTAAAATTTTAACTCGATTCGTACAGTAGGTCTCCCCTGTCTGTGTTTGCTATCGACTGGCCGTAGTTTTATTATAAACAGTTGATAAAATATTAAACAAACATTGCGATTGCAGTACAGTAATAATTATCAACATTACACACTCACGCGCACATTACAACGGTTTATTTATTTTGCGTTCATCGCAGTGAAAGAAGCGGCCGTGTGGAAACAGTCGCTCGATGGAGCGAATCGCTGTGTAGACGGAGCGGCACACTGCGCTTCGCCCGTTAATACCGTTTTCTTTGTTAAACAAGTCCCGTATAGGCTACGTCATTACAGACAGCAACTTGTTTATCGTATGCGACCGCAGTTGTTACCCGATGGCTGAACCAAGCTTTTAAACACTGTTTACAATGTGCCGATCGGTGAGGTCACTATATACGAATTATTCCTAACGGTCTTGACGTAAAAATCATATAGATAAATGTGAATGTTGGAGGCTTCCTTATGATCCAGCCAGGGTCATGCAAATGGTGGGGCGAAACATCGATGTACACTATATGGATCGCGTGCTGACAAGCAAAGTGAACGGCAGAAAACGTTCCGGAGCACGTACAGCTTCCCCCACCATCGGGGGAATAAAGCGGTTGGCGCTAAGTTAACACGTGTACTAAACGAGTCATTCAGTCAGTAGTGCACTTATTTTGACACCTTACAATTACCGGTATTACATTTAGAACAGTTCTACTGAAAATTTGAAAATTAATTGGAGCGTCATCAGACGTTTTAAAGATTGTAAAATATATTTATAATTTATTGATTACACATGACAGAACATTTAATACAAAAAAAAATGATTATATCAGCTTACAAAAACTTTGCCGGCACAGTGTTTTAGAAAACATATTTCAAACAATGCTTTTCCTGAAGACAGCCATGAAGTGAAACTTATCAAATTAATAGGGACATTATTTTATAGAATCTTGGGCTATGATATTGCTAAGGAAAGAACTGCTGCAGCTACCTTCTCTAAGTTTGGTGTCCGCCAAAAGTTAAATACATTTGTATTATTTAGTAATGTTTAATGTAAACAATTTTTATACAGTTAATACGTAGCTAATTAAATTAAATAAAAAAATGTAATGTAAATTAGCATTGCTTATTGAACACTTTAACGACCATGGCGAGCATACGCCAGCTTCTTTTACGCAATAAGCATTTTAAAGTTTCCGGCTCAAGTCTTTTATTCTTTGTTCCCCTTATTCTTATCTTTATTCGTCTGGCTTCAACATTAAATGTTCATAAATAAGTATTTATGAACGCAATAGAACTTAGCGATAAACTGAAATAATGTGTCTGAATACTCAAATCTTCCAGTGAAACTAATGTGTTTAATTTGGAAAACAATTTATTAAAAACCTCCTACTTTGGTGTCATTAATTGTTAAAATAACATAGCTATACCATTTAACGCAAAATATGCTCCGCTAAAGCAAAAAAAAGCTATAACAAAGCAGAAAAGTCAGACTTTGTACAGGTACAGTATATAGCATACGCAGTGTTCTTGCCCACCACTGGTGCAGCGGTCTGACCGAATTCAGTGAATGCAGCACGCGATCCATATAGTAGGCCTATACATCGATGGGACGAAAGGACAGCGGCCCTGGACATCACAATTCGGGGACACCTAAATCAAAGAACAGATACATGACGTTATTGAAAACGATGTTCTGAAAAAATGTATAACGAAAATTTCCCTATTAATGACTTTGTACACTTGTAAGCTACGTTGGCAGTAACTTTGTCCCTCAATGCGACGTGACATCGTTAACACATTTGGAAAGAGGGAACGCGTATTCCTGCTCATTCGTGCAAATATTCTTGCTTGTATTTATGGTCTTTAGCGGTCAACCTTAACCAGTCACATAACTGCAAATAAATTAAGAAAATATTGAAAGGGTCCTACACTTTAAATATCTGGGATTTTATATCACTGAATGTAGGCCTATCAATTCGGAGAAAGAAATTAAGTGTCGTATTGAATTAGCCCGTGCAGCGTTTTAAAAAAATGAGAAAATATCTGTTTAATGATAACATCAACTTAAAAGTGTGAAAGCGAAATATGGAAATTGAGTGTAAAGCAGCGGTTCCCAAACTTTCAGTCCGCGGACCCCCTCCTCAAAAAATTTAAAAATTTACGGGCCCCGTGTGAGCTCTGAAATGAAACAAACAGTAAATACGATATGAACTCTTATATTTTAATTAAAATGTATTTAAATCAAAATTCTAGTGACTTGCAAAATTATAATATTAATGATATCAAACATAGTTTAGTGTGAACAATGAAGCTGCCTTTGAACAATTAGCTCTGCAATATTGGGTTTAATGTCTGATAATTACAATATTAAGTCACTCTCGACGTCAAGTTTATTTCTTAACTTTGACTTCAAGTACGTCATCTGGGAGAATGCCGTTTCACACAAATAAGTAGAGGGAAACAGGGAAACACAGTTGAACACTTCAAAGCTTTTTTTTGCGAGTTCAGGATAGTCAGCCATTACATATACCCAGACGTCAACTAGCTGTAATTGCGAAAACTATAATTTTAATGAACTTTGAGTTGAAAGTTTTGCCAACGGATCTTCTTCTTGTAGTGTAAGAGAGAGGTGTAGTCAGTTCGGCTGACAAACAGATCTGCTACACGACATGATTTAAAGACATTATTACAGCCATTAGTTTGAAATTACTTTTACAATTACAATTAGTTTGAACAAAAAATACTGGAATCTTCTACTAATTGTTTTAAGATTCTAAAATTTAGATTTTAGAGCATAATTTTAGAGCTGATGTATCCTCTAGAATTTTCAAGTGCTTGTTAAGGACGCATATTATGGAATCCTGCAGACTATAAATAGCCTACACCTGCCGCTTAGTTTCAGTTTTACTTAGCCCGATTACTCACTGCGTTTCAAGTGGCTATAAGTGAAAAGTACCGTAATTATTGTGCGGAACTACATTAGTTGACATTATTATTGCGTGTGGACAAATTTAATTTGAATTATTGTACGAATATAATCTTGTTGAATAACTTGTTGATTACAAACTGTTAATTGTGATAATTAAAGCTGGTTTTTAGTGACTTCATTGGTGTCTGTATTTGTTTCCACTGTACCATACGACGATCAGTGAGACCGTCGTTACAATATGTTACAATCCCACTGGCCATACGGCAAATATAAAGACATAGAAGAGTTCCGCAGCGTTGCAAAAGGGCGCACTTCACGTGGAAGTCCATCTGCCACCAGACAAATGTATATCGGATTTATAACAATCTGTAAGAACCGACATTTCATCGTTTTCAGAACGATATGATTTTCTTAAGAATACATGAGAAACAAGTCAACATTACATTCAAGTACTACTTTGTTTAACATTACAAACAGAAGACATATTTAACTAATTATATAATTACCTTTATATGATCCACTTGCGTGACACTAAGTTTCGTCAATTTTTATGACGCGTTTCGGGCACAAGGTCCCATCTTCAAATAAACTAATAAAACTTTAAATAAATTGCATACATCGCGACATTCGTGTGGCGATCGCGGTAGTGCGTGCACGCATGCGAGAGCTCCGGCCGTTTATTGTTTAAAAATTTTATATAATGACATAACCACAATCGTGGTTTCAAACTTTATGCAATTTATTTAAAGTTTTAATTTATTTATTTGAAGATGGGACCTTGTGCCCGAAACGCGTCATAAAAATTGACGAAACTTAGTGTCACGGAAGTGGATCATATAAAGGTAATTATATAATTATTTAGTAAGTGACACGGTACGCTGAAAAAGTATAATTACATATTTAACTGCTGCAAACACACAGAGACTGCAAACACCGGTTTCTATAACACTGATGCGCGTGCGCGTGCATCAGTGTATTAGGGTGAACATCAACGTTAACGCTTTGTTTGTCCATCAAGAATGAGACGAACACTGCTACCGCTGGAGAGAATCTGATTTTACTTTGAACAAACCGAAGAGAATCATTTCATGTTTGTCTGGGCGGTTCGTAATTGAAATTCATTTGAAACAACGGAATATAAATTTATTTTATTTGATTTCTGTTTGATTTTCGGCTTAGTGGACGTAGAGCCCGCTCTGTCGGATAAACCGTCTCTTCCAACTGAGGATTTCTAAATTGGATTGTCTCAACGACCGATTATAGCATAACCCATGCGTTAGACCATGCTTGCAAATACAGCGCAAAAAAGAAGCTGCCGTTTGATAGTCACGTTCTTGATACTTAAACTATAGGCCTATTATATGTTAATACGATTTATTGGTTCTTTTTGGACCATCTCATGTCTCTCTAACGTTGATAATTTCTCTGGCGCCGTGTATGTCCAGTCGCGAATGGTTTTTTAACCATGACGTCTGTTTTCTTCGTATCCCTTTATCGCCTTCGGTTCCTTCTATTTACCGCCTCATTAGTTTGCATAACTTTCCAGTGTATCCTGAGTATTCTTCTCTGCAGTCACATCTCAAGTGTCTCCAAGCGATTGATTGGTGTAGCATTCAGCGTTCATACTTCGGCCCCTACAGTAGCGTACACCGTACATAACCATCTAATCATTCTTTGATGGGGATTTAAATTCATGTTATCATTACACAGAAATGTTCTTATTTTTTGAGACGTTGGACAGGCTAATTTAATTTCTTGGTGCACAGCACTTAATTTCTTTCTGCGAATGAAGATGTTCAGTGAAGCCAAATCTTAAATATTTAAAGTGAAGGACCTTTTCAATATCTTCTTAATTTATTTTCAGTTCTGAGCCTGGGTATGAATGATAACTAAAGACCCATACTTTTTGTTGTTGTAACGTTTATGTTTAATTCCATATCCTTCCCACATAGCTTTTAAAAGATAATTCGCCGTTTCACTCCAGATTCTTGTTCTTGTACGGCTTCTTCAAGTATTTTGTCCTATAGTACGGGACTTAGCATTGTAAGCTTCGAGGTTACGCAATAGTAAGAGCTCTTCCCCGCCCCTCGCCCTCCAGCGTTGTCGCACGTTACACTTGGTTATGCGTAGGCAAAGGCGGGGAGTGAAGCGACATGGCAATACCGCAGTCGCCTCGAAGCTTATATTGATACGTCTCACATTATAGTATAAGTTACATAACAGCGGACACAGCACGCATGCTTGTCTAACGGCTTGCCGGGTCCGACATTCGTTCGCTGTTCTTCCGTTAATCTAGACACCTGTCCTTTGTCGCCAGGCTAAATTCTCTCTGATTCGCACGTTTCTGTTGTCAACACATGTGTTTCTTAATGTGCCAAATACGCAGGTAACTGCTAACGAACTTTTAAAACTGCAATATACTATACTCTATAGCCTACACTTAATAAACAAATTAGTAATCAAACTGTTATCGACATTATCCTAGAGCATTTACTAAAACAATATAGTTTACTATACAATATAGTCGTGTATTTGAACGAAGTATTTCAGAATGAAGCTTCGTACGACGTCGCTAGCGACTCAATACACATGACCTGTCTCCCGTCAGTGCTAACGGAGTTTACCAACGCCGAAACGGACATATGCGGCACTTCATAAAACTGATACTAATGTTTATTAGAAACGCCGCAGACAAAAACTGTAGGCAAAACTATGGGACTATTTATGGACAAATACACCTTGCGAACTAAGACTGCATTGTATAATAAAAGTATATTGAGGGCAGGTGTCACATTTCCGCTGGACTGGCAGTAACTATGAGGCACAATTCGTCGAGTGTTATCGAGGAAAACAAGGAAAGAGACACGAAAGGTGATGGCTGTGCCAGTGTTATTGTATGGTTCCGGTGGAAAAACATCCGAGTAGAGTACAGGCATCGGAGATCCTTGCGACCTGTTAAAGGATACACTCAACAGTGAAGACATTGTAAAGATTTGAACATTTTTAATATCCAAGGAAGCTTGGCAGCACAAGCGTATTGGGCAAGACATAAGAAGTGTTGGTGAAGAGAATGTATTGCTTTGGGACCGGAACAGGTGATTCACGAAGATGAAGAGAAATCAGAAACGTGTAATTATAATCAGTTATAATTTAGTAAAGGGTATTCTTAATAATGGACTGAAGAACACTGATTTTCAGTTACCTTGGTTCAACTGAAAGGGTAACAAAATCTTAAAAATTAAACTCACTATATATTAGACTCACTATATTTACGAACTACATAATTGCCATATTTTATTCTAATAAAAATGACACAATAACATTATCATTGCCAACAAATTATAATTGTGCATGTAGTTTCTAAACAGTTTATTCCTAACGGTGTTATATTACTTTTACTAATCTTCGTTTTTACGGTTATTACACTGGTTGCCTAAGGAAAGGGTAAATTTGAATCGTTGCGTTTCAACACATCATTACAAGCCGAATATTGCTTGAGCGCCTTCCAGTGAAAATACGAGACTTCAGTACATGCCTAGACAGATAAATATTTTCATCGTGGTATCTGGACACACAGAATACATAGGTACTTATCTTTTACACCAGTGGTTCTCAAAGTGATGTCCGCGACAATGTTTCAGGGAGTCCACAGACACTTTTAAGAAAAATAGAATATACCGTAATTTTCTCCGTTTGTGCATGGCTGGGAATGCAGAAGGCTCATTCTCAGAACCTCCCATACACGAAGACAGGCATGAGACAAGCCTATAAGAATGAACTGCTGTTGGGTTTGGCATATCCAACACAAGCCTCGCGTTACCTTCAATGTTCCCGATATTACATCTTTGGTAAACAGTTTTCTTCTTCAGCGTATCGAACGGGTTTTCTGAGATTGAAGAGTTAAACGTATGTCTGACTGAGCTACTGTTTCACGTCCTTGAGACCTCTGACTTGGTCTTTGCTCCGAATTTAAGTAAAATAACGTTTAGAGTTAATGAGACTCAGTAATTAAAGTGAACATAAGTAAAAGTCGTTTTGTTGTAAGGTTAGGCTTAATGGTTTCCTTTTTGTATATCGGTGTGTCTGTTACGTAATTCTTTTACTTCCTTTTGTTTGTGCCTTTCGGAAGCTGTCTATTATTCTGCCAAATTAAATACGCCGCGGTTCGTTAAATACGCAAATTTGTTTTAAATCTGTTCACCAACAATGGCGGTCGGTTTAAAGAAAATTTTGTTTATTTTACACTCAACTAATTAATGGTATTGATTTTTGTTATTAGCGGCAGTAATTCATTACAAAGTTTTCAAATCATTCAAATTTATTCTACTGAAAGTTTTAAACTTTCCTTCTGTAAAGGTTTCTCATCTGCATTTGCCTCTCTCTCTCTCTCTCTCTCTCTCTCTCTCTCTCTCTCTCTCTCTCTCTCTCTCTCTCTCTCTCTCTCTCTCTCTCTCTCTCTCTCTCTCTCTCTCTCTCTCTCTCTCTTCCTTTTATTCAATTTTCATTTCGTTCTTTTTTCTCTGTATCATCTCGCCACTCCGAACTTTCTTTTTAGTAGCTACGCGAACTGCGACCCAAACAGAGTATTAAACGAAGCACTACAGCAATACCATCTCCTTACCACTTGCTGTTGAATCGTTAATGTGCAGTTAAAAAGTGTTACACTACTTACATATAAACATATTTCTTTGCTCATTCCAAAATGTAATCACGGTTTCGTCAAATATGGGTTGAGGTTTGTGTGGTAAACTGGAAACTTTATCGATATTCCGTAATTTAAATAAATTCTATCCGTCAGTATCCGCGCCACTAATTCCAACGACCTGCTTTGTAGCTTAATTATCCTTAACATTAACTGACTGCAAAAATCTATGAGAATTTGTGAAAAATCTGAGCGTAAAGCAATGAAAAATTTCTCTCGAGTAATAGTTTAGTCTCGAAAAGTACCAAAAAGAAAACATTGGTTCATATTTTGCTGTCTTATATTTTTTTATTATTAATTTTTATTTTATTTACAGATATACTACTTATATACTAAATTAGTCGATGATTGCACATTATCGCATTTGATGTTAATTAAAAAAAACACTGAAGTTAGTTAAGTTCTAGTTGTTTTTCTCGTAAGAATTCAAAATTTTATTTTCCGAATTATCTTTAGTCACAACTGAATAAATATTCGTTTTTAAGTAGGTCAATACTTAGTCTGCGCGTACAGGATTTGTTTTGTCTCTGCGCGAAGTAGGCCTATTTTTTGAGTGAATACAGTAACTAAACTTACGCTTGGGCGACATCCAACAGAAACACGTGGTTACGAAGTGACAACATGGTGATGACGTCATCGCAACTGTCAATCGCTCTTATGTAAAAATTCCAGTACGGCATGTCACAAATCGTAGACTTGAGGTTACTAACATTGATGTTCTTCCGGTAGTGATTTCTCTGAGTTATCATTGAAAACTCTAATTTTATTCTTCAGTGTCAGATTCAAAATATATTATTTAATTTCTCACATCAATAGAGTGAATTGTCCGTCAGATTCATTTAAGAACGTTTGACATTGACATGGTAAATGTTTGGTATAGCCTACGAGCGAATGGTTTACGTTTGGCAAACGTTGTAAGCCGACGAAACGTTTGAGTAGCCTGGAAAGGTCGGATACAACCGTGTGAATATTGTGGCAGTACAGTGTGTGCACGAGATTGGAAATCTTTTGGGTGTGACATTAAAACTGAAACGTACGGGTAGTATTACTGTACATTGTATTTAATGTAGTGTATCGGATGTGTTTAATGAAGTGGTGTTAGGTTAATTATTACCGGTTAATATTATTAATTAAACCCAATGGTGGAAGTCTCGGTGAGTGAGAAATTTGTAACTGCGCCGTACGCGCGCGCACGTGTGTGTGTGAATGTATCTCCCTCCGTACAGCTAAGAGACTACATTGCATTTTACAAAGAACCCCCAAAGCAGAACAACGGGCGACAGTGCGACATTGTCGCAGAAAGGAAACGAGGCCTGCAGAAAGATCGTCCACCGCGTTAACGAAAAACGCGTAATAAAACATTTGCTGCAGTAAAATTTCTAAAAAAAATAAGTTGTTGCATAAAAACAGATACGAATAAACGAATCAATTCAATAACAAAATCTATATTTGTGACTCAATAATATACCGATAAATTTCAGATGAGAGCCCGAGCGGTAAAGGTTACATGTAATCTATTGAAGTGAGAGCGCCGGCTGCAGCCGGCAGACTGTCACGCGGCCGCGCTCCTGCGTAGTAATTCACAATCCGGATAGTTGTGTATTTCTGGACTGATTTTTTAAATCAACCTAAAATCAATATCCTATAATATAAATATATTTAAATGTAATTTACAAATTTATTGAAATAAATCCTGATAGACCTTACATTTCCGAAAACCTAAATCTAAAAATATCTCAATTTTTGTCTCCTGAAATTTTAAGGATTATTATTTTAATTCTTATATAGAACGGAGAGAGCTGTTGCATCAAACAATTTTAACTACGTTACTACTGAAATGCTTGCAGAAAGTATTTGGTTTTCTTAAAATCCGTTGCAGAAAGATGAAAAACATTCTGCTTTTAGGCAAAGAACTTCTAAATTTAAAAAAAAATACAAATTTTAAGAAATTATGTAATGATGGATACCTAGAGAGCACAGAAAGAAAGGAAGACCCAAGAAAACATGGATAGAGAGCATAAGAAGATCAATGAGCGATAGTGGACTAAATGAGGAAGATTGCAACGACAGTCAACAATCCGATTAGGCATCGGACAACGTCGTAAGACGTTTTGACCCCGAATTTAAAAAAAAAAATGATGTCCATGATCTTAATGAAAATGATATTCAATAATAGCAATAGCAATTTATTTCACAACGCTTGTCGTTCTTTTAAAACTTTTCTCGACGTTACTAGTTAGAACTTTCTTTTCGTCCCGTTACGTTCTGTTCAAGAAGGTAGAAATAATTGTATTGTAATAACGCATATGTCACATACATTGGGTATAATCTTCATTCAGAAGTCACATGACGCAATGTTGAAGATAGGGAAATATATCGCGTATAAATATGTTTTTCCCTCGTATGTACTGCGCGACCTGAAATTTACTCGCCCAAAAACTGAAGTTAGAGAATTATAATTTTTAAACTTTTGTATTGACAAAGCCGTTATTCTCCATCGTACCATAAATTTTTAAACTTTTTTATCATAAACAAGACCGTAAAATATATAAAACCAATAAATAGTACATTTCAACAATTTAGTGAACTTTATAACTCAATAGTTGTACTTCCGTTGTTAGTTAACGTAAACGGCTAATTTTTACTTCAATTTGTAGCTTAATGTATCCGTAAGGCAAAGTAATGGTTAATGTTTTTCTGCATTTTTTACGTTTTTAACAAAAAGTTTTATTCAAGTTTTGGTTACGATTTTTTTCGATTTACGACATGAAATAGTTGGCCTGTGAAAAAATTTTTTGTTATCACAGGTAGGTACCTATAGGGTGTTCCAAACCGGATGGCACCTAAGGAATTAGAAGACCCTTACTCTCGCACGCGCACTCACAACCGGCCCGGCCCAGCCGGACGTCGGTCAGTTGCGTCCGCCTGAAAAAGAACCTGGTAAATTGCGTCCCTCATAGGAAATTTTACCCGGTCAATTGCGTCCCTCGTAGGAAAGTGTACCTTGCTATTCCGAAAAATTGATTATAATAATATGTATAGATACTAGTGTATCTTCCTCTAATCATTTGTGGTTTTAATATTCCAGTGAAAAGCAAAAACATATTTCACACTTATTAGTGATGATCAGCTGTAGATATCATTTGAAAGGAACTATAGTAGGCCTATATGTTATGTCTACCCACTTATAATAGTTTTGGCAATTCTCTATGTTACATTTTTATTTTATTTTTTTGATGCTGCTTGTCTAGCCACTTAAAATAGTTTTGTCAATTTTCTATGCAACTTTTATTTTTATTTATTTTTTACTTTTATTTTTTTTATTTATTTTTTTTAGGTTCAGGTATAAGTATACCGTCCAATTAAAAAAAAAAAACTATAAAATTTTGAATTTAGCTTAAAATCAAAATTAAACTATAATTTTTGTAATCTCCGTGCAATTGTGAGAAAAATTAGTTCAAACAACACATAATTGCGATAAATATGAGTATTTTAAGGATTTCTAAAGCAAACGCAGAATTGGAATACTTAATAAAGATTTTATTATAAAGTATGTTGGTGATATCTTGATGATTATAAACACAAATATATTTACAGTTTACATTCATGGTGCACAATTATGTCGATAATATGAAAATTTGTATTTTTTCTACAGTAACAAATGTTGTCTAGATTTCCAAAATACTAAGTTATAAAGCCAAAATGAATATTTAATTAGTCTTAGTTGTACATCTGAAATATATCACAACCACGTCGTGTTTGGTGTCATTATCTTTAAATTTTTGTGGAGATTACAAATATGCTAAGCTCGTTTGTTAAAAAATTCATGTGGTAAAAGTTGCAGTTACGTAGTGGACGCCCCAGTAGATGATTCATACCCTAGACATGCGGGCCGTCAGCTACGCTTGTGTGTGCGTGTGTGTGTGTGTTAGTAAGGGTCTCCTAAAGCCTCAGGTGCCATGCGACTTGGAACGCCGTATAGTGTAAGCGAATTAAATGAAAATCTATTAAATTTAATTTTAATTCAGTTTTCATGTCTCTTTCTTAATGAATTTTTTAGATACACAATCTTCTTTTGAACAGTAAGTAGGCCTATAACGCGCGGTTAGCTTTTGCCGCCTGATTAGCTCAAACGCTACACAACGTTTATCATTTGTGCAATAGACTCTACACATTAAGTTACGTCAGAAGTGGGACTATGAAGGTAGCAATACATGCGTCCAGTAGTTGACGGGAAGCTGTACGGAGCGTATCGCCCGCAACATGTCTAGGGGATCTTCAACATTATACAAAATTCCATCTGATGAAATTGTAGTATTTTTATACAGAACTAGCTGTTACCCGCGGCTTGGCACGCGAATATTTGACTTTTAATAAGTATTTTAATATAATTTTTATTGTCTATGTCTATATGGTGTTCTGTCAGCTCGTATAACAATTTTGTACTCATTAGTCAAATTCTCTCCAAAGCTGTTTTCAACACTTGTACTACTTTAACTTGTTCTAAATTATTATGTTGGTGCAACAGCCTTTGGAAATTTAAAAGTACCCGTTTATAAAGCCTTTGGAGATATTTATAAAGTACCTGTTAAATCAAAAACGCTAAATTCTTTATTTTAAGTGTTACTGTGTTAGAAGCATTGTACAGTATAACACATTAAACGTTGTTTTCCTCAACCATAGCTTTTATTTATTTCAGCAGTAAACTAAAACCCAAAAACCGTTGTCACGTAACCTCACAAATGAAAACAACACGTATTTTCGCTTTGCATTAAGTAATAGGACAATTTACAATTAGTACACTTCTTCTTTTCCACATCGAAATATATCAATACAATCCCATATTATAAAAACATGGAAAATGTACTGCAGGAATGGATAAATATACAGTTCAGATGCCGCTAAATAGCTTTAGTTTATTTACTTGTTACTATGGTAATTAATTCTGGTCTCCATGGTGTTGTTGACATCTTTAGTAGTAGTATTTAACATATTTCATTACTTATTCATTGCATCATCAGAAATACGTATAAACATAAATTTTATAATCGTTTAAGACAATTACAAAATATATAGACGTATCTGTATACAAAATTACAAAATATATCGATACAATCGCATATTAAAAACATGAAAAACTGCAGGAACGGATAAAGGTACAGTTCTTCTGCCCTTAAATATCATGTGTTTATTTACTTGTTACTATGGTAATTAATTCTGGCCTCCATGGTGTTGTTGACATCTTTATACGCGTCAACGAAAATCCATAATTACAACGGCCTAAATCGTGCGAACGGGGCAAAATATCAAATTCCAATTTAGACAGTATTTTTCGCCTTGTGTCAAAGGTTACCTGTGCAAAATTTAGTGGCAATCTGTGTAACGGTGTGGATTTGTATTCAGTACACATAAATCTTCAGACTTTGAGTTTTATATATAGGCTATAGATAGGTTTAATTTTCGAGTATTTTTTTTAATTCGATGCAGCTGTTCACATTCGTTGTACCGACCTGTTGTATTGTATACAGGGATTAAATCCTAGTTGTGTACGTGTCTACTCTTTTACTTGGGGCACAGTAAAAACTGTTTCGAACGTACCGTGTCGTAAGCAAACGTTATGGTGAGTGACCCGGGACGATTAATTGGCCCCAACTGGAGATGCCGTAAATAAACAGCAGATCCTGGATTAACCTATTTTTTTTACTGTACAAAGTAGGAAGTCGTGTGATGATGCAATGCCACGCTGAAGGCGATAACTCGATCGGCGCCAAGATTTTTTTCTATATTAATGGAAACTACTATAAATACACAGTCCAGGTGCAACGATGAGCCCTGCGGGCCGTATCTTTTCCTACCATTTCCAGATACATATATGTTCGTAATTTTCGACTGCTAACGTCCTCCAAACAGTTGGAATTTCGACAACGGGTCATATTCTGATCCTAATTATTATCATTAATACTGTTCATCTATTAACATAAAGTGTGACTTAGTAACATTTCGTAGTATTAGCCTCGAAATGTATATATTTTCCATTTATGGCTTCTTAGTCATATGTTTTTGTGATCATACACTTTTTTTTGTCAGCGAAGTAAATTCATTGATAATTTGACGTTATCGAATGAATGGTCTTATAATGGTTGATTTTCCTCATGTAATGACGTATATAAACAAACATTATACGATTTTTTAAAGGGACTGAATTTTTTGCCTCTGCATTGTTTGTGGTTTACATAGACTTGATGAAATAGCATATTGGTTTGTGCATATTATACAGGTCTGTGTCACGTATATTATACTATTCTTGCTTCCACAGTCGGATGAGACAGTGGACGAGGTAGGGGAATACATTGCGCTTACGGGTTTTACGTTCGCTAATACTACGCGAACTTATACATAGGCTATACGTATACGCGTACATATACGAAAATATGAAGAATTGAAATACTGTTACTAATGCGTACATTTTGTAGACTTATCTGACACTTCGTTTTTATCGGTCGAGGTTTTCAAGTCGCGTAATAGTAGGGAACGTAAAACCCATAAGCGCAATGTATTTCCCTACCCCTCCCATTGTCTCGTCTTACTGTGGAACCAAGCAGACATCCCGGAGACAAAAATAGAATGTAAATTCTGAGTTAAAATAATTATAATTTGTAGATTTCAGTTGTACATTTTTACTACATAAACTTCCGATTAATGAGTAACAAAAGGATTTCTCTTTTCGTGAGTCGCTGTAATTTCCATTTCTAATGTCTGTTGAAGGCAAATAAGTTCTTTATGTAATGTTAGTGTGTTACTTCGTTATTTGTTATCGGAGTCATGTGTCAGCTTTTTGCGTAAACCTCAAAGTGCAAGAGGTGAACTAAGGCAGAATTCCTGACACGGTTGAATGCCTCAAAAATGAGCAAAAATTTCAGCGCGTGTACTGTGTTCTGAAAACCTGTGGAAACGTAACTGGTGGTTCATAATATATGCATATAATATCGTATTCGTGGGCAGTGTTGTGGCTGTGGCGTTTTTGTAGTTTTTTTTTTTTTAATATTATTGTCCTGCTAACTGACTGACTCTGGGCTGCGTGGTTGTGCGTGCGGAGTCGAACCACTCAGAATCTGAGTTCCGAGCTACCTTCTAGAGCTCCTGCCTGACGGCCCTGCCAAGTAGAGCGATTTTGCTCTTTGACAGCCCTTACATCGGCTGTTTGTGTTAGCCTACACTAGCTCAGTATACACCGAGGTCGTTTCCACGAATCACCTGAACGTATACGATACTGGCCTAGGCCGTTTATAAGAGGATTGTCTCGGAACCTCGCCGCACGTGCATAAAATTTGCATGCACGCCGTCTAAAGGTGTCGTTTAAGGAGCGGACACCAAGAAGGCGTGACGAGAATCGACGGGGGGACTTTGCCCGCTAGCCGAACACCCCTGTCGAGGACGGTTTGCAATTTCTTTTTATGCATTGCTGCAAGGTATCCCCAACCGAGGTGGCGTATGTAATGACCGGCAGCAGATACGCGCCGACGATCATTTTGTCCAATTTCCTTCATTATTCGGGTGTCACTAAAAATCGCGTATGACACAAGAAGAAACAATTAAGATACCCGAATTTCGACTCCTGAACATTACAATTTAAGATTATGAAACTTACTTTTTTCATCCCGAGTTGTCAGATATGGGTAGTTGCAATGAGCTGTATATTAGATCGAAATTCAGAGCCCTTCTTTAATTGTCGATTATATAAAATATTTACAACGGTGGGTGCTGATAAGAAAATAATTCACCGTAATAATTTCAATTTTTACAGCTATGTTCAAACAGTGGATTAATCCGTCAGCGCACAATTCAACTTCTGTCAATTCTTGGAAATGTGCATAGAATTGATAATTTAAATATTATTTTTTTAACTTTTGACCTTTGTGTTCACGGTGAGTTGTGCTCAGTAGTGTAAATTCCCTGTAGGTGGGTAGCCTATAAAAAGGTTTTCAGGTGGGTGTTTGCGGACTATCAGAACATACAGACGATACCGTATCCAGTCTAACTGAACCAGCGAAGCGATTTCTCAGTTTTAACTCGACCGTTTGGCATTTGTCTGTCTGTCTGTCTATCTGTTCGGGGAATGTCTCACGATAACTTGTTAATAAAATTTGTATGAACACGTCAACCGGTTTTAATAAAATTTGTCGTGTGCGTCCAAACGTTTACTCTACAGATTCCTACTATTTTTTGAGATTGATCCACCGAAATAGGGGCGGGGGACAATATGTGAAGGGTCTAAATTGTGAAAAATCGCAAAACCCCATGTGGGGTATTAAATTAAATTAAGTTAAATTAAATGTAATTTTAACCATAGTCTGAATATAGTGCATTTGAAAATTTCGTAATTTCCCTTAATTAAGGGAGATCATGGCCCTAAAGGTGGGTGAAAATTTTGATAAAATCGCAGAATTCATGTGAGGTATCAAATTAAGAGAATTTTAACTAACATCTGAATGTTGTGTTAAGTTCTGAACATTTCAAAACTTTGGGACCCCAGGGCCCAAAAGGATCAAAACTTTGAAATAATGTGAAAATTTAGCAGGGTGTTATACTAAAATTAATTGTAACACATTTCCGAATGATTCAAATTTGTAGCATTTATTGTATGTTTGACTGCTCTACAATTGTTATAGTACTAAAGAAATAGTAGAGTAATTGGGATTTTTATAATTTTTCCCATAATCGAAAAATTGTCTAATATCGAAATTTATGTAATAATAAGTGTACACCGTTCAAAATTGCGAGCGAGTTCTGCAGCTTAAGGAGCATACTCGAGAATATAATAATAGTAACACTCTCAAGAATATATCAGAATCGACGTGTTAAAAGTTTTCACAAATAAATATCAAACACAAATAACAAATAGGGCCTATACTAAAAAATAGTAACCAAATCATAAATCCTAAAGACTCCTTTAAATATAAAATGGATAATCCTTGTGCACCAAAATTAAATTCTTTAATAGAATTACACAAAATCAATAAACCTATCAGACCTTTAATAACGCTAGGACCCACCAAATTATAAAATATCAAAATTACTAACTCAAATCTTAAAACATAAAATTGAACTTCCAGCAAAACACAATATAAAAAATAGTATCGAACTCACGGAACAACTAATAAACGTAGAAGTAAACAGAAATACAAAATTATATTCATTCGACATATCAAACATGTATACAAACATTCCCATTGAAGAAACTATAAATATTATAATAAATAATCTGAAAACAAATAACGAAAGTAACACATACATTAAACAGTTAACTAATATTTTAAAAATAATTTTAAATCAAAATTATTTTCAATACAACAACAAATTGTACTATCAAACAGATGGCCTTGCTATGGGAGCCCCACCCTCCGCTATCATATCAGAAATCTTCCTACAAAAACTCGACGAACAAATAATAAATATAATAAAATTAAACGACCCATTAGGATGTTATTTTAGATACGTTGATGACACTCTGTACATTTCCCAAAACAATGGTATAAATATAAATAAAATATTCAACTCCATAAATAATTTACATTCTAAAATAAAATTCACGTTAGAAGAAGAATCTAATAATAAATTAAATTATTTAGACTTAACAATAAAGAAAAATGAAACAAATTTTGAATACGCAATATACAGGAAACCTCAAACTGACTTAGTAATACCAAATAATTCTAATCATCCTCCCCAACACAAAATGGCAGTATTTAATTCCATGATTTACCGAATGCTTAGGATCCCATTAAATAACACAGAAAGAAACAAAGAAAGAAAAATTATCCAACAAATAGCAGTTAAAAATAGATACAAAATAAAAACTATTAATAAATTAGAAAATAAAATTAAACATAAAATCACTAATAAAATTCCTAAAAACACTACATTTAAAAATTCATCTATTAATAATAATATAAAATATACAACCTTCACTTATTACGGAAATATAACTCAAAAACTAAATAAAATATTTAAAGATACTAATTTAAAAATATCTTAGAATACAGATAATATAATCTATATACATAAAAGAGAAATACCACTGACTCACTGATTCATCACGAAATCTCCGAAACTATAACACCTAGAAACTTGAAATTTGGTATGTAGGTTGCTTATGTGATGTAGGTATCCGCTAAGAAGGGATTTTTGGAAATTCGACCTTTAAAGGGGGAAAAAGGGGGGGAAAGTTTGCCTGACTGACTGACATAGAATCAACGTAGAACAAAAACTACTGAACGGATATCAATGAAACTTTGAACATAGCTTCATCATAGGTCTTAGGTGCTCACTAAGAAACGGTTTTAAAAACTTTCACTCCTAAGGGGCAAACCCCCCCCCCCCATTGTATGTATGTATGTATCTATGTATGTATGTATCTATGTATGTATGTTCCACATCTCCTCCTAAACCACTGGACCGATTTCAACCAAACTAGGCACAAATATTTTACGCGACGGGAGAACCAACACAGGAGTGGTGCTTTTTTCGATGGGGTCCTTTGGGGGGGGGGGTTCTTTGGGGTCTTCTACATCTCCTCCTAAACCACTGGACCGATTTCAACCAAACTTGGCACAAATATTTTACGCAACGGGAGAACCAACATAGGATAGGTGTTTTTTTCGATGGGGTCCTTTGGGGTCTTCCACATCTCCTCCTAAACCACTGGACCGATTTCAACCAAACTTGGCACAAATATTTTACGCGACGGGAGAACCAACATAGGATAGGTGTTTTTTCGATGGGGTCCTTTGGGGTTTTTTTGGGGTCTTCCACATCTCCTCCTAAACCACTAGACCGATTTCAACCAAACCTGGCACAAACATTTTACGCAACGGGAGAACCAACATAGGATAGGTGTTTTCTTCGATGGGGTCCTTTGGGGTCTTCCACATCTCCTCCTAAACCACTGGACCGATTTCAACCAAACTTGGCACAAATATTTTACTCAACGGGAGAACCAACATAGGATAGGTGTTTTTTCGATACGATCCTTCGGGGGGTCCTTTGGGGTCTTCCACATCTCTTCCTAAACCACTGGACCGATTTCAACCAAACTTGGCACAAATATTTTACGCAACGGGAGAATCAACATAGGACAAGTGTTTTTTCGATACGAACCTTTGGGGGGTCCTTTGGGTCTTAAAAACTATTAGATCTGGTTACTATGGCAACCCAATAGAATAGATTCTGGTTACCATAGCATCGGTGGAAGTCTCCCGCGTAGGAAATAGCACGGGAGTCGTCCGACGGGCCTTCCGCGGAGTTCATCCACGGAACCCGGGGAGTCTTAGGTCGGATCCCGCGAAAGACGGCGGGGCCAGAGTCCACGGTTCTTATAAATAAAGATATAGGTTATGATATCAAAGTGGTGTATGCATCTTAAGAAACTTCTTAATAGTGTGTGAATTCAGAGTTGTTTCAGTTTGAATTTAAAAGTGGATAAGTTAAGATCGAAGTAAGTTATAAGCGAGTATAAAAAACAAAGTTTTGATAGCAAATGTATTCAGATCATAGTGTTCAGGCATTATAAATGCACTTGCTTCAGTTTGAATTTAAAAATTGTTAAGCTGAAATCTATAGAGGTATTGTATTGTTAGAATAAGTTTAGGAGACACTAATTTAACAAATGCCTTATTTCAACATTAACACAATGAATTATAAAAGACAGTAAATACGCAGCGCGTACAAGTACTGTAGACATTTTATTGAAAACTAATTTAGCTGTTCGCCCTCTCCCAGAGTTAGAAATCGAGCAGGAGCATCACGTGCAACAGAATTCTTATCAGATATAAGAATACAGTTTATGACATGTTCTTAAACAGGTGCGCTACAGAGTATTCCTCCAGTGAGAATGCGAACGTAACAATATAAGGAAGATTATACAATATACAAGTAATATAACGTTAGAACAAGAATAGGTGCCTATGAGCCTATGAATAAATTATGAACCCGAGCAACGCTGGGTAAATCGGCTAGATATAGATATCTATATAAGCCAAATACCACTGATCACGATATCCCTGAAACCACTGAATGGATATCAATGAAACTTTGAACATAGCTTCATCATAGGTCTTAGGTGCTCACTAAGAAACGGTTTTAAAAACTTTCACTCCTAAGGGGCAAAAAACCAAATAATGAAATTTATCGCGGGAATTGCATACTTTGTAAATGAAGTGGTTGACATCTCAGTTTATTGGAAACCCCGAATACATTTAGTTCTGAGTTTTTAATCACTGTTTTAAATTGAAAAAACTTCGTTGTTTGCAGGTTCTTATAGTCGAGAAAATTTCGAAGTTCAATTAATTAATAAATGTATGTCCTTTTTTTCTCGGAAACGGCTTTAACGATTTTCTCGAAATAAATAATAAATAGCTGTTGCTATGAATGTAAATAAACAAACTAAGAGTTGAGAATTTGTACAATCTATCTAATCCTATACTATTAAGCGAGCAATAATTGTACAATTACGTACAACGTGAAACTCCGTAGCGAAGCACGGGTATTTTGCTAGTGTTTAATAAAATAAAACCAAAAACTAAATCCAGTACTCACAATAAAAATGGAATATATAACATAGAATGACCAGATTGCAATAAATTTTACGTGGGCCAGACGAAGAAAAAACTACGAGATAGATTCGTTCAACACCGCAATGCATATTTAAAACCAAATATTTATAAATCTAATTTAGCCACACATTGTCTAAATAATAACCACCAGTTTCCAAACATTGAAAATATAAAATTAATTAAAAACATACAAAAAGGTCAAAAAATTAATATTTGGGAAAATCTTAACATTTACAAACACAATAATAATAATTTATTAATTAAAGAACAAACCCAAATAAAAACAAAACAAGACGATCTATTTAAAATTATAAATTTACTAAAAAATAAAAATAAAAATGAATAAAATATAAACAAAATTTCAAATATAACCGAGAAAACATCTGTTGAAGAAAATAAACATTAAAACAATCGTTAACTAATCGACCTAAATCAATTATCATTTATTTTATTTTACATTAAAATCGATATAAATTCGATTATTCGTTAATTTTATATTAATAGAATTATTTCGACTGTTATTAATTCACTTAGAAACCTCTGATGATACTGATATTTTTCAGTGAAACGTGCGTCAGGTGTTAAAAAGAATATACAATATTATCTACTTGCAGAAGAAAGAAATTGAAAACATCACAAATTATAAAAGTTTTCTGTACATAGCTTCTCGTCATCAAAGTCTCGAGGATGGTACACAATAATAAACTCTGTTAAGAGCATATCAGCACAGTTTTTACAAGTTGTGAGTGTAACTAATTTTCTTAAGCTAGATAACAAATTAAATTACCCACACGAAACAAATAGTACCGATATTTAAGATGAACTTGATCGACGCTGAATTTACGTCCAAAATTTTTTTGACAATTCTTTATCTGGATTCGTTCTTCGAATCTGCTTTGAAACTTACGTTTTCAGAAAACATTTCTTCCGCGCGCGCGCGCGTGTGTGTGTGTGTGTGTGTGAGAGAGAGAGAGAGAGATGGAAAGAGGTGGAGGAACAAAGAGACAGACAGACACACTGATATGAAATGCAGTTTTACTCGTGGGGGTTTATCATTAATGTCCCTAGTGCAGTTGCATTGTATAAAACTTACGTCTGAGCGTCACCACTATTGAACCAGACCAGATTAGTAAGGTAAAACTGAACGAGCTGTAAAAATAAGTAATTTACTGAATTGGAATCACTAGTCTCTCTATAAAAGACTGATACTTGAAAATCGGTATTGTAAACTGAATCAAGTCGATAGACATAAATGTGACAATTGTACGGGAGAATTATAGGCTATATGCGATCGTGCATTGTCTGGGTTGAACGAAGTTTCTGAATTAAGTATCAATGTCAGGTTTTCATATTGTCCTGAGAAGATTAATTTTTGTATGATTAAAGTGTTATCACGATTGGTCGAATAGAGAGGGTTCGAAAATTTAAGAATATAGGAGAAATAATTCAAGAGAATGGTTTAGAAAAATCTGCTATAGAAGAAAGGATTCATAAGATGGAAAGGGCATATGGTATAACTAAAGATATTTACAATAAAAAGTGCATATCTAAAATTGCGAAAATAAGGCATTACAGTACAGTAGTGAAGCCAGAATGCCTATATGCAAGGGAATGTCTAGCATTGAATTATAATTTAGACAAAGTAGAAATATTGGAAAGACGAATTATTAGAAAAATATTAGGCCCACGAAAAACTTCAGAAGGTTGGAAATTAAAGAAGTAATGATGAAATATACCAAAGTACACGTATAGAAAATATAACAGAAACAAATTAAAGAAGACTATTATTTTTGGACATTTATATAGAATGGACGACAATAGGTTAACAAAGCAGATCTTCAGATATCTGTGGGGGAAGAAATCAACATCTAGTTGGATTGAAGAAGTCCAAAAGGATTTAGAAAAAAAATAATATACACGCAGGAGAAGGAACTGAAAGAGAAGTTTTTCGGGCAAAAGTGTTAAAAATGGAAGGAGTCCAGGGTAGGAGAGAGAAAAATGCAGGTCCAAAGTGGACTGAAGACAGGAAAAAGAGACACAGTGAAAAGATGAAAGAATATTGGAGAAAAAGAAAAGAACAAAGAATAAAGAATTGAAACTGGCATGAGGTCCTTAGATGGCCGATACAAAAAAAAGTGTTGTCACGACCATCAGTGACTACATATTCTTCAGAATAATACTTAATCTTACATCAGCGTAACGGCGGCTGTCAGGCGCAGTTAACTCAGCGACACGGTGTAACTTTGCCATTATCCAGAAGACGGGATCAGCAAACACACGGCGAAAACTTTGCCATGAATAGCGTTAAGGTATTTAATGTGATAATGAACGAACATCGGGAACGGAACGGTGTAAACTTCGTAATGACTGTTTGTCGATACCAACACTGGCGTAAATTATTAATTAACTCAAGTTTCGCGTTGCAATTACGTTCGCGAGTTTTCAATTTTCTTCTTGTTGTTGTTGTTATTTCGTATGTTTTAATTATTTATAAGTTGTGAAGTTAGATGTTACGCCCACGCGAACTTCGTCACAGGATTTTATGGAATTTCGGAGAAACGGGACTTGCAAATTACGACGTCGAGTTTATTATGTTGCTGCTGTCAAACAGCGGAGTGAGCATGCCTTCCGGAAATTATGTTCCTAAGAGTCTGTGTTACTGTGAAAAGTTTGCCGGCATCTTGACATCGGAATTGTACTGATGTGCGATATTAGAGGCAGGTACGATTGATGACGAACTAGGTTTTGATTCTGTTTTTCGATCTGATGACAGTTACTTCCCCAATACCAAGTCATTTTTTCCTTTTATTCACAGCTGTGGTCAGCAACTTTTGATCCGTCCGGCTTGTCCTTATTTGAGCCAGTTCAAATAACCCTAGCGTATCGCAGGGTAAGACGTAAGGTGGGGCTGGCACCTTCAGGCTTAACGTTCAGCCCGACTTTCTGTCTGGGTGTTCTCCCATAAACTGGCTGTCTTACCAGACTAAAGAGACCAGATTTCCCTGTTGAGATATCCATAAGGATCTTAAATGTGGTGGTTTCTCCTTGCCTCCCACATCCTACGTCTTTGACCGATGAAAAGTCATCCGTCTTTAGGGGCAATTTTTCACCCCAAGGGCAAGAGGGTACCCTAACCTCTACCTGACAATGACAAGTAGAAGAGGGACAGCTTATACCGGCTGTCACTCGGTCTCCGGAGCCGCGTTAGCCACCTGTAGGTGTTGTCCATCCCCCACCACTTGGAGGTGCGGTTGGATATTTCCTTTCATCAAGGAATAAGACGATAAGCCATTACTCATCCTCTCCAATACTTTGGGCTGAAATGAGATTCTCAGGCAAGTGGGAGGGTATAGTCTCCATGATCGTAGACGAAACACATATGTACGGCAGGAACTAAATATTATGAGTATACTCGACAGAATCGCGCAGTATCGGCTGAATTGATGGGAACATCTTTGCCGAATGGATGACTGCCGCATCCCCAAACAACTATGGAACTATAAGCCGATGGGACGGAGAGGTGTGGGACGTCCGAGGAAGCGCTGGAGGGACCAGCTCTAATCTGTGGCTATTTGAGATCGCAACAAACCATCCCTGATTTAATTCGTGAAGATTATGATGATGACAGTAACTTCTATTTTTAAAATAAGTGGTTTCAGTTACCGGACTAACCCGAACAACCCGAAGCAACAACATCTTTGTCTTATCACAGTGTCTGACAGACAACACAGAATTACTACCACAGTCAGCACCTGCTCTGCCGTCTCGGATGGGGAGCCATTCGCCCTGATGTAGCAACCCGTCGTTTCGGACGATTCGTCGCCTCCGACGAGCGGTCGAGCCTATCGTCCCAGCGCGCCTCTAAGCTTGTAACTTTTTTTTTTTTGGGTTACTTGATATTTAAGGCTAGGCTGAAGGCCTAGAAGGAAGCCTAAAGTGTGTTGGGTCCAATGAGATGGGACTTGCAATTAATACTCTCTATTAACAAGCATATGTATATATAAGATAACAAGCAAGTATATATAAGATAACAACCTTTATTATTTCTTGAATATTTATCATAATTCAAAATTGACCATTATTTATTTCTTAATATATATGTATAATTTTTTTGAATATTCATTATCTCAAGGTAACAACCTTTATTAGATGATTACACATAATTTAACACACCAACATGTAAATCACAGACACAATTATAAGTATAAAAGCCTTGTGGACAGCCTGTATATCTTTATCACAACACAATTTATAAATCTCAAATGCCTGTAAACAACCTAGATAATTTTATCAAAAAATACAATATATAAATTGAAAATGCCTGTAACCAGCCTGTATAGTTTTGTCAAAAATACAATATATATATAAATTTAAAATGCTTGTAAACAGCCTGTATAGTTTTATGAAAAGTACAATTTATAAAGTTAAAGAAAATAATCTGGATTGGCCGTAATAACAAGAAAATACAAGTTACAAATTTAGAATGCCAGTTAACAGCCTGTATAGTTTTATGAAAAGTACAATTTATAAAGTTAAAGAAAATAATCTGGATTGGCCCGGCCGCTGACATGTTCCACACAGCATCCGAAAAAGCAATTAACCATAACAAAATTTTAGGAAAAACCCCCAAAGCCAGGCAGGGTAGTAAAAGGCTAGACAAGAGCCAGCCCCGGCATAAGGTAACATGTCTGGGAGCTTGCATAGATTTGCACAAACAGGTAACTACCCTTGATTCTATGATTTTAAAATGTAACCCGACCTGATTTCAGAATGATGAAAACTCTCAACCCTTTTATGAAATGAGAAAAAATAAATAAATAATAAGCAGAAAGACCCGAGATTATAATCGATACTAGACCCGCCGGTCCAGCTCAGCATGTTACAAACTGCACCCACCTACATAACTAAAATACCATTCCCCCCAGAAACTTCTACAAACCCCATTCAGTATAAGGTAAGGTAAAAAAATGTATAGCATAAAAATTAATGAGCGCTGGACAAATGCCAGAGAACGAGCGTACAATTGATCTCGAGCCTAAGTACATTATCAAAGCAAGGTTACATGAAAAATTATGTCCAGCAGGACACGCGCACAATTAAAACGGTTTTATGTTGTAAAAAGTCAATTTAAATAGAAATTGAGTTTTTGTGAATGTTAAACGCACGATACATGTTGTTTTCTATAAAGGCCAAATTTAGGTAAGTATTGGATTAATATCACCTCGTTTTATCCAGAAGCTTCCCAGGTGATCGGTGCCTTGCTGGACAGTCAGTCGGTCTTGCTGAGTGGGTGTTTACAGGGGCATGCTTTACGGTTCTTTCTCCTCCGGCAGGCGAGGAACGAGAGTCTGTGAGTGTTCAGGACATGATGGAAGATGGAATTTCCGCCATGCTCGAATCAGGTATCCGTCTCTCCGGGAGCCCGGAGGTCTGTAACCGTCTACCTAGTCATGATAGGATAGCAATTACATGAAATAACCAAAACTCAGTCCGCCGGAGGGAAGGCTGTTCACGCTTTGATAGAAGACTGCCGACTGAACAAACTTGCAGTCCGCAGAGCCGAGGAACACAATTACCCGCTTTCGCTAACAGATAGCGCAGGCATGTAGTCAGGCAAAACACGGTAACGCAGAATATCGCTAAATGATAACTTCGCAAATCCCAATTATTAATAAATTATATTTTTGTACGGTAGCCCGGTTTCTTTGAGAAACGCGGCACAAGCTCCTGCGGGCTATGTCTTAAGGGGACCATGGGGTCACGCCTCAGGCCTGGTGATGGCTGGAACAAGATAAACAGAGATACCCGCACGACATACATGATATCATGTATTCGTGGACCGCACCCTAACACCTTGTGCCGAGCAAACGACTGCGCTGCACTGTTGGCACTTGGCGTTCATCAGGCTCCGGCCTAGACAACGCAAACAAACCAGGGCGCTGAAGAATAGAACATGGCTTCGTTTACCCTTCTCGCTTTAGACGTAGGCTCGCTTTCAATGTAACAGTATTCACATGACTATTGTATCGAAGGGAAATATTACCGGTTGAAGCGAGGGAAAGTCCAAGAAAGAGATTCTTAGATCTTTTGGAAGGAGAAGAGGAACAGGAGTTTCAAACAACAGCTAATCAACGTGGTGACACCCACCAATCCTTGGATTTGCGTAATAAAAGAAGACGATAGATGTGGGGGGAGGGGGAGGAGCACGCGTACCCTTCAGAATTTTCTTTCAGCCGATTACAGTTAAAATAATTAAGACAGGAGAAGGCTGCTGGTTGCGCTTTGTCAAAAGATCTCATTGCGGATTCGTAGGTTTGACGCGTTGTATTCGGACCAATTGTTTTGTGTTCAGAACAGCGACATGGATGGTGTGTCACATGGTTGTATGTCATGGTTGGTCACCTCACACCCTGCACATTCCACTGCCTTCCCTGCCACCACTAACATCTACGCGAACCGTTTCGTGTCTGACTGTTTCATCTGTACGTGTTCATCTACATTTGCAGTGGTGATCGCAAATCAAGGTAGTCCCTCCATCCGACTTAAAGTACCTTACGATACACTTGCTGATTTTGAGTACTGTACCACTCCAACACTCGCCAAAATAGACGACGTAGGTAACTCGATCCTTTTCTTTCCTTTTTAATTTATAGAGTCAAATGGGCCGTTGTGATGATATGATGTACTATTCAGTTAACAACAGACCAATTAATCGTGATGTATATTTTCACTATCCAGGTAAACGGTTGTAAAAGTTAATACTTGTATTAATTTATCGCCAATTGAAAAAAATAACAGCGTACTTATCGTTAGATATACGTTTGATCAAATGTTTTTGTTAACAGTTTTAATAAGAACACGTAAAAATTTCGGGAATCATTGATGTGGTTAATGTACTGTGGTATACGATGTGGTAAAGTCTACGCCAGTGATTCTCAACCGAGCGTTCGCGCCATACGAGCTGAGATCGCAGAATGAAGTTAAATTATTAATAAAATTATTACTAACTGATTTTTTAAATAATTCTTGTTATTAGCGTCTCCTTTATAGGCTTACTTAAAACGCTATTAAATATGTAATTGGTTTGACGAAGAGCGCCTAATGGTGACATCATGAAATAGCGCTGTCAAACAGGACATTCCACTATAAAATATTTTTGTTTTATAACAAAAGGTAATTCTGTATCTCTATCCGATATAGCGGTAAACAAAGTGCTTCCACTTTCAACCACCTAAGTCTGTGAAGTGCGGTTTTCAACTATGGCCAAAGTTAAATCAGGGGAGAGAAATCGCTTACCTACTTTTTGAAACTTGGTTTTGAAGAATTTGTGATACGTAGAAACAAAATTTTCATTAATGACAGAAAGATTAATGTTTCACGTTTCATTTTTGTTCAGGAACAAAGAAAAACCAATATTAAGCCCTACACGTGTAGTGCTTGTTATTAATTAATTCGCGTCTCTTTTTTTGTTTTGTTAAATACAATTGTTAAACAGTTATGTTTTCTTTACCGAATTTATACTTATTATAGGAAAATATTTCCTAAGCGTTTTGTCATTTGAAAAGGTACTACAAATACAATTGTTAAATACAATTGTTAAACATCATTTTCTGTATAAGTAACTCGATGTTTCTTGCAGTAATTATATAAATTGTGATGTTTTCAATTTGTTTCTTGCATATTATCTACTTGCAGAAGAAACAAATTGAAAACATCACAATTTATATAATTGTTAAACAGATATGTTTTCTTTACCGAATTTATACGTATTATAGGAAAATATTGCCTAAGCGTTTTGTCATTCGAAAAGGTACTACAAATACAATTGTTAAACAGTTATGTTTTCTTTACCGAATTTACACTTATTATAGGAAAATATTGCCTAAGCGTTTTGTCATTTGAAAAGGTACTACAAATACAATTGTTAAATACAATTGTTAAACATCATTTTCTGTATAAGTAACTCGATGTTTCTTGCAGTAATTATATAAATTGTGATGTTTTCAATTTGTTTCTTGCATATTATCTACTTGCAGAAGAAACAAATTGAAAACATCACAATTTATATAATTGTTAAACAGTTATGTTTTCTTTACCGAATTTATACGTATTATAGGAAAATATTGCCTAAGCGTTTTGTCATTCGAAAAGGTACTACAAATACAATTGTTAAACAGTTATGTTTTCTTTACCGAATTTACACTTATTATAGGAAAATATTGCCTAAGCGTTTTGTCATTTGAAAAGGTACTACAAATACAATTGTTAAATACAATTGTTAAACATCATTTTCTGTATAAGTAACTCGATGTTTCTTGCAGTAATTACATAAATTGTGATGTTTTCAATTTGTTTCTTGCATATTATCTACTTGCAGAAGAAACAAATTGAAAACATCACAATTTATATAATTGTTAAACAGTTATGTTTTCTTTACCGAATTTACACTTATTATAGGAAAATATTGCCTAAGCGTTTTGTCATTTGAAAAGGTACTGCTTACTATTGTTAAATTGATTATAAACCGGTCTTTGTTAATCTTGTTATTTGAATTAACAGTCTTTGTAACTCCAACTTCGTCGTGCTTATTCGCTAACCTGCTAAATGTCATGTTCTGAACGAGGCCTTTCAGTGTTTCCAAGTGTTTTAGGACTTGAAAATGGTGGCAACACTGAAAGGCCTCGTCCAGAACATGACATTTAGCAGGTTAGCAAATAAGCACGACGAAGTTGGAGATAAACCGGTCTGTTAGGCCGTTGTCGGTTGCTATTTACTGGCGACATCGTCGGCCACGTTTCAGTCCCACCCTCTGGGATATTCTTCAGGTAGGAAAGGGACAGATCTTGGCCTCGCCTAACCTAACCGGCCCGGAAAACGTTGTCGTCTATCGTTCGGTCAAGATCCGCCGCACTTGTTTCTGTAACACTCTTTCGCTTTGCTGCCTGAAGAAGATCCCCGAGGGTCGGACTGAAACGTAGCCGACGATCTCACTAGTAAATAGCAATCGACCGCGGCCTAACAGCCCGATTTATAATCAATTTAATAATATTGACACCGACCGTGTGAGCTTACAATACAAAATACTGCTTACTATTAATTTTTAAGATAGTTTCCAACTATGAACACAAAAATGTTATAAATCTAAACGATGCTACAATTTGAAATTGTTTATGTTAATAAAATTATTAATTAAATTATCCTTGAATATGAATTTGTGCTGTTTAACTGATCCTCCTGAATACGGGTGTACAGGTAAAATAATTAGACATGAAACGGGTGTCTGGATGCGCAGTACCAAAAGACCTCACTGCGCATTCGTAGCATTAACGCGTTGTTTTCGGACCAACTGTTTTGTGTTCAGAACAGCTGCACGGTTGGTCTGTCATATGGTTGTGTGTCGTGGTTTGTCACCTCACGCCCCTCTTCCTGCACTGTCTTCCCTGCCACAACTACGATCTTCGCGACAGTTTCATGTCTTAATATTTCATCTGTACCATTAATGGTGCAGATGTGTATGTGTGTAACGAGTAGATGGGGGTCGGCGAGAAAAAATAATTTGTTTAGCGATCCCCGTTGCCAGATGTTGAGAAACAGTGGTGTACGCCTCGTCACAGTACGGACGAGACGTCTGTTATTATTAATATCTGCAAAACGTGGAATTCAGCCGAGAGAGTGTTTGTTATCAAAAGTTCCTACTGCGCAGGTCCACAGGTAAAAAATTCCCCTACTATATATTGTGTTACAGGTTATCAGACCGTGTGCAAATAAGTTACATTTTATAGTAAGTCTGCATGTAAATAAGATAAGTTACTGTTATGAGGAACGTATGAATCGACATCGTCAGTAAATTAGAAGTTGCTCATTTAACTCTGAGAGAATTAGCCGAGCATGTACGTACACATTTCGCTGACGCTAGAGATCCAGTGAAGTTATACTCGCTCAAGTTGTGTAAAATAGGACGAGAAGCTCGACACTACCTGTAGTGTTGTATTGCAACTCAGACGTTGGCAACTGTATCCGTTACTACTGTTTAGTCATTAGTGTGTTGCATTCTCATCTGTTTCAGGTTTTTTGTGACCGCTAACTGACGTACGATAATCTTTTTTGTTTCAGGTAACGGAATGTACTATCGTGCAGAGTGTGACAGTGGTGTGACCCAGCGGGTAAGATTGTCCTGTTTTTCAATCGTGTAGTGTGTTCGTGTCTGCGTGTGTACGTGCGGAAGTATGGATTGTACGCATCCAATTTATTTAGTTAATCGATTACATATCAGCTTAATTAAGTATACATAATATTTTAAATTTAAATCACCGATTACAGAAATACAACCAGAGGCATATACCTATGAGAAATTTCGCTTATGGCAAGCATTAAAATTGTGCTCTTTCCAAATATAAACTCATCTTTTATCTACCTTTACTATGTTAGGACAACAATGCAAAGTAGTTTTATTTGTGATTTATAATTTATTTAACTAATTACACTAAAAATACGATAAACAAATTACAATTTTCGTAATGTCGTACAGAAACAAAAAAAATTCGGTTGCAAACCTGGCGTTTCAAGTAGCGGCCAGATTATGCGGTTGCAAACCTGGCGTTTCAAGTAGCGTCCAGATTATGCGGTTGCAAACCTGGCGTTTCAAGTAGCGGCCAGATTATGCGGCATGCATGCGATAACTTATACGCCACTGAACAGTAGTCATTACCAACCAGAACTATTCAAAATTTCAGTGAAAGTCTGTAAATACTTAACGTAGGTCTGTTTCTAGGCCATTTGCTTGTGTTAAAATAAGGCTTATAATTAATATTGTATAAATAATTACATGGAAGGAATCTCAAATGCATTATTAATTATCTTATTTTTAAATGTCTTATCTCTTAATTTTCCTGAAGGAAATGAGGAGTCCAACCTTCAAGGTAGTCCCCCCCCCCCCCAAGGAGGAGCTCCAGTTATGCCACTGTCTCTGAATACAAAGGGATATAAAAAATGGGTAGGTGCCTTCATAAAGGATAAAAGAGTTACTACGTCCAAGGTTACATGAATTATGTTTACTCGACCACTTATTTCTGGTAACAAATTCGAAACCTCGACACGGCGCATACCGCCTCTGATTTTCGAAAGGACCTACGGCTGGAACAAACTTATCCGACGGTTGCACCGGGCTTCTCTAGTTAACATCCTGTCAGCTTTATGTCCTCCAAAGGTGGAGCCGGGGGGGGGATCCCCTGGGGACAAGAGGAAGGAGCCTATACCGCAATCCCCAGTGGCTCCGACTTCTTTTATCGCCACCTGACACACATCGCCTCAACCAGGGGTGAACTGGTATTTAGAGTGGATTGTATGTCCTGCGAACGGGAGCCAGGGTTTCGGCGTTCCTGGTAAAGTAGCTGTGGTCCCAGTGGTCGTAGCCAGTGTCATGTGCAGTGAACCGTAGTAGCATTGATAGCCTCCACGCGACGTATCCCTGTTTTGAGAGGTCCGCTCATTTTGAAGCGCTGTATGGCTGGCTGAACACCCCCCCCCCCCAGGTAGGCCTGAGGCTACGACTCTGGGAGGTTGTGGGTTGGAGTTATATCGCTTATTACCGATGGCTCCTTCTGCTTCCGAAAACTCCACCCTAGCAACGCACGCTGCCTTCCGGGACGCGGAGTTACCTGATCTTCGGCGGTATCAGGACTGATAATCGGAACAAAGCGTACGTACAACCCTCGGTAGCGCGACCTGACGCTCGGGACTGTGTATTTGTGTAACCGCCACTGCAGGAGTCTGCACGTGACTTGATTTCGGGAGCTAGCCCCCTCCTTCTCTTCTCTGGGCACCGAAACGCTGCCTTCACGTGGCTCCCACTGGGCAACGTCATATCTTGTACCAACACTTTATGTTTTTACATGCCGTAGTGGCGAATTGCGTTTGTCTCCTTGTGAGGAGAGGTTTCCAGACCCGCTCGTTGACGTATCCAGTGGATGGAGAAGCAAGGACTTTTCGTGCATTTGTCTGGGAAGCGCATGTGGTTTTGTGTGGGTATATAGAACTAAAGGGAGCGGAAAGGGGTCTTCGGAAGTGGTATGGGTTGCGTGCCCGAGGTAGAGTGGTGGTACTAGGTTACCAACCTCCGCATTGCACGTCAGCCGACTGTCTAGGTGATCGCTCCATCAGACTCAACACTACCACTATAGACAGCTTTCGAGTAGCTCAGAAACTCCTCACCGACGTTTCCATTCCTTACTATACCTATGCTTTTCCGAAGGAGAGGGAATTGAAAGTTAAAATAATCGCCCTGAAAGTTGAGGAACTTGAGCACGTCCTGGAATGTAAGGGCTATAATGCTAACATATTACCCGTCTCTTCTCCCCCGGGAGGCGTCATGCTCGTAACACCTTTCTGGCTAAAATTCATAAGGTAAAAAACTACGAAACTATATTGATTCCCTCCTTTACCTGTGGGTAAAGGTTCAGTCTTTTGAGTCCAGACCCGGTCCGTAGCAGCGTTATAACTTCCAGCGGCACGGGCACAGTTGATTATTTCCTCGTATATCCACATGACGTGTGCGCCGAGGTGAGCTTCATCACAAAGTCAACTTGTTTATGTAGAAAAATACTGAAGTGTAAAATTTCAAAAGTCTAAGAAGACGATTATTGTAAAGTCTGGTATTTTATAAGAATACTTATATTTATGTTAGTGTATGTATATTATTTAAACGAGGTTTTAACAATATTATAAGCGTCAGCATTAGAAAAATGTATATATTCACCTAAAACAAGTAAAGGTGTCGATATAATGACGTAGGTTTTCTTTGACCTGGCACTTAAGATGAATCTGTTACTTTTTTTCGCCTTCTCAAAACGAACGTCATAGAATGCAAAGAGGTACTACTCAAACTGTAGTCCGTTTTAGTAGTAAGTCGAAGGGATGTCTGACTTTGATCTAAAGGTAGCAGTGTAGGCAGTGTAATATTCTTTTATACAGTGTATTCTAATTAAAATGATAAAGAGAGCGTTTAGATGCTAGTCTGTTTTGTAACGCTGGCACATTTTTGTTAGTGTTAATGTTGTTTCTTAATTCAAGTCGTTGGAAGAAAAATACATTAACTCTTTGCAAACGAGTAATTATCCCCCAAAGGAAAAAAATAATTAATGACATCATTAAAGAGATAAGAAAAATAAAGGATAGAGTAAAGAGAATGAATTTGGACACTAAGTTGAGATCTGCTGTCTCAGATGATTATGATCAAGTTGCGTAGATTAATTTAATGATGTTATTTAATTTCACATTGTTACGAGCGAAAAGTATTAAGCGTTTTAAAAGTTTTTCGTAATTTATTAAGGGCAGTGTTAATGACTCTCGGCGGTTTCGCCGAATGCACA
Source organism: Magicicada septendecula (assembly GCA_034769895.1). Taxonomy (NCBI): domain Eukaryota; kingdom Metazoa; phylum Arthropoda; class Insecta; order Hemiptera; family Cicadidae; genus Magicicada; species Magicicada septendecula. The sequence goes on along the minus strand of CM068369.1, from coordinate 93,912,022 downwards.
CTCTAAGAAAGACTACTTTCTACCAGCGATGGTTGCTATTTTTACCGACGCTGAACGCGAGAAAAACTGGCGCTCGACTGAGTTTTCGATTAGTGAATTATGTGGTTCACTTTGTACGTTGAACGGCGGCGGGCGCGTTTGTCCGGTCTCTTTTCACACCTGGCTGTTAAAATACAGGTGAGGAAAAAATACTTTGAAATGGAACGGCAGCGCTACATTATGCCGTAAACAAATATATCTTTAATAGCCGGCGATGACACCCGTTATGTGCGCGACCCGCGAATGTTTGTTTTACGTTGTTTGTGTTTCTTTTTTTCCGCCGCGGTACAAAAAGTCCAAATTACAGTCGGCAAATACAGTTTTGTGTTTATACGTCGGGTCCAAATCATTAAAATGTAATTTTATTTTCGGCCGCGGTGTTTACTTCGATTTGCTTGGTACGTTTGCCCGTGTTTGCTTTTTTTACGTAATGAAACTTGCTCGGTGTGTGTGTGTGTGTGTGTGTGTGTGTCGAGCACGATGAAACAGGACTGATGTAACCCCGGTTCCATTTGACAAAATTATTCTCACAGAGCACATTTATTTTGCTGTGAGTCACACCGGACCGCTGGACTGTGAAACAACCAATATTGTTATTGAAATTTGTTTCTTGTATTTCACTTATTTTCGCAACCAAGCAGTTATCGCCAGTGCTGTTGTCAAAACAATTTCAAGAAAACGTTTTATAAAGACGGTAAAAATAGCTGCAAAATAATAGATTACATAAGTGGCGTCCAGTCGGTGTGACGTTTAGAATGGAAGTATTATAAATCAAATATTGTAATTGACAATGTTTACAATGGTACACATTTTGTGCAACATATTCCTATAACAAACTGAATTTAATTCGTAGACACTAATTGAATCTGTCAATTTACGTCTCTTAGATGAAATGTAGTCTGCTTACTTATAATATCTATATATATTATAACGATACATAACATAAATTTGATATACTGTAATTTATGTGGCCCCACGTTCTTTGGGACCCAAAATTATACAACGATACCTTTTGTATATGCAGGTTGGAAATAATTATAACAATACCAGGTGTAACTATAATAAGAGTAGTAAATTTATGAGTAGTTAAAATGTCATGTTTATTGTTTTAACAAGCATTATAAATAATAAAACATTGTTAATAATCTCCGATCAAAATATCACTCATTATTAAGTTCATCTCTTAAGCTGTACGGTGTTACACACACATTTAAAACACTCTTACCTCTAGACATGTTAATAATCTTAATCTAGACATTTATTCAAAATGATTTAATAAAAAAAAAATTTTAATGTAATTAAGTTTTATTTTAATTGAATTCATTTACCTCAGATCTGACCTCAGCTTGCTCAGTCTATACCAATGTTTCTTTTTTTTTTTAATAATTTAAAATTATATTGTTTACTCTTAGACTGGCATTTGTTTCGTATTCAAAATTTAAATTATTCGTTTCTACAAAATGCAAATATCAAATCATTTCAATTATTTTACTTTGATAAAAAAAATATACTATCTCAAAATTAAACTCTTTTTTTTCTTCTATATTCATATTTATCTATATGCGATCGCTCATTCTTACGACTAAAAACATTTACGTACGACTCTATTACATTCTTTCTAATTATAAACTTTTTTGTTTTAATTCATTGTCTCTTTATATAGTCTTTATGAGGTCTTTAAAAAAAATCATTTATAAATGCATTATGCATGTCACCTCGAGTTTTGATGACCTTACGACTTATTGACGGGGTCCAGCGTTGTCCAGAGCTGGGTTTCCGTTTCTCCTGGCTTGGCGTGGTCCTGGATATGTCCAGAGTCCAGCGTCGTTCTCCAGCAGTGTGTGGTCCGTCCCAGAGAATTACTATCTGCTGCGAGGTGGATCTCGTTCGGCTGTTAGGCGTCGAAAAAGCATCTCCTAACGTCCAGCATCTCGCGTCGCTCTTTGTAGCTTCTCTGTAGATACTCTTGCTGACTTAAACGGTCCCGGTACTCTACGTTTCCCAAAATAGTGTAAACATAATTACTGAACGTCTTTATTCGTTCGTAGATGAGACTTATAATAAAATAAAACTGTTCTGCCGACGGACAGCGTGTCCGACTGCAACTGTGTTTTGAAAAGAAGAGAAGGGTTTCCAGTCGAACCCTTAATTTATACCCTCTCGAGATTCCGCACCTGTTGGTTCCGAAATTGTCCTGTCGAGACCTGCAGATCACATGATAGCCCCACTCCCGAACCTTTTCATTTATTTGCAATGTTTTGCAAATGGCAATGTTTTGTACGGAATTGAGATAGCACAAATCATAGCTAATTTGATTAAGCACTCACTGTATTAATTTGAGCGTCTTAGTGTAATTTGCGTATTTTTGGCACATTTATTTCGCACTGACTTCGCGTAGTGTGTCCTATTAACGTCATTTTCTTACTGTGGGTACCTATAAAATTTACACACACTTTGGAGCCTTTTGTTTGTTTGTACACTAATTAGTTTTCACACAGTGAATTAAAATAATTATTTTAGTAATTAATAGGGAGGGTAGCTGAGATTCCTGTCTGTACATGCATCACTAACACACACAAGATACACGCGTAACATACATACAATCAAGCAGGTGTTCTTTGCCTGTTGGAACAGGTTAATTTCTCCCCTAGTATAACAATGAAACATTTTTACAATCCCAGACCTGTCCATTTACCCCAAACTTATAATAATTTTACAAATTTTATATTTATTTAAATCAATGCTCAATACAGCATCGCTGGCTGTATCGTTGCAATATATATAACTCAAAGTCTGAGGATTTATGGGTACTAAATACAAATCCACACTGTTACACCGATTGCCACCAAATTTTGCACAGGCAACCTTTGACATAAGGTGAAAAATACTGTCTAACTTGGAATTTGATATTTTGCCCCGTTCGCACGATTTAGGCCTTTTCGTTGACGCGTATAAAGATGTCAACAACACCATGGAGACCAGAATTAATTACCATAGTAGCAAGTAAAGAAACACATGATATTTAGCGGCAGAAGAACTGTACCTTTATCCGTTCCTGCAGTTTTTCATGTTTTTAATATGCGATTGTATCGATATATTTTGTAATTTTGTATACAGATACGTCTATATATTTTGTAATTGTCTTAAACGATTATAAAATTTATGTTTATACTTATTTCTGATGATGCAATGAATAAGTAATGAAATATATTAAATACTACTACTAAAGATGTCAACATACCATGGAGACAAGAATTAATTACCATAATAACAAGTAAATAAACTAAAGCTATTTAGCGGCATCAGAACTGTACATTTATCCATTCCTGCAGTACATTTTCGATGTTTTATATAATATGCGATTGTATCGATATACCGAGTGGCCCATAAGTCAGTTGGCACTAGCAGTATGTAGACGCTCGATTGACTAGCATAGTAGTTACTTGACTTGATTTAAAAAGGATGGAGGCCACTTTGAGCATTTCTTGTAGGTCATGAGAACTATGCTATTAACTATCTGTATGCGTTATCTGTATCTGTATCCCTGCAGCACCTCTACAATGAAAGTGCTATTTGCAATTTTGCCAACTGACTTATGGGCCACTCTGTATTTCGATGTAGAAAAGAAGAAGTGTACTAATTGTAAATTGTCCTATTACTTAATGCAAAGCTTATTTGTGAAGTTAGGTGACAACGGTTTTTGGTTTTTAGTTTACTACTGAAATAAATAAAAGCCATGGTTGAGGAAAACATAACGTTTAATGTGTATATACAATGCTTCTAACACAGTAACACTTAAAATAAAGAATTTAGCGTTTTTGATTTAACAGGTACTTTATAAATATCTCAAAAGGTTTTATAAACGGGTACTTTTAAATCTCCAAAGGCTGTTGCACCAACATAATAATTTAGTACAAGTTAAAATAGTACAAGTGTTGAAAACAGCTTTGGAGAAAATTTTACTAATGAGTACAAAATACGAGCTGACAGAACGCCATACAGACACAGACAATAAAAATTATATTAAAATACTTATTAAAAGTCAAATATTCGTGTGCGAAGCCGCGGGGTAACAGCTAGTTAGTAATAATAATGACTTATTTTACAAGAAACACTAGAGACATTATTCGCCGCATGAGTGTCCGCACTTCGTAGGTGTGTGGAACTCTCGCTCACTAAAGCCACAAATCCTTCTACCATGACACGGATCCACCACGGGACTCAACTTTCGCAATAGGCCTACTTCAGTGTGACGACTCGTGGACGTTCATTTGCATAACGTTGACAGCGGTTCACCTGCTTTCTCCTATTCTGCCACATTATGTACAGAGGCCCTAGCAAGATTGTGTTCTTCTTTCTTCTTTTGGGATAGAAGCTTTTCCACGTACACTATCCCAATGCTTTCAGTATGTGTCATGATGCGTCCGATGACATTGTCTGACTTGATCTGTCTCATTGTCTCTCCAGAGTTAGACTCTCCTCTTTCCATCTGTCACGGACGAAAAACTTGAGAAGCACGTCACCTCAGTCGTGCCCACAAAATACGCAGTTTGGTCTGTCTACTTTCCCGATTTATACAGATAAGACCTGATATAGGCCGTGACCAGTTAAAAACTGTCACAAAACAATTTTTCTCATCCTATTCGCGTCCAATCCACTCGCCTAACTTCTTCATGAGCGTAGCGGTCCATCTTTCCTGCCACTGAACTATACTTAGCCTTGCTCACCGTATTCGCGCCCAGTCCACTCGACTAACTGCTTCATCAGCGTAGCGGTCATTGTTTCCTGCGACTGAACCATACTTAACCTTGCTCCACATATTCGCGCCCAGTCCACTCGGCTAACTCCTTCATCAGCATAGCGGTCCATGTTTCCTGCCAATGAACCATACTTAACCTTGCTCCACGTATTCGCGCCCAGTCCACTCGGCTAACTCCTTCATCAGCATAGCGGTCCATGTTTCCTGCCACTGAACCATACTTAACCTTGCTCCACGTATTCGCGCCCAGTCCACTCGGCTAACTCCTTCATCAGCATAGCGGTCCATGTTTCCTGCCACTGAACCATACTTAACCTTGCTCCACGTATTCGCGCACAGTCCACTCGGCTAACTCCTTCATCAGCATAGCGGTCCATGTTTCCTGCCAATGAACCATACTTAACCTTGCTCCACGTATTCGCGCCCGGTCCACTCGGCTAACTCCTTCATCAGCATAGCGGTCCATGTTTCCTGCCACTGAACCATACTTAACCTTGCTCCACGTATTCGCGTTCAATCCACTCGGCTAACTCCTTCATCAGCGTAGCGGTCCATGTTTTCTGCCACTGAACCATACTTAACCTTGCTCCACGTATTCGCGCCCAGTCCACTCGGCTAACTCCTTCATCAGCATAGCGGTCCATGTTTCCTGCGACTGAACCATACTTAACCTTGCTCCACGTATTCGCGCCCAGTCCACTCGGCTAACTCCTTCATCAGCATAGCGGTCCATGTTTCCTGCCACTGAACCATACTTAACCTTGCTCCACGTATTCGCGCACAGTCAACTCGACTGACTGCTTCATCAGCGTAGCGGTCAATGTTTCCTGCCACTGAAACATACTTAACCTTGCTCCACGTATTCGCGCCCAGTCCACTCGGCTAACTCCTTCATCAGCATAGCGGTCCATGTTTCCTGCGACTGAACCATACTTAACCTTGCTCCACGTATTCGCGCCCAGTCCACTCGGCTAACTCCTTCATCAGCATAGCGGTCCATGTTTCCTGCCATTGAACCATACTTAACCTTGCTCCACGTATTCGCGCACAGTCAACTCGACTGACTGCTTCATCAGCGTAGCGGTCAATGTTTCCTGCCACTGAAACATACTTAACCTTGCTCCACGTATTCGCGCCCAGTCCACTCGGCTAACTCCTTCATCAGCGTAGCGGTCCATGTTTCCTGCCATTGAGCCATACTTAACCTTGCTCCACGTATTCGCGCCCAGTCCACTCGGCTAACTCCTTCATCAGCATAGCGGTCCATGTTTCCTGCGACTGAACCATACTTAACCTTGCTCCACGTATTCGCGCCCAGTCCACTCGGCTAACTCCTTCATCAGCATAGCGGTCCATGTTTCCTGCCACTGAACCATACTTAACCTTGCTCCACGTATTCGCGCACAGTCAACTCGACTGACTGCTTCATCAGCGTAGCGGTCAATGTTTCCTGCCACTGAAACATACTTAACCTTGCTCCACGTATTCGCGCCCAGTCCACTCGGCTAACTCCTTCATCAGCATAGCGGTCCATGTTTCCTGCCACTGAACCATACTTAACCTTGCTCCACGTATTCGCGCCCAGTCCACTCGGCTAACTCCTTCATCAGCATAGCGGTCCATGTTTCCTGCCACTGAACCATACTTAACCTTGCTCCACGTATTCGCGCACAGTCAACTCGACTGACTGCTTCATCAGCGTAGCGGTCAATGTTTCCTGCCACTGAAACATACTTAACCTTGCTCCACGTATTCGCGCCCAGTCCACTCGGCTAACTCCTTCATCAGCATAGCGGTCCATGTTTCCTGCCACTGAACCATACTTAACCTTGCTCCTCGTATTCGCGCCCAGTCCACTCGGCTAACTCCTTCATCAGCGTAGCGGTCCATGTTTCCTGCCATTGAACCATACTTAACCTTGCTCCACGTATTCGCGCCCAGTCCACTCGGCTAACTCCTTCATCAGCATAGCGGTCCATGTTTCCTGCCACTGAACCATACTTAACCTTGCTCCTCGTATTCGCGCCCAGTCCACTCGGCTAACTCCTTCATCAGCGTAGCGGTCCATGTTTCCTGCCATTGAACCATACTTAACCTTGCTCCACGTATTCGCGCCCAGTCCACTCGGCTAACTCCTTCATCAGCATAGCGGTCCATGTTTCCTGCGACTGAACCATACTTAACCTTGCTCCACGTATTCGCGCCCAGTCCACTCGGCTAACTCCTTCATCAGCATAGCGGTCCATGTTTCCTGCCATTGAACCATACTTAACCTTGCTCCACGTATTCGCGCACAGTCAACTCGACTGACTCCTTCATCAGCGTAGCGGTCAATGTTTCCTGCCACTGAAACATACTTAACCTTGCTCCACGTATTCGCGCCCAGTCCACTCGGCTAACTCCTTCATCAGCATAGCGGTCCATGTTTCCTGCCACTGAACCATACTTAACCTTGCTGCTCGTATTCGCGCCCAGTCCACTCGGCTAACTCCTTCATCAGCATAGCGGTCCATGTTTCCTGCCACTGAACCATACTTAACCTTGCTCCTCGTATTCGCGCCCAGTCCACTCGGCTAACTCCTTCATCAGCATAGCGGTCCATGTTTCCTGCCACTGAACCATACTTAACCTTGCTCCACGTATTCGCGCCCAGTCCACTCGGCTAACTCCTTCATCAGCATAGCGGTCCATGTTTCCTGCCACTGAACCATACTTAACCTTGCTCCTCGTATTCGCGCCCAGTCCACTCGGCTAACTCCTTCATAAGCATAGCGGTCCATGTTTCCTGCCACTGAACCATACGTAACCTTGCTCCTCGTATTCGCGCCCAGTCCACTCGGCTAACTCCTTCATCAGCGTAGCGGTCCATGTTTCCTGCCACTGAACCATACTTAGCCTTGACCTTTGAGCGTCTAGTTTCCCTGCTTCGGCCTTCCTCTCATAAAGCTGCATTCTCTTCTGTGGATCAGTTGGAAGTATTCCTGTGACTACAAGGACAGCGGACTCCGAGACCGTAAGGTAAGAGCAAGGCACTTTGAGTACGCCATTTCGCTGCGTTGCAGACATCCTTCTTCTTTATTTCTAGACTTTGAGCGCATCTCAGCTCCATAAAGCAGTACTGAGGGTGTAAGTGGCATCAGTAATTGGCGATTGTAAGATATGGAGTCGCTGGTGATACTTAGCGCTGTGGTCACGGTTGCAGCTTTATCGTCCGCACTCTGTCCCCAGGAACTTCACAGCTCCTTTTGTCTTCATATTTTCTTCCTCTGTCTGAATGAGCAGGATGTTGAGCAGGCGCCTCCCTATAAACAGCACAATTTTCTGTTTTTTCGGTTGTCAGTTTTAACCCGTGATCCTGCCTCCAAGAATTTACATGCCTCATAATTTGCTTTAGTTTTGTCTAACTCAGCTCTACATTAATAATAATAGCAATACAGAAAATTTGCTTATATAGAAGATTTGCAGTAATAGAATGCCGCGATATTTCAGAGACATATTTTGAGAGGGTCGTTGGAAGCCAGAAAGTTAAGAAGTCAGTGGATTACAATAGGAAGCACGATGACACGTTTGGGATTGGACAGCGGCAAATGAATATTCGTTTAGCCAATTTCAAGAGTTTTTAATTGTTAAAATATTATTATTTGTTTCTTTTTTCTATTTGTATCGGATCTGAGGACCACATGCCAATTTCAATTATTATTCCTTGTTCTTTTCTTTTTCTCCAACATTTTTTCTTCTGTTCACTGTGTCTCTTCTTCCTGTCCTCAGTCCACTTTGAACCTGCGTTTTTCTCTCTCTTACCGTGGATTCCTTCCATTTTTAACACTTTTGCCCGAAAAACTTCTCTTTCAATTGCTTCTTCTGCGTTTATATTATTTTTTTTCTAAATCCTTTTTGACTTCTTTAATCCAAATTAATTTTGACTTCTTTCCCCACAGATATTTGAAGATCTGTTTTGTTAACCTGTTGTCGTCCTTTCTATATAAATGTCCAAAAAATGCTAGTCTTCTTTTTCTCACTGTTTCTGTTATCTTTTCTATACTTTGATATATTTCATCATTACTTCTTAATTTCCAACCTTCTGAAATTTTTCGTGGGCCTGATATTTTCCTAATAATTATTTGTATTTTTTTACACGAACAGGCCAACCGTGGACCACGCGAATATCATTTCCTTTCCTTCTCCTGCCAGAAGGCACTCGTTCGCACACTATGCGCCGCCTTCGTTTCCACTGTCCACCTCTTTCTCGTCTTCTTCTCACCGCAGAGAACCTCAAGATTTTGAATTTTGTTTCTGTATGTGTTTCTATCCACACAGTCGTTCAAAGAAATACCCAGTTTCATCATTCCCTCCTTGAGTTGTTTGGTGTATCCGGTCAGACTGGAAAGTTGCCAAATGTAGTTGAAGATGTGTTTATTTAATCTGGACCGATCCATCCGAACCACATGTCCAAGGAATCTCAGTCTTTTCCTTCGGAAATCCGTTTCCAGACTTCCATATCCCTGTACAGCTCTTCTTTGGGTCTATGCCTGTACCCATCTTCAGTTTTCTTGGGGGCATAAATTTTCCGAAAATTCTTCGTTCAATTTAAGAAGAGGTTCCAGATTTTGAAAGCACATGCGTGCATGATCACCGGCCTGATCACAGTGCTACAATGGCGGACTTTCGCACTTCTGGAAAGGTTTTTCTTTCCGTACAGTTTCCGGGTTAGAGTAATAGCCTTTGCTAATTTGAGTTTCCTTATTTTAAAGGATTCTTTGTCTGAGGCGTTCCGGGATATGTTTTCCCCAAGATATTTAAAATTGTTAGTATATTTTATTTCTCCATACGTAGTGTCAAGGCACGTTTTCGGGAATTTAAATAGGGTGGTCATAATTTCCGTTTTAGCAAAGGAGATTTGGAGGCCAGTTTACTCCGCCATCTCTTTGAGATCTTCTACTTGCTTTCTTGCTTCTTCTTCTGAGTGAGCGAAGATGGCAAGATCATCCGCGAAAGCTAAACAGCTTAATTCTACGCCTTTGGATTTGTTACCTATTCTAACCGTAGTGGAATTGACTTTATGGAAGGTTTTCATTACTTTATCTAGGTCACAGTTAAAAGAGAATAGGGGGGAGGCCAGTTTACTCCGCCATCTCTTTGAGATCTTCTACTTGCTTTCTTGCTTCTTCTTCTGAGTGAGCGAAGATGGCAAGATCATCCGCGAAAGCTAAACAGCTTAATTCTACGCCTTTGGATTTGTTACCTATTCTAACCGTAGTGGAATTGACTTTATGGAAGGTTTTCATTACTTTATCTAGGTCACAGTTAAAAGAGAATAGGGGGGAGTCCAACCCCTTGACATTATTTGTATTTATTATTAATATTATTTTGTTAATTAATTTAGTCTTATTCATTTACTAAAAACCATTGATAAGTAATGTTGACATTTTACTAGAAAAACCTCATATCTCTGTAGTTTGCAATTACATTCTGTGTCTAGCGATCAGAATTTATATACAAACGCTTGTGGATAGATCTAACACGAACGCAGGCAAACGTATAGGTCGTGTTGTCACAGACCGTACGAATGGCGTACACACATTCACGCGCACGGCTGCCATAATTATGGTAAGAGTTCGCCGATGTTTGTATTTCATTAGTTAGAGACTGATCAGAGTTTGACTTCAAAGACTCGTCCTCGTAGCTGAGTAAATACTCGGGACCATTACGTGAACAGTCTGACCCAACCCAGCGTTGTGTGTTTGCGCGCCTTCGGTAACCCAGTCACTGCTAATTTTTCGTTTCTAGTTTCCTATTCTGTTCGACGTGTTAAATAATTACAATTCATTTGTCAGCGTTCTAATTTTTAATTGAAATGACGGTGTAACCGCATGAGCAATTATTGGTATAGACAGCCAACGATCCACATTATCTATACTGACATGTAAAACAAATACCAGTAGACAGAATACACCTCACTTCTCATTCTTATACGAAAATGTCAACTTAGGCGTTGACAAAACGCCTACCGATAAAGTCCATATCGGTATCGTCAAAAATAAATTATTTTTAAATGAATGCTCGTTTCACAAAACCTGAAAATATACTGTTAAATAGACCACCAGGTTAAATAGACCACCAGGTTAAATAGACCACCAGGTTTTTATATTTGTTATCATCATCACCATCATCATCTTCACAACACGGCAAGGTGCTGCCTGTTCCGTCTCTTCCTGGGTCTCTACCCACACACCTATGTCCTGTAGGTTTGTATTTCCAGACTTGTTTGACCAGTCTGGAAACTGACATTCTTTCTGAGCTTTCCCTCCACCGTTGTTTGTAATCTTTTAATTTTCCATTCAAGTTAAAAACTTGTCTCTATTCTCTTACGGCCTCTTTCTTTATACGGGCAAGTTTAGAACATCTTTTATCTCCTCATAAGAACGTCATTTCTGAGGCCTGTATTTTACTGTCGTGTCACAATTCGCACCCATAGGACAGTATAGGGATTGCCATAACTTTGTAAAAATTTTGTATCTCAACGTAGCCTAGCTTGTTTCTAAAAACACATTTCGTTGTCCCACAGACCGTCTGGAACATACCTGACTTAACATGAGTATCATGATTCCTATTTGTGCTCATAAAAGGGTTTTCCTGTCAGTTTCACGAAGAGAAACTACTAACAAAACCTTTATATATATCAAAAAAGTAATGAAATATTATAAACTCCTGAAGCAGTATTGATTTTGGAGATGTAGCTCTGAACTACTGTGAGCTGTTTTATTAAGTAAATATTGAGCTTGAACATTGAAAGTGGAACTATTTTGGAAAATTTAAATTGATATTATTTTAACTAATATAGAGATAGTACTAAATACAGAATAGAGCGGTAGTTATTTCGTCGACTTAAACAAATTCAGTTTGTACAAGCTGATACAGACGAACAGTAACAAACGTTAACTTGTCATTCCGTCGCCACGTTTCAAATTGGTTATGGCCAGAATTTGTAAACTGGACTGTCTATTGTGAATGTTAGATTCCAGCGAAGTAATCACGTTTAGAACAGAACTCTGGCCCGAACAGTCGCTTCCTTCCAACGACATCTTACACTAATGCTGACTACTTTCTTTCCCTATACATTAAAAAGACGTTTGTACTGTAAAACAGGGGTGCAGAATTTGTCCGAATGCGCGAACGTGGTTCGCGGGAATTTCGGGGAAATTTTTCTCAGTGACGAAAAACATAAATCACGACGAAAATATCAACTGATGTTGTATTCACATCATTTTTACAATTATTAACTAGAATAATTGATCTGTAAAATAAATTTTGAAAAGAAACATTCATCCTTATGAGAAAAAAGATACCAACATCATTCCCCCCGAGCAGTGACTCATAGAATCAAGTTTCGACAGGCAAGGGACGGAGCGATAAGGCGCAATATTTATGTATGTTCTCAAAATAAAACAGGATAAATTTGTATTTTAACAATTACCATATTTAGTTAGTAATATTTTTAGCATGTCTCTTAGATTAAACCTACACATTTAAAGTGCCCTCTTCAGTGATCATCTTCCATTGCAGCCATCACGTTACAGCCAATATTACCCTATTGTGTTTGTTGAGTTGTGATTGTGAATGTATTTCTTGTTCTTAAGATAAATTTTTGAGTAAATTAAGTGTCTGCAACCTATATTTTTATTACTTCTCTTGTTGTCATTCGTCACATACAATAAATTGGTTGGTAAAATATAATAAACCGTCGCGTTAGATTTGGGGAAATTCCCTAGCGAGAAAATTGTGTTCGGGGGAAATCTCAGGAGTCTGAACATTTTCTGCACCCCTGCTGTAAAGTACAACAGCATTAAGACCATCATTATTTCTCCTGCAAAGATTTCTAGTAAATAAGCGAAACAAACCTTATAGTAACAACTGTGTTTAATAAAACTGCCTGACGTCGTCACAGTCCGGTTACATTACTGATATATTCGTTTGTTTACATATTTTGATGGTGAATACTATGTTAAGGATGTGATGATACTTCAATTGATTTATTTTTGTAAGTATTTAAATAATAATACTCATTTTTCTACCGTGGTCCGGTGTTAGGAGACTGCAGGCTTGAGCCGCCACACAGCACTACGCTTCAGCCGCCTGTTTACATTAACCGTTATACCGGTTACTCATTTTTACAGACTGTGTCGACCTGGGGGCTGAAAATCGCAACCTTCACTATATGGTGCCTCACGATAAATCGTGAACTTTTATTAAATTTCTTAATAAGTAAATCTTTGAGTTTCTTGCAGGATTCTGGTATTATCAAATTATTATTATATGTTATGTAGTTGAATACTATTGAAACATTGTAATTCACAAAATAATAATATAAAAATTCTTGTAAAAAGTTTTGTTATTATTAATGTATTATCAAATTGTAATTACTTCTGAAAGTATATTGTATTATTTTTATTGTTTTCATTTCTTTCTAAGTAACTCTTCGAGTTTCGTGCACGATTCTGATATTAGCAGATTGTAATATTTACAAATCTAATGTAGTCACATATTGTATAATTAATAAACATCAATTTCCAGACATTCAAAACATGAAATTAATTAAAAACATACAAAAAAGATCAAAAAATGAATATTTGGGAATATCTTAATATTTACAAACACAGTAACAATAATTTAGTAATTAAAGAACAAAGTCAAATAAAATCAAAACAAGATGATCTATTGAAAAGCTTAAATATATTAAAATAAATAATAGATAAACATTAAATATTTCCAGTATAATCGTCAAAACAGCTGATTCAGTAAATAAACATTACAACAGTCGAAAATTTAAATCGATTATTCGTTATTTTATATTAAAGTCGAATCAAAACGATAATTCATTAATTCACTTGAAACCTCTGAAGATACAGGCAGTGAAACGTGCGTCAGGTTAATTAAAACAATAAATATAATATAATCTGCTTGCAGATGTAATTATAATTTTATTAAATTATATACTTTACTATTTCAGTAAAATAAATAATTAAATATATTTATTTGTTTCACTTATCAGAGATGTTGGTCAGAGTTTTTCGAAACGGTTTATGTGCGATGATTTCTTTGACTAAAGATTTTGTTAGAGTAGATTCGTGTTTAGTTTCATTGTATCAAGAAATTTAATATATAAATTGAGCTACATAAAAGGCACTTTAAAAGCGTAACTCTTGTAAAATAAACAGACAACCCAACCCTTCTTACCAAATCTTTTCAAAAGTAGTCGTGACTAGCCGAAGGCTCCCTTGTTTGATTCAGAAATATTTTACTGTTATGTAAATTTATCGTTTACGCTTTAGGCTGCAGTGTAAACTCGAGTTTCGATTGAAAGACGAGGAGACATACAGTACAGAATACAACATAAGTCATAATTATGTGTACGTTCTAATTATAACTTCTGGGAAGTCAGGTATAGCCTACAGTTCATCTACAGTAGAAGAAAAATTGTAGAAGTGAAACGAAAAATTTTTTTAAATTTTTTTACTCCTACCATTCCGTTTGGATCTCAACAAAAATATTTGTTTTCGTCTTAAGGACTAAGGAGGCCTGGAGTTCCCATTATTTTAACTTTGTCGTGAATCTAGGGTTTCCGTGTAGTCTTGGCATTTCCTCTGGGCGTCGATCAGGTTCACCAGATTAAGTGTCTGCAACCTATATTTTTATTACTTCTCTTGTTGTCATTCGTCACATACAATAAATTGGTTGGTAAAATATAATAAACCGTCGCGTTAGATTTGGGGAAATTCCCTAGCGAGAAAATTGTGTTTTCTCCATATCACCATACATGTTTTCCATATATATCACCATACATATCACCATATATGTTTTCTCCATATATCACCAGACACATCGGTTTAAAATTGTTTTCTTTTTTTTATAGATTACTTTAACAAATAACGGACAAGGTCACTTTCATTAACATATTTCAGAGTGAATAATCTTCTCTTAGCTCTTCCTCATAGTTACTGATTCGTTAGTTTTTTAATACTCCAAGGAACTGTAATTGTTTTTACTGCAATCGATACACGTGCGAACCGAATCATCAATTAGCACAGCTGATCAGATGATAAAAAATTACAACATAATGGTAACGTTCCGTCAAATATTGGTAGTAACTATATACAATTTCTGTAATCGTATCTCCGTTTGAGTGAAGATGGAAACACAAGGAATGAGTAAATATGTAGTAGCTGATATGGTTCTTTGTTCTAATTCTGCAGTTCTTCCTCTGTTTCGTGTGTGTCTTACGTATAGGCCAGACAGTTCACACATTACCATATAGGATTTTCCGTACCTACTGGGCTGTCTGGCTACAAATAAGCTGTAGTGATAAGTAATAGAGAATACTTAACATAGAAATGTTTGTGCGACAATCGAAGGAAAGGAAAACATAAACCCCGGAATTAAATTAACACCATCCAGTCAGCGTGTCAACACATTGTTATATGAAAAAAAAAAAAAAAAAAAAAAAAAAAAAAAAAAAAAAAAAAAAAAAAAAAAAAATCTACATTGAACAGTTTTCCACTCGAGCCAAATATACAAAGAATAGAATCTTAGAATGTCAATCCAGAAAACAAAAGTTATGTTCTCTAGAGGAAAGAATCCGATACGTTCCAAGATAATTATAAACAATCAGGCTACAGGACAGGTATCTCATTTCAGTTTTTTTACGGTGCGGTGTAACTTATGAGTATGACAACGACATCGATATAAGAATAAATAGATTTCAAATGGTATGTGGTACTATACACAGAACACTGGGAAATGCGACAAGGAAAGACACCATGATAGAATTCTATAAAGTAACGGCAACGCCTGTTTTAACTTATGGAAGTGAAACTTAGACGATGACGTGAAATGATGAGGGGAGAATACAAACAAGTGAAATGAAGTTTTTGAGAAAAACCAAAGGTTGCACCCTTAGCGATAAAACACGAAATGAAGATATAAGAACCGAGTTAAGTGTAAATTCTATGGCCAGCATAATAAGGGAAGGACAAATAAAATGGAGGCAGTAAATCGAGAGAACGGAAGATATGAGACTACTTAAACAGGTAATAAGATGCAGACCTCAAGAAAGGCGAGATGTAGGTAGACCAAGAAAGAGATGGCTTCAGTGAAGACGGAACAGGCTGTAAGCCTATACCTTGATGTGGAGGAGAAGAAGAAGAAGAATACTTAACCAAAAGTCATTTTGAATGTTTGAGCGAATAAAATTAGATTTCAGATTTGCTTTTTCACGATTTGTTAGTGTTTACTTTCCATGTTCCATAAGGAAATGGAAGTATGGTCATGGCGAAAAAAATCGTGTTCGAGATAATGGCAGATTCTGATTGTACTACCCTCAAAACATGAAAAAAGTCATTTTTCGAAAAGTGTCTGTGTGTAGAATGTTTCTATGTCAAACGATAACTGCCGCAAATTCAAACAGAATCAATTAATTTTTTGCATACAGTTTTGAATTGTAGAGGACTCGAGGCCTATAGACTTTGGTGAAGCTCGATTAAGGGGAAGGGGTAGTTTACCTGCAACATTTTACGTTTTAACAAAAGTAAAGTGCTTAATTTTGATAAATAAAGTATCCTTAAAAGAAGGTCATAATAATCCACTGTAGAAAGGTAGATGAAATATCTATAAATGAAAGTGGTAGTTGAAGGGGAAGGGGGTAATTTTCTATAAATTAAAATGTAGTTGATGATGGAGAAAGTAAATTTTATAAGTTTTATATGTGTAATACGTTATTGACAATAAAGAAGTAGTTTCTATGGAAACATTTCATTTCACTTTAACAAAATTTTATATTTTTTCATTTTAATTTAAATCATGTATGAGAGAAAATATATCGTTCGTGGCGTGGCAGGCAAGCATATCTCAATTATCTAATGTTTACGTTTCCATTTTATTATTATGATTACCGCAATAAAAAAGCAGGCAAGACACACGCACACACACACAATTCGCGTTATTTCTGGCCTCGCTCATGTTTATTTTCTTACATTTGGATGCTTTTGTTATCGATTTGCTTCCTGTGGATCGCTGGGCAGTGTAACTGCACGTGTTTACAGAGGAACGGTTCATAGACAGGCTTTTCGTCTTTAGGGAATGAACCCTTTTCAAGATGCTCAGGGTCCATGAGTGACTTCGGAGCGCTTCGGAGGAGGGATGATTATATGCGTAGTTGGTTTCTTTATAAGAATAAAGTAAGCCAACCTAATTTTTATGGATAAAGTGACTGAAAATAACATTATATTAAACGACTACCCCATAATTACAAAAATATCTATAAATGGTGAAATTAGTTTGATGGTGGACGATATTTTTTTAGAAATTACCGAACCGAATTCAAGTAAATTATTTTAAACATAAATCTTACAACATGGAAGTCATGCATGATTCTCCATACCGATTTTTATTTGTTGATATTAGATTTCTGTTCGAACTCTTTGTCTTGGGTTTTTAAATTGATGATGCTTTTTTCTATCGGGAGAAGTTAAGATAAATCCAAACAGACGTACAGTACAGCGTGCGCATGATTACCTGACGGGGTGACAGCGAGTCGCTGCTTGTTTGGTTTGGTTTGGTTTGGTTTTGACACCACAATTGTTTACGCGCACTTCACAGCAAACCCGATTACAGTTAAAAAACACAGCGTTTTGTTTGTTGCTTTCAATGCAGTCAAGTGAAAATTCGTTTTTAACTTTCGAATAATTTTTATTGCGTTACAGTAGTTTCGTTTTGTTACTTTTTAATTATTTTTGCGATGCGGTGGGATTTACCACCCTCTGACTACTAGCTGAACTGAATACTAGCTAGCCATCTCTTTTTTATCTGTATTGTACGTTTAATGGAACGAAATAATATTTCTTTCAATTAGTCAGTCCATTTGTAAAACATTTGTTAAGCGGAGTTTGAACACCACAATAAAGCAATCCGACGCGTATAAATCATTCACGGTGCGGAGTTTGCGAGATCTCTGTTGGCTTTTTAGGTTGCAATAACGGTTAACCGTTGTTAGTCACCAAACACGCCATTAAACGTGGCGATGAATGCGTACGGATACTGTCGTCGCAACCGGTATTACAGAAGAAATGAAATCCTGTCAGTATTCGAACACTAAGGAATTTGATTTTTCCGTCAATCGCATCAAACAATCTACTGCGTGGAAATTAGCTGCAAGTATTGCTTAGAGAGATGGAAAGACAATTTATTATTACAGATAACTTTGTAAGATCATAAATAAACTGCGGGTCGGACATCATTCATCATCGTCATCATTGGCTCGACAGCCCTTTGTGAGCCCTGGCCTTCTTCAGAAGATTTCGCCATTCTTCTCTATTCTTAGCCACACTCCTCCAATTTCTAATTTCAAAGAGTCCTGATGTCCTGACTCACTCCGTCCATCCGTCTCAGTTTTTGCCTTCCAACTTTCCTTTTACCCTCTGGCTTTGCATCAGACATCTTCCCAACAACTCTACTCTCGCTAACACGTACAATGTGTCCAGCCCATTCCAATATTTTTAATTTAATAAAGGTGGCCACATCAGGCTCATCATACAAATTCCAAAGTTCTAAATTATATCTTTTCCTCCAGGCTCCCCTCTCTTCCACTGGACGGGTCTGACATCAAACATGAATAATACACAACCAGTATAACAAAGTTGTTTTGGAATGGTATAGAGCTACTGCATACAACAGTCAGTAACAAAGTTTGGTCGATTGAAATTAGGCCAGTATAAAGATATATTTTTTCAGTTGTATGTAGCAAGTGGTTTTTTAAAACGTAACCAAGAATCTGAAGACGAATTATCCTTAACGTTAGCCGCTTATTGGTGGTCTATATTGGTCACCGTTTCGGGAATGACGCAAGCGAAGTGATGAAATGATGTAAGTTTAATTAAACTGATAAATTGATGAACGTTTCTGGTGATTGTGAGCGTGAATGTGTTGCGATGGTTTTCAATTACGGAAAAGCAATTGTTCTTAATTTTGGCTGTTAACGAATTTTATTTCAAGAACTTAAAACACGCGGGGGAATCGTGAACAAATATTTTACTCTTCATTACTAACAAGGTCCTTAGTGGCGTAGAAAATTATTCGCCAATGAAACTTGAGTCCAAGTCTTCCTAGGATTATTAGCAGTAAACGAGAACAACAAAAAATATTCGTAGGAAGCATGATGGGGTTTCTCACGGTAATATGTAGCAATTCTACCTTCGACAGAGAAACAGATAAGTATTTTCTTCACTAAACCCATAATAAATCGAAACAACATAAAGTAATCTTGTCAACATAGAGAACAATAAATTTGTTATTTAATTTTTGTAATATTTTCGTGCAGAATTAGCTACGTGAACGGTGACGATTCTGGGGTACGTTTTTATATTGATTAATGTTTCGTTTGGTCTACCTGGTTGTGGAGACCTGTAATATAAAGAAGATTAGATACCAGAGGAATTGCTATACATTGTGTTTTTGATCGGTATGATTGTAATGGTACAATGTACGTATGTTACTGTTCAAGTGCATGTGCGGACTTCAGTCATTCTTAGATTAGCCTATACAACGCGACACGGTATGTGTTCTGGTTTTCTTTTAAAGCTGTGGTTTTCTTATTGTTTCAGAATGTTCTCCATTTTCCATTAGAATTGTTCCTTTTTCTCGTGTTTCTGTGTAAACTCGAACAACTTTTTCTCTGTGTACGTCTTGTTCCAGCGGCACTACAGCGTGTAGCGAGTCTGGACCTCTAGATTGAGCTTTTCCTCTGTCCCGGTTCAATGCACCTTGCGTGAATACAACCTCTAACACGTTATATTCTTGTAGCACCATTTGTTATGCTGTCTTTACAGTACATCAGTGCTAGTTCCCCACTAGTCGTTTCCCATGGTTGATCTCTATACACCTTCTTTGTGCGAACTCTGTCCTCCGACGTTCGCAGTTCACGCTCCGCACATTGAAGACGCTTCAGTTTTATATGATTCGGAGGTGAGAGTTTGGGTTCTTCGTATACCGTTGTGGTTGCACAGGAACCCCCTCCCCCCGTTCGTCCTGATTACCATGTACTACGCAGCACTTCCCACTAGAAGATATCGGAAGATTTTTTTGTTAAAGTCCAACCCTCGTAACCGTAGCAGAACACTGCCTGGACAAACGTTTTGTATATATGAAGCGTAGTTTTCCGGTGTACGTTACAAGCTTTTATAATATCTTTGTCATACTAATAGAATTTAAACGTATTGTTTTCTCCACATTATTTGGCCCACAGTTGTTGTTGACAAACGTTTCGACCCAACCATCGGAGGCCATCATCGGTGTCTCACGGCATCCGTCAATTGAACCTAGAGATGAGGTAGAGACTATTCATAGGTAGACAAATACATAGTGTCTGCCTCAACTCTGCGATGAATTGGCGGACACTGTGCTAATCTCAGACACTGATGATGGCGTCCGATGGTTGGGTCGCTGTGGACGACGGCCTAACAGCCCGGTACAACAATGTTGAAGCCTGCCGCGAAAGCTTAAGAACATCCATTTACTTACCACGTTTCCTCTATATTCGTGCGCATGCGCGAATACCTTGGGTATACCCAAACGTTACACATGTTGCTGTTGGAATACGGCGGCGTAGTCACACGCAAGTCTACTCGGCTTGTCATTAACCAGTGAGAGTGCACGCTCAACTTGTTCAGCAGTGTGCCTATAAACCGTACCCTACATTTTCCAGTTATTATCACCTTGCGCGTCATACAATCACTGATATTGAAAACTCGCTAAGCTTTCTTTCCAGGGTCGCTAATCTAAAAAATTGGGTTCCGACAACAAAACATCTAAGTAGAATACAGGCATCGGAGATGGGATTCTTGCGATCTCTTAAAGGCTGCATACGAAGGAATAGACTCTACAATGAAGACACTCGTAAAGAGTTGAACATTTTTAATATCCAAGATCGTATGGTAGAGAACAAACAGAGATGGATTGCTCATCTGAATAGGATGCTAGATGGCAGGTTGCCTAAGAACTTTTGGCAATACGACTCTGTTTGACAGCGAAGTATATGAAGACCTTGGAAGGGTTGGTGAAGTGTATATATTCCTTTACGACCAGAACAGGTAATTCGCCTAGTCCCTGATAGCTAAGCTCTCTTCCACGCTCAATGAACCGTTGTAGTTTGTAATCAATACTTTTGTATTCCTATAATGATGTCATAAACTTCAGAAACTTTTCGGAACGTTTTCATTCAATTCTGTACAAGTCTTAAACTTTTCTTTAGCTTACCAGAAGTTTCCAGCTGTAAGAAAGATGCTACATATGTCTATTTACGGTATTTATTGTAATCCAGGACTTAGTTTTTCATAGTGCACTATTCCGACTACGAAACGCCAGGTTTTTGGTAGTGCACTATTTCCGACTACGAAACTCCAGTCGTGTTATTATTACCAAGTCCAGAAGTCTTTCTAGTGCAACACTGATAGTTGAAACCAGAGAACTACCAATAAGACTATCCTCCTGGCTACGTTTCCTCGACTGATCGTGTCTTCACATAGTGAAAAACAGAGATAAAATACTGCTCCACATGCAACTTTAATATGAATGACTGTCAAACGCAACGTGCACAGTGTAGCACGTGCCATGAGGTTTGGGTGCCAACGTATCCACGCGTTGTCCACATTACAAAGATACATCGTGCTTCTGTTGATTGTCATCTGTCGACAAAACAGCTGTTCACCAATTTCGCTGATGGATGAGTATCAATGCTGGAAAATAGGGAGCCTTATCCTTTCCCCACGTGGGAACATATTGTAATTATTGAATTACAATTATTCGAATAATAAATTGTTTTGAAGGCTTATTGGAATAAGATATTCGTTATTAGGGAATGGTGTCTGGTTATTAACCGAAAAGGAGGGTTTGATTACTGAGGTGTGTTTTCAGTCCCCAGGTCAACTTACCCCATGGAAATGGACGGCTGAAGAGTAGTGCTGGCCACGTTAATTTACTTGTTCGTCGATCGCCTCGCATAGGCAGCCTACCCTACATCACTCCTAAGCTAATCTAGTGGGACAAAAAGGGATCGGTTATTATTATTATTATTATTATTGTAGCTACAGAATACTCTTTTGGCCCGCCCGGCCATGGCCGGCTCTAGTAGAAGGCCGGAACATAAAACGTGGCAACACTGGAACCAGCTGATATTTTGAGCCCAACTAGACGGTCTCTTAATTTACGTATTTCGATAATCAAATCGCGTCATTTTTAAATGCCGGTTAACAGCAGTTTTATAATTCTACACTTTTTGCAAATTAAAAGTTTATTATGTAAAATACTGTAATATTATTTCAGAAATATACTAATTAACTCACTCATATGATACGAATTCAATAATTCGAACAAAATTAATTCATTAGGCGTAACACTAATTCATTAATTTCTTCAACTTAAACTTTACTAAGTGCGCACAGAGCTATAATTTAAATTTAGCTATAAATAGGCCTACTCATGATTTTAGTAATGCTATGAAATTAAATCAAAATACAACATGTTCACTTTAGTTATTTTATTACACTATGGGTATAGGCCTCAGACGCAACGTTGCCACGTTTAATGTTCGCAATGTTGCCACGTTGCCGGCACAACGGCAATGTTCAAGATCACAGTCCTAAGGACTGCGTTGCAGTCAAGGGATCGATTCAAAGTCGCATAATACATCGGTCTTGTCTGGCATGCATTGGCTAGATAAGTAACAAAGGCAAACGTATAGTGTGCACATGCACACACGCAACTCCTCGCCAACGCAAGTGGTTACTAGATGGCTCATTTCTCTGTGGTGGTGGTGGTGGGGGTGGAACGTGAATCGGGCGGGGGACGCAACAAGCCGCAGGTCTAATGCGTGAATGAAGAAGAAGAAAAAGACAAAATACATTCTTTAGTGCTATAATAAGTACAACACAAAATACTGGGGCTGAAAACTAGTTAAGAAAACGCTGCAGTGTGTAGGCTATGTGGGAAATTATTTCATTTCTTTTTTACGTTAAAAGGTAGAATTCGTAGGAGGCGTACGCCCGTTTATACGTTCGAAAGCCCACATCCCATTCTCCCTTTATATCTAAGTGGTCTAAATAGTAAGTCAAGAGTGTACTCTCTTTTCAGTCTACTATAATACTCGTTGCAGTCCTACTATAATACTATTTTACTTATTGCAGTCCATACT
Organism: Magicicada septendecula; assembly: GCA_034769895.1. Lineage (NCBI taxonomy): Eukaryota > Metazoa > Arthropoda > Insecta > Hemiptera > Cicadidae > Magicicada > Magicicada septendecula. Next base: position 93,888,989 of record CM068369.1, on the reverse strand, counting down.
ACAGGGAAAAGTACTTGGAAAGAGAGGAGTTGGGCGACCGAGAATGTCATAGCTGAGAAATTTAAGGACCTGGTTTGGCGTGAATACAACTGACTTATTCCGTACAGCAGTGCAGAAAATTAAAATAGTCTGTATGATATCCAACATCCGAAACGGATAGGAACTATCAGAAGAAGAAGATAATATTAAGTTTTGTTCAACTTAATGCTAGAATAAAGTTGTAACTTATTGAAGTCACATACAATAAACGCCCAACATAATAATTACCGTACTGTAGCCGTTTGATTAGTTGTCCCGTAGTCGCATTATCATACGTTATTACGGGTGTTGCCAGTACACTGTACTTGAATGGTTTAAGGGGGGGGGGGGTACTCGACTTAGTAGCCAATATACGTGATACACGCTACACTAATCTCGCGTGTTGTGTTGTTATGTTTCTCACGAAAAATAGTGAAAATGATAGGCTTATGTATGGGGTCTGGTGGCGTTTACGGTTAGAGGCTTACCGCTTAAAACCTTTCTTGTGTTGCGGGTAACGTTTTATGACCCCCCTCTCGCCCAGAAAATGTTAATTCTTTCCTTTATTAAACCAGTAATGTCGTCCGTCGCCCGTTATCATCCTACCTTCCATTAAGGACGTGTTATCACCGCACAGAGATTTCGCTTTGTGCTCGGATAGTGTGAAATTATATTACAGTGTAAGAAAACAAATATTGTCTATATAATGGTAAACAGTTGTTTCAGGAGATCGTTGTAAGTGCGGTGTGTCGTAAAGTGTCTGTGAGAGCGCTTACTGTGCACGACCAACTACGTACAACTCGAAAATCGAATTGTAACAGCTCTACTTCATCATGCATACAGTATGTTTATGAATCCATACTGCAACACACAGGCACGCACGCGCGCGCGCGCACATACACAAATAATAATAAACATAATAGTAATAATATTACGCCTACTCCTTTTTGTATCGCGAAAGTAGCACAAGATACCAGGGGCGTAGCCAGGGGGACAGGGGGTAGCTGTCCCCCTAGAGTAAAAGATAAATACAAAATGACAAAAAATAGAACAGAACAAGCAGTTGAGATAATCAGGTATCTACCTATTATCTCAATTAATTAATGCAACTTGGAGATCACACACAATGAATAGAACAAGCAAGTTTGAAATGACGAAAAAACATACAAAAATGCTTCGGCATTCTGGAGGAGATCCCTGATCGTAGTACCGTGCCTGGACTCCGTAATTACATCTTTAAAACTGGGATTTTCCAATGAGAACTCACCAGCCTTTGCACTAACTTACCTGCATCCTTCGCACATATATGAAACCAGCCAGTTATAGCGAAAGACGAATTCTTTTACCACATTCTATCATTTGGATGGCTTGGGTGCCGAAATAGAAGTTTGGTACAAGATGTGGACGGACAAAAATTTAAACGATAAATACAATTTAGTGGTTAAGTCTAACTTTTGCTAAACTTGTGTTGCTACCACTAATACCCACTTACACTTCCATGTGCGCTTTCAAGCCTCTCGGCTCATCTTCAGATGGATACAACAACCTGGTTAGAAACCTTCCCCGTTTATATATCTTCCCCACACCCGGAAGCCTTGTACTTAGACAAGGCTATTAGAAAGTACTTTTGATAGAAAGGCTATTAGAAAGTACTTTTGATTAGAAAGGCTACTTAGACTTTTGATACTTAGTGAAAAAATACAAGGCTATTAGAAAGTTACCAGTCAGGAATAGAAAAGTACTGGGACAAGGGGTGGTAACCCGGATGTTTGTTTGTTTTGTTGTGTTCGTTGAGGCGTAACAAGGGTGTTTACCTGTTATCTTAAGTTGACGCTTCCGGGTGTAGGGAAGATAAATATAAACGGGGAAGGTTTTTAACCAGGTTGTTGTATCCATCTGAAGATGAGCCGAGAGGCTTGAAAGCGCTCATGGAAGTGTAAGTGAGTATTAGTGGTAGCAACACAAGTTTAGCAAAAGGACAAAAAATTAACAGAAGAGCTACGAAATCTCGACGTCTCAGAATTAATAAAAGAAGCTCACTGTTTTTCCGCCCCGACGACAAAGAAAGCTTTTTTGGTACTTTCGGTGCAGCCGTGCACCATTAATACAGTTGAGCGCTCTTCCAGCAGCCTTAGAAGAATAAAGACTTGGCATCGAAATATGATGTGTGAGGATCGTTTGATCGGACTTGCCATGGTGAGCGTCCATCGGAAATTGGGCTTCCGAAACTATGAAGACTTTTTAAAGGAAGTCGTTGACAAATTTACTGCAAATCGACGGAAACTTGTTTTTTCTTTATTTCATTATTTTTAAATCTTTCTTGTCAATAAATTTCTTTTTGTTGTTATTGTCAATTTTTGTCATTTCATTGGCATTCCATTTTAATTATTTTTTATGTGCCTGTTTAGTACAAACGTAAAGATTCACATGCAAATGCTTAGTCACTATTTTGTTCAGCCAAATAATGCAACATACGTATATGCTAAGGTAAATTAATAATAAAAGTGTGTTGAGATACTACAGCAACAAAGCAATTCTTGGATTTCCTCCATTATGTGATATGGTAGCCCTAAGTATGACTACTCTTACATGGTGCCCCCCCCCCCAGCTCGGAGGCTGGCTACGCCCAATCAGAATACCCTGCCCATGCAGCCGTTCAGCATATAAGGAAGGTGGCCAACACTACGTTTCCGCAGCCGATTATTACTCTAGGGTGTCTTGTCATCCCAGGTACTCATTTTCACACGGTGTAGCGATCAGGGGGGGGGGAGTCTGGAAACGCCTTGACTCGTTGCTGCTGCCCGGCAATTGAACTCCGGACCTGTAGGTTAGTAGCCAGCGTGAAGGTAAATTGCCACATCGTTTCAATAATCTAGAACTATAGGTGATTTGACATACCGGCCAAGCAAGTTAGTCGCAAGGGAAGATCTTTACTAAACTGCCACACCACGACCGCGTAGGAAGATAACGGACATTTTGACTGTTCGTATGTGCTGTTTTCGTTACTGCAGTTATGTGCCGTTCAAAAGAGTTACTGTGAGTTTTTGATATTACAGTAGTAATTACAGTACTATTACAATAACTCTTAGAGATTACATATTACAATAACTCTGTGCTGCCAAAACATTCCTTTCGGTTTAATGCCTCGCATACATTTTTACAGAGTAAGCATCAAAATCTGATAGGGCTATCGTAATCAACGCGAAAAACTATTAGCATTTCAAACTGCGAAGGATTTTAAAACGTCACTGCTGTTCATGTAGTAAATTTTTCACTACGTTTAAGATTGTAAAGGTGTTTCATTGAAGTATAAATATTGTTGAAAATCTCTGTCAATAACTTCAACACATACAAAGTCGTACTAAGTAGTATTCGTGAAAAAATACGAGTAATGGGTATTAAACACAGTGACGTAATTAGGATGTGTTCATGGATGTTTTATCCCCTCATTTTCCTTACTGAAAAAGATAAATTCAGAATTTTTACCATATAACTTTTTAATATTCGATTATAATTAATGACTGTACACACACGAAGTATTATTTTCCGTGACCAAAAGTCAATAAAGCTGATTAATTATTTTATAACATATTCAAATTTTTAAAAACCTTCAACGTAACCTAACAAATACTAAAACACATTATCAAAATTTGGTCTTTAATTTCTTTGGTATATTGAACATTTCTTTTGCAGATATGATCACGAATCGAATTTTTAATGCACCAATATTCTTTTACCAAATTATAGCAAATGCCCATAATTAATTATCAACCATGTACCGGTATCCTCAGAAATTCAACACTTCGAAAGCAAGTGAAACAACTCATACGAGAAGGGTTTACTTTATTGATGGTCAACACATACCAGTTCTCAAGGTCATTTACCTCCCCACGTAGTTTTTGTGTGGCAGTTTAATCTGATCGTTTTCCCACGTGCTTGACGGTGTGACAATACGGATATTTTTCTGGCGCGCGGCAAGGGTTGTGTTTTCCCGTCCCGTTGTTATAGAAAAGGCACGTTCTTTACTGCAGTGTTAGTTAGTAGGCTACGGCAAACAATAAACGCATCTCGATGTTATAGACGGTGACATCAGCCCAGATGTATCGCAGACAGAAAATAGTTATCAGCTGTTCCATAGTGAGATCTGGATAACAGGGCACGCTAAGCGTTAGAACTCCTCAAATATGAGCTTCACTTCATTAAATCTAAAAATATAAATGTATGCTAAATATTACTCCCTAAGACGTAGAACTCGCTGACTGTTTCCTATGAAATACATCAGGCGCACATCCACGGGAGGGGAATGGGAGAATCCCCCCCCCAACGATCACTTCAGACGAAATTTTTTCGCCGTCTTGTGATTGTAGAATGGTTTTGTAATTGTAAATATGATAAAAAATTTATATCACGTTATGTAAGTTCGTGGTTTTACTCTAAAGTTACTTTAAATTGTAATTGTACCTTACCTCCGTGTTAATTTTTGTTTGATACTGAAATTAGTAATGTATATTTTAAAGTGTTATTAAAAGAATAATGAACTGACAAACAGTTATGATTTTGTAGGCCTACTTGTACGGTAATAAACTTATCGTGTTGATAATAACACACTGTATTTTTATCTTCACTCGTTCCTACCAGTGTTAGATAATTTACTACTCTGACATTCAGAAGTCACACTACAACAATCTTATTGCTGCGTTATTAAAACAGGACAGTATTATACATCTTAATGTCACATATATGTTGCAAGTAAAATTATAAAACCTCTTTCCTTTATGTCGGTAGATAGTAAACATTTTTTAATTGCCTATTGCGAATTACCATTTAATTACATTTCGGAATCAGGGCATGCCTATTCTCCGATGTTGTTTTGTAATTTTTGTTTTTTTTCAACAACGAGTAAACTGAAATGCGCTGTGATTTCGGCCGAATTGCAAATACGAGGATAACAGAGGTGAACAAAACGAACAACTTTTAAAGAAAACAGCGCCACTTCTCGTACCAATACTCTTTCGAGAAGGCAGGAAAAAATGTTTTGAATATTCATAAACCAGCGGCATTTGATTATCAAGGTAGACTTGCTGTAAGACACGCCTCCTCCGTGTTGTACTTTGTACAATTCTGGTCATGAGTTCGATTGCTTGCCACTTCGATACGACAAACTGGCTGAAATAAACTCGATGCTTGTATTGTCAATATAACATGTGTACATGCTCTTGATCATATTATGTAGGCCTATGACAGCGTATTATATAAATACATTAATAATATAATATTATTTTATTATTAATGCGAGCTGCATTTATTAATGTTATTAATTAATATTTATTAATTGACACTGATATTTATTAACATTAATTAATTAATATTGTTTATTAATATTACTAATATTATATCTGCATTTAATGCGAGCTGTATGAATAACAACAGCAAATTAATGTAAGACCATTTTATAGTTTTCCTAGTAGTTGCCTGTCTTATTAAAATACTTGTTGCCTGTTTGTAATCAAGATCGCGGAAAACATCTGTGTCTCGAAGTTTAAAGATAATTTCGTGTGTGAACTAAGAAATTCACTAATATTGGCTGTAAAGTTCGACTGTACGATATAACCTAACATGAGGACGCGTGGATTCCAAGGGAGGAGGAATCGTGTATCGGAATTATATACCGGATGTCAGAGACTGCCTGTGTCGTGTGTGCGTCTCTTGTCAATCAAGTAAATTGGTTCATAGTCGCTGTTTCCACTTCTCCTGAACTGAACAGTCTTTTCATTTTGGTATCAGTTTGTATGCATTTTCGACCATTTCCCGTTCTCGGTTCGGCGTATCGATTTCTCTCTCTCTCTCTCTCTCTCTCTCTCTCTCTCTCTCTCTCTCTCTCTCTCTCTCTCCCCCCGTCTGTTTCGGTGTAACTTCTCGGTCATGTTTCACTTCGCAACATCGCACAAGCATTGCCTTCAGAGCTCCTCTCCCTCCCTTTAGCACATACGTGCGCGCGCGCGCGCACGCACACACACACACACACAAGCTCCCGCACAACACTGTATCAAATGGCATGTTGTTATAACTGCGTCCTTCCCCACTTCCCGTTTTGCTGACATTTCCTTATTTCTAAGTTGAATGACACCACAGTTAGGAAGATCTTCGGGTTTTTCGTTTCTTTGTCGTGCAGCACTGAAAAATATACACGTACAAGATCCAAGATATCCTTTCTAGCCGTGTTTGTAAAGAGAAATAAATGAATTATTATCTCTCCTTCGACTGTTCTTTGACAGTTTTACATTTCGTAACGATATTGATTCCATCATAAGTACTCGTAATGCTCACAATTAGAATGGGCGTGTTGTCCGTTGTACGACAGCCACAATGTTTACAAGTTTTCTATTTATTGAGTATTATCGTCGGTATTTATTGGGCGAATGTTACAAGAGACGACGGTTGGAAGAAACGTAAACACAAGTCCTAACAAGCTGTAACTTCCAACAGGCATTCAACACTTTATCCCATTCAGATGGGTAAGTTAGAGAGTTTTTAAAGACAGCGTTTACGTATTCGTTATTATAAAATGTAACTTCTTCACAAAGCACTGCTGAGCGAATGCCTCAAAGTCCAGAGAAATTGTAGCCTACTCAGTACATAACAAGGCCATCCCTCTCCGGTACCCTCCCCAGTTACTCTAAAGTGATTTCTGTCCAGAGAATCTGTAGCTGTTATCTGTACTCAGTATATACACCGTTGACCGGGTCCTCCACGCCCTGCCATCAACGGACCTGGCGGACATCCCGTTGCCAAGCCGGACGAGAAATGTGAGTTCCTGGTCGGGCACCTGGAGCTTCAATATGCTCCTAACCCGTCCGGAGACCCAGACTCCGATGAGGAGATTGAAGACGAAGTTGAGGCTTATCTCGGCAGCCCGTTCACCTCCGAACCCGAACTCACTTCTGTGGAAGAGGTTACGGACAGGCTTTTAGCGCTTCGGCCCCGGAAGAGCCCTGGACCGGACGGTGTTACTAACACCGCCCTACAGAGACTTCCGGTCCGAGGAGTTCGCTTCCTGGTCGACTTGTTCAGTGCCTGCTTCCGTTTCGCCTACTTTCCTAGGAAATGAGGTACGGCTGCGGTCACGATGATCCCGAAGCCGGGCAAAGACCACAAGTTCGCCGAGAACCTCCGGCCTCTCAGCCTGCTGTCGTCCACACCGAAAGTCTTCGAACGACTAGTCCCGCGGCGACTAGCGGATCACCTTCAACGATTCGATATTCTGGTCCCCGAGCAATTCGGTTTTCGAGCCGGGCACTCCTCGACGCATCAATTGATGCGCTTCGTGGACACCGTGGCCGAGGCCGCTTGCTCGCGGGAGCAGACCGTCGCCGTTTTCATTCATGTCGAGAAGGCTTTCGATCGTGTTTAGCATCCAGGCCTACTGTACAAACTAACGGAGATTCTGCTTCCGGATTGCTACACTCATCTGATTGCTAGCTTTCTTCGGAACAGAACCTTTTGCTTGAGAGTTGATAACACCCTTTCTTCGGCAAGGGCTATTACGGCTGGTGTACCTCAGGGAAGCGTATTGGGCCCCCTGCTTTTCTCTGTGTACGTCAGTGACGTGCCCAAGTTGCCTGGCACCAGGTTGGTCATGTTCGCTGATGACACGGCGGTGTATGCCGTCGATCGTCGAGCTGAAACGGCAGTTATCTGGCTCCAGGAACAATTGGACGAATACGTTGAGTGGGCAGAGAGATGGAGGGTTGCCATCAACGGCGGCCAAGAGCACAGCCGTAGTCTTCTCCAGACGCTTCAGGCTCCCCGACAGACTATACGTAGATGATACTCAGTTGCCCTGGTTTCGAGAGGTCAAGTACCTCGGGGTCCACCTCGACGTCGTCTTACATGGCGGACACACTCCGCACAAGTAGCCCGCAAGACCGCCAATCGCCTATATCAACTGCGTCCTGTGTACATAACAAGGTCATGCCCTCTCCGGTATTCTGCAGTTGTTTTCCTCTTTTCCACCAGATTCAAATCTGATTGTTTCTAGTTTCATCCTTATTCATCATATGCTATAATTTTGTTTATCGTTCTGTAGTCCATACGTCACACCTTCGCTTACAGCTTTTGTTTCCTCAGTTACAGAAAACACATTCCATATTATTAGGCTTATGTTGATAATTTCAAGACAGATTTTAACACATTTGTTGGATGTACGGTCTAATTATGTTTTGAAAATATGCTGTTTTCAGATGTTCATTTTTCCCCCAGCTTCTTTCTTTCTTTGCCTGAATGTTACTGCTATAATTTCAAATTAGCACGTTTACTAAATTATAGTTTAATTTTTTCAGAATCTTACCTTTAGCGTGTCTCAAACGTAACGCGTATAGTGATTTTATTGTTAGAATCAAATCATTTAAGCATACGTTTGTGACACACACCGGACTTTTATGTGGGGTTGTGTGTGTGGCCTGTGTTTGTTTGTGTGTGCGATTTTAATATTACTGTGTTGAACAAGGAAAATGGCGTGACAAAATTTTTTTTTTAATTACAGTTCACATCAGTTCTGACATTTAAATGGAAAAATTCCTAAAACAATAGCTTAATCGATGTATTGTTTTTCTTTGCGAATAAAGTTTATCTAAATCTGAAAGTTTTCTCTCGTTATAGTTAGTGCTGATTGAAGCTCGCTCTCTGTTGCTGCCGAATTTGTAAAACCTAGTTTGTCACACGTTGAACTGAGAATGACAAGAACACGTTGAGGGTGTCAGATTCAATGTGCGGTATTTTTGTACAAACACCAATTCAGACAAAAAATATAATTTAATTTTTTCTTTTTTTGCAGACTATAACTCTTCTCCTCCTGCTACGAATTTCACCGTACCCATACCGAATTATTCAGATAAAAGTGTAAGCAAAATCGTTTGCTTGAAATACGCAAATTTCAGAATCAAATCCAAATCAGTATTCAATTCATTAACTATACTATTTTGTTGTTGATGGTGTATAAACACACACACACACACACACACACACACTTCAATTGCCTATTTATTACCTGACAATGAAACTGTAAGTTCATTGTGTGTATGGTCACCAAGTTGTAATAGTTAATCTTTAAAATAGGTTAAGATACCTGTTATTCCTTCATGCAACTTACTTCGGCACGACGCGTTTCAGGATCAAGGTCCCATCTTCAGGTGATGATCACTCGGGTCGCGTTCGTCTGTTCATAAAAAACACTGAATTTAATAAACACTCATACTGCACGAGGGGACGATGCGCATCGTCGAGAAAGTAAACGCGCACATCACCAGAAGATCCTGAAACGCGTCGTGCCTAGCGACCGAAGTAAATTGCATGGAGGAACAACAGGTATCTTAACCTATTTTAAAGAAACTGCATATTCGCTTTGATATTTCCTCTTCATTGCTGTCAATTCTAAATCACATTAAAGCGTAAGACTTTTAGGTGTCAAGACATTTTTAGAGTTTACCGGTCTTCACAAAAGGTTGACGGGTTTCGCAAGGCTGTCATCAGTATCAGTATTAATAAGAGCAACTAAAATTTCTCAGATTTTTAACACGTATAGAATTTTTCTAATTTATGATTACAGGTAAAAGGGTCTAAAATAGTTTTAGTCAAACAAGCATTGCCTATCCTAGATTTCCGACTATAACCAATGAAAGATGAAAGCTGAACTTCGCCTCTGCAGTCTGACTAGATAGTGACAGATGTCCCTGTGGTGATTGCGCACACTAGTTTAAAATATCGGTATGGAGAACCATACATGACTTCCATGTTCTAAGATTTGTATTTAAAATCATTTTTGAAATGAAATATTTCTTCTTTTATTCATTGAAACTTCATTGAAACGTTTGAAATAGAAACTACTTGTTTCTTTAGCCTTCACCACAGTGGTCACTAACGTATACCACCTCACGTTAGCGCACTCGATTTTCACTGATGGCAGTCGATAGCACTGACGAAACGTCTGGTTTTGAAGAAAACATTGAACCACGACAAAGAGCCCGGGAAGGAATTTTAACAACAAACTACTCCTTTGTTGCCGATAGCGTAGTACACGTGACATATAAATAAAAATTATCCCCTCCCCTTCAACTGTCATTTTCATTTATAGAAAATTACCCCCCCCCCAATCACCTTCAACTAACCTCTTCATTTATAGATATTTCATCTACGTTTCTACAGTGGATTATTATGATCTTCTTTTCAGGATACTTTATTTATCAAAATTAAGTACTTTACTCTTGTTAAAACATAAAACGTTGCAGGTAAACTACCCTTTCCCCGTAACCGATCTTCACCAAAATCAATAGGCCTTGAGTCCTCTACAACTCAGGCATATATGCAAAAAATTTATTAAATTATTTTTGAATGTGCGGTAGTTATCGTTCGTCATAGAAAAAATTATGCTTGTTAAAACATAAAACGTTGCAGGTAAACTACCCCTTTCCCCTAACCGATCTTCACCGAAATCAATAGACCTTGAGTCCTCTACAATTCAGGGATATATGGAAAAAGTTATTTGATTCTGTTTGAATCTGCGGCTGTTACCGTTTGCCATTGAAAAAGTTCTACACATAGACAGATATACACACAGACACAGTTCGGAAAAATGACTTTTCTTCATGTTTTGAGGGTAGTACAATCAGAATCGGCCCTTATCTCGAACACGATTTTTTTCGCCATCACCATACTTCCATTTCCTTGTGGAACATGGAAGTAAAATCGCGTGATTACAAGGTTTGGTAAACAAATGACAAGCCTTGGTGTTCCTATTTGGATTAGGGCGTATGTGAAGTGTGTCTGCAGGAACACGTAAGTGTACCTGCATTCTAAACGCGTTCATAATGTTCACCTGTTAAAGTGTGTGTGAATTGTACGCACACCACTGATTGCGCGGTTTCAGTGGAGGCTTCCAAATGACAGGGTTAGTGCGGGAATTGTGTTTATCGCAAATAACCATATAGGCACGCAGTCACTCTTCTTGGTAACACACCAGATGTTAATGGCATCAGAAAACAGTTATGCGCGGGCGCACGTACGCAGAATGCCCGCAGTCTGTGTATCCTGTGAGGTTTAAATCGTTTTATACAAACACAGCAGACGGTCACAAGCAAATCAACCTCCTTTCTCTTTAATACGTTTATGCTTTACCATATTTGGAAGGTTGTCACTGTTGTAGGAAACGGGGATCACACTACCAGTATGACTGCGACCTTGATTACATCGGCCCAGACTGTGTGTTTCTCTCCCACTGAGCCCATGTCTGCCCGCGCGATTACCACGAAAATGTTTCTTCGTCTGAGAGACTTCCTTTAGCTTCCTTCTGTTACATCGTTTTAGCGCTTCCATTCGATATTCAAAGTATATAAACTGAATGATTTCTGCTGCTTTAATTTGTACTTGTACATTCTGTTCTTTTTGTATAATGGTCACTTTTGTCACAGGTAATATACTTATACTGTTTCCGTTCTTAGCTTAATCCTGGTGTAAACAAACAGGCGTGGCACGTCTGAAACGCTGTTTGCTACTTGAATTAGATGCGTGTCACTCTGACAGTATAATATTGATTCTGTATAAACACACGTAAATTGTAATAATTTGTCCTGACCAAAGGAAAATTTGTGGGACAGTGTCAGATCGACAACGAAATATTTTATAACACCAGTTAATGGCTTTTTTTATTAACCGTATAAATATCCCAACAAACAATAAACGAAAATAGAAACTGTGATAATTACCAGTGTACTGAATACTATCAGTTGCTGTCAGAGAGTAATTCAATGCCTTCCATATCTGTGTCTGAACTTGTATCATCACTTGAGTCAGCGGTATTATTGATAAGATCTCTATTGTCCACAACGACGTCGTTAATGTGCGCCAGTTGCCATAGCTAATCATCTTCCTTGATTATATGCTATATACAATGACTCCACTTGTCCGCCGTTGTTTCATTTACTGCCTTCTCAATAATTGTTTTATATCAATCAGGTAATGTTGTGTTCTGACAGGCAACATATCCTTTCTACTGGCTCCATATTAGGCCTAATTCAATACGATTCAGAATACAGTGACAAGGAAGAATTTGCCAATCTAAACAAATCAACGCTAACTTACATCTCTTGTAGTCTGAACACATAGTACAGGCATTGTTTCCTTATTGTAATACTTAATTTTAAAAAATTCACCATAGATTTGCCAGTTATGAGTGCTGTGGCGAATTTCCAAAGAGCAGCAACGATTAATAAGCCTTTCATTGAGTGGTCACTGCAAAAGCATTGATCTACACTGGCTTAGAGTCTAGAAAAATATCGGATCTGCCACACCACAACCGCACGGGGAGGTAAATGACCTTGACAACTGGTATGTGTTTAAGTAGCGTGTACATCAATAAGCCCAATGCATATCCAGAAAATATTAACTACTTATTTTGTTTTTACGTATAAATTTGTGATATATGTTATGTGTTATTTTATTCACGATTATTATTTAAAATAATAATTTTTTCATTTATTTTTTACGTGTAATTCTAATATTTAACTGTAATATGTACGATGTCTTAATCTTTTGATGTATTGTTTTATTGACGAATCTCATGTAATGAACCCGTTTATATCACGTTTTCATGTATAATGGTGATGTGTAACATGTTTTTAACATTGGAAATTGTATTTTTTTCACGAATATTACTTGCAGACTGTAAAATGACGGTGGCGGTTGGAACCGGCCAGACTGCCTGAAGTGCCCTCACTGACGCACGCACACTCACAGCTGGCCCGCGCGCCACAGGTATGATTCGCAAAGTGTGCCGTCCACTACATAATTAAAACTTTTTAATTTGGTTTTAATGCCAAACGAAATTACCATTTTTGTAACCTCCACGGAATTTTAAGAAAAATGTGTCTAAACACGACATAATTGCGACAAATCTCTGTTTTCAACACTATAAAAAACTGATCAAGCGACTCATGTTGATGTGGAAAAAAATATTGTTACACTCAAATTCAAATTTTATTCTTTCGTATTCATACAATAGTATACATGGTAATCGTCAGTAAAATATAAGTAACTAAATATGTACACAAATTAGATATATACATACTATTATAGGTCTACATAAATAACAATAAATCCTACTTCCTACAACCGAAATTATTCATGTTACCAATAGTCTTAATCTTAGTAATAATAGCTTTAACCTTTCCTTGTATGACATTTATCGTCAATGCAAACAAACTTATAATAATTTTTAAAATGATTTCGAGAATATGTTACAGAATGCGACTACCCTACAATTATAATTGGTGATATTAGTATTTGTATAATAAATAAGAATAAGCATAATTCGTTAAGCATACAATTAATTATGTAAGAAAGTGTAATCACAAACATGCAAACTTTTAACAGGATTCATAACAGGATAATGACCTCATTATGACTGTAAAGGACAGTGATTGCTTGTTGATAGTTGTTGTTTGGTATCATTTTTCTTAGAATTTTTCACAGAATTCAAAAACAATAACGGTTTTGTAATTTTTTAGCACAGTAACAAAATGCTCTTGTGCGTAGAAATGTCCAGTGTGTGAGTCACGGCGGCCACCAAGAGTCAGGTATAATCCGCTGCGTGTGTGTTAGTGAAGGGAAAAGTCGGTCTGGCCTGTCCCAACCGCCACCGATCATTTTACAGACTATAATGTGACTTTGTCTCTGGTTAAGTTATTAATATATTTTCAGTAATTTTTATAGGTACTTTATTAAACAAGTTTTTTGCGTAGATTGCGTTGGCACCATCAGATGTTGATGCTTACTTTGTAAAAATGAATGCGAGACATTAAATCGAAAGAAAAGGTTTAGCTGGCTAGAATTATTGTAATATCTAAAAGTAGGTCAGGTGATAACGCTTTTGAACGGCACGTAACGGTTTATAACGCAAACAGCACATACCCACAGTCCCCCTGCGCGGGCGAAGTGTGACAGTTTTCTCAAGACCTTCCCCTTGCTTGCAACTAACCATTTTCTTACCTTTTGGCCGGTGTGACAAATCGCCCATAGTTCTATGTTCCTGAAACGGTATGGCAATTTACCTCCACGTGGTTTGCTGCGATCAGGTCACAATGCAGAGAATATGCCTACTGAATTTTTTTATGTTTTTAGCTATGCTTTGTATTGCTTCACCAACTATTTTTTTCGAAGCACGTTCCTGACCTAATATTCGTGCATAATTCTACAACTTCAGTCAGTGTGTTTTCCCAGTGTTAACAATCGATTCTTTCATTCACATATACGCTGACAATTCGCTGACAGAGACGTTTTCATGGATGCAGTATTTTCTGTCGCAAATTGTGGCTATTGTAATACAGTATAAAACTTATGTATACGTGCGGGCGTACGCATCTATCGTCGCTAGCATTCCGCAGGCAAGAAAACGACGAAGAAGAGAAAACAATAACAACGAGAGAACGTTACAGATCGTGCAAGACGAAAAAGTCTTGAATTTCTAGGACAGGAAGACGTTGAAACAAAACGGAACGTTAGAAATAAGATAGACAGAAAACATTAATTCACACCAAGCATATCCCTACAGGATCAGATGCTAATGTTCATTGTAGTGGGAAATTTTGTTTAACTCTTTAAAAACATTTAATTAATTAATTTTTTAGTGGATGGTTAGTGAGGATCGGTCAAAAATAACACAAATTTTAACTATTTTGCGTCGACGTTTCGACAATATTTATTGTCATCTTCAGGACCTGTGTATGAAATACAATAGAAATATCAAACATAACGAAACAATTAAATATTTGGGTGAACGTGTTGGTGTATGTGAGTGTGTGCGTGCGTACGTATGTATCATTTTATATGTGAAGACTTATGATAGTTTGTTTACATCTTGAAATTATCTTTAAGAAACCGCGCAAATTATAGTATGAGAGAACTTAATTTATACAGTATTACAATTTAAATTACTAAGTGTAACGATATTTTAATTAATTGAACAAACAGTAATCAACAATTGGATATTAGATTGGTACATAAATTGTTTATACCTACAGCAGTCAACATATAGCAAAGTAAAATATATTACCTATAACTAAAACAGATTTAAGGATTTAATTAATAAAGTTGTGTTACGGTTATAATCCTAAACAGATTAAGACTGTTGCACACCACTATAGAAAAATTATTCCGATTAGCGCTTTCAAGCTTCACAGCTCATCATCAGATCGGAAACAACAATAATGGAACTAGACAACTTCTCTATAAACCCACTTGCCCTACAGCGTGTGCGTACAAATTTTCGTAGACAAGCTTTAAGTTAAACGCCCTTTCTGGCTACTAGTAACTAGCGAGGTCAGTCGCCCGTGTCGGTACTTTTACAGTTCTTCCTTTCTTGGTACTTTTACATCTCACCGGAGTCGGTAAAAAGTATCGACACGGGTGACTGAGCTCGCTAGTTACTAGTAGCCAGAAAGGGCGTTCAACTTAAATCTTGTTTACGAAAATGTGTACGCACGCGCTGTAGGGCAAGTGGGTTTATAGAGAAGTTGTCTAGTTCCATTATTGTTATTTCCGATCTGATGATGAGCTGTGAAGCTTGAAAGCGCTAATCGAAATAATTTTTCTGTAGTGGTATGCAACAGTCTTAATTCTGTCTTTAAAAACAATCTTATTTAATAATCGCTGATCACATGGTAGCATAATTTCAATTGATTAAAATTATGCTGTATTTTCAAATACCTATTAAATTAGTACAACTGACAAGATTGACAATGATACAGACAACAGCCAAAGTCAAATTGCAAACGGGTACGACAGAGCCTTTTAATATCACGAGAGGGTTAAAAGAAGGCGTTGGGCTGGCAGTAATACTGTTCAACTTAGCACTTGAATATGTGATCAGGAAATTGTCAATTGATAGGAATTCAACATTAGAACATAAAATGTCCAGATCGTAGAGTATGCAGATGATATCAGTATTATGGCAAGATCCCAAGGAAGAGCAAAAGAGACCTTCCAGGAACTCAAATGTGAAGCGGAAGAGATAGGATTACAGGTTATTACAGAAAAAAACAAATGTTATGATCACCACTCGTAAGAAAACCAGGAAACATGAACAGTTTGAAATTGAACCACTAAACCTGGAAATAGTAAATCAGTTTAAATATTTGGGATGTTGGATGGCAGAAAACAATGAAGAAATAAATGAAATAATATAAAGGATACAGACCGCAACATATGCTTCGTTGGCATCTATATTCAAGACAAGGAATATCCACCATCAGTCCCAAGTCACATTATATAAAGTTATGATAGACCGGTGATAACATATGGCAGCGAGACTTGGATTCTGAACAAACAAGCCGCTAACATAGTCAATACTTTTGAAAGGAGAATTTTGAGGAGAATATATGGACCAATCCAAGTAAACGGGATATGGAGAATGCGTCACAATGAAAAGCTATACAAGCTGTATAAAGACAATGATCTCCCCACCACCATCCGACTGCATAGGTTGCAATAGGCAGGAGACATCATTAGGATAGAAGACAACCGAATACCTAGGAAGATACTGTTTAGTCAGATCGAGGGTAGAAGGCCTGTCGGAAGACCCAAGACACGCTGGATTGACGCAGTGGCAAGGGATGCTGATCATTTACTTAAAATAAAACGATGGACATTGATCGCCAAAGACAGGGAAAAATAGAGGCGGATTATTATAGAGGCTAAGGTTCGACTTCGAACTGTGACGTCATAGAAGAAGAAAATCACATGGTAGGGTCTTCAAACGTGTCGTAATACAAGTGGAAGTACCAGATTGACGAGTAAAGGCAGCAATGAAGTTAGCATTTTATGATCAACACTTGTAAGTTGGTTGAAACTGCACAAAGAAGGATCAAGAGATCAGCGTGACTGGTGTCGAGTCGTATCATTGTCTTAGCAATCGCTGCGCTAACACGATGCTGAATTTCAATGGAGCCTTAATCTGGAATTGAACTAGCACAGCATAACACGTAAAACCCCAGCATCGGTAAGTAATTAACGTGGTGTTTTAACAAGAAGGGGTGAAAGGGAAGTAGTAAACCACCCTCGGTAATCCACGTCTGTAGAAAACAAAGACAAAATGTGGGAGGAATGGAGGGGGTGGCGCGCGGGCGGTCCTTGTTTCATGTTAATGACGGCCTTTGTACGGTCTTCTACATATTGTAATATCAAACTCTCCCCCTTACTCAACACACCTCTTCAGCTTTACAGATAACAATGTCTTTTTAGTCTAATTGAAAACGTACTGCGGGCAATTACTTTGTTCGCAAAACTTTCTCTCGTCTTTCCAACCTTCGTTTATTTTGATTTTTATATTAAGTGAACATCGTTATTCAAACAACCCGGTAAACCGACCTCATATTTTTCTCAGTCTCAGAATTAAATTTATTTTAAGAATTCCTTTATGCGTATTTTTAATACGCAAAAATATGTTCACATCAAATAACTCATGAGTGACTTTTAGGTTACTTTTGAAACACTGTCGAGGTTGCTTTTAACGATAACGCTACTTGCTTTAGAGAACTACTTTAAAAGTTTCCTGAGATATAAACCTACATTAGATTGTTGTGACAATAATATGTCTGGAAACACCCGTGACTTTATGTAGTAGACAACAGTGTGTAGGTGAGAAATTCAACATTAAAAATTGCGATGTGTACGCCTACAACAATGAGAATGCTTTTTGTGTGGAAAACTATTTATTTACAAAGTTAAATTAAAAACATATGTTTAAATATGAATATTCTATTTTCTTTAGCAGTTTATGAGAATAACTCTTTTAAATAAAGAAGCATAGCGTACATTTTAGTCTTAAAAGTATGTAGCCTAGGCCTGTATAAGAAATACGAAAATTTCAAAATCGTAATTCGGTATCTCTGACACTAATTTAACACGGCTGATTGATAACTGTACGTTATTAATTATTCGACAATAAGAGATGAGCATTTTTGAAGAAGCATTTCTAGTTCCAGAGGGTGTAAATTCGCCGAATTTTATTTATTCCGAATGCTAAAGCGATACGGTAGAAGGTATGTTGTGAATCGTGCACATTTTTGTTTAATTAGCTGAAAAAAGTGTTGCTGCTAACTGAGTTGAGGTATGGCCAGTTGAGAACTCCAGCTCTGGAATCTCCCACTGATGAGCTCATTCAAGGAAATAGGACTGTTGTTCAAAGAAAAGGTCATAAGGAACCGAACTTCCATGAAAGGAATGCTCCAGACCTTATGTCATCAGATCTCTTTTGTTTGGGCACATCAAGGATCATTACGTGTATTCAAATTGTATAGCAAGGAAGAAGTGAAAATAAATGGGCAGAAATTGCTCAAATATGTTTTTTCCTAGAGCGATGTAGGACGCCTGAAATGTAGCTGGGGATTATTGAAAGACGGGTGTGATTTTCAGCTTATTGAATATATCGTAGTAAACCAACAGTCGTTTTTCTGAATGATCCTTGTACACAACACTGGTTCTGTGCGAAACAAAAGCTTTAGTATATAATAATATTGTCATGTCCATTGCGATCATTGATCCGGTGAAACGATTTGAACAGGAGAGAAAAAAATCCACACGTCTATCAGAAATCACACTCTTAACACTATTTTCCTAGTAAATATAAATACTTATTACGCGTTGTTCTCAAAACAAACAAATCACTAAATCAATAAATTTACTAAACCTCAATTATAACCAGTTAAACCATTTGATAACGTCACGCAACGTAATCGTTCTAGAAACAGTTCGCAGCTAACTGGTGCCTTCGTCGTTGTCTCTGTTATTATTTATTCATGAGAGTGCGAAAGTGTATTTCGGTTGTGTAGAACTTCGAAGTTTATAGAGATCAACTTAATTATCTCCCCACAAATGTTCAATACTTATTACCAGGTATGAAACTTACACGGTGAAGATTTCGGGAATATCGGGTCGTGAAGACAACAACACACTTCTCGAAGGTATACACATTATTATTGTTGGCATAACCGCTCGTTTGTACGAGTTGTCATTCAACTTGGATTGTCATAGCTTTCCACGTATTGAACTCTGTTTACACGCAGGGAAGTATAAGATACACGTGAGAGTAGTTACTGTGTATGCAAATATAAATACATTCGCATCTGCACATTATAAACTGAATAAACAAAACAAACCCGTCTGTACAAACTACTTTGTTGCTAAACAATTTCAAATGCTGAAAATAAAATCGTGTCATTGTTGGACCTGTAAGACAACAATCAGAGGCGTAACGTTGCGAGAAAGACAACACATTGAATTCCTGTTGACTCTCAGTAAAATACCTGCAACCGTTATAAATCACACATTAAATTTAGCAAAACCTTTTAATAGCATTTTAATCAAATAAATGTGCCAGAACGCGGACATGAACACGTTTTGCGTATGCGACCAGATGGACAACAATCCCAAATCCAAATTATTCATCCCTACTTAAGTATTAACAAAAAAAAAAAAACTAACGAATCATGAAAGCAATGCGCCGAAAAATAAGATTCAATAAGCAAAACGAACTTTAGAGTTACTTTAACAGAAGACTTCTCTGAAGGCACATCGTTCATTGAGCTCTAAAAATTTATTATAATACGTCATGGAGTGTAAGCTACCACTCGCTTTTATAATTAAATAAACCGTCTCTAGATGATGGGCCTAATCAAAAGACGCTAACAATGTGTAATATACAGAAAACCCTTCAGCACTAGTCAGCTTTACCTATTTTGAGCGATTCAATTCGTCCACCACAGCAGAACACAGTATTCCATAGAATGTACGGAATACCCGTAAATTCAGACGAAATAATAAAAGAAAACAAGATAATTTATCAAATTTGGAAAATACCCAGTACAAACATCATAAACAGAATAAAGTATGCAATATTTCCTAATAATATGGAACACTATTTTCAGACAATAAAATTTTTACCTTAATCTTCCAGTACTAAACGTTTTGTCAAAAATTAGTTGTCCGTATCGGAAATAGTTCGTTACGTATTATTAATACACGGACTCGTCAGAAATGACAAAGTCCAAGAAGAAAGTAGCACATTAAAACAGCATATTTAAAAATAATAATGACACAGATAATTGTGACACAAATAATAATAACGTATCGAAGTAATTACAGAACTAAATCGTACGCCGAATAGTAACTACTATACGACCGGTGGTAACATACGGATGCGAAACCTGGACGTTAGCCAGCACAGACGAGCAATATCTAAGAATATTTGAACGAAAAGTCTTGCGACAAATCTTTGGAACCCCTACAAACTGAAGATGGCTATTGGAGGATTCGAATGAACAATGAACTGGACGAACTGATTCAGGGTACCGACAAAGTCCGGTTTATTAAGAGTAGGAGGCTTGATTGGCTGGACCACGTAAGTCGAATGGGTGACAGAAGAATGGGTAAGAGAATTTCAGATTGGAGATCGGTAGGAAGAAGAATTAGATGCAGACCGAGAAAGAGATGGTTGGATGACGTGGAGGATGATTTTAGATGTATGAACGTGAGGGGATAGAGACCGGATATGTAATGAGAGGGCCGAATGGAAGAAAGTCATTGAGCAGGCCAAAACCCACGCTGGGTTGTAACGTCAGGAAAAGGAAAGGAAGGACTGTGGTAATTACAACTAAATCATGCGCCGAGAACGATGCTGTTAACAATACATTTTCAAAATTATATGGAAATATTGCGACATATTTTGTATAGGGCAGACAAGAAATCACTTTAAAACTGCTGTTTCGAACATTAAAATGCTTACGAAAGAAGGAATCGAACATTTATAAATCACATGCCATGTTAATTTATCAACACATGCCATAAACAGGCCCTACAAGATATGATTTTCCAAACATTAACATCACCAAACACGGGCACTGCAGTGATCACTTTGGAAAATATGTACTGCCATAAAGCGTATAGCCAATAATTATAAACATATTGTGACAAGTAAATTATAACATATAACAAATACCTGGGTAAATTAGAATCGATAAGAAACACGACATAATTATTAAACACTAAATACTGGAAACACTAACAAACAACAAAAATATTCATCAAACTACTATTTACCAAAAAGTGTTCACAACAGCGCAGCTAACTGGGCCGCATAATTGCTAGCAAACAAGTACAAGCAACAACCAAGTACAAATATTTAATCAGAAAACGGATCGACACGGCTGACGATAAGCAACAGTGTAATATTCGATACTTGTCTTAAGTAAGATAACAGACCTATATCTGACATTTCCCATAAATAATATTACTGTGTGTGTGTGTGTGCGCGCGCGCGTGCGTGCGTGCGTGCGTGCGCGTGTTCCTATGCGCCCGTATAAATATCTTTTAACACTGAAAATGTTTATAAGGACGTGTCGCACATTTGAAAACGACCGCTGGTGCGTGATCGAAAATGGGAACCGGTGAGTTTCCATAGAAACTACTTCTTTGTTGTCAATAACGTAGTACACATACAAAACTTCGCTTATGAATGCGACTAAATTGAACTTATAATCTGTACATTGGTAAATGAAGAATGAATTCATTGATTGGTGAATGAAGAATGAATTCATTGATTGGTGAATGAACATAAATATACAGGGTGATTCACGAAGAAACGGAAATACTTCGGGAGATGAATCTACATCGGAAAATAAGAAAAAAAGTTCATATAAACATAGGTCCGGAAATGCTTCGTTAGCGAGTTACAGCTAGCGAAAGATTTCGCCCGGGTTTCGGTTCCCCCGGGTAAATGAAGACTTTCTGAAATTCTGGGAAGGGGCGAATTCTGGTGTTTCTTATGGTTTTTGACCTGAAAAATCGAATAAAATAGGTCGCAGAACTGTATCTCCCATAAGTTTCATGATATCCGACGTAAAACAGAAAAATCTTTGCCTAAAACAAATTTTGGAAAATTGGAAACAATTGGAATTTTTTGTTGATTTTTATTGACTTACACCATTTTTCTCAGAATAAAATTTTTTACAAGTTTTGTTTTTAACTTTTATGCATTTATTAGTCATTTAACAAAGTTATGGTACTTCTAACAATAACCTTGTAACCTAACAGGTTAGAAGTACAATAACTTTGTTAAATGACTAATAAATGCATAAAAGTTAAAAACAAAACTTGTAAAGAATTTAACTCTGAGAAAAATGGTGTAAATAAAGTCAATAAAAATCAACAAAAAATTCCAATTGCTTCCAATTTTCCAAAATTTGTTTTTAGGCAAAGATTTTTCTGTTTTACGTCGGATATCATGAAACTTATGGGAGATACAGTTCTGCGACCTATTTTATTCGATTTTTCAGGTCAAAAACCATAAGAAACAGCAGAATTCGCCCCTTCCCAGAATTTCAGAAAGTCTTCATTTACCCGGGGGAACCGAAACCCGGGCGAAATTTTTCGCTAGCCGTAACTCGCTAACGAAGCATTTCCGGACCTATGGTTATATGTACTTTTTTTCTTATTTTCCGATGTAGATTCATCTCCCGAAGTATTTCCGTTTCTTCGTGAATCACCCTTATATATTTTTTAGATTTATTGAAGCATTTTCAATGCCCTTCTCTGTGCATTGCATTTGTGCAATGCCTGTACATTTTTAACATGATAATGTTTTTAGGCTGGGGGTCATTCCACAAAAATCGTCATCGAAAAACGTAACGCTTCCACACTTTCTATTCCCCACAGTCTAGAAATTTGATATGTAAACGCATCAAGACAGATTGTTTACAAAACATTATCATCCTTCGATGTTTCGGTTTCGTCGAAATTCTTTATGCGCGCGCGCGTGTGTTTAGTTAAATTTATAACCATAATGTAGGCATTAATAATAATTTAGTATAATAATATAATAATTTAGTCCTAGATTTTTGCGGTGAAGTTCCACTTTTCTTCTCTGAAACGAGTTTTTTTTTCTATTTGTATCGGCCACCTGAGGACCACATGCCAGTTTCAATTCTTTATTCCTTGTTCTTTTCTTTTTCTCCAATATTCTTTCATCTTTTCACTGTCTCTTCTTCCTGTCTTCAGTCTACTTTGAACTTGTGTTTTTCTCTCTCCTAACCTGGACTCCTTCCCTTTTTAACACTTTTGCCCGAAAAACGTCTTTTTCAATTGCTTCTTCTGCGTTTATATTATTTTTTCTAAATCCTTTTTGACTTCTTGAATCAAACTTGATGTTAACTTCTTTCCCCACAGATATTTGAAGATCTGTTTTGTTAACCTATTGTCGTCCATTCTATATAAATGTCCAAAAAATAATATTTTTTTTTCTCATTGTTTCTGTTATATTTTCTATACTTTGATATATTTCATCATTACTTCTTAATTTCCAACCTTCTGAGGTTTTTCGTGGGCCTAATTTTTTCCTAATAATTCGTCTTTCCAATATTTCTAGTTTGTCCAAATTATAATTCAATGCTAGACATTCACTTGCATATAGGCATTCTGGCCTCACTACTGTACTGTAATGCCTTATTTTTTTAGATATGCACTTTTTATTGTAAATATCTTTAGTTATACCTATGCTCTTTCCATTTTATGAATACTTTCTTTTATAGCAGATTTTCTAAACCATTCTCTTGAATTATTTCCCCTAGATACCTAAATTTTCTAACCCTCTCTATTCGACCCATATCTGTTACCAGGAATTTTAGCGCATAAATCTCTTTATTATTTTTAAAAATTATTGAGTATATTTAAAATACCCTTGCTGGAAATTGTATTAATTGTTAGTGAAATGGTAAAAAATGTACATATACAGTATATGTTTAATCAAATACCATTTGAAAGTTCATTAAAATTTTCTTATAATTAGTTAACATTTTTATTTATATTAGTTTTAAATATTATTTATTGTAAGGCGAATATTTGGTATGCCTAAAGTTAACTGTATTATGATTATCATAACTAACTTACTAAACTTGTAAGCAGCAACTGGAACACCGTATTCGTAAAGTCTTTTATGCAAAATAAAGCCAAATGGACCTCTGCTGTATTTATCACCTCTAAACCTCTTACGTTATAAGTCTCGTATAAAATAAATCCGTTTTATAGGTCGTCATTTAGTCCAACCTTCAACTGTAACCTACTTTACAAGTTAATACCACTGAAATGAACAACCACACACTCTGCTGGTACAAATCACCTACATTATTAGAGCGTGTTTGTGTAACATTGTTAAATTCATTTTCAGTAATCTCCTTTGTAACCAGTTCGGGTGTAGAGAATATACAGTCATTACTATGAATAAAGGCAAAGGTCAGCGAATATATTTCTTAGAAACATATGGGAAAATAAATTCTTGAAACCTCTTCATATGCCAAACGGACGTTCTGTGAATTGCTTAAGAATGTCAGTGAATATAGGGACTCTCGCTAGTATACAGTGTTTCCAAAAACATTTTTAATTGTCAAACGAATTCTTTACGATGTACAGTAGTTGTATAAATTAAGATTATGAGTGATGTGTATTTATTACCTTCACAGGCAATAAATATAGCCTTAAATTGTATCTGTTATGGTGTTCGTAACATAACGGAAAAGAGTACAGAAATTAGTGACTAAGAAAAAAAGTTTTTAATGAGCACGTTACTTACAAACTTAAAGATATGTTAAAACAAACTTCATAAGGTTACTTTGTCGATTGCCGTGTTTACAAAGTTTTTATATGTCTGTAAGGTTTGTTTGTTTTAAACTACATGGCGTTTAATATCTCTGTGCCCATCCAAAGCAACCCTTGTCTTCCTTGCGGATTTTTTTTTAATACGACAAAATGCCTGCTGCTCCTGCCCCTATATGCTCCTAGTGTTCAAGCTTTTATACGTACCTAACAATAAGTAAAACTTCTTTGAGATCATCATTTCAATTTTGCTTGGTGCAAACTAATTCGACAGGTAGGCCTACATGTATTGACGCATGGATAGTTTCGAGTCCTCGATGAAGATATTGTCGATGAAACTATTGTTGGTACGGATAGTACGAACATCTGCGAGTTTAAAATGGATTTGAAAGATTCTCTCCTGAGAGTTGGCCAATAAAAAAATTATACTCTTCACGGCCCGGACTAATTTCATTAAGGAATTGACGGTGACCCAGGAAGAAGTCATCAGACGGAGAGAACGTGACCCCTCGGTGGCGTTAGCGTAGACACAAGTAGGACAGAAAACGAAAGACCAACTGTTTTGACGACAATCTGAAAATCCGATTGACACAGTGGTCACCCTAGAAGGGAATCTACCCGAGGAATAACTGAGTTCCTGAGTTGAAAGAAAGCGACTATGAGAGAAATTTCTGAAGAAGAAGAATTGGTCCCAATCCAATAGAAGATATCGTCAGAAACAACAGACATGTTTTACGTAGGGGAACCAGTAGAACTGATCATTTTGAAGAAAAAAAGTTATGTCAAAGCCGGACCATTGAAGACATTGTTACTCAAGATGACGGAAGTGAAATTGAACTGTAAACTGTAATCGAATTAAAGACGTTTTCGAGTGCTAATGAACGTTTTCTCTGTTAGTGGAAACATATTTTCCAGTGTCAAAACGAAGCTAAAGCTGTGCCAGAGATAGAATTTGCTACGTCACAACAGACAGGCTTAACAAAAAGACGGTGTCGAGTTCCACAAAAATCGAGATAAAGTAATAGATTGTAATTATAAAACACGGCTAGCTGGCATCGCAAAGAATAATATAATCCGTAATGTGTGTAAGTAGCATTTTCCCGAACATTGCGTACTAATCGTACGTATTTTAGAGATCGTTTTGTGAGTTATTAGTGAACTTGACCGCGATACAAATTTAGACGGGGCCTGTCCTCCCGGCCGGCCCGGGTTAGTGATTGACATTTGTGCTTAACAAAAAATTGTCAATAGTACACAGTGAATTGTTGTATTTCAGAAGAATTGTTAAACGACTTGTATACAAATGTATATAAGACCAGTGACTGTTTTACTATCAGATTACAGAAACAATTTTATGATTTATGTTAGTAGCCTGTATAATTTAGTATTCTACATTATAAAGCAAGTTGCCTGTAGACGAGCCACATAGCGGTATAAATGTGATAAAAACTCTTAAACCGGTGTTACAGCATGACAGATTGCGATGATGTGGCCGTTGACAGTGATAGGCTGAAGCCCCACAGGGACATGGGATCGAAAACAATTACGGAGAAATTTTAAAAAGACTACGAAATATTCACGTGTGTGACATGCTTGTAGCGTAAGTGATAAACAGTTGCCCCACAACACTCAAGAGTGATTCATCCTTCAGCAATTCCATTTATATGATAATCAGCTGCTACGAGTTCTGCCAGTTGTGTGATTATACGCCAGTCACTTAACTTTGTGTTTATTGACAAAACAAATTAGCGGTGATAAATTTATAAATATTCTTTTTAATTTTTGTTACTGTATACCGTAACTAAATTTTACTATGGTGAAACATTTTATAGGCTGTTTTAAAGAAACGCGTTAAAATAAAGTTTTTTTAGAAACTACATTTGTCGCACAGCATCAGAAGGAAAACGGCTGGAAGCTACGAAGAGAAGTTGCCAAGTTAGAAACGATTCGATTGTTGAGTCAACAAGCATGTCCTACATAAACTGATTATAATGTGGAAGCAGAAAACCAAATGTTTCCAAAAATATTGACGAAATAATACATTAGTCTAAAAAAATAGAATGTTAGGGGGAGGTAATGAACATGAACGAGAATTAAATTGTTGTTAAAATTCATTCCCGGGCAGTTTGGCCGTGGTCCATTGTTTTTAACAAAAACAGACGTTTCGGCAGTGCCATCGACTGCCATCATCAGTGTAAATCCGAGCTTCATTAACGTAGGTTGGTAGACGTCCCGTGAACACCACTCCTACTTAAAAATTATCTAAGTGCCACGATACAGTCATAAACTATAGCCACAGTCATAGCTTTAACCACAGTACTGTGGTCACTAACGTCTACCAACCTACGTTAGCGAAGCTCGGATTTACACTGATGATGGCAGCCGATGGCACTGCCGAAACGTCTGTTTTTGTTGAAAACTATGGAGCACGGCCAAACAGCCCGGGAAAGAATTTTAACAACATTGACTCCGGCTGTGACTACGAAGAGAATTAAATTATTTCGTAAAATCGAGTAAGAAAATTGTTATTCTAAACTCCGGCAACCACATCAGCCTAGGACTAGTAACTTGTTTAGTTGCAGTTTGCCTCGCATAGAATGAACCAAATGTTTGATCTCTGTGGATTACAGATTTTTACCAACAAAGTTAAGTTATTGGCGTTCCGTGGCAAAAGCCTGGTGAGATCTAAGCTCACTCTTATAAATGAGTGTATACAGGGCCGGCCCAAACCTTTAGGCCGAGACACAATTTTGCGCCCCCCTCCCCCAAATTGTGATGCTTATTTTCTTATAAGTACTAAAACTAATTTAATAGCATTATACTTTTAAAGTTTTATCATGACTATTTTATAAAGTCTACTAGTGGCGGCGGTTAAGCCCTACACATAAAAAACTATTCTGTAGGTCTACATGAAATTATTTAAAAAATTTGAAGTTTATACTATATAACTTTTCAAATGTTAACAAATATTTTTTTTAATTTTTTTTTTTGAAATCCATTAATTATCACTAAGGCCTGTTTTTAAAATTTAACTTAATAAAGCTGTACCGGTAACTTGACTCACCTATATAAGTTTCACATGGACGCTCAATGCGAGTGGAAAACATCATACAAAAAGAATCACTTTCAAACAGTTTCCTATAATTTTAATTCAGTCAGTGTACTTTTCTTCTTATTCTAAGTATGTGTACAGATACTATCAAAACAAACGGCTTTTCACATTAAAGTTTATTTTTACTAAAAACGTCACACCCAGATTTATTGCATTAAAGTTCTTCTTTAAAAATAAAAAAACATATGTTTTGGTTTTTGAAAGTTCAGTTAAATTTCTATCTTCTTGGTTTTGCTTCAGCAAACCTTTTAACAATTTTCGTTAAAACTATATGGTTTGCAATGCGGTCTACCGGTCTGGTAGGCGGTCTTGCGTCATTGTAGAGCGTAAGTAAGTTTCAATTAATTTGAGCTTACTGAAACTGCGTTCTCCAGTAGTAACTGTGACAGGAATTGTTAAAAGAACACTCAATGTAATCCATATATTAGGAAAACAGTCAATCATGTTTTTTTTTAAAATAAGTTGCAAAGTTTGAACAGGAGTTTTTATCTCACAGTTCTTCAGAGTTGTACGCGTCAGTGAGCGAAGCGCTGTCTTGCCTATCTTGTGGCCGAGCTTGAATGTCAAAATACTTCAAATAATACCGCTTTGTGAAGATTTATATTGATTGTCTTATTATGTACCAAACAGTGGCATTCATTGATAATAGAGTAAACTGTTTAACCTGCTTGAGAGAACAACTTCATTTATTAACAATCATAAAGGTAAGAAAAACTTGATTATATTTTATTTTGGTGCCCTCTAAAAATCTGCTCCCGGGCCACTGCCCGGTTGGCCCGTTCGTAAGGCCGGCCCTGAGTGTGTAGAGCAGGTTTCTCACTTTAATTGCTTTGGATCCACATTACTTATAACCACGAAAACGATGTCGCCAATAAACTGAGCGAATTTCAAGTTGTATTTGTGTAATTCGATGAACTCACAAGAGTAAAGCTGGGAAAGAAACGCGCTTGTAGTTACTGCAGAACCAGTGCTCCTTTGTGAAACGTCTATGTATGAAGGATACAAAAGGAAGACGAGATCGGAAACGGTGTAGAAATTATGTTTTTGTTATCAGCAAGGCCTGATTAACCATTAGGCTGAGTAGGCTATAGAATAGAGCGCAATTTTTTGGGGGGAGGGGGGAGGGGAATTTCAAGAGAACAAAACAATAAAAAAACTCATGTTACCGGTTTAAAAAAATGGAAAATTCCATTGTAGAAGAACAAGCTACCAACTTGTTGAAAATGTATATTTTAGACTTAGATCAGTCGTTTCCTGCAGAGCGTGTTTATTTAAAACCATTTTTGAAAGAAAGTAAATTTTATATAATAGAAGAAACCGAAACTGAGAAACCAAAACAAAAGAAGCACTCTGATCCGTGTAGACTGTAAAACGTTCTTATAATCCATTGTGGAATCAATATTCCCGAATATTCGTTGAAGTAGCTTGCGATTTTTTTTTAGCATGGCAGTCACAAATTGTGGGCGAGAAAGATCGTTTGCAGCCCTAAACCGGTTGAAAAATTATTTAAGATCTACCTTGGGCCAAGAAAAAATGAATGCTACCTGGCATTTGTATTTCATCAATTTTTAACTGCAAAAGCCAGGAAAATAAGCTCTGAATAAACAAACATTGTCTGCAGTTACTAATGGTCATGGAATTATTTGAAAAAACTTTTGTTCTTAGCGTTTTGATTTACTTTGCGCAAAGGTTAAGTAGAGTATGGGACGTTTGTAATATTCTCGTCACTTATTATTTGTCGATGTGCTCTTACTATTCTAATAAATAAATTTGCGCGATGAAAATGGAAACAAGACGAATTTTTGTTTATACAAACCGCATGTTCCTAAACAGTAAGTAGCCTATAATATATGAGTAAATCGTGCATAATACCCGTTGTTTGAGAGGTTGGAAGGTGGAATGGTGGGGTGAGGGCGCAGAGTTCATCAGCCTAGGGCGCTAAAACCTTTAAGTCAGGTCCTGATTATCAGAAATGGGATGCACAAGATTCAACAGGCTTCGGAGAAGATTTAGCAATGTTTGCGTTAATTTATTAGCCTATATTAGCCAGCGTATATACAAATGGAAACAATATTTGGACAGGATGTAAAACACTAGTATTACACACGTAGCATTCGTTTTGTTCGTAAGAACAAAAGAAGTCTAAGGATCCTAGGGAACGACGGCAGAAGTAGAAGTCGTACAGCTCGAAAGGCCTAAGCTGTGACAGGGAACAACGAACGTGCGTGCTGGGAAATTGTCAAAGTACAAAACTGAAAGCGTAAAACGTATTTGAGCGAAAGCAAACTTAAATTGTGAAAGTAGTGGAGAAATACACGATCACGTTGTGTTGTTCATAATGTCCGGTCATTTAGTCCGAATCAAAAGCTTGAAGATAGTGTTTACTGTAACGGTATATTTAGTGCCCTAAAAAACAACAGACAGAGAAGTCGAATTACTTAAAGGTCAATCAGCGATTGTACGCTGCGAACTCGACCTAATACTCTTGGGTAATTTGTTCCATTTTAATGCAAAGCGCTTTCTTGCGTGTCCAAATCAGTACAACGCTTGTTAGGTGTACAAAACGCGCCCGCACGCGCGCCAGCCAGAATTCAAGAGGACGGACGACACATTGGGGCCTGATTTAAACAAAAAATTTCTCTCTCTCGCCTTCGGTAGCGAAAAACGAAGTTTAAACACCATATGGCATTTTGTATTCAGATTTTATGGAACAGCGTGTTGTTCACATTTTTATGTGTACTGTATTTGTTTTTGTGACTGCTTAATGCCGGGCACGTTCGGAATAAATTGAAAGCGGCGTACGTCGGAAGGGTCCGGCGAGGGAGAAGTCGTTTTGGGCGCGCATGATTGCGGAATATCTATTAATTCTGCCCAGCACAGAATACGGCAGGCCTACACGCCACTAAATGCATTTGTTACTGTGCAGTTAAAATCTTGGTGTTGCCTACGAAATCGTGTTATGAATACTGTTTCATTATTTCTTATTGTGTTCAGTTTTTATAGTCGTCATGGCTGTTAGTTAAGAACTTTGGTTTTTGAAAACTTATTATTATACTTTTTTTGTTTTGCTTCAGCATTCTTTTTTCATCAGTTCAACGTATAACAAATATGGAATTTTTCTAAAATCAAATAATTAGGCGTATAAATGTCAACCAGATAAACCTATACCATTATGTTTTTGAAGTCTTCTTCCGGTATGGACCGCGTCAAAAGAGTCTTGTATGACAACGTTTCACTCATATTACAGTGAGTAGCCTCAGATCTAAGTGACAAAAACGCCGGCAAGCGAACTCAGTTATATAGTATACAAGTGGCGGTGCGCCCTGTAGTGTAGTGTAGAAGTGTAGACCTTCCCCTGTAGCGTTACGCTGTGTGGATTATTTGTGCGGTCAGTCAACCTGTGTGCAGTTTAACCAGAAAGTAAAGGGTACCAAGTCGTACCGGAAGAAGACTTCAAAAACATGATGGATACCGGCCGCGGAAGCCTACGTGAAAATGTATACCATATTCAAACTTCAGAAATTACGTTTCTGAGAAGAACAGAGGGTTGTACGAGACAGGATCGTTTGCGCAATTAGGATATTACAGAAGAGCTACAGGTATTCTCCATAAACGATAAAATACAGACTTATCGCAGGGAAAAGTTACAGCATGTGGACAGAATGGAGGATGGACGACTACCTAAGGTTGCGTTTCGGTAGAGACCCTTTGGTACAAGAGATGTAAGAAGAGCGAAAGCGAGATGGTTACTCTGTGAAGACGGAATAGCGAACTGCCTACTCCGTGAGGTGCAGAAGAAGAAGAAGAAGAAGATAAATGTCGTCCAAACGCCGCACTAAGTCTTAATATTACGTTTTTTGTAGAGTGTGATGTAACACGGTTGAAACGGACTAAACTAAAATTGATTAATGTAAATATTATGTACTTACAGTGTAAAGCTACATTAGGCAATTGATGTGTTAGGCTCTCACGGCCGACGTCAACTCTGTTAAAGATGTTATTCCTTGGCGGACTATTAGGCCGTGGTCTAATGCTGTTAATTACAACAGACGATTTATATGTTGACTGGTATCCAGTGAATCGTTCAATGAAGATGACCTCCAACGGTGGGGCCGAAACGTCAGTTGTAATTAACAACATTAGACCACGGCCTAATACCCAGGCAAGGAATAACAACTTTTAAAAGAGTTTAAATTAAGCAGCTTGGAATTACGTTATCCGTCAGATTGATAACGTCCCAGTGTATTGTTTTCTCTTAATCGTCCCCAAACACTTTGTAAAAATTACAGTTTTTAAGAAATATTACAAGACTAGCTGTTACCCGCGGCTTCGCACGCGAATATTTGACTTTTAATAAATATTTTAATATAAATTTTATTGTCTATGCCTATATGGCGTTCTGTCAGCTCGTATAGCTATTTTGTACTCGTTAGTCATATTCTCTCCAAAGCTGTTTTCAACACTTGTACTATTTTAACTTGTTCTAAATTATTATGTTGGTGTAACAGTCTTTGGAAATTTAAAAGTACCCGTTTATAAAGCCTTTGGAGATATTTATAAAGTACCTGTTAAATCAGAAACGCTAAATTCTTTATTTTAAGTGTTACTGTGTTAGAAGCATTGTACAGTATAACACATTAAACGTTATGTTTTCCTCAACCATGGCTTTTATTTATTTCAGCAGTAAACTAAAACCCAAAAACCGTTGTCACCTAACCTCACAAATGAAAACAACACGTATTTTCGCTTTGCATTAAGTAATAGGACAATTTACAATTAGTACACTTCTTCTTTTCCACATCGAAATATATCAATACAATCGCATATTATAAAAACATGGAAATGTACTGCAGGAATGGATAAATATACAGTTCAGATGCCGCTAAATAGCTTTAGTTTATTTACTTGTTACTATGGTAATTAATTCTGGTCTCCATGGTGTTATTGACATCTTTAGTAGTAGTATTTAATACTTATCATTACTTTCATTACTTATTCATTGCATTATCAGAAATACGTATAAACATAAATTTTATAATCGTTTAAGACAATTACAAAATATATAGACGTACCGGTATCTGTATACAAAATTGCAAAATATATCGATACAATCACATATTAAAAACTGCAGGAACGGATAAAGGTACAGTTCCGATGTCGCTAAATATCATTTGTTTATTTACTTGTTACTATGGTAATTAATTCTGGTCTCCATGGTGTTGTTGACATCTTCATACGCGTCAACGGAAAGGCATAATTAAAAGGGCCTAAATCGTGCGAACGGGGCAAAATATCAAATTCCAAGTTAGACAGTATTTTTCGCCTTGTGTCAAAGGTTACGTGTGCAAAATTTGGTGGCAATCGGTGTAACGGTGTGCATTTGTATTCAGTACCCATAAACCCTCAGACTTTGAGTTTTGCGTGTGCGTGCGTGTGTGTGTGTGTTAAGGACAATGAACGTCATAATTGAATTGACTGTGGAGGGGGGAGGGGGTAGTATACTAATGCAATAATTATGTATACTATTCATTATACAGAAGAGATACGCGTAAGCTTCACCTGCAGCCGTGTTTACAAAGTTTTATCTGAACTAGTACAGTACAGTACAGTACAGTACAGTACAGTACAGTATAATGAAAGTGTACAGAGTGTGAACCGCGGGTCCGGTCTCTG
The DNA here is from genome assembly GCA_034769895.1 of Magicicada septendecula. Classification (NCBI taxonomy): domain Eukaryota; kingdom Metazoa; phylum Arthropoda; class Insecta; order Hemiptera; family Cicadidae; genus Magicicada; species Magicicada septendecula. The sequence goes on along the minus strand of CM068369.1, from coordinate 93,855,499 downwards.
TTTGTCCACGTGTGCTTGCATGTAAAAATCTACTAAATTATATTCACTCCGAGTTATTTAAAATTCTGCCGATAGCGTAGAATATAAATTTTGTTTAACTAGTGCACTGTGAAAATAATCAGAAGCTAACAACCCCCTTTTTTTGTTTCAGGTAAAGAAATCCAGTCCAGATTGTCGAGCGTGCTCTGCTCTTACCTGGGTAAGTCCGATAACGGACAAGGCGTGACCTTCGCCCAGATGCAAATGAAAGTGTTGACGTAAATTTAAATAGGGCTACGTTTCGGTTTTAAAGCGACCAATGTTTCATAGTAGTTCTGATTTTTAAATAGTTTCTGTTTTTATTATTTTGAATGAGTGCTTGATATTATTCTATTATGCAACTACGAGTATATAGGATATTTGCATTTGTTTTTTATTTGATTAAATTTAAACATTTTACTTAGAAAAATGTAACTTTTCGAAATATTTAGTAAATCAACGTCAGATTATTCACAGGGGGAGGGCCATTATACGAATCGTAGTTCGCAGGACACAACTCGTTTCGTGAGCTATATATAAAAATAAACATATATAAGACACCAGACCGGTTGTTACTTTTGCAGGCGAGACGACATTGACAAGTAAGGAACAAGAAACACTAAGAAGGTTTGACAGAAAGAACGTAAGACGTGTTTATGGCCCAATTAAAGAAGATGACGAATGGAGAATCAGAAATAACCAGGAGATAGATGAGCTATTGAATCTTGAGGACACTGTAAGGTTCATAAATAACTAATACAATGGCTTGGTCACCTGGAGCAGATGGACGATCAGCGCATGCCAAAGAAAATCCTGCGAGCGCAAGTCTATAAAAGCAGAAAGAGGAGCTGACCTAGGATAAGGTGGTTTGAAGACGTGATAGAAGACCTCAAAAGAATGGATGTGAGGGATTACACTGAGATGGATATGGATAGGAGACGTTGGAGAAGATTGGTGTTGGAAGCCAGGACTCAAGTTGCGCTGTAGTACTAAATAAAAAGAAGAAGATGATTTAAGGGAGATTATTGCATTATAAGAATACGGTGAAAATGACAGTAGTCAGGTTGAAAATGAAAAATCGTGGCGAGAAAGAATAAATAAATTTGTGAAGAAAGTAAGAAAGAAACCCCAGTTAACTGTATGTAAGCAAAACGTTGATTGATGCACAAAGCAAAGACGCAAATACGAGACTAAAACAGGCGGCTAGACGGACATGGCGTGCGTTTTTGCGAGACGAAGGTAACACCAAAGAGAAGGGGAGAGTTTCAATATAGGTAACCGCAGAATTAATTGAAAACGATGGTTACTATTGTCTAAGCGGAGAGAGTGGAATGCCGACTGGGCAATATTCAATATTTAGGCACCTCATAACGTTCGGGTCAGCGATCAGACAGGCGCTGCTGTACAATAGGCCTACCTTTACTCTACCCAAATTCCTTCACTTCTCCTCAATAGCCGACTACGTACTAATTTGTATTCGATGGGTATTTTGAATGCCGTCATTCACGAGTATGTATGAACCATTTATTTTTAGTTTCCGTTCGATTTGCGAACAAAAAATATAATTTACTGATTTTCGTTTTTAACGCTCTCCCTGAAAATGAATTTTTTTTTAACTGAAAGATTCTGTTATCGTCATTTAAAATATGTAAGACGCAAATTTTTCCGAATCAGTCGCATACACAATCCAAGACAAGGCTGACCACACAGCAGACTACAACCCGCATGCCGACGTCTTTATTACTTCACCTGTTCCTTAAAGTCTGCGATATCATGTGTTGTTCATGTTTATTGTGTACGTAAATTGTCGATAAAAATAATATAAAAACGAATATTCAGAAGTTACATTTTTTGTTATTATAGAATCTGTGAGTATTGAGTGCATTTTGTACAATACCGTACTTTGTAAACCACGTTTTGTAATAAGACTGTTACCTATGAATAAAACGACGAGGGCATAGTAGTGTTTATATGTATTTTAATAGAAGGAATCGATGTTTACAATGAAAGTAAATAGAATCAATGTTGTTAGAACGAGCGTTAGCTGGGCTGTAAGGGTTTGTACCTCAGTACTGGGGTTATTTGGCGAACAACTGCCAAAACGTCTTCCACTGAAGGTAGGTTCCGATGGTGAGGCCAAAACATCTGGGTTTACCGCCATGAGACCACGGCCTGACATACATATACAAACAGATAATATGTAACAGGTAATTTTTCTTCCAATGTAACAGTTTGATTTATGCAATATTTAGCTGAAAAGTAGAATGTGATGTGCGAAGTATAATAATTCAATTTTTTACAAAAAAGAAAAAACTCAACGGTAAGTGCACGTTACCGATGGAGTGATGGAGTCACGTATGGAAGCATAAGTTAGTTGGATATTTAAGGCACCGTTTGAATACTACTGTACTACTGCCAACTGCAAACCACCCAATCAAACTTTTTACAAAACCGCCAATATCCCGAAAAAGGAAAGGAGAATTTTATTGACACAAAACCCAAATATAATTTGGAATTTTCTCTAAATTTAACTCGATGACACCATAAAGCTATCTATATATATAAAACGAGAGTTTGTTGAAAGCTGAAAATTTCACTACACGCAAATTAACAAAGAAGTGTCATGATATGGGACCGTTTTAAGGCTCTGTTCTTGAAAATTGTTAAGTTATCGGTTCAAATTTATGTCTAAAACCATCCTAAAATTTCAAAGAACACGGTGGTGAAAGAATTTTTTTAAATCGAATCAGCCGTTTCTGAGGCTAGCCCAGACAATGAAACAAACGAACAAACCCGCTCGCGCTCCGCTCTTCCCACTGACTTATTTGCTCCATCGTCTTTGTCAGTTATCGAGTAAGAGAGGGGCCGTAGCTTGATCGCTAGTGTCTTTCACTTTCCTCTCCTTCGGGGTTAACGCTTTATCGTTTCAGCTATTTCATTGAATCAGTTTACTCTACCCTAGGAGCGCGAAGTGTACGTAAATGAGCCGGGCAGCATACTGCCGTATGTGAAGTTCTCACTCCAATAAAACACGTGACGTTGTCTACACCATATTGTTACGACCGCCATCGTCAAGGATCGTCGTATTGTACAATGGAAACAAAATACAAACATCAATGAAGTCACAAATTACCAACTGCAATTAGTCATGACAGTTTGAAATCAACAGTGGTACACTCAACAATCATTCAAATTAATTTGGTCTAACGTGTAATAATAATTATCATCTATTAGAGTTCCGCACTAATTATAACACAATAATCACATTCCACTTATCCGCAACAATCACTTGATCCGCACCAAAGAAATCGCTCACTGTAACTGACTTCCAAGCTGGCCGTAGACAGTTATGAAGTCCAGAATAATTTTCCATTTTTTGGCGCCATAATTTGCGTAGTTATAAGTGCTCGACCAGTCTGGAGACTACGTGATTCCACGGCCTTAAGACAGACGTTGTACGCTGGTCTATCGAGAAACGTGTAGATTGTGGATATCGAATTTTAGAGAGCTTTATGTAATTGTCGGAGCAATATTAATAAAAATGTATAGGCCTACACATTGATAATGTGTCTACATCGCATTAATAAATTGAGATATTGCTAGGCCTACATATATTTCGGCGGGTTTACCACCACCGTCACCCTTCCACCACCTCCTGAATGTCTAACGGGGAGTAGACATTCCTCCAAAAATCAAGTCTTGAGGCTGATGACGGTAGTAAGCGCCGCCGAAATATATGTACTAATAACTCCATAAAAACGTGGTATAGACAACATCACCGTTTTTTGTTTTCTAACAGTGGAGAAATACCAAGAAATCTGAGCGTCAAAAGCAAATTAAATAATACTGAAGAATGCACAGCCTTAAAATTCTTTATATTCTTCTCCAGTATGCCACTGTTTCGAAGTATTCTAATCTCGAATATAAATTAGACGTAGGGGCGCTATTATTATTTAATAATGCTTCTTCAGTACTGTACTCAGTTTGTAAAATTGCGTCATCAAAAGGACAAATCATCATCATCTTCTTCACAACACGTCATAGGCAAGGTGTTGCCTGTTCCGCCTTCAAAGATCCTCCAGCCATCTCTTCCTGGGTCTACCCACATACCTGTGTTTATAGGTTTGTATTTCCAGACTTGTTTGGCCAGTCTAGAATCTGACATTCTTTACTAGTGTTCTTTCCACCGTTGTTTGTAATCTTTTAATTTTTCGTTCAAGTTCAAAACTTGTATCGTCTCACTTATGGCCTCATTTCGTGTACGGTCAAGTTTAGAACACCTCGTAACTCCTTTTAGGAATGCCATTTTCGAAGCCTGTATTTTACTGTCCTGTTTTTTGGTTGTTGTTCATAATTTGCACCAACAGGAACTGCCCTAACTTTGTAAAACTTTAATTTTGTATCTTGAATTAGGGCTACCTTGTTTCTAAAAATACGAGTAATTGTCCCACAGATCGTCTGGAACTTACCTAACTTAACATCAATATCATAATTCCTATCATAGCCAATATCATTTCCCAAATAATTAAAATGGCTCACCTTTTCCAGAATTCTATCATGAATAATTATTTTTGTTCTTGTTGGTTCCTTGTCTCGAAATGCCATCACCTTTGTTTTGTAGTGGAGATTTTCATATTGTATTGTTTGTAAATCTGTTGAATCTTAATAACAGATTTTTTCAAATCAGATTCTGTATTTTGAAGTACGTACTAACAAGTCGTCAGAACACAACAACACATTCACAGGGGCGGATTAGAAGCCCGTGGTGCCCTATGCTGCCATCAGACTGGTGCCCCCCTTCCGATTCAAAATTCAACCTTTTATCCATTATTTACACTTATAAATGACATACCTTTCGAAAGTTAACAATTAATTATTAAAGTCTCAAATTACAGCAAATATTTAGCGAAATAATTATTACAATGAGCATAGTAGTACTTAAGCTTAGAAAATACTAATCGATCCATTATTTTCTTGATTTTGCCGTAACGAAGTCTTGTATAATTTCTTCTAAATTCAAGTATCTCGCTTAAAAAACAACGGCGACTCGTCGTATAGTGTCCAAGTGTGCACACATCTTTTTATGATTTTTTTTTTTTTTTTTTTCACATTTATTATTTTCGTAAGGCTTTTGTGGTTTAGGGCTGGTTGGTACCCCCTCTGACAGCTGAGGACCTGGTGCCCGGTGCTGCAGCATACCCTATCATTATGGATAATCCGCCACTGCACCATCAGATATCTGTCTTGTGATATCTTAATACCAGGGTTGACTAGATGTTTCCATTTCCTTACCAGATGGCCAATATATGAATGTTAAGAAGAGTAGGTGGTATCCTGAAAAGTAGTAGTCAATTTAAATATTATGTGAATACGTTGGTATGGCACTATTTATCTTATCCTTGAGTTTATTTGCGCATAGATGAAACAGTAGGCCTACCCAGTAGAGAAACGTATGAAGCCGTCTGTATAAGAAAGTGTCGGCGGGCGCATTTTCCTCGACGTCTAAGCCAGTGAGTTGAAGCGTAAACTCGTGCAAAACTCAAGAGCGATGCAAGCTAATTCTTCTTTCCTCAAGTCATTAGTCGTACATGAATGAATTTTCAAACTAATTAAAATTTAATATGTACCAATAAAATTAATAAACTTGAAGCAATTTGGAACGTTAATAAGCAACTAACTTGTGCTTTTAAATTTGCAGTGTTTTAAACGTACAGTGAATAGCTGAACAATTTCACATATCCGTACTTTATTACGGCGACTTATGTACAGTTCGTTTATCACCGTTTGACCTGTTTACCAAGTTAATTATTTAGTCGATAATTAAAGCGTTCTTCGCTTTTCCTCTATAATGGAATCTAGGAAAGTAGACATGTTTCCGATACGTCGGTTCGTAGCGAATAAATATTCGTGTTTTAGTCTGTAATTACAGTTTTCAAGTAAGTAATTTGTCTGCAGCGACGTATATTAAAAGCAAAGCTTCATGATAAAACTGTATGTTCCTGTGTTTATGTATAGGTGTGCGCGCGTGCGTGCTCACGTGTTCCGGAGTATAAATAATATTACCATACGAGACGTAAATTGTGGGTGTTGCTTATCAGAAAGCATCCAGAACGTGTAGCTCACAACAAAACATGAAGTCTTCCATTATTTACCGTTAGAGAATACACAAATTACATAGGAACGTCTGCCTACCAGACAAATTACTGTGCTTACCGAAATTTCGCCGCACAGAATACTGCAATAATCTTGTGTTATTCCGTCTGCAGAAGGTTCAGATAACGTGTTGTACACGTGATACTGTGCATAATGTGCAAAATATATTTAAAGCAGTTGGTTTTGTTTTGAACGTGTACACAAACGCGTAGCTAGGCTCTTCGGGGCACCGGAGCAGAAAACTAAAATGAGGCCCCCCCCCAACATGCAGACGTTTCACATTTTTGTGAACCCTTAAATTCTTTTCTACTCGCCAAATTTTCGTTATATTGCAGAGAGCAGACTAAGTTTATAGTCTGGGGATTTGATATGGAAGAATTAAAAGCACAATACGAGTAATTTTTTATTGTATTTTACAGTGACTATAGTTTTTATTAGGTCTATTACTATTCTAAGTCATACAAAAAGTATGAGTTTGAAAATATAAAAAATATACTTAAAATAAGGTAAAAAAGATTTACTTCAGTGGACAACGTTTTTAAGACTTTAAGAATAAATAAGAGCTATTAAAATAAGGTTTAAAATAAGAGCTAAACATTCCACCAGGACGTTTTGTAGTATCGCTACTTAAAAATAACATAAATTGAAAATAACATAGCCTATTATTAATATAAATTGAAAATTGAAAATTAATATAACATTTTACAACAAAGTAATATGCATAGTGTACCATTTAAAAAATTGTAATAAAATTCATTTGGGCCTGTTCAAGTTAATCATTTTAAACATTATTTAGAAGCCCTTTTTCTACTTTTTCTATAAACAAAAAAAAAAAATCATTTTTTAGAAGTTCAGTTGTCTAGCTCTTTCGTTTCCGATTGACAACAATCCCAAGCCGCTCAAGACGTCCTGACTCATGGTATTCATAAATAGTCTTTAAAGAGTTTTCGTTTCGAAAACATCTTTCTGCCTTTCCTGCAGTGACAGGCACGGCAAGATACATGAAGCATACTGTGCACACATCAGGGTAGCTACAAACTACAGTGGTATTATCTACAAATAGAAAATCTAAAACCTCCATGTTACAAAAAAATGTAAAATACAGTTTTAATTTTTTTTTTTTTTTTTTTTTTTGCCGTTTTGGGGCCCCTGTGCTGAAAAAACGTTATTTTGAACACCTAAATGCATACAAAAAACCAAACATATAAATCCAATTTAGCCACACATGCAATAAACACAGGACATGAATTCCCAGACATAACCAATGTAACACTAATAAAACATATACCACACAAAGGCACCATAATGAACATTTGGGAAAATTTACAGATTTACAAACATAAAACACAAAACAAATTAATACCAGAACAAATACAAATCAATACAAAACATGACACAATATTCAAAGCACTCAACATCGAAAATACACAAAATACAAAAACAGATACCACAACCACACACAATAATGCAACATTGAAGGATCAAAGACCAACAAACCACCATAATAACATCCAGAAGCCAACACACAAATACTGCACCAGAAGCAAGATGGCGAAGGTTGAAGATGGGAGAACAGGATCTCCCGAAACATGTCCCTAAAGAAAAAATACATCTTGAGGTAAAATAGTTATAAGTATTATAGTATATATACATCAAGAAACGGACTGTAGCAGAAAGTGATTGAAATATATATATATATATATATATATATTAACAGAAGTATTTTTATAAAAGTAGGAGGGACTTTGATTTATTTAAGTATGATTTTTTTAATTAAATGATCAATTTTTGTTATTAATACAAATGGAAGACACTTCTTATTTAAATATTGTGCGCTTATTTTTAAGACCTTGGAATCATTGAAAACTAACCTGCGCATGCGAATTTTGAAAGTCCACTATATTGCCCCCGAATTTACACGATCGTGATACCACCCTTGTTTGTTATCATTGTTTATCTGCGTTGTGACTGAACGGTTTGCGATTTGAAGTTGTGTTTTTGTTTTGTTTTTAATGTAAAGAATGTTTTTAGATATTTGGTCTCCAGTCGCAGTGAAATTGAAATTAGTAAATACCTTTTTCTTTATCCGTGCTGCGACTACGTCTTTGATGTCTTACGACATGTTTCGGGAACACGTTCCCATCATCAGGTAAAATCGTTTTTCTTCTAGTTCATAACGAACGTGTCAAGAGTATAATAATTAAAACACATCAATATACAAACACATAACACAATGAGTACGATAGAACTCAGTCCACTTAACAGTGCGCACTGCCGTACTATAACTGACCGCGTAATCAAACTATATATTCGGCTGGTGTACACAAGCGTTATCACTCTTCAATACAGTATCATATAAACAGTGAGATTTAAATGTTAATTGATCATTAAGCAGTAGGTTTGGTTGAAATAAAGACGCTTTATATATTTCATATTCTTCCATGGCATCCATGTATCGGCTCTTACTGCATATATGTATGGGCGTAAAGTTATCTGTGAAACCACTATAACTGTGATTGCTGTTTACCAGATGTAAAGCAAAGTTGGATTTGATTGACGTGATGTTCTTTTTTGGCAAATGTTCTTTATATCTGTCTTTAAATTTCGTGCCCGTTTGTCCTATGTAGAATTTATCACATTCACTACACTGGATTCTATATATGCCAGAACTGTTTTCGGTTGTTTTTTGTGTTCGAGGTTTTAATATGTTCAATATGTTATTGGTAGTTTTGAAGGATACGATGATGTCTAATTTTCTTTTTATATTCATTTTTAATATTCAAATGTTTTTAGCTTTGTGTGGTGGGCAGCATGTTGTTTCGTTGATATTTATTCGTGTGAAAACTTTATGAACATAGAATTGAATCCGTACACTAAACGTATTCATCATGAACACCAACATAAACATTCACACAGCTAGTGAAGCCTACAAACGTAAGCCAAAAAAAATTAAAGAGGGAGCTCATTTGGAAACAATAAAAAAACTCAAAAACTACGCCAGTTTCTAATGATAGCCCTGCAGTTAAATGTGTATCAGAAACTGACTTCAATGTTCCAAGTACTTCTGCAGCAGAGGTTGCAGACGATCAGACCATTAATAACCCCGTGGATAATCAAACATTGAAGGGAATCAAAATAATTAAAAAAAAGTATCGCTTGTATTCCAGGGTTTAATTTATTAGACCCGAATACATGGGGTACCTGAACGTCAGATTTGAGTGATTATATTATAAGAAACCTACCCAAAACATTTTTCAAACGTCAAGGACTTTAGGACGGGGGGGCCGCTCAGAAAACCTGGCCTAGGGCCTCAAAAATCTTAAATCCGGCACTGGAAACACGAACTGACAACGATTAACATCAGTATAACTGTTGACTCTGGCAATTGAATAAAGATTCACTATTAGGTAGAGTGTTCCGTAAAAACTCACTGGCTGTTGGTTGGTGAGACTACTTTTATTGTTTAAGTAAAGTTTAAAATACTGCATTGGCTTCACACAGCTTCTCTCTACTAGTCCTGTTTCCTGTGATTGTGGTAAGTTAGATGCAAACAGAGCGCGTACGTGTGGTACAAATATACGTCAAAAGCTAACCGACACTTTGGTAAGTTTTTACTTATAAATAAAGAACGTGTGTCGCAGTTTACGCGGTGAAGCAGTAATGCAGAGCGGTTGGTTTGAATGCTTGGTTCGAACAGGACATGAATTTAAAAAGGTTCGTCCCCTCCAGAAATTGATCGTCGTTGGCATGTAGCCAGCGCTCCGTTCTGTGATACACGCGTACGTCTTCGTATCTGCATGTCAGACTTGTAAAGCGATCCGTGTAAACTACATACTATCACATCTGGCATCGAGATGCAGTTATTCAGCCTCCTCGCTGTACTTCCGTGTTTTTTTTTTTTCATTAAACAGCATCCTAACTTATGATCGTAAATAACATTTCATTAATTAAACTAGTAAGCTCCCTGAGCTGAAGAACTCGCCCACTATTTTAACGAAGTATTTTTAATCTATAACTTAAAGTCTGAGGATTTATATGTACTAAATACAAATCCACACCGTTACACCGATTGCCACCAAATTTTGCACAGGTAATCTCTGACACAAGGCGCAAAATACTGTCTAACTTGGAATTTGATATTTTGCCTCGTTCGCACGATTTAGGCCTCTTTTAATTATGCCTTTTCGTTGACGCGTATAAAAATGTCAACAACACCATGGAGACCAGAATTAATTACCATAGTAACACGTAAATAAACAAAAGCTGCTTAGCGGCATCGGAACTGTACATTTATCTATTCCTGCAGTACATTTTCGATGTTTTATATAATATGCGATTGTATCAATATATTACGATGTGGAAAAGAAGAAGTGTACTAATCGTAAATTGTCCTATTACTTAATGCAAAGCGAAAATACGTGTTGTTTTCATTTGTGAGGTTAGGTGACAACGGTTTTTGGTTTTTAGTTTAGTGCTGAAATCAATAAAAGCCGTGGTTGAGGAAAACATAACGTTTAATGTGTTATACAATACTCCTAACACAGTAACACTTAAAGAATTTAGCGTTTTTGATTTAACAGGTACTTTATAAATATCTCCAAACGCTTTACAAACGGGTACTTTTAAATTTCCAAAGGCTGTTGCACCAACATAATAATTTAGTACAAGTTAAAATAGTACAAGTGTTGAAAACAGCTTTGGAGAGAATTTGACTAATGAGTACAAAATTGTTATACGAGCTGACAGAACGCCATATAGACATAGACAAAAAAAAATTATATTAAAATACTTATTAAAAGGCAAATATTCGGGCTAACAGCTAGTGTTACATAAATTTCAATATTAGATAATTTTTTAACTACAAAAATGGAAAAAATTAAAGAAATCCCGATTCTCCTACTATTCCTTTAATAATATAACAATTATAGAGCACACAATATTGTACAATAGACGTTAATAATTCGAAACGTTCACATTAGGGTCTGATTCCTATTTAATTCACTATATTGATTAATTGATATTTAATATCCACTGCACAACACTGACACAATATTCCGTAAAGGTTATCCGCTCATAGGTTATGATGCCTACTGTTGACATATGGCATAACCTAAATTACACTTTGAGGTTAACACATATGACCAGCTGTACTAGGTTAAAACTGAACATTCGGTCACAGGAGGAGCGTGGTGTCCTCGTTAAGTACTCATTGTAGACTGTCCCTCACCTTGATCAAAATCTCGCGTCGACTGACAGGTGATGATCGCTGATTGGTGCATCTTGGCTAATTTTCGTAATTAATCGGTAACTCTCGTGAAAACAGATGCCTTGAAGCGTTGTTTTCCGGTGTTCATTGCTAAAATAATGGGGTTCACAAAAGTATTTATCGATGCTTAGAATTGATTAATAATTTTATAATTGATATTATTCCCTTAGATTAGGTCCAATTAACAATTCATTAATGCCATTAATCTGCATTCTTTAAGATGAACATTTTGATGCCCCATAAGATATGTTTTTGTTCATTAATAACAAACTAAAAATCTTAATAGTTGCATTATTTAAGAGTTTCATATAAAAATGTTAATTTTCCTTACTTATCTAATTATTTGTGATTTAACAATGATATTTACTTAATAATAATTGAGTGTAACACTTTTTACAATACTTAATAATGTCCCACTTTATAAAAATCATGTTTGGCTAGTTAGGTCTAACCCATCCTGGGTTCCTGACTTCTTAATTCTCTTTCTTAGTATTAATAATACTTAATTTCATTGTGATCTAACTGATCACAATTGTTCCTTATAACTCCCTACAACTTTTATAACAATACAAATGACACTAATTAATACTTGTTTCTTACACTTAACATAAATAATTTGTCCTAGTCTCTGGCCTATAAGAGTTTGACCATTATTCTTTTCCTATTTTAACAATTCTAATTTTTTATACAAGACAACTATATGACATTGTTCTTGATCCTTGTCTTTCACTTTTGTTACAATAATAATTACATAACGTGACCATCATTTATTATACATAATGTAAACAATTATTCTAGTCTCATTGGCCTATGATAGTGACTCTTAATTTCACTGTTATTTTGACAATACAAGTTTCTGTTTATTATTTAATTATTCTAAAATATTCTTCACAAATTTCTGAAACTTTGATAACATAGTTTGTCACTTAATATTGTTTTTCTTACTTATTCTAGAAGTTATTCGCTTCAGAATCTGTATTCTGAAGGTTTAGTATATATATTTTGTTTCATTATTTATTTTGTTTACTCTTATTAGTTAATCATCTAGTATTTTTATACAATATTGTTTGTTTCATTAATTTACATTAGAAATTGTTCTTTTTAAATACAATTATTGACAAGTTCAATGTCTCATATTTCTTCTGTTTTATGTTATAATTCATATTATAACCATTATTATCTAGTTATTATGTTATCAGTTACTACTTCATAGGTAGTTTTCACCCTCTATTTATAATTCATGGGTTTTACAATGCTTTTTGGTTCTTTCTGTTGTTTAAAACATTACAATAATACATAACCTTACATTTAGGCTTCCATTTGGTTTCGTTGTTGTTTTATTAGTACATTTTCATTTCACTAGTTTTAATACTTTTCTTGCTTTACATTATTCTATTCATAATCATAAATAAAATGTATTATTTGATTTCATTCTTTTAGTACTTAGAAACTAATTATTGTATTAATAATTTTCTTTATTAATTATCCAGTTTATTGCTGCAGTATGGAGTATAAAGTTTATCTTTTTTACCATATTTTAATGCAGTTTACTGGATTAAAATCTTATTATTGTTCATGTACACAGGTATAGTATTCTAGTTCTTATTGATTTCATTACATTTTTCTTATCTACTTTGATTATCTCAGACCATATTATTTATGGTATACGATTTAGTTAATGAGTTAGTATTCTGTTCTTCATGTATCATGGTCATGAAATGGTTTAAGTTGGGACCTACTTTATGTAAGGGGATAACATAACGTATATCTATGGTCTCAATGAAGTAACTGACTAGTCTACGTTCCACGAACATAAAATGAACAAAACCGTATAGAAATGTCAGCATAAGGAAGATGACAACATACAGTGTCAGGTGTTCAGAATTGACATAGGTTGGAGGTGCTGTAGCTTTTAATGTAAACCTATGGAGATAATTATCGGAAATATGTTTTGTAATTATAAAGAATACCATAATTCAGTTGACGGGTTTTAAACACTTGGGAGTACAGATAGAGTTTTGTCGTTAGAAAATGTTAAGTTTATATTCGTATGAAGGTTGTTTCAGTAGGATAAAAATAACACACTACTGAAAAATAGTTCTAAGGCTTTCACGGCCGGTGTCAGTTGTATTAGAAGTGTTTACCGGGCTGTTTGTCCGTGGTCTACGGTTCACAGACAAACCAAACGTTTCGACAGCACTGTAGGCCTGACGTTTAACAACCCGCGTCCAGGTTAGACTCGAATTCTTCGAATTCCACTGGTGATGGCAGCCAGTAAACACTTCTGGTGATGGCAGCCAAACAGCCCGGTAAACACTTCTTATACAACACACTACTGAATTCATAAATTGTATTTCGTAGTATGAACATAAGATGAATGTTGGTTCTAAACTTCTGTGTATCTGTTGCCTATTCTTGTTGCAAAGTTATCTGTCACGCTCCTGACAGATAAGATTTTCCAAGGACGACAAGAGGAAAAAGATGGTGGTTGACCTTGAGGAAAACGGCAGGAGACAGAGTACGGAGATGAGAAGACTGGGAGAGGATCAAGAAAAGACGTTGTAGAGATTGCCAGGCCCTGCATAGGCTGCAGCGAAATGGATGATGATGATGATGATGATGATGATTGAGCGGAATCGTCTACTGTGCAACGTATAGACCTAGTGAACGTTTTCACAAGAAACGGTCGGAACGAAACATTCTTGTTCCTGTGCCTGCCGGGAAAGCTTAGTGGCTGGTGAAATCATGAAAAATGAAATGAAATGTTTTTCTTTTAAGATTATTTTTTTTTTTTTTAAGAATATATGTTGTCTTTCTATTTGGAGGAAATAAATTTAGCGATTATACTTTAGACACATGGTTGCGTGAAAACTATACGATGCATATGAAAAAGGTGGTAATTTTCAATGAATACCGTACTACGGTAAAATTATTGTAAAGGTAAAGGTGAAATTATTGTGTTTAATAATATGTAATTTATTTTATTTACATAAATGTGCAAAGATATAACTTATTCAGTTTTTAATAAAGCCTTTTGTCACGATCGGTTCTCTAGCTCATTTGTTTTGATAATGTGAAAGAATAAATTTCGTGTTTTCTTAAATTTCTTTTAAATTCAGCTGTAATTTTTCCATACTTGTTGACGTATTGTGAGTGTGTGTGTGTGGGAACGCGAAGGAGACGTGTTCGGTAGCAGGTGACATTTGGGCGTACGGGGACTGCTACTCGCGTGTCAGATTTGTTAATCTGATAACCGGCGTCACACGGTAACTTACTTAGCCGGCGCGGCTCAATCTGATATAGCGAACCCGATTCTGTCTTTAATAATGGCCGTCCCCGATTGTCACGGTTAGCTCCACCATACCCTTGGCAACGGTGTACGATAAATTAATTGCATATTGTATTTAGAGAGTCGTTTGTGTGTTCTGTTTCTGTCATCCGCTAACGCTTCGGGAAAAATTGATGTCAAGAGGGGATGTCATGGAATCCCAGACTGTTAATTATTAAACGGAGGAAATTTCTCTCGCCCAGACGTCGTATGTGTGTGTGTACTCTATCATCGCTCTCCCGCACTCTCTTTATTCCTTTTTTTCTTCTCGTCTTTTGTTCTTTAATCCAATTACGTTGCACAGTGTTGCCCGTCTACTACCTCTCTTCTCCTTTACTACGATTCTTTATTGTTCCACCAGTTTGTTGTATACATCCTTCCTCAGATGGCTCTTAGGTCTTATACAGCGATGTCTTACACTCTCATTTATGACACGCTCTCGGCGTGTTATCAGATGTAACTAACACGCGCGAGCGTATTGCCAGGCTCATTCCTACCCGTTATTCAATAATGCTCTCATGATCGGGGTCTGTGAATCTCTAGCCTGAAGGCATTAATTATAACCGTCATTGTCTCGCACCTGTTCACGCTATATTAACTGGGTTTGTTATTTTTTATTTATTTTTCCATCCTGTTGCTGTTGTCGCCTCTGCCATTGTCACAACAGCTGTTGTTTTCGTTACAGCGACTCCCCTCCCCCTCCCCAGCCGCACTGTTGTAATTGTTCATTGACAGTAGTTCGGCATTTCGATACGGCGTCTGTGAACTGTGAGCATTAGTTCTGGTCTCACTGACGTTAGAGGCGTATTTAGGGGGCGGGACTAATATTAGGGGGTCGAAAAATTAGACCAATATTGTGAATCTGTTCATTTCTAGGCTGTTTTTTTTTTTCAGTACGCTAATATAGTAGTAACTCTTTTCTACATATAAACAGATTTATTACACAGAATTAGCGTAGGCCTATATGTTCGAAATATGAAATACAGAAAAATTCAGTCAATAAATAGACTGATTCCATGCAGGCAGAGTTTTTCATTCAGTTCAAAATCCCTTTTGTCTTCTTGCCTTGTGACGATCTTTTGTGTTAACCTTTGTTTCATATCCCAACCAGGCCTTATCTTCTGCCTTTTCCAAGAATTGTCCACCCCAGCCACAGTTTGCATTTAATTAGAAACAGATGTAATGTAACTGTCCGCCTCGGTCACGGCTGGCTGTTATAGCGTATGGAGCCGTAACATTCCCTTTAACTAAAACTACGGCGTCTAAGCTTCGCATTATGAAGGAATAATCTGCGCTCCGTGTATTTTAAGAGACAGAATTAGGAACATCTGCTAGCCAAGACCGTCTGTATGTAATTGAATTTACATGGAATCAGGTCAGGAGCTGTCGCCAGACAATCGTTGGCACGTAAGTAAATGATACGAAAGTTGAGGACTGATAAGCGTAGCAAGTAACTTCCAATAGTACAACTTCTGTATTGGAAACAAACTGACTAATCTCCGGGCTATTGGGCTATGGTCCCATCTTCAGTATGCAACACGATTCGCTAGCTGATACGGTCTTCGTCAGTTAACCACAATACTGTGGCAAAAGAAGAGGCCGACACGTCTGTTAATAACAACAGGAGTGAACCACGGCTCAATAGTCCGGAGATTAGTCTGTTTGTTTCCAACACAAATTAACCCGGCCGTGAAAGTCTTCGGTACAGAGTACAACTTCTAATTACGAGTATTTGAGTGTTTCGTCTATTAAATGCTGTTAATTAGCACTGGACCGATGGTATTAATGAAATCGCCGCCAAGTGATTCCAAACAGTAAAAACTCAAGACGAATGGAAACTCTTAAGGAAGATCGATGTCGTCAGTGGACGTAAGACTGGGTGGTGATGAGACGGACAGGTCTGTACTAAATAAAACAAAATTGAAACCTTTAAACGATAAATACAATTTAGTGGTTAAGTCTAACGTTTGCTAAACTTGTGTTGTTACCACTAATAACCATATTTGTTTCCATCTGTAGATGAGCCGAGAGGCTTGAAAGCGCTCATGGAAGTGCGAGTGAGTATTAGCGGTAGCAACACAAGTTTAGCAAAAGTCAAAATTGAAACAGTGCAAAATGATGGTAACATTACAATAACGTGGTTAAATAAACTCTTCTGGCGTTTGATTGTGTTCGATGTAGGAAATAAAAATCGCCAGGCTTTTTAAAAATCGAGATAAACAAATTGGTAGCAAACAGCAGACTCTGGTCGTGGAATACTTGCGGCTAAATTACGTTTATTTTACATTACAGGGTATCGTTTACATGCGAACTCATTATTCGAACGATGATCGTTAAAAACTCTCAATAATAATATTCAACATTAAAGCAGACAGTAGGAAAATGGATAGCTCTCGCTCGCAGGCCGATGTTAATTTTTATTAAGATAAAACAGAGTTGAGTAAACGCGGTTACTCTGTGTGCACTCATTAATATTCTGGGCAAACGTTATTGCCCTTTGTAACGAAAACATAGAGCGCGCCACCGGTGTTTTCAATTACCGTTCGCAATCGATACGTGTTTAATATAAACACCTTTTAAATTTTCTTTTTCATGAGTATAAATAATTGGCAATTGCTAGTAGTTAGCTGATGTTGAATTTTTATTTTCAATATGTTCTTGTACTTGGCCGAAAGGTAACGTCCAATAGTACAACTTCCGATTACGAATTGTGGCTTTGAGTATTTCATATATTAAATGTAGAACACACACACACACACACTATAAATTACTTTATCCGTCGCAAGCACTGAGCATAAAATTATGAAGCAGTGAGTTTTACACAGTAATTGTATGAAGCACCGCTTCACAGTTTTTTAAATTCTTGTAAATTTTCTTCGCTTAGTTAGGCTGTAACTGAAAGACCGACGCGAGTTCTCAGGTTTAACTCGACCTTTGTCTGTCTGCCTATCTTCCACTTGTCTGTCTGACCTTGGGGTACGTCTCACGATAACTATTGAACGCATCAACCGCTTTTCGTAAAACTTGGCATGCGTGTCCGCACCTTTATCCCACAGAAACACATAGTTTTTTAGATCTATCCACCCAAAAAATGGGGGGCAGAAATATGGGGCATCAGCATTTTAGAAAACGCAGAAATTCTAATGCAGTACCAGATTTAAGAGAATTTTAACCGTAATCTGAAATTATGTTCTGGGTTTGAAATTCAAAATTTTTGGAAGGGTCCAAAAGTGTGCCAAAATTTAAAAAGAAAATCGCAAAAATCCGTGCCGGGTGTCAAACAGGTTTTATCCAGAATGTGAATATAATATTCATTTTTGAAAATTTCAATACTTCGGGTCAATAGAGCCCAAAAAAGTATACACTTTTTTTTTAATATAAAAATCCATACCTGGTACCAGAATAATGGGAATTTTGATCCAAAATGGAATGCAATGTTTACACCGGAAATTTTTAACAGGTTCCGGAAAATAAATGAAAAATGGAAGTTGACATTTTGAAAAAAATTGTAAAAGTCTATGTGGGACACCAAATTATGAGGAATTTTATTCAAGATACGATCTCTGTATCTTAAATAATTTGACAATATTGCTGGGAAAAGTTTTAGATTTTAAAGAGTTTTTACGCTATAAGTAAAAATACATATATGTTATATATATTTGTGTAGATTATTCCATGCAGATCTATACATATCTGTACAAACATAACAAGCGTAAACCTAAAATTGTACATACACTTTAAAGCTAAGACTAAATTATTTGTCATTTAGGTATTAAGGTTATAAAAAAAAATGCGGTTTCGGGACTTTCGTGTTTACTTATTCATAACAATTAAAAAGTATTAACGATTGTCTGTAACAGAAGAAAGTAATAGAATAACCAGAGTTTTCGTACTTTTCTTGCACTTTTTAGGATACAGCAAAACCGTGGCAACAACTATGGTCATCTCGTGGTGTTCCTCTGTATAGCTAGAAACATTCATACGAAGAACGTTACTCACAGCTTTAAAAATAAAATTTATTAAATTGATTTTCCCTAATAGTAGTTGTATTTTGTTCAAAATAGTGAGGGAATTCTGCAGCTCAGGGAGCTTACTGGTTTATAAGTGTACAACTTAGAGTCAGTTATTCTTAGTTTTGTCGGACCATATCTTGAGAGTACATGTCGGCCAAAATGAGACATTGGATTTGGAGACCTAAACAGTAAAATGTGAAACAAAGGCGTAGACCTGGTTGGCTAGGAGATTATAAATTGTAACGGGTTAGCCTGCAGATTATTGGGCGTTCAGCAATTTACTTGTATGTACACCGTCTTCGATCCTAATTGACTTAAACTTAGGCTACTTATATTGTTGCGTATTTCTTGTAATAACATTACATTAAAATAAATTCAACTCGATGTATGAACCAAGTGATGTTTTCTGCTGAGACAAGAGATTTTTTCGTTCCACCTTCAAGCTGTTCGCGGCTACGTTAAAGTTCGTTATAATGTAATTCATATAGGCCTGTGTATGAAGGCCTACTTATATGAATATTGATACATATAAGCTACATATAAATGCAAGCAAGTTTTTCACTGACAGGTGATTATTATTATATTACAATCGATTTCTACATATTATTAACATCATCAGAGCATTATTACTGTAGAGCAATGGTTCCCAAAGTGGGGTCCGCGGACACTATTAAGAAAAAATAGAATATACCTTAATTTTCTCAGATTTTTATGCTCTAAAATGTGAATTTTAGAATCTTAAAACAATTAGTAGAAGATTCCAGAAGCTTCCTACTTTGTTTTTGCTCAAACTAATTGTAATTGTAAAAGTAATTCCAAACTAATGGATTTAATAATGTTTTTAAATCATGTCGTATAGCAGATCTGTTTGTCAGTCGAACTGACTAGAGAGCCGCATCAACGCAGAACTGATCGCGCTGTTTTAGTCCACGTGTAAGCACTGTATCTAAGCAAAACGTTTTTCCGTGAAGCTGGTTTTACGTCTAAGTAGCTGGATTTCGACACGTGTGGCTGGAAAGATAGAGCCGAGGTTGGCAAAGTTAAGAAATAAACTTGATATCGAGAGTGACTTAATATTGAGATTATCAGACATTAAACCTTATATTGCAGAGCTAATTGTTCAACAGCAGCTTCATTGTTCACATTAAACTATGTTTGATATAATTAATATTATAATTTTGCAAGTTAAGAGAATTTTGATTTTAATACATTTTAATTAAAATATAAAAGTTTATCACATTTACTGTTTGTTTTATTTCATAACTCAGACGGGGTCCGTGAAATTTTTAATTATTTGGGGGGGGGTCCGCGGACTGAAAAGTTTGGGAACCACTGCTGTAGAGCATTGAAAAAACTATAATGATATTTACAGTACATAGCAGCGGTCGAATGCTGTTGGGGTGCTTAATATAACAAACGGTATCTTGCAGGAAACCTGATTGTCTGGTTAGCGTAAAACATATATGAGTGTTGGCAGTCAGTATCTCAGCTCCTAATTCAAGTCACTCAGTATACTTAACTTCTGGTCGCACGCAATAATCCTGAATGTATTTGAAACCAGACAAACGCATGCTTGTGTTTATCTGAGTGAACCATAAAATATAAAACCGAATTTACAAAAAAAAAAACTGAAATTTTATAAAATGGTCTCTGTTGTGCGTGCGTAAGAGGGAGGCCAGGATTGTTGGTTTGAGGGAGAAAATTAAATTACGGGCAGCAGCACCTAAGGCTGTGCACGAATGGGTTTTACACAAAATGGCGACATCCGGTCAGAGCTGCGAACGCGCGCACTATAATTAACCGTATCAGAGGATATCGCCTGTGATGGAAAACTGTTGAAAGAATGTATAATTCTCATTTGCTTATAAATTGCAAGGCAATATTTTCGTGACCGATTCAGTCGTTCCCCTTCTCCCGTTACGGATAACTTTTAGCTTTAAGCAGTTTTGTACTTGCAAAATTGACGTAAATTGGCTTCAACGCCAATGCTCAATTGCTTATTGCAAAGCATTTTAATTGCTTTGTCTAATTCTTCAGCGTTTGTTATCATACTACTGTTAAGTGAAAATAATGAGTTGTCGGTACTGGATGGGGCCATGCCCTTCCGCTTACCTGCTTGTCTCCTTCATTTCAAGAAAGGTTATTTTTATGGCCACTAAAAAGGTACTTCTTTGTTAAAGGGGTTTATAGTAGAGTCGTTGCGACAGCCCCATCCAGCAGATTAAGTGGCATTTTATTCCTTTGCATGTAACTTAAATTGGTTCAAAAACCAACCAATTTTATCATTATATAACGCCTCCTGTCTACAAAATTTATACTCTTTTTTACTTCTATTTTTGTTCGAAGGCTTTCACGGCCGGTGTTAGTTGAACTTAAACTATCTGCCGGGCTGTTTGCCCGTGGTCCAAGGTTTTCATTAAAACCAAACGTTCACCACAGTACTGTGGACCTAACGTACGACATCCCGCGTCAGATTGAATCGATACATCCGCTGAAGATGGCAGCTAGTGGTGCTGCTGAAACGTTTGGTTTTAATGAAAACCTTGGACCACGGCCGAACAGCCCGGCAGATAGTTTAAGTTCAACTTTTTTACTTCTGTTTTTACCGCCCGATTCATTCCTGACGAATCTTCATCAGTCGTCCCCTGTTATAAATTGGGCGTTCAGCAATTTACTCGTCTGTACACCGTCTTCGACCACCCTAATTGACTTAAACTTAGGCTACTTATATTGTTGCGTATTTCTTGTAATAAAATTACATTAAAATAAATTCAACTCGATGTATGAACCAAGTGATGTTTTCTGCTGAGACAAGAGATTTTTTGGTTCCACCTTCAAGCTGTTCGCGGCTACGTTAAGGTTCGTTATAATGTAATTCATATAGTCCCGAACGCCACTGTTTCACCAACACGAACAATTTTTGTACTGTTCTGCAACAGCCACGCAGTTAATGTTTGCCGAAACTCGGAAATTAATTTTCTGACGTTTTCGTATTTAATTCGGTTCCTTTAGTAATTATAGAAATCGAGTTTTTGAGAAGCCATGCAAATAAAACGCACAACAAAGTTTCTGGTGGAATCCGCACTGTGCCAGATAATGTAACGTCTCGGAGATTCTTTTTTTGGTTTACATTGGTTTGTCCGCACCCGTAGCTTACATCAGATTCTTATTCAAGCCTTTGTTGAGATACATTTTACCACCACACGTCAAACATTCAATTATGTTTAGTATAATGTTCCACTTTGTGATACATTTCCTTATTCCGTTGTTCCTCAAGTAGTTTTAAAAGAATTAACACTTTTAAAATATACCACAGAATATAATGTAAAAACTTGAAAACTTCAATGCGATTGTGAACTTTAAATACAAAAACAGCTGCTCGCGATTCTTACATATTGTACGTGTCGCACTTATGAGCAAAAACGTTAATGCTGATTGTAGGTGAGTGAGAAGGGGAGGGTGGAAGTGGCTCTTACTCCACCAACTTGGTCTGTCTTCAATTTACGTGTAACTTACATAGACATACAGAGTAATAGTCATACTTTTCCAACGGCCGTACATGTAACCTACTCTCCAGTAAAATATACAAGCAGGACCACGGTCCCATCCAGTACCGGCTAAACAAAATAGCTTTCTCTATCAAAATTCCTTAATGGAAAGACGGTGGTGTTACGCTGTTAGTAGGATACAACGATACACCTTTTCTATTCAAACGTATTACGTTTGCTATAACCGTGTGTTAGAGCTACAGGCTTTCGGCGGTGCCTGACCTCGGACTGTCAGAAATCGGTCGCTGATAACAATAGGGTAAATGTTAGCAGAGAGCTTTTGTAAATTACAGAAACGTGTAGAAGGCGTCTGCCGTGATTCGGTTACCTGAATACACGAACAACATGGGAGAGAGAAGGTGATGCACAGTGGTTATGCAAAATATGACATTAGGCCATAGGCGTAACTTGGGAGGGGCAAGGGGGCACTCGCCCTCCGCCCCAATGTTCCGAGCAATATAAAATTTTGTTTCCAGCTGTTATAAATAAAAACTAACAAATAGTCAAACAGGAGACAATTTCTGTGCTTGCTAGCACAGTACGCGCTATTTATCAACGTCTGTACTGTTATCAGACAACTAGTTGCCATAAACTTATTATTCTTATTTCTTTGCCAGAAACTTGTAAGGATAATGTTTGACAGATTTGAATGATATAAGTCAAAATAATATTTCTGTTCGAAAAAAAAACGCTAGAGACCTAATTAACTGGAATACAATGCGTGCCGTTTACACAAAGTCTTGTTTTGGAACACATCGTAATGAAATAATAAGCCCAGCTGTACTTCTAGGAATTTGCTCTCTTTACTTTCCTCTTTTTGTCACACAAATTGTTTATGTTTATAGGGCAACAGTATATTTGTTCTAGGTAAACATAAGTGGAAGTACAACTTATGAAGAAAGGTTTGTTGATCATTAACAAATGAAATTCTCCCTCGTTTACTAACTAAGAATTATTACTAAACTTTCTAATTTTGTATATAATACATTTTATTAATTTTATTGTATAGATGGTCTCACTACACACCTGAATTTATGAAGCTTCACCCGGCCTCCCCCCCCCCCCAAGTTACGCCCATGCATTATGCTGCTTCCATCTGCAAACACGTCTCGTAGTTTCATACCATAAATGTCGTTTATTTAAGTTTACGTTTATCCGGGTCCGTATTTACGGGGGAGGACGAACGGGACCGAACCCCCGCCCCAGAGGGAAGAGAAAAAATTTGACGTTTTTTGTTAATCTCTTAATTTTTAAGGTATTTTATTGTTTTTTTTTTCAGCTGAGTACGCTAATATAATAGCAACTCTTTTTAAATATAGAAACAGGTTTATTACACAGCATTCGTGTATATGTTTGAAATATAAAATATATGAAAATCAATTCAGGCGGTAAGCGTCTTATAAATAATGCATGTTTTAACAACGCTTGTTTTTATTGTGTTACTACCGTTTACTTTAATAGAATTCATTACAGGATGTTGTCATACGTTTTTTAACTACTTTAAAGATAGTAATGTTGATTAGACTTAACGTGATTTTTTTTCTCTTGTGTGAAGCCGACCCGACAGGGGACCCCCCACCCATACTAAATCCTAGATACGCCACAGGTTAGAGCTACAGGCCTTCGGCTGTGCCTGATCTAGGACCGTCAGAAATCGGTCGCTGATAAAATAAATGTTGCTAGAGATATGTTTGTAAATTATAGAGACGTGTAGAAGGCGTCTGGCGTAATTCACTTACCTGAATACACAAACACAAGGGGAGAGAGAGGGTGCCGTCGCTCAGTGTTTATGTAAAATCTGCGACACTGCATAGGGTGCTTCCATCTGCAGACACGCTCATACCATAAATGTAGTTTATTTATGTTTACGTACGTATATCCGGGTGCTAGAATTGCATCGTACAGGTATTCGGTTATATTGGGCAAACTGTGTCCGCATCAGTCTAACTTAAAGGCTCCCCCACACAGAGGCGGTACGCAAGTCGGGACGATATCTTATTACATTGCGGTAAATGAAGGCCACCACATGCGATGATATGGCGGGGTACCGAGGAGCCCGATATTGTACAGGTCATATTGGGCAAACTGTGTCCTCATCAGTCTAACTTAAAGGCTCCCCCACACAGAGGTGGTACGCAAGTCGGGACGATATCTTATTACACTGCGGTAAATGAAGGCCACCACACGCGTGCGGGATACCGAGCAGCGCGATATTTTTTACTCCGTATTTCGGTCTACCGAGCGAAGTCGGTATACCGCGCGGTACCCAGCATGGACGTCTTTTTATGAAGAAGTTCTACTTTTATCAGTCACTCTTGATAAAAAAGGAATGAACCCACGTATTTAAGTAATTTGGACTACTTATGTATATCTTTTATTTTCGTTAGAATAATAAATTTTACAACGTAATAAGCAGGCCTACTTTTAAGTAAATGAAGATTTTACGGCGGCTCAGTAGACCACTGGGTATAGCACCTGGCTGCTAATCTAGATCCCGAGTTCGATCCCCGGGCCCGCACCATAAAATCAAGGTGCGTTTTTCAGCCTCCAGGTCGACTCAGCCTGTTGAAAATGAGTACCTAGGATAACATCCTGGGGATAATAATGGGCGGCTGAAGCGTAGTGCTGGCCACACTGCCTTACTTGTATTCCGTACTGCTCACATAAGGCAGCCTACCCTGCCTTCTCCTTAGCCATGGATGGTGGTACACGTGGGAGCCATTATTATTATTAAGATTTTACAAAATCTATTAAAAGCTCCATTTGGCTCAGGTTGATTCATTACACTTAAGAAGATAGTCTATACAGTGTTTCCAGGTCTAAATAATTTTTTTTTTTCGGAAGATTGAACGAAAAAATTTCAGAAGATTTATTTTTTCCTGGAATATTAAAAATATTCATAAGATCTTCCGAAATTTCGGAGGACCTGGCAACTATGAGTCTATACGTGATTCATCTGGGACGATATACGGTACTTGTGACAGCACGTATGAGTCACGGCCAGCAGTGTGTCCGAATTACCGAATGTACCGCTAGCATAGACAGTCCTGTCGGTAAACAGCGATAATCTTACCGAGTATCTCGTACCGACTTGAGTTCGCGTCTGTGTGGGGGAGCCTTAATGGATGTCTAATATAATTACATCTTGCGTTCAGTAGCCGATACTGTAAATATTTTTGACGTTAGTTATATTTCGCCTCTGTAAACGGCAAACAGACTCCTAAACCTTCCTTCTCTTTATTACGCTCTATCCCTATTCATTTTCTTTGTTTTCCTTTCGTGAAGCGTTGGTTTCGTTTCTTATCATCCTGGAGATTTCCAATAAAATCATTTTACGTCTGATCACAGGTCTGTTTTAAACCTATTGTATACGCCTTGTATTATTGTAAAGGTTATCGTATTGTAGACCTGGTCTCCTACAGGTTTCGCTACGGATTTTGTAATTTGTTATTCAAAATTTTAATTAATGTTTACTTACGTCTTACGTATATTTATTTCACGTTTGCAACATTTACTCCTAAACGATTCGGTTATTGATTGTTTGTATTGAACATTTCACAACGTTCTTACATCGTAAATCAGTATCGGTTTCTTCATTGATTTACTGGCTTCAGAATATTTGTTTGCCTACGGCGAAAAGATTTCTAGTTTTAATGTCGACGTCGGCCAGTCTACACTTGTAATTCGACAGACGCTTGTAAGATCTGTTATCAACTAGGATTCATTGCTCCCTTCTCGAGGATTGTGTGATGAGCAATATGAGAGTGGATACAATTTTGTGCCGTATCATTTTTTTCAGTCCACAACCAAACAACAAAGCTCGACCCCATCACGAGGGGCTGGCTGTCTGAGAGAAATCGCTTGTATTACATGTGACATAATACATTTATATACGTGTGTGTGCGCGCGCTCGTACACGCGTGCCTCGTGCAGCGCGCTTGTAAAGTCCGAGAGATAAATCGCTAGACGTTTTTACGCTCGGAAGCCCTGCTCGAACTTTTCGAAATACTTTTTCTTTATTAATTATAAAATTCCGTTGTGAGGCTCGAGATCAATACAAACTTTCTTCTCACATTCTTTTGCGCTTCTGTATCAGCAACGTCATTATAATTTTTATAGTTAGTGTTAAAATCGGTTGAAACTATTCAGTAATGAGGAACAGCAATATTCACCAGTAATCGAATAATCTACCACTCTTCAAGCTGTTGTAATTAAGTGGAGCTTTTTATTATGCTGTTCTTTAAATTGCTGCTTTATCAAGATTTTTTTTTCAAATAAGAAACCTAACAGCAAAATTAAAAAAAATTTTGAAATACTAATTCAGTTTAGAATATCATCAATGCAGTTCTTCCTCCGGAAGCTGAGTATATACATTTTTATTATTGATATAGTAAGCGTGCTATCATAATCAAATCAGCAAAATATAGTTGACACAAGCTAAAATTAATAACGCAATGTGTTACTAACATATACGGAATGGTTTACTTTAATAAGATAAGCTTAGCTGTAACCGTCTCCATTTTATTTTGTTGGAATGGAAATGACGAGAATATATTTGAAGACATTCTGAAGAAACAGTTTATGTTGCGTGGCTGTCTTGAAAAAATTTATTTGACGAAAATTGTGTATAAAGATCAAATTGAAGTTTATTAAACAAAAATCAAAAATACTGATAAATTAGGTTAACTTTCAACTTTATAGAGACATTTTTTAGTGGCGTCCTCGGTTTCAAGTAATAATTGTCAAAAATTGATGAAGTCAATGGCTAGTTGAGATATACAAGCAGCTGAATCAAAAATCCGCTGGAATGGGACTCAATGTAAATATCATCAAAACTAAATGCATGCTAATTTCTGCATCAGAAAGAAGAAGAAATCTATATAATTTGTGCATAGAGGATAATTCACTGAATGCAGTTAATAAGTGCAGGTATCTGGGTAACATGATAGATGATGAAGGGTCCATAAACACGACGATACATAACAGGATACAAGTAGAAAATAAAGCATATTATGCTAACAATAGACTATTGAGAAACAAACTCATTAGTCGTAACACAAAAATAAAAATGTGTAAGACACTTATCAGACCGGTTGTTACTTATGGAGGCGAGACATGGACTTTGACAAAAAAGGAACAAGAAACAAAGAAAATCCTAAGGGCGCAAGTTTTAAAGGCAGAAAGAGGGGCCGAGCTAGGATAAGATGGTTGGATGATGTGCCAGAAGATCTCAGGAGAATGGATGTGAGAGGTTACACTGAGATGGCAATGGATAGAAGACTTTGGAGAAGATTGGTGTTGGAAGGCAGGGCTCAACACCAACGGTGTGTAATAATGAGGAAGAATTGTCAAAATTACTTTCTCCCCACAGTTTTTCGTGAAATAAGTGTTTTTAATATATTTAAAGAAGAATTTTTATGCTTATCAAAATGTAAGCTATTATATACAGTTTTTGGTTACCGTTAAAGATTTTTTGTATATGCGCATGAAGAAAATAATTTTGGCTTTTTGTGGTGTTCTTTGTCCCTTTTTTTGCGATATTTATCAAAGAAATGTCATGTACTTCACACCCATAAGCTTTATGGGCACTTTGAAATCAAGTTTTTGAAAGTACACAGTTACTTCATCACAACCTTCATTCGTCTACATTTTAAAGATCATTTTACATTAGACGAGGCAAAGAGAAGGCTGAGAGGCGCCTGTTTCAATCATAAACAAAGAAAGATAGGTTCTTTAATTTTTCGATTTTTATTTACATCAAACATAGTTTGATTTTACATTAAATAAATATTATTGAATAGTATACATAAATATACTTAGCGTTTTAATTTCATTTATTATTAATATAATCTATTTATAATACATCTGTTCGTATGTAGATGATTTACAGAGACGCCCAAATCTGCTTTCTCAATACTCTTGCGCCGGCCCTGACTGTGTACGTAATGCATGTGCTTTCTTTCGTTTGCATTATAACACGCAACTATATGTTTCTTGATGTTTCCTATTCAAGAAGAGTCATCAAATAATATAATTTTGTACGAAGTAGAAGTGACCACACGTAACCTTTATTGTGTGATGATTTTTCCAGACTGAATTGTAGACATTCCTTGCGTCATAAGGACAGTATTATGTGTCTCCGGCGTAACATTGCGAGTTGTGGTGTAGAAATGTTTAAACTTTATACAATAATATATTTTCCTCACTAGAGTTGAACGTCTAGACGATAATTAGGGAACGTAATTTCCCTTACAGCCAGGTATACAACATTGAAAAGGCATTTTAAAATATTTCTGTGAATTTTTTTGTAATTTTAAACTATTATTTGCAATATGTAGAGTTTGAAAATACTACAAACACTTTGATTCACACTAAAAACAAATATTTAATGAAGAAAGTTGTGTTAGTGGTTGAAATCACAAGCAGAATGATCACTGTTGCACACCACTATGTAAAATTATCCCGATTAGCGCTTTCAAGCTTCACAGCTCATCGTCAGATCGGAATTAAACCAAAAATCTGAAAAAATCCTTCACTCACATCTCACCCCACCCTACTCACACACAACAAGCTATAATTGAATGTCTCTTCCCCACCCTCAGCCCTGTCCCACAATCTGGACAGTTACATATTTTTCTAGCAATTCCTTGTGTTTCAGTGTTGTGTGTGTGTGTGTGTGTGTGTGTGTGTGTGTGTGTGTGTGTGTGTGTGTGTGTGTGTGTGTGTGTGCGCATCCCTTTTAAACCTAGTCTTTCTCATCCACACATGTGTGCCAGTCACACACCCTTATTTTAAAAACACCTAATTAGTCCTAAGCAATTTAATGACAAGGAATTTGCTAGAAAAATATGTAACTGTCCAGATGGTG
This sequence comes from Magicicada septendecula, assembly GCA_034769895.1. Lineage (NCBI taxonomy): Eukaryota > Metazoa > Arthropoda > Insecta > Hemiptera > Cicadidae > Magicicada > Magicicada septendecula. Next base: position 93,826,305 of record CM068369.1, on the reverse strand, counting down.
GGACAGGGCTGAGGGTGGGGAAGGGACATTCAATTATAGCTTGTTGTGTGTGAGTAGGGTGGGGTGAGATGTGAGTGAAGGGTTTTTTTCAGATTTTTGGTTTAATTCCGATCTGACGATGAGCTGTGAAGCTTGAAAGCGCTAATCGGGATAATTTTACATAGTGGTGTGCAACAGTGATCATTCTGCTTGTGATTTCAACCACTAACACAACTTTCTTCATTAAACTTCTGTTACGATGTGCAATCGACGACAGGTAATGGACAACAACAATGAGGTAATAAACGACAACAACAAGGTAAGTAAAGTTTTTAAATATCTGAAGTTAAAAGTTAAATTGAAGAGGGTTTTAACTAAAATATGGTTTAATAAACAATGTCTGGATAATAATGTCATCCCAAAATACGCACAAGTTAAAATTAAAAATAAGGACAGTGTGGCTAAAAAGGTAAAAGAACAAAGCGACAAGTTGTGGATAAAATTGGAAATAAGGTCACTTTACGGCTTAATCAATAGATATAATAGGGAATTATATGTCAGACATATGGAATTGTTAAGAATATACTCGTATGTAGAGTTGGAAGAAATATTGTATAATTTTGGTTTGGGGTACGTACAAAATAAATTGGAAAAGAAAAATAAAAAATGGTAGATAAGTTAAATAAATTAATAAGGAAAAACGAAGTAAAAAAGGAACACCTCTCTAAGAATAACTATGAATAAAGAGTAATAAACCTTACAGACGTAATTTTCAATACAGAAGAAAAAGAAATGTTAGCAAAAGGCTTAATAAAATACGCGCCGCCACCAGAATTAAATCAAGAAAAAACGATTATTGAATGCGAAAGCATAATACAAAAACTAGGAAATGAAAATGATAAAAAAAGAATGAGGTGGGAAGTAGGGAATGTAGTAGATAAAATATTTAAGAAAAATTTGTATAATTCAAAAAATCAAATCAACTGTAACTAAACTAAAGAATAAAATAAAAAAGAGTGATATTATAGTTACGAAGGCGGACAAAGGAAATACAACTGAGAAAAGACGAATACATAAAGAAAACGGAAGAATTTATAAGTGAAGGACCATATGAGGAAATAAAGTATGATTATACAAGTAAGTACCAGTCAAGGATAAAACAAATGATGAAACAGATAACATTTATAGAAGAAAATAAGAAAAAGTATTTATTAGAGAGTAATCCAACAGCACCAACTTTTAAAAGTCAGGTTAAGATACATAAAGAAGGAAAACCAATTAGACCCAGTGTTTCTTTTATTAATGCACCTATTTATAAATTATCAAAGGAAGTTACCAGAGTACTGAAAGAGAAATATGAATTTGGGACAAAATACAGCATAGAGAATAATGTAAAATTGATAGAGAAATTAGAAAATATTAGAATTAATGTAAATACAAAATTGGTATCACTGGATGTTAAGGACATGTTTACCAATATCACAGTAAATAAAGTTATTAAGTTAATAAACGATAATAATATGGGAGAATACAGGTATAAAAAGCAGTTGATTAAAGTAATTAATGTGTAAATCAGAACTGTTTTAGGTTTAATAACAAGTTTTATATACAGAATAAAGGTTTACCTATGGGATCTTCATTATCCCGTATTCTTGCAGAAATATACATGAATGATTTTGAAAAGCAATTAATAAGTTCCACTAAGTATAAAGACAATATAAAATTATGGACTAGATACGTTGACGATGTATTAGTAATTTGAGAAGGAAGCATAGAAGAAGTGCATGAGTTTATAAATGAGGTAAATAATAAGGATAAAACTTACAATTTAAAGAAGAGATAGGAGGTAAGAAAATAAATTACTTAGATTTAAACATAGAAATTAAAGATAATGAGAAACTACAGTTTGGGATATTTAGGAAAGAATCGTATTCTGATATAATTATACCAAGAGAGTCTTGCCACCCTTATAGATATAAAATGGCGGCAATCAATTCATTTTGTTGTAGAGCTCAGAAGTGTTTAAAAGAGACCGAATCAAAAGATAGGGAGTTAAAAACGATAAAGGGAATTGTAAGGAATAATAATTATAACACCAACATAGTGGATAAAGTTATGAAAAGGGTTAACATACAAAAAGCTAAAATAGAACCAGAGCAAAAGAATTATGCAGGGTCATTGACATACATAGGTTCACATACTAGGAAAATTATAAAATGTATTAATAAATACGGAGTAGATATAGCTATTAAAAAATGTGAAACGGTATTTGATAAGATAAGGAATAAAAATATAGAAAAAATACCAGTATTACAGAAAAGCGGAATTTATAAATTAAAATGTAGAGACTGCAACAAAGTGTACCTAGGTGAGACAGGACGAAAATTCGTATGCAGGTTGTCTGACCACAAACGTGGAGAAGGTAATAGAACAACGAATTCGTTATATGCAAGACATGTCGTAGAAGACAACCATAGGTTTGTTAATCCTTTGGAAGACTATGAAATTGTAAAAATAGTAAATAACACAGTTGAAAGGAAGCTTAGGGAGGAGTTAGAAATATTGAAAGAAAGAGAAAAAGGGTTAGACAATTTAATTAATACTAAAATTAAATTTGATAATGAAGAAATATTTTATAACATAATTAAGAAGTAAATGTACAGGACAGATAGATAAGATTAAGAATTAAATTGCTTAGAGGACTAATTAGGTGTTTTTAAAATAAGGGTGTGTGACTGGCACACGTGTGGATGAGAAAGACTAGGTTTAAAGGGGATGCACACACACACACACAACACTGAAACACAAGGAATTGCTAGAAAAATATGTAACTGTCCAGATGGTGGGACAGGGCTGAGGGTGGGGAAGGGACATTCAATGTTGCTTGTTGTGTGTGAGTAGGGTGGGGTGAGATGTGAGTGAAGGGGTTTTTCAGATTTTTGGTTTAATTCCGATCTGACGATGAGCTGTGAAGCTTGAAAGCGCTAATCGGGATAATTTTACATAGTGGTGTGCAACAGTGATCATTCTGCTTGTAAAAACAAATAATTTTACTTGATTTACACACCACCACATACTGCTGACAAATGATTCATGTTTATCTAAAATCTATAATAACGAAACAAAATTTAAACAAATACCCACTAATAATTAAAAATTAAAGTGTGAATATAATTATTCTTCTGTTATATTACACACAGTATAATAGCGTTACCACTAAAAACTCTTTGAAAGTACACAGAACCTAATTTGCTAACCTACAAAAGACCACGTGTACTTCAGTAAGAAAACACACGATATAATTTGACTCTTGTCAAATTTTTATTTATATCGTAGATATTACGTGTTATTACAATCTCATACAAACTTCAGAAACAAAAAAATTCACATTGAAACTAATAACTGTTAATAAATTAAACAATAATTCTCACAACGATCACGTGCTTTAAACACTACTAGAGTGCGGAGCACAAAGGAAGATGAGACATGCCAGCTGCGCAGAGGCAAGAGCATAGTATCACGTGATGTGTCAGCCAATAAGAGCCAGTCAATCGTTTCGCTTACTGGCGGTCGCAGTGTTACACACTGTCTCTCTCTGCGCAATGGGCTTTCATTTTTCGCCACTGTATGTGCTCCCGAGTTTAGGATACAGCTTACAGGCCTTTGTTGTGAGCCTAAACACATGATGTCAGCAGCACATTCACATCTCAGCTCCCTGGCATTGTCTTATAGGAAGTAGTGGTTGAACTCGTTTTGCTTTGTAAATGAAAAATGTTCCGAATAGTCCGACGTCATACAGTTGTCAGTTAAAAGACCAGCCTTTACTATCTTTTGCTTGGTTACCACACCGAACGCCTTCTGCAATTTCAATTTTGTATTCTGTCATTGTATTGGCAACTTTATAATTTTGTTCATAAGTTTTGATGTTCCAAATCTCGACGTATTTAGTTAGTCAGCCTAATTAGTAGGCTACTCCAATTATTATTTGGTGTTCTGCCCTAAGGCAGGTCTTCAAATGGTAAGAGCTCTTCAAGCTGTCCTATCGCATGCCAGTCTTTTCGTTTCTTCGTAACACCCTCTGATTTTAATGCTATCTATTAACTTCATTCTTCTACGCCTTCTTCTTTTTTCTCCTTCTATGACACACTCCATGGCAGTTGTATTGCAAGCAGTCTCTTCTTAAACAATGACCTAACCAATTCCTTTTCATGTTTTCTATTACGTCCAGGAGTCTTCTCTCTTCCTCAATTCTTCTTAAAACTTCATCATTCCTTACTTTATCAACCCACCTCACGTTTTCCATTGCTCGCCAAACCCACATCTCAAATGCGTCTAATCTTTTCTCATCCTCCCTCCTCAGTGTCCATGTCTCTGCATCATATAAAGCAACGCTCCACACATAACATTTGGCCATCCTTTTTCTTAAATTCTTATTCATTTTGCCACACAGCCGTCGTCTTTTCTTCCCATTAAATGCCTGTTTCGCTAAAGCAATTCTATACTCCGAATAATCAGTCATTAATACAAAAGTTACCGTCATCACGTTGTTCGTTCAACCAGTAAAAATAGTGCCAACTGCCGTTTAGGGATCTGCAATTTGCAGAAAGTTTTCCCTAGCACTCACGTTTGAATTAACAAGTTGTGGACGAGAAAACGCAGTATGGAGAGAATGCTGTTTGTATCTACTAATGTGGTGGCGCCATCTTACTAATTAGGGTCGAGGAGTGGGTTGGATAGAGATCAATCCGACCTTGACCCGATTCGTTACTCAGCTGAATGACAGAGACCCGACCCACCGAGTCACGCAGCTAGTGAACGCCGTGTCAGTCGCACTTTTAACCACCCGCCTGGAGTCTTTAAACATTTACATTAAATAAAGAAGCAGGCATATTGGTTTAAATAAATGAACATACATACACGCACACACACATTTTTCAATGCAAGATATTTGCGTATAAATTACAGTTTTTTCCAGTAGTGTATTAATTGTATATAATTTTAATAGTCGATATGATATTGTTACGACGGTCTAACTGATCGTCGTGTGGTACAGTAGAAAACAAAATACGAGACACCAATGAAGTCACTAAAAACCATCTTTAATTATCACAATTAAACAGTTTGTAATCAACAAGTTATTCAACAAGATTATAGTCGTACAATAATTCGAGTTAATCTCTCCACACAAATAACAATGTCAACTATAAAGAATTCCGCACTATAATCACTTATTCACTAATACACCACTTGAGATGCACTGTGTAAATCGCCCGACATAAAACGGCAACTAAGCGGGTGGTGTGGGGTATTTATAGTCTCCAGCTTTCGATAATATGCGTCCTTAACAAGCACTTGAAAATTCTAGAGGATACTTCAGCGTGGCAGAAACACGCGCCGTTGGACTAGTTGAGAAGCTTGTCGAACAACACTATCGAATGTACGAGAATGTTCCGCATTACGTAATACTGCTTCGATTGTTGACGCATGTTAAAGTGTCACGTACGCACACAAACATTACAGCTGGGCTTGCTAGGATATCCGAGAAACATGTATACTAAAAACTCGTTTATCCGAATCGCGTTTATCCGAAAATCCGGTTTATCCTAAACAATTTTTAGTAAATTTTAAAAATGCACAAAAGCATTTTCCTGTCGCTATAATCTATATTTAATAGCGTAGACAAGCGATTCCATGTGGTATAAAGTAGAAAGTCAATAATCGTAACTAATTTGGATAAGGGGTACTCCGAATTTTCGATTTGTTCGGATTTTCGAACCATATATTGTAAACATAACGTAACATAAACATAAATGTAAACATTGAAACTTCCCCTGCAGAACTTCTAACAATGAAACGACTTCCAGATCGGGCAGCCAGCAAACGAGCTTCAAAGCTTAGGCAAAAAACTATGATTGATTACTGTACGAACAAGCAATAGGACTGTTCCAGTACTGTAGAAACTATAATTTACAGTGCAGTGCCGTTTTATAGTTTATTGTGCCATATTCACTGTAAGTAACTTTTAAATTATTATTTTTATTAAATAAAGTTACTGTATTTACATATGTATTATTATTTAAATAGAAGTTTCGGTTTATCCAAAATTTTGTTAATCCGAAACGGGCGCGGTCCCATCAAATCCGGATAAACGAGTTTTTAGCGTAGAACGTTCTGTAATGGGGTAACACTATGTATAAAATTAAAAAGTAAAAATAATGGCTTTCTTTGCATATTCAGCCATTACCTGTGTTTATACAAATGTTATATTTATTACATAAATATTTCTGTTAAATAAATACATAAATATTGAATTTAAATATTTATTACAAATATTGTTTATTTAATAACATCGTTAATCTGAAAGAAACCCACGCATGAACGTGTATTGTATTAAATCCTGGTCCAAATTTTGTCGGCGGGCTGACCGGACCCGTGGTAACAGTGAAATTGTACACCTCCTCTACACTCGCAGCTTTGTGATCGATCGGCCGTTAATTCCGACTCAGGAATCTGAGGTGTGAAACACGCCCCCTCCAATGTCAGCCGACTTGCCTTGTGGCTGAGAGTCGCCCCCTAACTAGATGTACTGGTCAGCTTTGTGACGAAACGGGTTCCAACGTGACGTGATTAGGTAATGTTGTTTCACGTACGGGCCGCCTACAGACGTAAAGTAGCCTGCTCCACACAGCACGTTGTATTGTAGTATTTATTTCTAAACTGAATAAACATTTTCAGTTACAGTAACTGGAGACGAGGGCCCATAAATTTTAATATAAGAGTAAAAAGAAAAATTGATCTCCGGGTTTGTTATAAGATTTATAAAAAAAAAATAATAAGATTACCAAATTTAGCATACGCTATCCTCTTCTTTTTAACATTTCGTATTCGAGCTTAGGCTACCTCTCAGTAGGCTAAACACATGGTGTGTGTGTGTGTGTGTGCGCGCGTGCGCGCGCGCGTGTGTGTGTGCGTGCGTGCGTGCGTGCGTGTGTGTGTGTGTGTGTGTGTGTGTGAAGATAGAAGTCGTGTGTGTATTACATGTGTGTGTAATAGAAGTCGTAGGCGTCCTATATGAACAACAACCTGACAACTAAGGGAAACGCCTCTAAATGATGATGATTAGAGGATGTGGATCGTCTCGTCAACAGTAACTTCATTTTAAAGGCTTGTTTATTAATAATCTAAAGTTTCTGTTTATCCACTCCTGTTAAGTCTATAGAATTACTAAATTTTGCTTGTTATTCGTAACACTGTACATTATAAGCCTTAATGTAGTAGCTCTTACCTTCCTGGGATGAATATCTGTATTATTTAAATAATGTTCTGTTTAAAGTAGTTAGATGGTTGTGTTTTCGGGTTAAAACAAGTTTTTTAAATGATTCATGAAACTGAAATTTCTGCTGAATGTGTTCGTACTGATGTGTCTACAATGTCTTTAACTGGGACCGTACAATAGAACTTTCTGCAATAGACGGAAATAATTGTTTTGCAGGGAGGGGCAGCCGTTATCTACACAAGTTCCCCCAACTTTTTCCCTTCCAGTATCCATCGTATGGTGCTTTAAAGACATAAAGTGTACTTGTTTTCCTTTGTACCGCTGTCACATAATAAGAAGAAATATCTTCGCCAAGATGGGGTGGAATTTCCAACATCCGGAAACTGTAACTAAAATTATTTAAAGCTATAACATCCTTCAAGCAACTGTAACTAAAGCTGTAACATCCTTCAAGCAACTGTAACTAATTTTGTGAAGATAGGAGAATATCCGTATAAAAGCCAAGAAGTGACAGTGGCAAAGAGAAAGTGAGTAGCAGACATACTGTCGTGAATGAGTGTTCATCGCGGATATCAACCACTTCTTCGTAGTCCTATGATTATAATTCCAGTTATACAGTCCTGTTAACTCCTTTTACTTTGATTACGACAGATACTATTGTTGCAGCGTGGGAGTCCATGATATTATTGTGTAATATTTCCATTTGTAAACTTTCGGACAACTAATTTTGTGACGTCGATTTCAAGAATACAATATGCGTAGACGAAAGGATTAGCTAAATGTAATTCCCGGAACGTTTTATTTTCGAAATCTTGTTTACGCAAAAAAACAAAGTTGAAAAAAAATGGAATAAACGAACGTTGTATAAATGTCGCATCGCGCTGGTATTGTAACGTTCTTTATTTTAGATATTTTGAATACAGTTTCCTTTAAAAAAGTAAGGTGATTGCTCTGTTGTAGGCCCCCTGTTTTTGCCTGCAGCCGAGCGTCAAGCAGACGACAAAGTAACTCAATTCAGAACTCTTAAAATAAACACATTTCTAACATCTGCTGTCAGCGGAAGTTCGATCAGATATTCTCCACCTGTGGTAATGCCGTTACGCAGTTATAGCGCACTCGGTTGACGCTTTCCCTCCAGTGATTTTATTTACGCATTCAGTCGGCCAAATACGTATTTATTCCAATTTATAAAAAAAATGTTACGTTGTATACATTGTGTGTGTGTGTGTGTGCGTGCGGGCGTACGTGATAGGTTTTTGGTTACAACCGTGTTTGTAATTTTAGAATGTCGACGTGTCGTACTTTCACCTTGGGAAGACCGCCAATCGCCTACATCAACTCCGTCCTGTGCTATGCAGCAACGCCATGACCCGCCGCCTAGGGAAACTTATCGTCTCCACCTATGTGGTGCCGATGGTTACCTACGCGATCCCCGTATGAGGTTACTTGGCCGAGACCCTTAAGCGAAAGCTTCAGTCTCTCCTTGACCGAGGATTGCGCTGGGCGTGCAAAGCTCACTATCTGACATCTAATAGAACCATCCGTGAAGCCCTGCGTGTCTGTTCCCTGGACGCCACTATACGGACACTGTCCCGAAAAATCTATCGCCGCTCCGCCCGACTCCAGGGCAACCACCTCATTAGCACCCTCGGTCGCTACCAATCTGTGCCAGGAGAATCTTGGACCCGGCCTCGGCGTACTCTCACCCTCAATTAACTGATAATTAATTGAACACCCACGGGCGGTAGCAGTCCACACCTTACGTTCAGCCCTATCTATAGTCCCTGCGGCAGGAGCTCTATTTGAAGCTCGGGACGCAGTATAGAGCGGTCGACGGCCATGCTCTTCGTCCCGCACAGCCCTCGAACTTATGTCATACTTTGAACTAACTCTTGAACTGAGAACATTTTCAAGGTGTAATGTGTTTGATTTTGCTACGGAGCGCGTTATATACGAGACATCACATCTCCTAGAGTTGTTGCCATAAGAAGTTTTAAGGCTGAGGGTGACTGTAGTGGTGAATTTTGTTGTTTGTTATTCTGCGAATTTTCATTAGGATTTTTCAAATTGCCGTCACTTACTCTTATAATCATGATTGTCATCATCCCTCAATCACTAGTGGCATCGCCTTGTTGAGCCCTCAGCAGTGGTACAGCTCATAACCACACCACACCACCTCCAGAGACAAAACCAGTTTGCATTTAACCACGTGCAATGTCGAGTTGCGTGGTAGGGAGATGTGTTGTGTGTGTCCACGTGTAAATGTAGCGTTGTTACTTACTAAGGCCCGCCTGCCGTAGACAGACCCCGTTATTGCCCCGACAGTAAGCGACGGCGGGATTTGAGTGACCCGGCCTTAAGCCGAACCCACATGGTAATGAACGCAATAGGTAACTCGCTACCACTGAGCTACCTCGCTGTCGGACCCAGGTAATTTCCCCTCATGTACAGAACACTTTTAATAATGGCGAGATTCTGACTAGAGTTGGGAAGACAAGAAGAGGTTTTTTGGCAAAATATTGTGAAGTGAAGGTTTGATATAATATTGGCCATATTATGCGTCATTTGATAAAAAGAATAATTGAAGATAGCATTGAAGGGAAAAAAGGAAGAGGAAGACCGAGACTCCAATATACGAAACAGATTATTGGTGACGTAAGTTGTGATTCCTATGAGGAGATGAAGCGGAAGGAACAGAGAAGATCGGTGTGGATAACTGCTACAAACCAATCTCCGGATTGCTGACTAAGCAAGGAGTGACGTTGTAATTAACTTCTCTTTACTTAAAGTTGTTATAAATACGTGAATAGTGACGAATACCGCGTACAGCTAAAGTGTACACAGCCCTCTCTTACGTCAGTCGCAACGTCGAATGTGTTACTCATTCGTGAAAATTCGATGAAAAAAGTAAAAACGTGTACCGCGTGTACGCACGTACACACAGTTAAGAATTAAATCTAACTTAATGAGACGATCTAGCAGATAATAGGAATACACCTCTATGAATAACAAACCTGACAACTTAGGGGAACACCTCTACGTGATGATGATTAGAGGATGAAGATCGTCAACAGTTCTCGTGTTAAATGACTTTTTTAAAGCTGTGTGATATAAAACAGACCCGATGTCTGAAGAGAAGAGAAAACATAGTGCAATCGAAATAAACGTCCGTCGGAATTGAAACGTCAGTTTACTCGCTTTCTCTTAAAATTACAATCAAGTCTTATTGGCTTCCTTCCACACCACGTAATTTCGTACTATTTTTCGTGCTACTCTGCAGTTGAACGAAATTATTTATTTCTATAGGCTATGTGGCTGTCGCAATTGATAAATTTCGCTTTAATTTGTCTGCATTTTACTAAATATGATACGCCTATCACAGTCAATTTCCTATGCTTAAAGTCGCACTGGAACGTTTGAATGAATGCGCGAAGACGTGAATTTACATACAAAAACACGAGGCGCCGTGTATCAGCGAGAGAGTTCGTTCGATCGGCTCGGCACAAATTCGCAGAGACATCTGCAGCGGAAGAAAGTAAATACAGAGCTTTTAAATAAACATGATTTCCGCAGCGAGCGAGAGCGCGCGCGACTCCCTGTCTACTGACTAATCAGCTCCGATCGACTGTCTGTGTTTCTCGTCAGACACGCTCCACCAGTTTATTTCTACGTTTACAGCAATATAAATAAAACGTCCTCTAAAATAAATCGAAAATTTTAAATCACTCACGCTTCTGTGACGGATTTCTTTTATTGGAAGAGTGAGATAATTGATGTAATAACAAACAATTTAAAAGAGATCGTATATAAAATCATCTATTAACAAAATTGATTTTTACAAAAAATTTTTAACATACGTAACAGTTTATGAGGCGATGTTACTTTGCATTTACAGAGAAAGTGAACACTGATGTATCGGTCTGATGCGGGTTGAAATATTTCGTTACAAGCAGTGATTATGAAGTGTGCAGAATAAGATCAGGCTGGATTTCCATTGCAATACTGTATTATAAATAATTAACTGGGCAAAAGGTGATACGTGTGGGGCCTTATAACTGAGCCGATACGTGTGAAAATATACCATTGTTGAAATCACGTACACGCGCACACACTTTGCCGTTTACAATGCACAAACTTACGTACCTTCACCTCTCCCTCCCTCTGTAATATACCCACTACTTCTCTCACCTCTACCTTCAACTACCCTCTCAACCCTAATATACATATAAAGAAAAAAATGTATTGAAACACTTACTACTTTACGTTAATTGCATACGGAAACAGAACGATATTTAGTTTATTTGGTTTAACGAAAACTGTTACCATTTAGTTTTGATAGGACGCGAATGCACGTGTTTGTATGTCGCGCGCCCGGTGTGTTTCGCGTCTATACTGTACATTTATATATAAAATGAAACGCGCGCGTGTGTATACTGTTCATGTGTACGTGTATTGTGTAGGCCGATAGAACAATATTCGTGCTGCTATCGTTTATTCTTTTGTTAGATGTGTGTTTGTGCGTGTGTGAATCCCGCACGTGTTATTGAGCCTGGTTGTGAACTGTTAGTTTGTAACAGCTCAATACTAGAACTGTTTCTTCACAGCAAAGACTGTGGGCAGATGTGTCAGGTACAGAGAAGGTTGTACAATGCCCTTCTGGGATTTATTTTTATTGCAGCCTAATTGCTCACTCGAGATATTCTTTCTGGTCCCACACGTGTCACTTTTACCCAGTAACTGTGCTAATGTTTGTTACAAACTTGATTCATAAACGTGGGACATAAAAATTACAAAGGTATTTGTGTGCTACCTGTAGAAAGATTATTTTGGCAGTGGCGTATCCAAATTTTGTCTTGGGCGGGGTCCGGGGTTCGGTCGTGTCGGCTTCATACAAAGGAAAAACAAATGAAGACTAATCAACATTACTGTCTTTAAAGTGGTTGAAAAACGTGTGATAATGCTCTGAAATCAATCCCATTAAAATAAACTGTAATAACACAGTAAAAATACACGTTATTGAAACATTCTTTAGAAGACACTTATTGACTGGATTTATGTTCCTATATTTTATGTTTCAAACGTATATGCCAATGCTGCGTAATAAACCTGTTTGTACATTTAAAAAAAGAGTCACTACTGTATTAGCGTACACAGCTGAAGATATAATAAAATAATCTGAAAGTTATGAGAATAACAAAATTCGTCAACCTTTTTCAACCCCCCCCCCCTATAATTTTAGACATAGTCACTGTTTATTCCGTATGTTATATAAATTAAGTCCAGCCTATAAAACGAAATTTCTCCAGGCGGTTTAAATATAACACTAGGCCGATTATCTGTCAGAATGTAATAACCGATATCTCGGATAGTAAAGAATCCTTTGCTGCTCAGTTGACACAGGCATATTTTAGACGAAGCACGTAGAGGGTGTTAAAACCAAGAAAATAAACAACAGAAGAAGATACATTTACTTGACGGCAAGACGTGAGGTCATATGGACAGAGATAAACGATTCCTTTTATGAAAACTTTTAAGACTTAAAAAATTGTACAAAAACTAATATAGTTACGATGACATGGAGCCTGCAGTGATTCATTGCGTAAACGACAGAAAACTTCCAGAGATATCACGAATAAGGCGTAGTTCAGTTAATCAGTTCTATGAATTGTTTTACAGCGATTAGAGTGCGGGATTAAGGCTATTGTTACAAGTGTCTGATTGTGATACGACATTGTGACATACCGTCTTAGTTATTGTTGTTATCTATTATGTGTGATGCAGTGGCGCTGGTGTTATGGTTGCAGCGTTGCACAGCCACCAACATAGAATAACTAAACTGTAAAATACTGTAATAGCCTATAGGAAAACATTGAGCAGTTAAGTGTCATCAGTTTTAACGGAAAACGTATTAGTTTTTATGCGGCAATGTTCACGTACAATTCTAATGTGGCGCGCAGGCTGGTGGTTGTACACCGATTGCAACTTGAATCATATGGGAGGACGTCCGTTACTCTTCATAATACCTCAATTCTTCATATGTGAGGTCAGTGGTTGCAAAGCTTTTCACAGCGCTCCAGTAGTAGTGTTTACGTTAGTTGAAGGAAAACGTTATCCGTTGTTTGAGGTTATAAAATAGGAATACTTTTGTATAACTGTGATTGTGATGGTACATGTCAATCAACTGTGCATTAATTAATGTGTGTTAATTATTATTTTTATTACTTTTTTGGTTTAGCATCTTCTGTGTGCGTTTTGTAGTTAGTGATTCTGTGTGCTTTCAAACCACATGTGATTTGTAAAAACCACGATACTGTTTAACTCGCTGCATATTTAGTATTTGGTTTCTGCAAAGTTAGCAGTTCTTTTCTTGGGGAAAACTGTAACTTTTTACTTTTTCCCATCTGACAGCAATATGTATCATGCAGAAACGTAAGTCTGCCTACTGTTTAAATGTGTTCTTTGAATCTCACCACCCCCACCCCCACCCAACCAACTTTTCCAACCACCAAATTTTGCAACCACTAGCCGCAGCTAGTGTAATGCGTACCGGATATCCGCATGGCATAGGCTAATTATTCTACTAATACGAATAAAATTTATAGCCTACTATCAAGTTGTCTAGAAGTTCAACTACAGTAGAACTTCACTTATCCGAACTAATGATTCCCAAACGTAATTTGGATATGCAGAAATTCCGATAAATGGAACAAACATGAGAAAAAGGTTATGTTATGAAAGAAAACGCGAAAATTGCTGAAAAATCACTTTTGTTTATTTTTATTACGTGAGGTCTTAATAAAAACCAGGTCACACGTGTTTTGCAAAAAGTTCACTTTTACTACAAAAATTTTAAATAATACTCACATAATTATGATTGTTCAGTTGAACATGACAAACAGAGTTAATTGGTATGACGTAGAAACTCGTTTGCGTGCAGCCTGGTCCCGCAAACGCTAGACGGCAAGAAGCTGCATATGGCCGCATTCAGGCTGCCGTTCCATCCACTTTAAGGTAGTGTCAAAACAAACGAATGCCTCGCTCGCCGTAGGTTCCTTTTCCGGTTCAACTAAAGCAACGTTGTCATCGTCTTGTCTACCTGCTGAGATTTATCGTTACACTTTGGATAATTTCATCATCGTCTAAAATTTGATATCCAGGGTCGCACTGGAACCACTCGTTTATGTCGTCCACGTCACACTCGGAACAGCCAGGAATTTGTACTATGGTTTTCTGGATGTCTTCAGTTGATACAGCTACATTTTCTTCCACACTTTCTTTTGCTCTTTTTTTACTCTTCCTTCTTGTTAATTGCCTCTTCTTTTTCTTCCTGGATTTGTTGTTTTGTCGAAATTCCATTAATTTTATTCCATGCCGTTTCCTGATATGGATTCGGATAACTGGAGTTCGGATAAATGGAGTTCTACTGTATTTATTCTGATTATCTAATATCACGATCCGCAGTATCTTTGTAGTAACACGTTTTCTAAGATCAAAAGAGTTAAAACTGAGATGAACAAACGTTCGCGTTAAACAAAGACGTGCTGTTCTTCCAAACCCATACGCGTTGACAAAAACAAAAATCCGACCCGGGAATTGCGTATTGGGTTTTTTTAGGATATCGTAAGAGATTTTAGTTGAGTATATTAAAAGTTGAGCTGGAAGGAGCTGCAATTAGGGCGTAGCAATAAAATGCCAAGTCTGTTGCTAAGCGACTATCACATCTGTTTTGATAACGACATAAGCCGTCGCGTCGGGCTTCTCTCCTCTCGGGATCAAGGAACACTCAACGACTCTCCGCGTCTCTTCTTCAGTGTACAAAGCAAATTATAGCTATCAATAGCTGTATAGCTCGCACCACGCGTTATCGTGTTATCCGTTAATGAAGGGTGTGGTATAAACCACATCTCGTGTCAGACTAAACTTTTGCCATTAAACTTTTATTCCCAACTTTTGTCGCTCGGTTTTTCTTTTAATTTTTTCGTGATTGCGTTTTTCCCCACTTGCTTTCCATATTTGGATCCAGTAGCGTGGCGTCCATGTACCGCTGTTGCCGGCGGCAACAGAAAATAATATTAATAATAATTAACGAAATAAATAAAAATAAAAATTAATAATAATCGAAACGAAAGAAAATAATATTAATTATATCACAGAATAAATAGTTTAGTTATTGGATAATTTGAAATCCGAACAATATTTCCCAAACAATATTAGTAGGGAAACTTGAAGAAAAGGATACCATTGCTTTCGAACTGTTGGGCATTTCCACCGTCTTGTGTTGCCGGCTCAGACATCGGCAATGTTTTACTGCGTGTGGTCATTGACCTCGTAGTAGTTGTCACTGTACAAACGGGAGGGGGACACATTCGTCCACCCAATGCGTTGGCGCTGTATAAACCGGCAAGACGCTCAGTTAGCAGTTATGTTCGTTTCGGAACCAACGTGTATCAGTCACTACCTACCTATTTGTGTTTTGTTCATTTAGCTATGTATTTATCTGTTTGTCTTTATTATTATTAATTCGATTATTGGTGACCTCATCTATTCTATGTTAGTATAGTGGAGTCAGATCCCGTTGAACCGGGACCCTCTTCTTCTGCCAGCGAAATATAGAAAATAATCTAAAAAGATATTTTAGCTCTAAAAAGAATATTTTGGCTCTAAAAATAACACTTGTTACTAGGAAAAATTCGAATTAATTTTTAGGCCTATCACAACCGGCAACAGCTATTATGTACTCACGCTACACCACTGTTTGCATCCTACATACTTACTGTCTGGCCACGACTGGATGATCGAGGCTGCTCTCCCCCACCACGCGGCCGCTTGTAAGCGAGGTAGGGTGAAATATGTGTACTAGCCGTTTTATTTACCCCCACTTAGCCTACCGTAGTACCCGGCCATGCTTCTCCCACCTTACACAATGCTCAACAACGAATCGCGGCCAGACAGTACCTCTGTGTTAATATTTTATACCAGAATTTCCGAATTCACTTAACAAATTCGTAGCTCAGAATTTAATGAATTTATCAAAGAGTATAAAACATACAGGCAACCTCTTCTACAACGCTGGGATTCTTAGTTAACGACCAACGTGCCGATTCCTCTAAATTCACAGGGTTATGTACTATATCCGTATAGATAATTCTTTTTACATACTCTCGTATGCCCAGAAGTATTCTGGGCGTGCGTATTTAAATTTTAAATGTGAGATTTTTTTTTTAAATGTTGCAACGACGAAACGTCTCGAACAATTGGATAGGCCTAGTGTCGTTGGATAGTATACGTGTTTCCCGGCATGTGTGTGTTTCTGCCTGAAGTATCCTCTAGACTTTTTCAGTGCTTGGTCACGCAAATTATGGAACATCTGCAGCGGACTATAAATAGTTGCCGTTTAGAAGTCAGTTTATGTTGGGCGATTTGTCAAGTGATACCATGTGGACGTTGTGTTCTTTATTTCAAGTGCGGAATTCTTTATAGTTGACATTATTATTGCGTATGGACAAATTTAAGTTGAATTATTGTACGAGTTGATTACGAATTGTTATTTGTGATTAATTAGAGCTGGTTATTAGTGACTTCATTTGTTTCCACTGTGCATACGACGATCCGTGAGACCGGCGTAAAAATATGTTGACTTTACTGAAGTGTTAAACGGACCTCTGAAGCCATAAGGTTAATTCCTGTACCTATACAACTAATGCTTTTACAATCTTTCGTACGCCTTGGAGTTTCTGCGCGTGCGTATTCAAATTATAATTATCAGATAGTTTAAAAATATGTTAACATTCTCTGCTGAAGTGTTAAACGGTCAAAAGGTCTAGCTGGGGGGTAGGGGGGGGTACTACAAAAAAACTGGTGAGTTTGCGGTCGGCTAATGGCAGCCGTAGGTGCCGAGTCGCCTCCCTCGAATTAAAACACAATTGCGTATGTTGGCTACATGCGTTTTTAATTAACCGTCTGTTGGCCGAAACGGTCTCCCCAAGTCCACTCGATACGCTCGTGCGCTGCTGTCGCATGCCTTCACGCTTGTGGGCCGGAAATGAAGAACTAGCATATACGCGTACCTATAAACATGTGAGAGAATAATTAAGCAGGGTAAATATACATTAATTAAAGACTAAATACTCATTGCAGTAATGAAAGCCATAATTAAAAACGGAGTAATTAAACCGTATAACAGGTAATACCGGAAGTTGTGACGACACAGAGACATCTAATTTCTTCTGTACTTATAAAATGAAATGTGAGTAATTAGAAGATTCGAATTACGCTTGCTGAGTGTGAGTACAGTAGACCATCAATTATCCGAACCTCTCGGGACGAGGGCCCGTTCGGATAATCGATATTTCGGATAATAGGTCGTAAATTGAAAACATTATTTCTCTTTGCAAAAACAAAGATTTTTAATACAATATCATTTCTAACATACTGTTATATAATATTACAGCAACCTGTGTATTGTACTGTAATGTATTACTAAGGCTAGAATCAGCGGATTAAAACTGATCGTAATTAATAAAAACCAAAAGTTAATTTAAACAGTATTAGAGTTTAATGACAAACACTGTACTAAAAAATTAACGAAAAATTAAAAACCAAAACAAAACATATAGTACCATGGATTTACACTTTTTTGAAGAATTGTTCTATCACTGTCTGCTTCAAACCGATACCCCGTTTTCTCGCTACTAAAGAAGTCGTTTAAGATTCATAATCTGAATACAGTCTATCTCGTCTTCTGTTTCGGCCAACATTAGAACAGTCTCAGTGCGTCAAAAACTTTTGCTGCCGTTTACCGTTTAATGACTCAGCTATCTCTTCATCGGTTAATAACTGAAAACCGGAATCGGGTTCATCCACCTTTAGCCAACTCTTTGTTTATCTATTGTAAGGCTGTATAGCTACAGCGTTTATTTATTACTGTACAGTACTGTAATAATTTATAGTGTACAATTTTTCATTTATTTCAATAAATATCCAATATGCCTACACGTGTCCAATACATTACTGTACAGTACAGTACATAATTGTACTTTTTATTGAGTTCGGATAATAGATCGTTCGGTTAAGGGATGTTCGGATAATCGATGCTCTACAGTATTTGCTTATTTTGCCCATATTGTCTATATTTACATTATTCAAAGAGGTAATAAGTTGGGATGGGTTTCAAAAATAATTTTGATGTTTTCTGAACAAATCTCCCGCTTACACCATGCAGCTATCCCCAATAATAAAGAAAGTTCCTCGCTGCTCGACTTTTTGTCCTCAATACTCGAAAAAACCTGAGCCAGCTGTAACTAAATATATTTTTTCTTTGCTTCAGTCAATACATTAATACAATTTAATGCCACCGTAGTCTCAAGGATACATAGGCCTGCAACCACTCAAAAAATAATTTTATTTAATTGTATGGCATCCGAGTACTGACGAGTTTAAGTTTCTAAACTAACTAATAGTCCTGTTTTTCTCAGTATAGCAATTTTTATTTTTTAATAGTTATATTTGTAATTATAAACTTTTTTAAATAACCCAACAGACGTAAAGTACCCTTATCTATAACCCATGACAGTATTTTGTAATTATTTTGAACTTAATTTCTCGATTACAAGATTTTCAAGTTAGCTAGTATAGGCGATCGGTTTCTGCATAAGAACAATGTATTTCCCTACCTCGCCCATAGTCTCGTGTGACTGTTGGACAAGGTATAGTGGCTTCGAACTATGACCGCTCGATTAGTGAAAACCGCCATCGATTTTGTCTCGTGTATACGCAGATACACGGTATGTGTATGACGGACAAGCACCACCCTCTCCTCTCACCACTGACAAGTATACGTTTACCTCTGGATAAACTCTAACGTTCTCAAGAACCCCCGTTGATAGTTTGAATTTCATAATAAACGGATAGCAAACAAGCCGTGAGCTTCCTGGTAGACACGTTGAGGCAGAGAAATAAATATTAATCCTGCCTGAAGTAACCGAAAGGCTATCCTACAGAGCTTGTGTTTGTAGACTTTCTGTTCGAGTTTTGGGTTTATCGAGCTAAACAATATTCCACTATGAGAACTCTATTTGTACTCAAACTGTGGCTTTTAAAGGTAACTGTCCAGTGAGGGTGTGAAGTAGCCTAAGCTGTGAGTCTGAACCTGATATAAAAGATAAAGTAAATTATTTTAGGAATATTTGTGCGACGATTCATAGAAATCTTAAACATAAAACAAAATACATCACAAGAACTAAATTTTTTAAGACAGTTGCAATCTCTACGTTGACATTTCATGCCAGTGAGGTGAGGGTCATGACTGAAAAGGAATACGGCAAGATTCAGAGTGCTGAAATACAGTTTCTTCGAAGTAGTTGAAAACTATACAGTGCAAGATAACAAGGAGTGGGCATATAAGAGCAGAAACTATAAGTAAAAGATATAAATACAATCGCTTCAACGCATAGAAGACAGTGGTGTGATCATTGCAAAGGATGACGGTGAATCGATTGCCAAAAGGGGCGCTAAAATATAAAGCCATTGGTAGAAGAGACGTGGGCCATCCGAGGATGAGATGGGCGCCTGAACAGGGTTGGTATAATGTAGTCCTTGAAGTGAAGAAGAAGAAAGAACTATTGAACTGTGACGTACAATAACAATATACTATTTCTTCCGCCTGTCCGTTGTTAAATTATCATTTTAATCTACACATAGGTGAGGACTTAATCCGTCCTTGTAATCCCACAATAGGATTTATCTAGTCCGTCGAATTAAAGGCTTAAAAACCATAAATTTCTGTAAGTGATATTATTAAAATTATATATTCATATATGCTCAATTTTTTCTTGTTATTTCATATTATTAATAATAATAAAAAATTTAACAAGAATATATTTTTTATTTTGTAAATTGCAAGTGCTTCGATAGTAATTATTTAATCGATAATATAATTGATTAAACCTTTTTGAATTTATTAATTATATCTGATAATGATAGTTGAAGTGCTATCGAAACATTTGTAATTTACAAAATAAAAAAAGAATATTCTTGTTAAAAGTTTTTTTTATTATTAATAATATAAAATTATATAGCATAAAAGATTTAATATTAGACGTTTTTTAAAGTTAACTACAAAAGCTCAATTTTCTCGTTAATTATGTAAAGCAACTCATTTAAACAATTCAGCATACTGAAGATGACCATCGAAGATGGCCGTACAACCAGCAACTCCAGACCACGGCCTTACAGCCCGGCAAGGCAACAACATTCTAACACTGACGCCGGCCGTGAAAGCCTCAGATATCAATTCAGCATACTGAAGATGGCCGTACAACCAACAACTCCAGACCACGGCCTTACAGCCCGGCAAGGCAACAACATTCTAACACTGACGCCGGCCGTGAAAGCCTCAGACATCAATTCAGCATACTGAAGATGCCCGTACAACCAACAACTCCAGACCACGGCCTTACAGCCCGGCAAGGCAACAACATTCTAACACTGACGCCGGCCGTGAAAGCCTCAGACATCAATTCAGCATACTGAAGATGGCCGTACAACCAACAACTCCAGACCATGGCCTTACAGCCCGGCAAGGCAACAACATTCTAACACTGACGCTGGCCGTGAAAGCCTCAGACATCAATTCAGCATACTGAAGATGGCCGTACAACCAACAACTCCAGACCACGGCCTTACAGCCCGGCAAGGCAACAACATTCTAACACTGACGCCGGCCGTGAAAGCCTCAGACATCAATTCAGCATACTGAAGATGGCCGTACAACCAACAACTCCAGACCATGGCCTTACAGCCCGGCAAGGCAACAACATTCTAACACTGACGCCGGCCGTGAAAGCCTCAGACATCAATTCAGCATACTGAAGATGCCCGTACAACCAACAACTCCAGACCACGGCCTTACAGCCCGGCAAGGCAACAACATTCTAACACTGACGCCGGCCGTGAAAGCCTCAGACATCAATTCAGCATACTGAAGATGCCCGTACAACCAACAACTCCAGACCACGGCCTTACAGCCCGGCAAGGCAACAACATTCTAACACTGACGCCGGCCGTGAAAGCCTCAGACATCAATTCAGCATACTGAAGATGGCCGTACAACCAACAACTCCAGACCACGGCCTTACAGCCCGCCAAGGCAACAACATTCTAACACTGACGCCGGCCGTGAAAGCCTCAGACATCAATTCAGCATACTGAAGATGGCCGTACAACCAACAACTCCAGACCACGGCCTTACAGCCCGGCAAGGCAACAACATTCTAACACTGACGCCGGCCGTGAAAGCCTCAGACATCAATTCAGCATACTGAAGATGGCCGTACAACCAACAACTCCAGACCACGGCCTTACAGTCCGGCAAGGCAACAACATTCTAACACTGACGCCGGCCGTGAAAGCCTCAGACATCAATTCAGCATACTGAAGATGGCCGTACAACCAACAACTCCAGACCACGGCCTTACAGCCCGGCAAGGCAACAACATTCTAACACTGACGCCGGCCGTGAAAGCCTCAGACATCAATTCAGCATACTGAAGATGGCCGTACAACCAACAACTCCAGACCATGGCCTTACAGCCCGGCAAGGCAACAACATTCTAACACTGACGCCGGCCGTGAAAGCCTCAGACATCAATTCAGCATACTGAAGATGGCCGTACAACCAACAACTCCAGACCACGGCCTTACAGCCCGGCAAGGCAACAACATTCTAACACTGACGCCGGCCGTGAAAGCCTCAGACATCAATTCAGCATACTGAAGATGCCCGTACAACCAACAACTCCAGACCACGGCCTTACAGCCCGGCAAGGCAACAACATTCTAACACTGACGCCGGCCGTGAAAGCCTCAGACATCAATTCAGCATACTGAAGATGGCCGTACAACCAACAACTCCAGACCATGGCCTTACAGCCCGGCAAGGCAACAACATTCTAACACTGACGCCGGCCGTGAAAGCCTCAGACATCAATTCAGCATACTGAAGATGGCCGTACAACCAACAACTCCAGACCACGGCCTTACAGCCCGGCAAGGCAACAACATTCTAACACTGACGCCGGCCGTGAAAGCCTCAGACATCAATTCAGCATACTGAAGATGCCCGTACAACCAACAACTCCAGACCACGGCCTTACAGCCCGGCAAGGCAACAACATTCTAACACTGACGCCGGCCGTGAAAGCCTCAGACATCAATTCAGCATACTGAAGATGGCCGTACAACCAACAACTCCAGACCACGGCCTTACAGCCCGGCAAGGCAACAACATTCTAACACTGACGCCGGCCGTGAAAGCCTCAGACATCAATTCAGCATACTGAAGATGGCCGTACAACCAACAACTCCAGACCACGGCCTTACAGCCCGGCAAGGCAACAACATTCTAACACTGACGCCGGCCGTGAAAGCCTCAGACATCAATTTAGCATACTGAAGATGCCCGTACAACCAACAACTCCAGACCACGGCCTTACAGCCCGGCAAGGCAACAACATTCTAACACTGACGCCGGCCGTGAAAGCCTCAGACATCAATTCAGCATACTGAAGATGCCCGTACAACCAACAACTCCAGACCATGGCCTTACAGCCCGGCAAGGCAACAACATTCTAACACTGACGCCGGCCGTGAAAGCCTCAGACATCAATTCAGCATACTGAAGATGGCCGTACAACCAACAACTCCAGACCACGGCCTTACAGCCCGGCAAGGCAACAACATTCTAACACTGACGCCGGCCGTGAAAGCCTCAGACATCAATTCAGCATACTGAAGATGCCCGTACAACCAACAACTCCAGACCATGGCCTTACAGCCCGGCAAGGCAACAACATTCTAACACTGACGCCGGCCGTGAAAGCCTCAGACATCAATTCAGCATACTGAAGATGCCCGTACAACCAACAACTCCAGACCATGGCCTTACAGCCCGGCAAGGCAACAACATTCTAACACTGACGCCGGCCGTGAAAGCCTCAGACATCAATTCAGCATACTGAAGATGGCCGTACAACCAACAACTCCAGACCACGGCCTTACAGCCCGGCAAGGCAACAACATTCTAACACTGACGCCGGCCGTGAAAGCCTCAGACATCAATTCAGCATACTGAAGATGCCCGTACAACCAACAACTCCAGACCATGGCCTTACAGCCCGGCAAGGCAACAACATTCTAACACTGACGCCGGCCGTGAAAGCCTCAGACATCAATTCAGCATACTGAAGATGGCCGTACAACCAACAACTCCAGACCATGGCCTTACAGCCCGGCAAGGCAACAACATTCTAACACTGACGCCGGCCGTGAAAGCCTCAGACATCAATTCAGCATACTGAAGATGGCCGTACAACCAACAACTCTAGACCACGGCCTTACAGCCCGGCAAGGCAACAACATTCTAACACTGACGCCGGCCGTGAAAGCCTCAGACATCAATTCAGCATACTGAAGATGGCCGTACAACCAACAACTCCAGACCACGGCCTTACAGCCCGGCAAGGCAACAACATTCTAACACTGACGCCGGCCGTGAAAACCTCAGACATCAATTTAGCATACTGAAGATGGCCGTACAACCAACAACTCCAGACCACGGCCTTACAGCCCGGCAAGGCAACAACATTCTAACACTGACGCCGGCCGTGAAAGCCTCAGACATCAATTTAGCATACTGAAGATGGCCGTACAACCAACAACTCCAGACCACGGCCTTACAGCCCGGCAAGGCAACAACATTCTAACACTGACGCCGGCCGTGAAAGCCTCAGACATCAATTTAGCATACTGAAGATGGCCGTACAACCAACAACTCCAGACCACGGCCTTACAGCCCGGCAAGGCAACAACATTCTAACACTGACGCCGGCCGTGAAAACCTCAGACATCAATTCAGCATACTGAAGATGGCCGTACAACCAACAACTCCAGACCACGGCCTTACAGCCCGGCAAGGCAACAACATTCTAACACTGACGCCGGCCGTGAAAGCCTCAGACATCAATTTAGCATACTGAAGATGGCCGTACAACCAACAACTCCAGACCACGGCCTTACAGCCCGGCAAGGCAACAACATTCTAACACTGACGCCGGCCGTGAAAGCCTCAGACATCAATTTAGCATACTGAAGATGGCCGTACAACCAACAACTCCAGACCACGGCCTTACAGCCCGGCAAGGCAACAACATTCTAACACTGACGCCGGCCGTGAAAACCTCAGACATCAATTCAGCATACTGAAGATGGCCGTACAACCATCAACTCTAGACCACGGCCTTACAGCCCGGCAAGGCAACAACATTCTAACACTGACGGCGGCCGTGAAAGCCTCAGACATCAATTCAGCATACTGAAGATGGCCGTACAACCAACAACTACAGACCACGGCCTTACAGCCCGGCAAGGCAACAACATTCTAACACTGACGCCGGCCGTGAAAGCCTCAGACATCAATTCAGCATACTGAAGATGGCCGTACAACCAACAACTCCAGACCACGGCCTTACAGCCCGGCAAGGCAACAACATTCTAACACTGACGCCGGACGTGAAAGCCTCAGACATCAATTCAGCATACTGAAGATGGCCGTACAACCAACAACTCTAGACCACGGCCTTACAGCCCGGCAAGGCAACAACATTCTAACACTGACGCCGGCCGGCCGGCCGTGAAAGCCTCAGACGTCAATTCAGAATACTGAAGATGGCCGTACAACCAACAACTCCAGACCACGGCCGTACAGCCCGGCAAGGCAACAACCTTCTAACACTGACGCCGGCCGTGAAAGCCTCCGACATCAATCCAGAATACTGTTTGTCAGTTATATATAACACCGTATTATGTTTTATCATCGAAATCGGGAAACGCGTCAAGATGATTTCCAAACCTAATCATTTTAAACATTGATTTCTCAAATGATATTTTAAGAGATTCAGAGTTAATCAAGAAGGAATAATACTCCCACAGTGCTGTTAACGTCAACATTATTTTATAAGAGTTTGTATATTGAAGTGTCAGTGTAACTCAGAGTGAATAATTCATTTAAAAAAAATATGCGACCACATCATCTTTTTTCAATCGAAATCATGTTGCTAAGTATACTACCTTCCCGTGAGAGCTATCCACCTGGTTTGGTATCTTGATGCTTATGCAGCAGATATAATTCTCTGCGTAAACCAGCCATTTTAGTACTTAAACCCACGCAGCTCTCACGTAAAACAAGTCCGGGTACACTTACTTATAAACACAACCTTAATGCTGTGGTTTCAAACAACGGCTCCTCCCTGCTTTAAATTCATTTTAAATGTGCTGCGGTTTATCTCCGTGAATAATTTCAAAAGCTGTTAGAGCAGTGTACTGTGTACTCGACTAATCCTCAGATCAGATCCAAAGTAAAATAAATTTATGAAAACAAAACAGAAACGTTTGCTGCGTAATATTTGCTTGGCGACCACTATTTAAAGTGGTAGAATTTATGCGAGTCTCACGGCGGGTCTTCATAACCGTCAAAGCTGCTTTTTCTGATCAGCTGTTTCCTGTGTTTCTCTACGCACTTCACACTTCACAGGTATAGTAGGCCTAATACTTTTCCTATTAACGAGGAAGAAGTTATACTCTGTATTTTGGTAGACCCCTCGTATTAAGTTTCACATACAAAGAAGTGAAACAATCAAGAATGTAACTTAAAGAACGTTGGTAGGTGCAAAATTCATTCGTTTTGGTAATTTACACGTAGTTCTTGATTGTTAACAAAATCTACTTGCCAACTTTGTCGTGTTTACTTGTTAAACTGCTAATTGTCATGTTCCGGACGAGGCCTTTTGGCGTTTCCACCATTTTCAAGTCCTGAACCACGACCTAGGACTTGAAAGTGGCGGAAACACTGAAAGACCTCGTCCGGAACATTATAAGTAGCAGTTTAGCAAGTAAACACAAGAAAGTTGGAATTACAGAGACTGCTAATTCAAATAACAAGATGAAAATCTACTTATATATACAATACAATAGTAAGTATTGGTTTGGGTTTATCTTAAATCAAATAGAAAGTGCATCAGTAATGTGAGAAAATTATTTTATGTTTATAAATGCGCGTATCTTTCTCAACATTAAAGCGCGGGATACAATTGTTTAAATCACAACCACATATGAAGAAAAATGCCGTGTTATTCAAAAAGTGAAGATCGTATACCTATTACTAGAGTAGGAAACAATTTCATGAAAAACAACAGTTGAATAATTATTTGACGTTACAGCAACATAAGTTCCATAATACGTAGGGGTTTTCACTCGTTCCTTAGAGATAAACAAAACAAAAAATAATCCAATCGATTCTGTTGCCCCTGTAACAATAGGCTACAGTGAACCGTAACCAACCATCTGTCAAACCACCTAACCATAATGTCGTCTTCTTCGCAAATAGTCGGAACCGATTTTATTTTAATTTTTTTTATAATCATATTTTTGTGCACTCTTTGTTGCGCAACTTGAAGAATCCTAACCAATATGTTAACTTGCGTCTGTCGTCACGCCATTTAATTTACAAACAAATATTCTTTCGTGAAATTGTTGCTTATTGATGTACATTTCACTTTTTTTTTTTGTTAATTCTCTTTCACTTTACTTACTGATCAACGCTCTCCGGAAAGTCGCTGAGTACTACGGTGACACATTTGACCTAATATCCGTTAACTTTACCTTGATGAAAAGAAGAGAAGAAGAGAATTGTGAAGATAAATCAATTCATTTCTAAAGCTTTTACAAATTTGAAGGTTTTGGGAAACTTGTCTTTCATCCACAAATTGCAGTAAAAAACCATCTCTGAAAAATTTATATAAATTGTAAATGCTATACAGAAAACAAATTATTAATAATGTATAAATGACTCCTGGTATTGTGTATCAAACTATTGTAAAAAAGAGAATTATAAATAACGCGTAAAAGGTTTCCGGGATAAGTGTTTTGTGCAAAAAAAACAAAACGATACCACACTCGATAAGTTCGCACACTTTACACAGTGTGGTGTGTACCGTCGTCCACCGTTTTGTTTATTAGAAAACTTCGTGTCCTCGCTGACATTGCCAGGTCCGAAACGAGTGATTTGACATCTCTTTTGTCACAATTGGTCCAGTCGTTTTACCTTTACGCCTACAGGGTAATGAACAAACGAAAGAGCATGCCATATGAACGCAATGACTTCCTGCTTACATAGTCGGGCAATAGAAGTAAACAGTTTCAAAAACGAACCATCTGTATTTAAGGAACGGGTCTTCAAGGTAGTAATTGGCTTTACATACAAGCGCTTTCAGTCGCTCTTTCCCGAAAGGATTAAAGAATACAGAAGACAACACATAGAAAGGAAGAACGTATAGTACCGAAGATAGCGAAAGATTAGAACCCTAGAAGCAGAAGAAACGTTGGTAGGCGTAAGAAAAGGTGGACTGTGGAATAGGAACAGGCCGCTAAAGCCTAAAACCGATAGAAGATGATGACGACGATGATGATGATCAAAATTAAATTTGAATCTTTATGTAGAGTTCACTCGCTTAATGTATTTGTCTATCTTGAATAGGGGAAAAGTTTCTTGCAGGCTACTTTTTGTGTCTCAGGATTGAACAAAATTAAAATTTGATATAAAATTTTATTTTCATTTTGTTGTTACAAGTATATTATTAAATTTAAATGACATGCATATCGTGTACGTGATCTGGACTGCATGTACAACAAAAATTATTGTTAAGGAGCAAGAACGTCTCATGCGTAAGGATAGTTTGTATCTTAATACGTACTAAATCGAGCGTACGATAGTTTTATTACGTATTTTATTTTTTCGGCTCAGTTTTTGTGCTAAATTTATTTGAAATATAACAAAATGTGAAAAATTAAAATACGGTTACAACCGTGTATATTTTGTAGACTTGTCTAGTACTTCATTTTTATGGGTCGAGGTTTTCTAGTCACGTAATAGCAGCGATCGGAAAACCCATAAGCGCAGTGTATTTCCTGTCTCGCCCATTGTCTCATCCGATTGTGGAACCAAGATTTATTAATAGACAAGAAGTTACTTAAGTACTTGTTCGTTTGTACTATTAAAATGCAATCAGAATGCTGTCACATGTGGGGTGTAGAGCGTGCACAATGCTCCTGTAGTCATTAGTGTCCTGTCAGTAAGGACAAACTTAACTTTTTATAGTATTTGTATCGTTAAAAGTAATAAGTTACTCTCGTTACACTTTCTTTCGGTAGTAATTAATTATCTTGCTTCTGTTTTCTTTCCAGACTAGAAGCACCCAGCTGTTTGTTTTTTGTTTTGTTTTTTTAATTCGTCTGATGGTTTCGTCTCAATAAATCTCGCAACGATTACAGCAATTAGTGGCGACGGGTGCGTCCGCGAATTCCAGAGAAAGAATTTTATCAAGTTGACAGAAGCAGCAGCGAGTGAGGCGATTCCATTTGTATTACGGTATTTAGTTTTGGATTGAAGGGTTCATCAAGGCGTTGATAGCAAGTAGCATCACCCCGTCACTATGGCAACACCCTCTGCACACCAACCCACTCGTAGATTGCTTTTACAGAATAAGGAAACATTATTATGACGGAGTGAGGCGGGGAAGAGGGAGAGACAGGTAGACGGTAGACGGACAGACAGACCGAGACTGTTCTTATCTCCGGTTAATATTTTTGAACGTTACGAGAATTTAATTGCGTAAGAAATAACTGAACGCGACCGCCATAGCCGTCCCCGTCGTTAATGCTGTTAGTGCGGAAAACCGTTTACAAGATGTCACACCTACCCTTACGTGAATCATAAGCATGTACGCCTTTGTGCACTTGCTCAAAGTACCTACGTATCTCCTTTCTCGTAAACGCAAAAATGGAAGAATAATTTTCTCATCTTTTATTTACTGAACAAAGAAACTTTCTTTTTGTAAACAGAAACAGATTCAAGTAAAGACATGGTTGTTACCGCTTTTTTTGTCTGTGTACATGCCTGCGTGTTCTTTGTAGGCGTCATGCAGTGCGTGTGTAGTTTGAAGTACACATCTTGGTCGTAAACTGACACTTCAATAAAATCAAAAATTTCTAATCTCTCTGACAACCTGGTTGGAGACAGATACACTAAATCAATACACTAAATATTGATTGTATTTAAATACACCTAAGATTGTTGTAATACGAGGGTCAGTTCAAAAGTTCGCGGAGTGACAATTGTAACTTAGCGGTAAAACTAAAATGTTTCTTGTGCTGCAACATTTATATTTTATGTGAACTCCTGTTAATTTCCAAATCTGTCTACCAATTTATTCATTGTTTAGAAGCTGTTTAAAATTGACGTGTCATGCGTGTTTTGAAAAACGGACAAAATCAAACATCGTGGTGTGATTCTTTGTTAAAAATGTTTTAGGGCCAACGTAAAGGCTCTTGAGTTTAGACCTGGTCTCACTGGACGCCCAAAAGATGCAACAACTCCAGATGCGGCAGCCATCTTGCACAACGCTTTTTCACACCAAGTTCTTGAGTTAAAGTATGATGCACACGCTCGTATGAGGTGCATATGATTTCAACAACGTCATCCACTCCTCAATCTGCGGTTTTCCAACACCCAATGAAATTTTTTCAATAATGCCATTTTTTGTTGCACTTTTTGGACGGACGTCCACTGTTGGGATCGTCTT
The DNA here is from genome assembly GCA_034769895.1 of Magicicada septendecula. Taxonomy (NCBI): domain Eukaryota; kingdom Metazoa; phylum Arthropoda; class Insecta; order Hemiptera; family Cicadidae; genus Magicicada; species Magicicada septendecula. The sequence goes on along the minus strand of CM068369.1, from coordinate 93,796,359 downwards.
CAGTGCTTTCGAAAAACACAATTTATTCGGTTTGGCGTAACTTATAATAATTTTGTTAAATAGCTAATCAATACATAATACTTTTAAAGGAAACTTGTAGAAAATTTAATTCCGTGAAAAACTAATGTAAATAAAGTCAGCAGAAAAAATTAATATAACTTACAGAAATTCAGCTTTTAGAAAAAAAACAAAACAGACCAAAATTTGATCAAAATTAGGTTATAGTTTTAAACAGAACGAAAATCTAGTGACAAAATTAAAAAGCGACTTATAAAGAAAATTCTTGTGTTTTGGTAACGAAGAATTTCCTAAAAAATCACGCAGGCGACTGTGTCACGTGCAAGTTCCGACCAAAGAAGCTGCCTCCCGTTTGTGTTAGATTACCGGATAAGCGTGAAAAGTGTGCCAAGTGATCTGCGTTAGTTGCGTCCCAGCCACCTAGTTTGGACTCGTGCGCATTCTATTTGCTCGTTGTATGCCTGTAAAACATAAATGAAATGATCAAAAACAAGAAGTCAGTCTTAATTAATTAAGGTTTTATCTCTGTCACATTAAACATCCACCTAAGAAATCAAAATTTCACGTCTACTGTGGCTCACAACTCAATTCCAAAAATACTATTATTTGCACCTTTTAAGAATATGGTTTTTACCGTACACACACACACACACACACACAATTAGAAGACATTATAATGATAAAGAAGATCTATATAACGTATGCATAGAGGATAATTCATTTGATACAGTTAATAAGTTCAGATACTTGGGTAACATGATAGATAATGAAAGATCCATAAACGCGACGACACATGACAGGATACAAATAAGAAATAGGACATATTGTCCCAACAGTAGACTATTGAGAAGCATACTTATTAGTCGTAACACAAAAATAAAAATATATGAGACACTCATCAGACCGGTTGTTACTTATCGAGGCGAGACAGAGTTTAACAAAAAAGGAACAACAAACACTAAAAAGGTTTGACAGAAGATTGTACGATGTGTTTATGGCCCGGTTACAGAAGATGATGCATGGAGAATAAGAAATAACCAGGAGATAGATGAACTATTGAAGCATGAGGGAATTGTGAGCTTCGTAAAGGCTCAACGAATACAATGGCTAGGTCACATGGAGCGGATTGATGGTCAGTGTATGCCAAAAAAATCCTGAGGGCGCAAGTCTATAAAAGCAGAAAGAGGTCTCGACCTAGAATAAGGTGGTTGGATGATGTACTGGAAGATCTAAGAAGATCTAAGTAAGGTTTTCACTGTGAGTGCAATGTATAGGAGACATTGGAGAAGATTTTTGTTGGAAGCCAGGGCTCACGTTGGGCTGTAGTGATAAAGAAGAAGAAGAAGCATGATAAAGAAGGGAGGAATGCTGTCCTTCGCCTTCAACGAATTTAGGAGTCTGCATCACATATTAATAGAATTTTTTAAAAGCTGACTGCAGTATTTTAGTCGAATATTTATTAGTCGCGTCTTTGTGAGTTGAGTGGATTTACGTGTAGCCTTATTTAGGTTTATTTTTACAGACAGATGTTAACACTAAAACGTTTAAGTGTGGTATTCGACAGTTAAGACGTAATTGACCGGTAATTTTATTTGGGGTGGGAGGATACTTGCCTGCGTTACAAAGAATCCGGGATGCAAGTAACATTTCCCGAGTTCACAAGAATGGAAGATTTTGAATGAAAACCGTTTTCAATAGCGATTTGTTAACCGCTAAGACAGAACGGGCCTGCTGGTCTTGGCATGACTATGTGTAGAACCTCTAACACTTAAATATTCTCTATGTGTGTGTGTTTGTGTGTTTTGAGGCAAGGGATGGGCGTTTTATAACCCTTAAGATGTTACAAACTTTGGGGACCGCAGCGCGATCAATTCTACCACACGACTGTTACATGAAGAGTGCTCAAGGCCAAATTACTTGAAACTATGTCCAAAGTATTTAGTTAATGAACTTCCAAACACTGTGCTTTGTTCTGCAAACTAAGCTGTTTGTAACACACAAAGTCGGAGCGAGATAGACTCAAGTTTAGGGAAAGGGTATCTTGTAAAACGATATCTTAATTATAATCCGTTCCCCACACATTTGCGCTTTCAACTCAGCGTTATGATTTTTGTCGCATGATTCATAACACGCTACAAACACACGCTAGTTCTAAGTAGGTATACGTTTTAACTTGAAAAGACATGTAGCCCTGCTTTGGTTTAACAATACATTTTGTTTATAGGTAAATATATAATGTTACAATTAGTTTTGTAAAAAGATAATCTTAAGTAGGCTCTACTCCAACGTGATAGGGATCTTTGGTGTGGAGCCAGTAAAATAAGCTTAAGTTTTGTTTCTCATATCTACAGAGTCGCTTGACACTCTAGAAGTATCCTCAGTTCACTAGTGACCGTCAGTTAATAAGTAGTGAAAGGTTTCGTGAGTAGACAGTAGACATAAGTAGACACAATTTCAAAACATACTGTCGACGGCTTCCCTAATCGTCGTATAGTACAGAGGAAAACAAAATACAAGACACCAATGACATCACTAATCACTTTAATTATCACAATTAATAATTTGTAATCAACAAGGTAGTCTCTTACGAAAATTCAAGTAAAAATTGTCCACACGCAATAACAATGTCAACCATAAAGAATCCCGCACTAATTACAACACAACAACACTTCGTTACAAACACTCGATCCGCGCTAAAGAAATCGCTCAACACCACTGAACTGACAAGCCGGCTGTATGGCTTTTTATAGGTAGCGCACGACTTCTAGAAATCTTCCCTCCTCAATGTGCACGCCACTTAATGCGTATTCAAGTATTCTGTAGAGCAGTCTGGAACGTATTTGAACGCGGCCTCGACTGAGGCAACACCTGCCACACTAGGCAGGGGACGGGTCGAGGACGCTCTCGGCTATTCTAGGTGGTTCCATTCGTTTCTATATTGTCGACGGTTTTTACAAAATTTATTGTCATCATCAGGGCCTGTGTACGGGCAACACAGAAATATGTAATAGTTCCACACGTACAATGAGTCTTCATGATCGTTTATATGTGTGTTACATGAAGAAAAATATTAACTGTTACACATATGTTGGACTGTTATTCTTATATTAATAAGATACAATATAGCATACACGTTAGTACTCATGCGTATTAACTATTTCTGCATTACCTGTATTCAGGTCCTGATGATGATAACAATATATTTTGTCTTAACTTCGACAGTGTTTTAATACTGTTGGCAGTCAATGACAGGAACTTACGAAACTTTCGTCTCTAAAAATTACCAAACAATGTGTGTTTATCAAGTGACTTATGGTCCGTATTGTTCAAAATACCGATAAAAGTCACTAAGTAAACAATTTAACAGTTGTTAAAGTCAATTCATAATTATAACTAAATTTAACCTAGTTAAAGTCACTAAGTTTAACAATTTACTAAAACACAGTTAAAAGAAATAAACTCTTAATACACTGCACACTAGTTACAACACACGACAATTGTATAAACATTGCTAACTACGTAGCCATTGTTTCTTTAAGTTCAGCCAAGGTCACGTGTCACGCGCGTCCAGGCTTCTCTATTGTAGTTGGTTCAGGAGAAGTTACACGACTTGGTATATCAAAGTGGTAACAGTGCACTTTTGCTTATGTTGCTAACTGATTCATATTTCAAAACTAATTATATTTATCTAATGTTAAATGCGTATCGTTAAGTATCAGGATAATCGAGTATTTGAAGGATAACCAACTGGAAGAGAGAGCATATCACGCCGGTCTCACGTTTCCCACGTGTGACCTCTCTTGAATACCGTAACTTCGTCCCTCACACGCATGTGTAGTCACTTCTGTGTATTAGTATTACCTCAGGAAGTGTAAGACTTCTGAGCAGTGAGCTCAAAATACTGCTACTTCGTAATTTATTGTTTTGAAGAAAGAAGCGTCCACATAAAGAAAGTTTTCGAACAAAATCGTCTTCCTACAATTTTCTCGCTACTTTTTTAAAGTCTCACGCGCAATTTATTCTTTCATATTCACCAAAAACTCAATTCATAAGGAACTGAATTGTGTTGTTATGTTAAGTGCTGCATACCTCAGAATGTTCTTTTCAAATCCATATGTGACACATTGAAATGTGTCTTTCTTTAATGGAAAGCAAGAGAGAAACAATGACACATTATCTTTATAGGACAATGCTGGAGTTATATTTTCCATATTATGAAGTTTTATGTACAACTACGGAGGGCCAGGCACCAGTTTGTATTGTATAAGTTTTACTGTAGTTAATTGAACGGGCTTTCTTAACGGACCGAAACGTGCTATTAATAACTCATGACTCATCACATATTCTATCGTATTGTATGTTCTAGCAGTCACCAGGGTCCATTACGCAATCATAAACACAGTCGACGTTGTTTTATTAATTTTCTGCGTCTCCGTGACTCAAGAACCAAATCCGGGTCAGTGATAAACCGCACAAATGTCACCTGAAATAATTACAGGTCCTTCATTCCCCACTGTCTCTCTCTTCGGTTGTGTGGGAAGTGTTACATAATCGCATTTTTATTCTTGCGAAATCGGTCGTTATGTTATGTGATTATTACGTCGTAATTGGCCAAAAGCGGCGCCAATTTCAGACAGTTTGTTGTTTGCTTGTTACCCGTTAATAATAAGAACGTTATTGGTTAAAATTCTATAAAGACCTTTTGTTACCCTCTACGATTATCCCTGAAGTATACAAGAAATACGGTTGTAACATCGATATTTGAATAACATAGGTAAAGGAAAATGTGAGACTGTTTTCGTACGTACAAACACATTATTATAATAATGTCAAATATTGACAAATAATGTTAAAGATAATATTCGTTGGACTCAGCGCGGCAGTTATACAGTGTGAAAAACCGTGTGTTTTATTGCGGTCTCGGTCAGTTGCGACGAAACAACGTTTTTACCTGTTCTTACCAGTCAGTTGCGCCCTCACTTTCACTTACTGACCGAATCTGTAATTATAAACTTTTCTATTCTAAACTTCCATGATATTTCAATTCTGCGACTTTTCTTTTGTACGAGTAACGTAACCTCTTTATTCCTATATTTTTGTTACATTAGGTCAGGTCAGGTTAGGTTAGGTTAAGTTAAGTTAAGTTAAATTAGGTTAGGTTAGATTAGATTAGGCTAAGAATGAATAGAAATATGATGGTAATTTCTGTGTTATTATAATAACGTGAAAATGCAATTGATCGCAACTGACTAAGTTCAAATTTCCACCTCGGTCGCAACTGGCCGGATTTTATACGATTGTGTCGCAACTGACCACGGTCCGATATAACAGATCAACTTGGGTATAAAGTTGTTATACTAGATATACACATGTTAAATTTTTAAAGTCCGAAATTATAGTTAAAACACGGCTTATAATGAAAATAAACTTTTCTCTCTGTCTGGAAGTGTTTATCAAAGCAAAATACTTTAACAATTGATGCTTTTAATATCTAGTATACTAGTATAAATATAATATACCAACTTTACCCAAGTTGATCAGTCATATCAGCTTATTGTTGAAATTGCTACTATTAGCCGGGCATTTAGGCCGTAGTCCACAGTTGTTGTTGACAAACGTTTCGGCCCCACCGTCGGAGGCCATCGTCATTGTCAGAAACCATTGGCACGTTGCCCGCCAATTCACCCCACAGATGACTATATGATGTATCGTAGTCTCTGTGGACACCGTGCTAATCGTTTCAGACACTGATGATGGCCTCCGATGGTGGGCCGAAACGTTTGTCAACAACAACTGTAAACCACGGCCCAAAAGTCCGGCTAATAGTAGCAATTTCAACAGTGTTGATGCCGGCCGTGAATACTTTTACAACTTAGTTGTAATTTATTACACACATTACGTGCTAAAACTTATTGATCTAAGATAAGACTGAAATACGATGATTTTATTAAATTATTTTGAGTTTAAAAAAACCTATAAATTGGCTAATATGTTCTTGTATAATGGTGTTGTGCAGATGGGTATACATTTGTTAAATCGAATCTGCAAAGACTCTGGATTGCAAATATCCGCACTTAAGACCAAGGTGATGGCTTTTTGTGGAACTGATCCCGTACTGGCACAAATTGTTATAGATTGTACTGTCCTGGAACAAGTTAGCAATTTTCAATACCTGGGCTACAGTGTGTCTTACAGTACAACCAACGACGTTGTGAATAAGTTGCATAAGTTCAACCTTATGTGCGGGACCATTAGAAGAACCCTCAAGTCAGCAAATCAAGTAATACGCCTGAAGTTCTACAAGGTGATGGAAATCCCACGCTTCTTTACGGGTCTGAGAATTGGACTTTAACGAAAGGCCAGGCCAGTCGTATCCAACCGGCTGAAATGAGATTTCTCAGGCACGTAGCAGGATGTACTCTCCATAATTATAGGCGAAACACAGATATACGCAGGAACTAAATATTATGAGTATACTCGACAGGATTGCCCAGTATCGGCTGAATTGGTGGGAACATCTTTGCCGAATGGATGACTGCCGCATCCCCAAACAACTATGGAACTATAAGCCGAGGGGACGGAGAGGTGTGGGACGTCCGAGGAAGCGCTGGAGTGACCAGCTCTGATCTTTGCCTGTTTGAGATCGGAACAAACCATCCTTGGTTTAATCTTTAATAATGATGATGAAATTAAACTCTTATCGGTTATCAATTGATTACATGAATGTAATAATTTATTATATATTCATTTCATTCAAAGTGCCCGGCGTCGGTTGCAAGGGAGAGTAAGATTGTCACGAGTTCTCGTAGATTCCTTCATCTAGGCTTGAACAGTTGCAGTACTACTGCATAGATTATTTTATACTTCCGCCGGTGAAGCAGTAATGCACTTAGCATTGCAAGACAATGGCAATAGCCCGAAGCAGTGGACTTGTTTGCAGCTCTCGGCATTAGCATATTCATGCCCCAGCTGCTCTGTATCACTGTTAACACAAACTTATACATACATGTCTTTGTCTCAACGAATATTGTTTAACAATTATTTTACTGTAGATTATGTTTTTATCAATTATTTTTATAATAATAGAAACGAAATCTTAGTGTGAAAATAAATCAGTGACAAAAGGGTACCGAGTAAAGAAGCGGAAATGGACGGATTAGTGGGGCTCGTAATGAGAGCGATCTCGCTTCCCCTAACCAGAGTAGAATAATTCTCTCAGTTTTACCCCTAGTCATGGTGGTTATCGTCAAACCCTAACCTTAAACTTCGTTCCTCTACCCTCTGAACCTTTGTACAGAGTCCTGAATCCGCCGCACGGACCACCCTCGCGAGCGCGTGTGTGTGTGTGTGTGTGATTTCGCTGTTGTATCACGTACTTGTTTATTCGTTAAATGTATGTTTCATTCACTTTCGACTCAAATACCGCCAGTAATCACGGCTCACTGTAGGCGTTTGATTACTACTTGACGTGTCGAATGATTATTGCTGAATTACTTTATGTTGGACAAGACATTCTCATTAAAACGTGTTGCATATCTCGGACCTTTTTTGCCCCGGTTGCTAGAACTTGTTTATGTGCGTCGATGAAATAATATTTTTCGTCATAAAATGTGTAAAAGTTAATCCGGTTTCGGTAAACTACTTACGCAAAAATAATTTTAACGAGAAAGAAAACAACGTAGAGAATATTTTTGTTTTAATTTAAGTAAAAAAAGTCATGCAGAATAAACACATACGTAAGGAAAATTTGATGGCTAGTAATTTTGTGTAAAGTACAACGAAGTTCTATAAAGTAATGGCGATACCTGTTCTTACATATGCTAGTGAAACATGGACGATAACTGGGAAAGAAAAGCAGCGTATGCAAACCGCTGAAATGAGTTTTTAAAGGCACGTGAGTGGTTCTTGTCTACGAGTCAGAATACATAATGAACATATAAGAGCCGAACTGGGTATATTCTAAGTCAATGATAATGTTACGATGGTCTAACTGATCGTCGTATGGTACAGTGGAAAACAAAATACAAGACACCATTGAAGTCACTAAAAACCAGCTTTATAGTGAGTGTGTGTAATTCAAATTAAATTTGTCCACACGCAATAATAATGTCAGCTAATAGAGTCCCACACAATAATCACTTTTCACAATAATCACAGTGCCACTTGAAACGCACTGAGTAATCGCCCGAAGTAAACTGAACTGACCGTCGCTGAATGAGATGCCAGAATAATCGGTAACTTTGGATGACGTGTTAAACAAACAGGCGCTCTCGAATCCACTTGAAACAGTGTCCTTGAACACAGTGCGCTGACCGGTATGGTCTGGAATAGCCGCGATTATTGACGCATGATAAGTGTCACGTAATTGTCTTTCATCTAAAGCAGTAGCAACATGTACGCACACACACATTACAGCTGGGCTCTGCTGGGATAGCCGAGATACTTGTAGAACGTTCCGTATTACGTAACAATGAGATAAAAGAACGATAGTAGTAGTGGATGGAGGACGTCTACAGAATGGAAAACCAGAAGCTAGTAAAGCGCGCTGCAGACTACAAGCCAGTTGGCAGTAGATCTGTGGGTAGGCCCTGGAAGATACGGCTGCAGTGAAGACGGAACAGACTATAAGCCCACACCGTGAAGTGACTACGACGACGAGTAATTTTGTGTCGCTACAACATTATCGAATATTTCGAAACAAATAATGTATAGTTTGTCGCATGTGTGTGCGCGCGCGCGCTCTTCCGCACAATTAAATGGCTAAACAAACTGAGATCCGATACGTTCTATCGCAGAGGAATAAAGGAACAGTTCAGTAGTCTTACACGAGGAATGTATGCTGAACAGAAAAGAATAGTATTCATTTCATTTTTAATTCCAGTACCATAAAACACGTGCGAAAGTAGAAAACAAGTCATTTGTGTATGTCAGCGAAAGTACTATAAAATTGAAGTCGTATATAGGCTTACTGAATAAAAATAAATAACTCTCAAAGTAACGTTGTTCGAAACTATGTCAAAACAGAAGAATCGATTGGTTTGCGACTCATTTTGACGAGAGATATTCGTTAAATACAGGTCAAATGAGGATTATACGAATTGTAATTGTAGGTGTGTAACTGGCCGGCTTACTCGTGTGTGCGATGAAGCAATGAAAGGGAAGAAACGACGTCTATACACCGTCGCTTAGCATCAGTCTCTTCACTCTTCCTCTTTCTCTTCGATCCCTTTTCATACAAAAAAAAAAAAAACATTACCCTCTTCGAGCTTATAAAATTGTGATATTCTTAGCGGTAAAAGCAGGAGACTCACTGCGTTAAATGAGTTTTCTTTGAGATCGGATAAAGTAAATACTTGAGAAATCTTTTTGATATTTCACTTCTCGATTAAATCGCGCGCACAAAAAGGTGAGTTACCGGAGTAAGTTAAAGCTACAGCAGTTACAAACGAATTGCCTGCCAACTCCTGTGTACAAGCCCTTTACCACGTTTACGCTTTCCTACAGTAGTAGGTGCTTCAAAATATTGCTACCGACGTATTTCTGCTTTGCAGTAACTGAATATTATTATATCTTTTCTCGGCATGAATTGTGGATAATGTGATCGCCCCGTTTGTTTTCACGACATGGAGATTCCAACAGTAGGCTACATCAGATATAATCGATCTCTGCTCACGGTCACTAAAATTCCACATCAACAAAGGTGCAGTAATCTGTCGTTATCCGGGTATTTTTATCCGCTGTTACCAGTTCATCACCTTTTCCTATTTTACAGCTTCACCCAAGACCCCCCCCCCCCCACCGTAGATCCGATTGGGAGAGTTGAAACTTCTTTATCATTCCTCTTCTATATCATCGAAGTACTAAGCGAGAGTAGAAGAAAGCTCAGTTTTAAACCCTAAACATTCGGAGAGTTGAAACGTCTTCATCATTCCTCTTCTATATCATTGAAGTACTAAGCGAGAGTAGAAAAAAGCTCAGTTTTAAACCCTAAACATTTTTCAGACTCAGAGTTTGAGGACTGTAGTCCATCGGTATAAATTGTATGATACACCAGGAGGCCAGTTATAATTGGTTGATAATTTTAATGGCTTGTTAAAAGGAAAAAAACGTTTAGTGGCTTATTAAAAGAAAAAAAAAGTTTAGACAAAGCAGAGAAAGTCTTATTAGTGGTGTAAGTAGGCTATTGACAATGAACTAACACTGTTGTGTGTTGATCTTCGTGTAACGTGACAATTTGTGTTTATTGTTTGGCATGTTAACGACGTTTTGAAATGCGATTATTGTCTGTGTGACAACTGCAGTTACAAGCAGCGCCGTAATGAACGGTTATTAGCGTATCGCAGTGCGGTTCATTGTTGTGACATCCGTGTTGAACGAATCGCGTTTACCATTATTCCTACACACTTGGCAGCCGAATAATCTAAACACGTTTACTTAGAATAACGTGTGGACAGTAAAAATAATTTGTGACGATCCCCAACGGACCGCCGAAAACCACACACTACAGCCGATGATTCCTAATGGGGTATACCATTTTCACTGTTTTTACTTCCATGTTCCGTAAGGAAATGGAAGTATGGTGATCGCGAAATAATCGTGTTCGAGATAAGGGCTGATTCTGATTGTACTACCCTCAAAACATGAAGAAAAGTCATTTTCTGAAAAGTGTGTATCTGTGTGTAGAATTTTTCTACGGCGAACGATAACTACCGCAAATTCAGACAGAATCAAATAATTTTTTGCATATGTGCCTGAGTTGTAGAGGACTCAAAGGCTTTTGATTTTAGTGGAGATCGGTTAAGAGGAAGGGGTAGTTTACTAGCAACGTTTTACGTTTTAACAAGAGTAAAGTACTTAATTTTGATAAATAAAGTATCCTGAAAAGAAGGTCATAATAATCCACTGTAGAAAGAGGTAGATGAAATATCAATAAATGAAAAGTCAGTTGAAGGGGGAGGGGGAATTTTCTATAAATGAAAATGATAGTTGAAGAGGGAGAGGATAAATTTTTATATGTGTACTACGTTATCGGCAACAAAGAACTAGTTTGTTGTTAAAATTCCTTACAGGGCTGTTTTGCCCTGGTCCAATGTTTTCTGCAAAACCAGACGTTTGGCAGTGCCATCGACTGCCATAATCAGTGAAAATCGAGTGCGCTAACGTGAGATGGTACACGTCAGTGACTACAGTACTTCCGAAGAAAGAAGTAGTTTCTATGGAAATATTTCATTTCGAAAATGATTTAAATACAAATCTTAGAACATGGAAGTCATGTATGGTTCTCCATACCGATATTTCTTTATTTTATACTATTCTTTTGTTGTTTTTGTTTTGTTTTTCTTGTATTTATTTTACTTATCTTTGTAGTAAAACGCGTGAATAATCGTCTTCTCCACTGCATGATTTATAACGTATGTTCCGTCTTCAAGTATGTTTGCTTTGGCCGTCGTACATTCATTCTCCCTACGGCTTCGTATTTTAGGGCTTTTTAGGTAATCTTTCGTTATCTATTCTTTCCGTTTTTTCCTATAAGCCTTATTTTTCATTGGTGGTTGATTATATGTATACGTCGCATGTGTCTTGAATTTATTCTGTTAGCTCTCTCGTACACATTTCACGTTCGTAGGGAATTCGCTTGGTAGACTGGATTTAGTTATCAATGTCTGCGGCCACGGCCCATGTTTACCATCATCCAGTAAAACAGGGGCAGCTACCATTTTGTAAAATTTAATTTTAGTGCCTCTTTTTAAGCGGTCCGTTGATGGTTCCATTGATCATTTGATGTTTGTGTCTTATATTATCTCCATAATAGCTTATAGTATCATCCAAGTACTCTACTCAGAGGGATTTATTTGCTCCAGTGTTTACTTCCAAGGATTATTTGGTTCTATTGTTAGGTCGTTCCTATGATTACTTTGGATGTAACTGGTTCTGCTACTTTAAATGAACATATATAATAGTAATAATAAATAATATAGGAACAGTTTTCAACAAATTGATTTATCCAGTGCAAACAAAAAATTCTCCAACCAGAGTGTTGTGTTTTTTGTATACGGAGGACGCAATAATTTTTCTTAGTAAAAGTTCATCGTCACCGTCAGGGGCGCGTCCTGGCCTTTTGAAGGAGACTTCGCCAACGGTCTCTGTCCGATGCGATCATTTCAGTGACTGTTAATGCTCTTTTATACGGTCTTCGTATCGCCGACACGTCGTGTCGTAAGTCATTCTGCTGTCGGTGTGGCCGTTGTTTAATGATGTGCAAAAACATGTCAACAACGTGATTAAACTGATGCGAGATGAAAAATTAATTACGACTGATAACAGTTGGTTTGATGCCGACGGGTAACGGTTTATTAAATGAAGAAGCTGTAATATCATACAGAAACAGAAAAATTTAAAGAAATTTCGACGAAACCGAAAAATCGAAGCATGATAATGTTTTTAGGCTTTTGAAACGTATAATGTGCATATAACAAATATTTACTATATAACAAACATTATCATGTTAAAACGACAGAGACCGAAGATTTCTAGACTGTGGGGAATCGAAAGTGTGGAAGCGTTACATTTTTCGATGACGTTACACTTTTGTGGAATGACCTCCAGCCTAAATTACGTTTGGTGGATTACGTAAATCATTTCCAAACCACAGACGATCACAAACAGAGCATGTAAAACCAAATTTATTCTCACTAAAACGTTTGCTAAACTCATTGTCAGCAGCGATTATTTCTGTCTTGATGCGTTTACATATCAAATTTCTAGACTGTGGGAAATCGAAAGTGTGGAAGCGTTACATTTTTCGATGACGATTTTTGTGGAATGACCCCCAGCCTAAAAACATTATCATGTTAAAAAAACGTAGTGCCTACTGAAACACTGTCCATAGGAATTTCTAAGGATTTCACGGCAGGGGTCAACACTGTTAATATTCTCTGCCGGGCTACTAGGTCTACTACTAGTATACTCGTTCTGATGTACTGAAGATGGCCTCCAATTGTGGGACCGAAACGTCTGTAAGCTATGTGAGTAGTAGACCTAGTAGCCCGGCAGAGAATAATATCAACACTATGCATAGGTTTACGTGTTACAACCGGCGGATACGTAATGTGATGTCTGATGTATCTGTTCTTGTATTTTTTAATTTTTTATTCTGAGAGGTTAGAAGGACGTGGCCTAACAGAATAGTGATAACCAACAGTAACATTGTTATCTTATCAACGTGATGTCAATTGCAGACAAATTGACAGCAGACAAATAATGGCGTTAATAAACAAGAATTTCAGCTACTTGCAAGCATTAACCATTGGCTTCCAAAAAAAATGAGTGTTTCATGTGCGTATACGGATAAAATCGTAATTACAGTATTAGTGTTTGTTATCAACAATCTTATTTATAACCTGTGTTTAGCATTCAGTGGGTTAGGACGGGCGAATTCCAGCTGATGAGATGATAAAGAGTTTTAGTGTGTCATGAGAGAGGGAGAGTTGTGACGAGAAATACTGGCAACACGTGTTTGCAAGTAACCTTTGGCAACAGCGCGATCTGGAATCACGCGCATCGGGGAAGTGTCAGAACCATTCCTTAAATAACGGAAGTAAAGTCCCAGTGCCGGTTTCGTCGCCAACGGTGATATCACTACAGCCAGTATTCCGTGTACTACAATCATACTTATACGTCAGAGGCGTATCCTCAATGAAAGCAACGCAACCAGTGCTTGCCCAAAGAAAATCAGACAAAAGTAAATAAATTCCTATGTAACAACATTTTGTTGTCACCAAAAACTGTTTCACATGCCTTCTTATCTTGCATATTTTGAAAATCGGTATCTATATTTTGACCTATCTTCCAGTCAAAGTGATACTGATAACTTTATTTGCTTCACTTCGCTTCCACGTCTGTGCGCTGTTTTAACAAATGACTGACCACTCCGTCCCAAGGCAGTTACTTCAAAAAATGCTTCGCTACACTAACTATGAGTTGGCCATAATTTCAGAAATCTTATCATTTATTTAGGATTTCATAACTACGCTTTCATTTACTAAACTTCTTTTATACGTTCGGCTACAGTTAGAAATACTCAAACTTGTAACAATCTAATCTACAGTACGATGGTTTGGTGGTACCTACGTATAATGCTAAACATCACAGCAAACTGACTCTCAGAGACGCATAAGCAAGCACTCTTTAGTAGTGCTTTAAGCAACTAGGAGCACTAGCAGGCTTGGTGACGCCAGTTTTTTCTTCTGTTTATTGTTTTGGTTGTCGCTACTTGAGGTTAGCTCGCCGCGGAGTGTCCGGGGTACTTAACGTAGGTAAAAATCACAATTTTTTAAAACTGGAAAGCAGAAACACAGCTTGCTAGACGCCACTCTTTAATCCTCATACTAATTACACTTTACGAATAAATTTTCTCACAGCGACACAAACAAGTGCATACGTCGTGAATATTTTAATGATTTTATAACATTGGAATTTTATTTACATGTTCTTATATCGAGTGCTGACAGGCAAACTGAACGACAGAAACGGTCCGAAGCACGTACAACTTCCCCCACCATCGGTAGAATAAAGCGCTTGGCGCTAAGTTACCAGGTGTACTAAACGAGTCATTCAGTCAGTAATGCACTTGTTTTGACACCTTACAATTATTACATTTGGGACAGTTCTACTGACAATGTGCTTTGAAGATTTTATTATTATAACAGTTTGTTTTTACTTTAGCCTAACTGATAACAGATGACAATAACTTGAGCGTTTACACTCATTTTACTGACTTTGTATCAAGCGGAAAATTAATTAGAGTGTCATCAGACGTTTTGAAAATTGTAAAATATATGTATAATTTATTGATTATATCTGACAGTAAACTTAATACCAAAAAATGATTATATCAGCTTGCAAAAACTTTGGCGGCTCAGTGTTTAGAAAACATATTTCAAACAATGATTTTTCTGAAGACAGCCATGAATTGAAACTTATCAAATTAATAGTGACATTATTTTATAAAATCTTGTGCTATGATATTGCTATAACTTGACAACAAACAAAAGAACCCTCGGCTAGCTGGGTTCGCGCACTTGCGTCTGCCAGTTCTGACGCGACGGTTGGAAATCCGTAATCTGGCGACGTGGTGGGGGCACTGGAGGGGCGAGCGGAGGTTCAGCACTTCGCTACAGAATGCGAATGTTTCATACAAGCGTCTGACTAAATAAAATATAATATTTCATTCAAATTTGTAATTTGTATATAACAAAAATAATATATTTTTTTATAATATATTATGTATTTGACAATGTACACAGATTTTTCCTATTTTTGATAATTAATTATCTGTTCATATTGTTACTGAACGAGATTCTTTCTGCGTGTGAATATGAGGTGTTTAAGGAAAGAACCGCGGCAGCTACCTTCTAAGCTTGGTGTCCGCTAAAAGTTAAATTATTGTATTATTTAGTAATGTTTAATGTAAACAATGTTTATACAGTTAATACGTAGCTAATTAAATAAAATAAAAAATTAATGTAAAATAACATTGTTTATTGAACACTTTAACGACCATGGCGAGCGTATACGCCAGCTACTTTTACGCAATAAAGATTTTAAAGTTTACGGCTCACGTCTTTTATTCTTTGTTTCCCTTATTCTTATCTTTATCCGTCTGGCTTCAATATTAAATGTTCGTAAATAAGAACGCAACAGAACTTAGCGATAAACTGAAATAATGTGTTAGAATACTGAAATCTTACAGTGAAACAAATGCGTTTATTTTGGAAAAGAACTTATTAAAAACCTCCCACTTTGGAGTCATTAATGGTTAAAATGACATAGCTATACCATTCAACGCAAAATATGCTCCGCTAAAGCAACAAAAGCTATAAAAAGTCAGACTTTGTACAGGTACAGTATATAGCATACGCAGTGTTCTTGCCCACCACTGGTGCAGCGGTCGGACCGAATTCAGTGAATGCAGCACGAGATCCATATAGTATAGGCCTACATCGATGGTGCGCACAGACATATAATTTAGATTTAGCTATAAATAGGCCTACTCATGATTTTAGTAATGCTATGAAATTATATCAAGATATAACATGTTCACTTTAGCTATTTTATTACACTATTCTTATAGGCCTCAGGCGCAACGTTACCACATTTAACATTCCGGCCTTCTACTACAGCCGGCCATGGCCCTACCCACTGTTATACGTAAACCAAAGGTTTACACTCCAGAATAGTCTTTACTGCTGATTTCGTCGTTATACACGATTTCGTAAAAACAATTTAAATGACTGTATTAAAAAGTTACCTATTTCGTTTCTTAAATTTATTACGTATTAACATAGCCTCGGTTTGTAACGTTTTGACAAAAAGCCCATTCCAATTTTCTATTATTTATATGCTAATGTTAAGAACTTCCTGTGAACGCGCCGCACAGAATCGAAATATACGGTGTCTGAAACCGAGTAACAAATTGTATTTCCGACCCGAACTCGAGGCAGTAAACAGAAACACGGCAACAAGGTTACTTACGTGCACGAGTACTGACAGACTGGATTTGGGTGTGGGAATTGAATTATAAACCTCAGCGCTGCGTTACACAAATTGCTTGTAATTTCCGGGCAATTTTCATTGGTTTCCGCTCCACCAGTTTATCATCCACTACGGCAAGCATTCTTTCACCTGCAGCCTGCAGATATTAACCGCCCGCCAATAGCCTTACCTAACTAACCTATCTCCACAAACTGTGTGTTGCACGAGCGGCCTGTGTGACCACGCGTGTAGTAAACGTGTGTTTATCACGTTTGGTGACGACACGGCCGTATTCATCTGTGTGTGTGTGTGTGTGTGTGTGTGTGTGTGTGTGTGTGTGTGTGTGTGTGTGTGTGTGTGAGAGAGAGAGAGAGAGAGAGAGAGAGAGAGAGAGAGAGAGAGAGAGAGAGAGAGAGAGAGAGAGAGAGCTGTCATATTAAATCCCGTTGAAATTACTAACGACTCGGTACCTAAGGCTTTCACGGCCCTCGTCAACTGTGTTGACATTTAATTGACTTCTCTTTGGGCTATTAAGCCGTGCTCCACTACTGCCGCAATGAACGGAAGTTTCGGCCTCACCGTTGGAGGCTATCTTCAGTGCAAAACGACTCGTGATCTGGTATGGATCTTCTTCACCAGTTAACCAGAGGAATGTGGCAAAAGAACGTGGTACTTTACGAGTTCTCGTGTCTCTTTACACTGAAGATGGCCTCCAACAATGAGGCCGAAACGTCCGTTCATTGCGGCAGTAGTGGACCACGGCTTAATAGCCCAAAGAGAAGTCAATTAAATTTCAACACAGTTACTATCGACTATTATGGTTTTTTAAAAGGTTCTTCATTCCTCAAGAATCTTTCTTTCGAAAAGAATTTCTCATTCCTCTCTCCACCTCATTCTACTCTTCACGTTTCGAATTCTCTTCTTCTCTATTTTATTTAGTTGATCATCTTCGTGCTGTTACTTACGATCGTTTTATTTTCATTTTAAAACAAGTTATGAATATCGGTATGGAGAACCATACATGACTTCCATGTTCTAAGATTTGTATTTAAATCATTTTCGAAATGAAATATTTCCATAGAAACTAATTCTTTCTTCGGAAGTACTGTAGTCACTAACGTATACCACCTCACGTTAGCGCACTCGATTTCCACTGATGATGGCGGTAGTCAATGGCACTGCCGAAACGTCTGGTTTTGCAGAAAACATTGGACTACGGCCAAACAGCGCAGGAAGGAATTTTAACAACAAACTACTTCTTTGTTACCTATAACGTAGTACACATATAAACAATTATTCCCTCCCCCTTCAATTATCATATTCATTTATAGAAAATTACCCCCTCCCCCTTCAACTACCCTTTTAACTTATGGATATTTCATGTACCTTTCTACAGTGGATTATTATGACCTTCTTTTCAGGATACTTATCAAATTTATGTACTTTACTCTTGTTTAAACATAAAACGTTGCAGGTAAACTACCCCTTCGGCTTAACCGATCTTCAGCAAAATCAACAGGCCTTGAGTCCTCTATAATTCAGACACATATGCAAAAACTTATTTGATTCTGTTTGAATTTGCGGTAGTTATCGTTCCCCATAGAAAAATTCTACACAGACACTTTTCGGAAAATGACTTTTCTTCGTGTTTTGAGGGTAGTACAATCAGAATCAGCCCTTATCTCGAACACCATTTTTTTTCGCCGTCACCATACTTCCATTTCCTTATGGAACATGGAAGTAAAAACAGTACCTAAATTTTAATCGCTCCTTTACTGAACAGTATTTAAAGTAATAACGTTGCGGAGTAATCAGAATGTTAAATATTGATTCTTGAAACAGGGTTATGTAAATTAAATGGTAACATCTTTGATGTGCCCGGCCGGTTTCACATGCCCGCAGGGAGTGCGTGTGTAAAGTATGAACTCGAAGGGAGGGATTGAAATCCAGTGTTGACGACAAGTGCTCAAACGTCCTGAGGGGGACGGCACTGTGGCGAAACGACGACAGAAATGGAAATTTGTTAGGCCGTGATCTTCATTAAGTAACAGCAGATAGGCTTGAACAAAATCTGTGGATACGATCCCAATACTAACATTTTTCCGCTATTTACAACAGTTGAAGTATTTGATAATGTTGGACGTGCAAAATCAAATAATTTTAAATTTATTTTCTTTTACCTATCAATTCAACGCTAAACTCGTCAATAATCTAGAAAGTTAGTACTCTGTCTTAAAGCAGTGAGACAAAGGACTGGATCATATGAATTACGCAATGAGAAAAATCTATTAAATGAATGTTAATTACTGTGAATCTCTTATAGACGTGTAACACCGACAAGACTAATTACTTTCCCTTTTTGGAAAGACCAGTAAATATGATTTTATGTTTTGCGTGTTCTAATGGATATCACTTTTTGCAGTGTCAGTAGAATGGTTCATTGATATTCTTGTAGTCCTACAATAAAAATTCAGTGGGTTATGTCTTGAGTTAAGTCCTTAAATTCCTAGGTGGAACATAGGGCCTCGACGAAATTTTCCAGCGTGTTCTGTCCATTGCCAAGGCCTTCACCTCCCTCCATGTCTTGTTGACACCAGCCATCTCTCTTTCCATAGTCCTCTTGCAGGTGTTCCTCGGTCTTCTACATCTGCGGCTACCTTGCGGATTCCAATTCAGTGCCTGTCTAGCGATATTTCCTGGTGGCCTTCTCAGGGTGTGACCGATCCACATCCATTTTGTGGCATCCCATAGATCTCTGTTCGAGATGGTCTTGGGCCACCAAATTCTCATTATGTACCTGAGGCAACGGTTTATGAAAGTCTGTAACCTTGTATATCCTTTGCCACTTTCCAGGTCTCACATCCATACAGCAACACCGGTTTGACATTTGAGTCAAATATTCTCAGTTTTCTCTTCCCGCGTATATGGGGTGATCTCCATACTGGTCTTAAGTGTGCAGATCCTCCTTTTGCTTTATTTATTCGACTTATCACATCCCTAAGAGCACCTCCATCCTGACTAACCATGCCTAACCATGACTAACCCAGATAGCAAAATTCCTCAACCCTTTCTATAATTCTTCCGTCTAATATCAAATCAGAATTATTTCTATGGTTAATACGGATTTCCTTGGCCTTTTTGTTGTTTGGCTTCTATTTCAGATCGTTCAGTTTAACTTCCGTATCTCGTAGACTTTCTGCAAGAAGGCACAGGTCATCCGCATAATCCAGTTCCTCCAACCGTCTGTTTAAACCCCACTGAATCCCCCGTTTTCTATTTGGTATCTCACGCAACATGCTGTCCAGCGCTATGATAAACAAGATAGGGGACAGAAGAACATCCCTGTCTTACTCCCGAGTTAACAGCAAAAGGTTGTAACACCGTGGGTTATGTACAGGGGCGACGAACGGGAACGAACGAACGAACGAAACCGGTTCCCCCCTCAGCATCAAAAAGTTGATGAATTTTGTTAATCTCTTAATTTTTAGGCTGTCTTATTTAGGCCGTTGTTTTCAGCTGTATACGCTAATATTGTAGTAGCTCTTTCTTTAATATACAAACAGGTTTATTACACATAAACCCCTCTGACAGCTGAGATCCTGGTCCCCGGTGGTGCAGCATACCCTAGCGTTATGGATAATCCGCCACTGCACATAGCAATAAGAAATCTCCAAAAGTTTTGCATTCACCACGTATAGTTGCTTAAACACTTTGGAGAACATGATATTATTAGTTAATAGCTATTGCATTAAAATTTATACTTTGGACGTAGAGACGTATGTTCGTATATGTATAACTGAGAATCAACCAAAAACAAAACAGAAGCTGGTTAACCAGAAAGCAAAAGGATACTACAAGGTAGCTTAAAATAACTACGTAGCTCTCTCTCTCTCTCTCTCTCTCTCTCTCTCTCTCTCACACACACACACACACACACACACACACACACACACACACACACACACACCACAATCGCATGACGACGACGACACGATGACATTTATCTGAGACTACTATAACATACAGTGGAAAACGTTTAACACGAAAACGGTGTATAATAAATTACGTACTTATTTATTACACGCTTATTCGTACTGAATGTGTAATACAATAGAATAAGAATATATAAGACTTTATAGATGACAAAGTACGCAGCATTCTATAGGCATATTTATAATAAGAGAACTTTATTTTATTAATTAGTTACACAGCCATTTGTCAATAACGTAACGTGGAAACATCACTTACAGAGTTCTAAGGTCCCAGAAGCGTATTTACAAACGGGACTGGACCCGCCCCAGAGGGTTGAGAAAAGCTGACGAAGTTTGTTAATTTCTTAATTTTTAGACTATTTTATTATTTATTCAGCTGCATACGCTAATATTGTAGTAGCTCCTTCTTTAATGTACAAACAGGTTTATTACACAGCATTAAGGTATACGTTTGAAATATAAAGTATAGGAAAATCAATTCAGTCAATAACCATCTTTTAACGATGTTTCAATAAGGCGTATTTTTATTATGTAATTGCCGTTTACTTTAATGGGACTGGTTTCAGGATGTTATCACGCGTTTTTCAGCCACTTTAAAGATACTAATGTTGATTAGTCTTAATTGTTTTTCCTTTTGTATGAAGCCGACCAGACAAGCCAAATTCTAGATACGCCACTGGTTATGTATTAAGTTTTATGGATTAAGTAAACTTCACTTGTAGAAGAATAATGTGACGTATTTCAGTTGTCACGTATCAGCCATTGTTCTGTCCGAGTAGGCTCGGGTCATTGTTTTTTTTTTCAATATTACAAAGGTAGGCGTATTTATTTTTCTCTTGTGATGGTATTTAAAAAAGTGAAAACGTTGTAATTTCGCTAATTGAAATACCAAATAGGCCTACGTGGATAAATACTTGACGCTAATTATACATCTCATACTGTGTTTGCGTGCGCTTCACCTCGTATATAAGTTACGTTTTTTTATTTATTGGCCGTTTATTGATTTTTTATTGTTTATTTGACGTTATGTTTATGCAGTTTTTGTGAACAGAGAAGGGACGGTAGGCCTATGTGTGTAAGAGATCGATAGCGTAACTTATTTAACAAACTACAGATGACAGGGTCTTGCTGCACAAACATCCCTTAAACCGGTGTTTCTCAAATTTACCCCCTGGCAAACAATTTTGAACACAAGCGGATCACCCACAAAGACCTGAGATCGAAAATAAGCGAAAAATATTATTTCGTGGTTAGTAATGAGTCTTGTTGTACAACAAGTAAACTTATTATTTGTTTATTGCCAAGAAATACTGATAATATAATAATAAATGCAAATAATGTATAAATAATAACTAAATAAAAATAAGCACATATATTAATTTTTTATTTTCATTTCTTTTTTCTACTCACTATTGCGACATAACTATTTCGTAGGCAATATGCGAGAAGTAATTAAGAATTTTAATTAAAAATCGTTTTTTGTAGAACTGTACTGTGTGTGTGTGGGTGGGGGGGGGGGGCTGTATGACATCTGTTAATTTAGTTATTGAAATTAAGTATGAATGATCTTTTTTTTTGTAATGCACAAATGTATTCGCAAAAGCAAAACGAATTGTTCTCAATTCACAATACGTCTGTTCCACTTTATGTTTAATTTAGTAACATAATATTTTGGTCTGTATCTTGATTTTGTCTGCCTGTCTACGGAATTATACACCTTATATGTGTACATAATGCGAATGAGCTATCTACTAATTGTTTTTTGATGCCACGAACTGGCAGGTATTTACAAATAAATTGAAAATAACAAAAAAACATTTTCTCCCTATGGCGATCAGGAGACGTCAGTTTTGGGGAAAACTGCTGTACACGTAAAGTTTATTGACTCTTAGAGTAGGTCTT
This sequence comes from Magicicada septendecula, assembly GCA_034769895.1. Taxonomy (NCBI): domain Eukaryota; kingdom Metazoa; phylum Arthropoda; class Insecta; order Hemiptera; family Cicadidae; genus Magicicada; species Magicicada septendecula. Next base: position 93,773,914 of record CM068369.1, on the reverse strand, counting down.
GATGTAAACAAAGCGGAGTGATACAACACAGAGGTAGGTACAGTAGAAAGTTGATAAACCCAAAGAATTATAGTAAGTCTATCATACTTCGTACGCTTACACGGCCGGAGTCAGTGTTGTTAAAACTCATTCCCGGGCTGTTTGGTCGTGGTCCATTGTTTTCTACAAAAACAGACGTCTCAGCAGTGCCATCGACTGTCATCGTCAGTGTAAAATCGAGTTTCGCTAACGTAAGGTGGTCACATACGTAAGGCTCGAGTTCCTTTAACGTGAGCCTTAAACACAGTACTGTGGTTACTAACGTTTACCACCTTATTAGCGAAACTCGATTTTATACTGACGATGGCAGTCGATGGCACTGCCGAAACGTCTATGTTTATTGAAAACAATGGACCAACCAAACAGCCCGGGAATGAATTTTAACAACAATTATAGTATAATTTACCTTGTTTTTAATTGTATTAATCCCAGTTAAATTAAAAGAAAAGTTTGATATATTTTTAACCAATTAATAGCTAATAATAATCTATTGCGAACTACTTTATTTATAGCGGAGGATTTAGTGATACGGCCACTCATCTAACCAACCCAGTTCAAGTATAAGCACATGGCTTTGTTTGCATCAGGGTCCACTCTAAGAGTGAACAAACTTTACAAAAACGAGGCATCCGCTACGCGCGACGCTGGAAATTGATCAAGTTAGGTTGGCCTCAAGATTTCCCGATCCCGTCTCTAGTAAGCCTAACACAAAACCATAGCAAAAGTACAACAAATAGTTTACGACAACACGGAATTCCAATACTTTGTGCCTACTAGTTGCTGGCGACCTAGTCTATCCAAAGTAGTCAACACCCACCAATCGGAACTGCGGACCACGGGCTGTCAAGTTAGTCTATACCTTGTACAACAGTCGCATATGACTATGGGCGAGATAGGGAAATACAAATACAATGTTCTTATGGAGAAACCGCTCGCCTGTACCACCTAACTTAAAAATTTTATAATCGAGAAATTAACTTCAAAATAGTCCAAAAATACTGTCATGCGTTATAAATGATGTTACTTTACGTCTTTTGAGCCACTTTAAAAAATTAAAATTGCTATACTGAGAAAAACAGGAGTTTTATTTGGTTAGTTAGTTTTAGTCTCGCCCAACTCGCCATTACTCGTATGCCATAAACTTAAATGAAATTATTTATGTGCTTGCAGGTCTATGTATCCTTCAGACTAAGGTGCCATTAAAACGCATTAGTGTATTGACTGAAGGAAAAAATATTTTATTACATTTGGCTCAGTTTTTTCAGTATTGAGGGCAAAAGTCGATCAGCGAGGAAGTCTTTTATTATTGGGGACGGATGCTCGGTGTAAGTGAGAAATTTGTTCAGAAAACATTAAAATTATTTTTGAAACCCATCCCAACTTATTGGCTCTTTGAATTATATAAATACAGAGGTACTTTGTATACTTTGACTGGCTGCACAGCTGTTTCCGGCTGAACTGTGTTTACGACTTTAAACTTTACACACATGCCGCACGCGCGCGTGTGTGTACACGTGCGTACAGATTACAGTTAGGTATGCAAAGATTACAAAAATGTAAAGTAAAGTGTATAGATTGCATCGCTGACGACGTCTGTATATGAACCGGCACTGATATGCAATTATGCGCCTGGAATTTTCGATCTTATTCGAAACGTTACCGAGTCATTTTGTTAACTTATAGTAATTCTAGTAAGGACTAAGTATCCTTAACTTACTGTGTGTAATGCATTTCACTACTGGTGGGTCACTTCAGATACTCTGCAACTTTCAAATTGTTTGCTGTTTGTGTAGTTGGTCACAGTAAATTTATATGGGAATCTCCATAATGTTCGAAGTTATATCTTTTTTTTTTTTTAATAAGCTGTCATAACTATTGTTTCGTTAACATCATTCCGTTATTGTGTTTACTGTAGAATGTTCAATTAGAATCTACCTTGGGTTGTGGGTTCACAGTGGGGTGTGACTGTACAAGAACATATCCCGTAGCGCCGTGTTTGCGTTATGCTGCTAGTCATTTCATTGCTGTTTGTACATTGAAGGGAAATTACGACAGGAACCTATCTATGTGTGTAAACAGTAGAACTTTAATTGTCTAAACACACCCCTACGCCCTTCGCCCAATGCATCTCGTACATTTGTGCACGTCAACATTAACGTACTTTTTTATTTTACGTTTCACCCAACACGATCAATGAAGCTGACTCCCTCTCAGTATGAAACGATCCTTTTGTCTTTTGTTCTACTGCATGCATTACTCTCGATTGAATCAGTTTTCCTCTCACTATATTGCGTTATACTTTTGTGTAAGCCTCAAAACATAACACCAACACTACTTTATCCCCTTTCCAATAAATTTTACATACGACTGCCGGAATAAAATCTTAACTGCTACGCATTTCTTATGTGTAGTATTGTTAATACCATTACAGATTAAAATATAATATATATATATATATATATATATTACTTTAATATTTATACTAAATTTACCTCAAGATGTTTTTTCTATTTGGAACATGTTTCGAGAGTTCCTGTTCTCTCATCTTCAGCCTTCGCCATTTTTGAAGATGGCGAAGGCTGAAGATGAGAGAACAGGAACTCTCGAAACATGTTCCAAATAGAAAAAACATCTTGAGGTAAATTTAGTATAAATATTAAAGTATTATATACATCAAGAAACGGACTGTAGCAGAAAGTGATTGAAATAATATATTATAAGAAGCCCGGGATCGTACCCTTTATTTAAATTTATTTAAATCTTGTTATTTGTTTTAATTTATTTATTTTTTTATATAATTACAATATTTCTTTCAGTATGCACTAGGCATAGTTTGTTGTGAGTTACATTAATGATTATTCAGATAAGTTACTTTAACTCATCTTAGGTCATTCCCTTATTCTACACAATTCATAATAAGGTTTTGTTCACCTTACCTTATAATACATCTTTTTACAAAATTAACAAGCTTATAACATTTTTAAATACATAAAGTTATTTACATTGTTGATTACATTAGACATCATTTATAATTAGAACATGTACAATTTGTTCTTTCATTAATTTTTCTGTAATCATTATCTATTATGCCTTAGCATACCTTTCTTTCAAGGTTGATTTAACATTGTGATTATTCTTTGTTAATCTCATTTTAATTGGTCATTTATCATAATTCATCTACTATTCATTATTATCAACAAGATATTTCATTTTATTTCTTATGCTAGTTATTTCTTGTTAATTGTTCAGCTAATGTGCTGTTTACTTACTCAAATACATTTTTTACGTATAAGTTATTTCACCTTTCATTTATTTATGGTGTTTGATTTTGTCTATTTGTTTTATGCTCACTTAACTAATCTATTGGGGAACTAGTCTTTGTCAATGTCTCAGTCTATTCGTCAGTTTATTTTGTGTTGTCATTGAATGCTTTTTGTAGATTTACTACTTGTTATCATCACTTCTTGCTACTCAGCTAGTTTATTACTATGGAACAGTCTGTACTGTAACAATATATATATGTGAAAACAATTCCACACATATCCCCGTTACATAAGTGCGCACTCGAGTGGGACTGATCGAACACTGTTAGTAGCTAACTAACTCGAGTGCGCACTCATGTAACGGGGATATGTGTGGAACTGTTTTCATTATTTTCAGTTTTAATATTTAACGACCTTACTTTGAGTGATTTTTTATTTCTGAAGACGAAACATATGTTTCGAAACGCGTAAATCAATCGAACGCAATACGAAGTCACACGACGGATGAAATACGGTAAATATTACATATATTTTGTCAATAAGTGTCTTGGATGCCTGTTCAAACATGTTTCATTACATATTATTTTCTGGCTATAAAACAATGATTTTTCGTCCATCATAAGTACTGCGACACCGAAAACCAAAGTTTAACATCTGTGTTTAAAAGAAAATTTTGGAAAGTGTACAATATTGGATTGCTCTTTGTACTATCGTAATGGGTTAGGAGTATCAACGTAGGCTTATCACTTCGAACCATACGATGTACGAGAAAGATAGTGTGGCCAATATTACCCCTCGGCCACCTTCAGTGTTATCCTTGTACATATTCCAGAGGCTGAGTCGACCTTAAGGCTGAAAAACTGTTTTAACTTTATAATGCCAGAGAATACATAATTTACATGAAAATATATTTCAAAATTTTCTTCGCTGATATGTTATACACATTTCTTACGTCATTTTATTATCTTCCGTTACTCAGAAAGTGTTTGTTAAAATTACTACTACTAGCGAGGCTGTTAGGCCGTGGTCCAAAGTGTTGTGGACCAACGTTTCGGCATCAGTGTCTGAAACAATAATTGGCACGGTATCCGGCGATTCGCCCCAATCTCTGCCTCATCACTGGGGTAATTGGCGGACACCGTACCAGTTGTTTCAAACACTGATGCCGAAACGGTTGTCCACAACAACGATAGACCACGGCCTAACAGACGGGCTAATAGTAGTAATTCTAACCGTTTTGACGCCGGTCGTGAAAGCTTAAGAACTTGTATTACAAAGTGTTTCTTTTCTTTTGTATGTAAATATGAATAAATAAATTGTACGGAATTGTATGAATTCGTGAGTACAAAAACTAGTGAGAAAGTTTTGTTTATTTCTTTTTTTGTCATGAAAGTATTTCGATAGCAAAACTTTGTCAAGGAATTAAAATTTTCGTGTAAAAAACGTTTTGACATAAACGCTCTTTTTCCAGTAACATGAGGCGTTATTAAATCGATTGGAGAGTACGTTTCTGAAGTCTTTCAATCACTGTGTATGCACCATAAGTACACGCTAGACATTTTTCCCCATGTGTGTGGATTTTTTTTTCAGATGAAGTTGCGTTTACGTTATACACTAAAATTACAATCCTCAGTGTGTAATATTCTTATAAAAAAATATATCTGTACAGCGAGCCTATACGGAGAAGGGAGTGCCAAATGAAATCGTATTTAATCGCACAAATTTATAGGGGAAAGAGAGACATATAATCGCCTTAAATATGTGCCAAGCATTATAACGTGAATACGTGCGTAACATTCATCGTAGTATTACGACGGAAATATATTTAGTCTCGTAAAAGAGACAAAAAAAAACGAAAATCCCTGGCATCTGTATTAACGATCAGAACAGGACCATCGATTCTTTTCGAAGAACGGTAAATATATCTTTGTTATCGTTGGTAAAAGCACTAAGAAACTGTTTCCTTTCGTTTGTTTTCAGCTTTTCTTTTCACTCTGTTTGATGACACAGAAGTCGTGTTTCAACTCCGTACGTTGTACACAAGACAATGGAAATAATTCGGTCTTCTAGTCATGAAGCGTACAGTAGATTGTTCGTCTAGAATGACTTGCCTTCACGTGATAAAACTTGACTTTATTATTTTGAACCCCCAGTTGGTCTGGAAGGGAAAAGTCTAGAAAAAAAAGTACTTACATTAGATACTGAAGTGGAAGATCAGGTGCCGAACCGTTAAGTGCAGAACGCGTTACTGATTCAAACACGAGACGCATGAATAGTATTAATGTACAGTATTTGAAAACTCTTAATACGTTTATAATGATATACGTAGTGTCACGCTGTATTACGAGTGCGAAAGCGTCAACGCTTCTACGTTAGTACGCCAATATACTATGAAAGTAAAAGCGATAAGCAGAAGCGTGTAAGCGTGTTTGAGGTATGTTCGAAAATAAATATTGTTACGACGGTCTCACTGATCGTCGTATGGTGCAGTGGAAAACAAAATACAAGACACTAATGAAATCACTAATAACCAGCTTTAATTATCACAATTCATTATTTGTAATCAACAAGATAGTCTCTTAACAACAGTTCAAATAAAAATTGTCTACACGCAATAATAATGTCAACTATAAAGAATTTCGCACTAATTATAACACAACACTTCGCTACAATACTTCTACGAACACTCGATCCGCGCTAAAGAAATCGCTCAACACCACTGAACTGACAAGCCGGCTGCTAAGGCTTTTTATATGTAGCACACGCCTTCTAGAAATCTTCCAACCCCAATGTGCACAGCACTTAACGCTATTCAAGTGTTCTGTAGAGTACTCTGGAACGTACTTGGACGCGGCCTTGACTGAGGCAACACCTGCCACACTAGGCGGGAGGACGGGACGAGGGCTCTCTCAACTATTCTAGGTGGTTCCATTAGTAACAATACATAGAAAACATTAGTAATAGAATTACTGTAGCAAATACAAAATGGGCTGTAAGTCGTTTCACAAAAATGCTTTTGTTTATAATTGTTACCGTCACGAGACGTTTGTTCCACTCTGTTTTGTAAGTTGGACAAGAAATTTTAAGGAGTTATTTTTCCAGAAAGCGCTTAATCAACTTTTTATCTAATTACATTATACCGGTTACTATTTACCTTAAACTACCAATTACCTTAAACCACTACGTAATTTACACCAAATATTAAATGAATTTTCATCTCGTGCACTGCGATACATTTGGACTACTGCACCTTAACACGTTGACACTTCAAACTCTACACCTTCACATTAACTGGAAGAGGTTTCTACTGCGCCTTAACACGTTGACACTTCAAACTGTACACCTTCATATTAACTGGAATAGGTTCCTTCTACCGATTTTCGCACTATGTCAGTGTTGTCTAACAGGTGAATTACTTCGAAGTTTTCATTGTAATTATTCTTTCGTAACGTTTCTTGTAAACCTTTGGATCTGGTTACCCATGACCCCCAATGCCTGTACTCTGTTAACCAATGAACCAAGACTCATTAGCGGTGTTCCTTAATACAGTTCGCAAAGAGAACTCCATGGATGGAAAAATTTGTAGCAATAAATATGTGTTGTCTGTAGATTTGGATGGCCAGAAGTATTGGGGGATATACAGAATGGTTTACCATTGTATACTTCAGGTTCCATTGTGTGTATTTCAGGTTCGTATTGGTGAAATCCATAACTCATCAAACAGCTGTGCCAAAAATTATAATTATAATAGTTGATAATTATCAACTTGCTTCTTCAAAAGATTTTGCTGAATGCCAGGGTTTCGCTTATCCTCATTAGTGAACTGATTTGGACCTTGTAACAGGTCTTGACGGTGGTAATTTTAAAACAGTACGTTTTTTTTTATTCAATTCACGATTGCACGTTCCCCTCAGCGATTCACGCGAAAAAACATGTTCGTACGGTTAAACACTTGACCAGTTACAGCCGTGTAAGTAAGTTAACGAGTATCGCGCATGCAGAAATAAATGCTTACATACGTATTTCAATGGAGTTTACGACGGTAGCAGGCCGGGCTGATGTAAACAACAACGAGCCATCATTGTATCCATCTATCATGCGTAATGTGTGAACTGTCGTGCACGCGGCTGGAAATTCATTTGTTTTGATGTGACGTTTGCTGTGTGTAGCGTATGTGTGGAATTCTTAACGTTGCTCCGCGTAAATCTAATTGTACGCCTTTGTTGCGTAGTACCAGAGAAACACAACAACGCCGGGTAAATACGTTCTCTAGACACATTTCGCGTGCTTACGCCTCTCATCGCGTTTTACATGATCATGATCTTCCCCTAAGTCAGCAGCATAGAATTTAATCTTCTCAGTAATACTAAAAATAATTCGTTAATAAAATTTACAAAATTAACTTTTATTTTATAATTATATTCACTTTCTTTATGAAAATGTATTTGTATTTAAGACTGGTATACAGTAACGTTATATTTCTAACTAACGTCCATTGTACGACGGTTGTTCAAAGGGGATGCTACGTTGCAAAATAGCAGTGTATAAATTTACGAGACTTTTTCTTTGTACAGTGGAAAACGTTTAACACGAAATGGCGGGGACCAGGTGTTTTTTTCTTTTTTCGGGTTAACAGAATTTCGTTTTAAACGGACAAAAAGTGAAGCAAAATGAGATAAATGAACAAACACTACAGGTTACTTCCTGTATAGTAGGCTATAGTAAAATAAAGCCGTAAAGAATATTCAGAATATAATTACATATAAACGTTTTATTTATCCTCTTGGATAATTCATGGTGATTTTTTTTTTGAAAAAATACGGTTAATTTTTCTTAAAATTTAGTACACGCGCACTGTAGCTGCTCTTAACTTCGCCTTACGATTTAGGTTTTTTTGTAAAGTAATGTAGTACTATCAGCTGTTCACCTTTGCTACCGAACAAGGAATGTGGTGATGTATGCCATTCCACTGCACGCATCACTGTTAATACTACACATTTAAAATACGTTTAACACAGTTTCGGTGTGACTTGACTGTCTCTCACACCTTCTTCTTCTAGAGAATAAAAAACACACTTTAACAAAATATTCAATAAATTATACTTACATATAATGAACGAACGCTCAACCTAATACGCACATAACATTACAACTAAATACGTCTTTTGAACGTCTGAACAATATTTACAGAACCAGTAATAATTCACCAACACAAGCACGCACTATCATTCAATAGACCCCCCCCCCGCTCCTCAGGCGTCTCAACAACAAAACTGGTGCGCGTACAGTACGTTTTTGAAGTTCGTATAGTGATTGTGTTCAGTTATTTTTAAAAAATAGTCCGTTATTTTCTTTTGCACACAATTCTGCACTACTTTATTTTCAACAATTTTTTCTAATTTATCAATGTAGTCAACGATTTCACGTTCCAACTTGGCATCTAAATATCGACGAACACGGCTCAGCCACGAAAGCATATCGGTAGCGATAAGAACTCGTAAATTTTCACTGTCATTTTCCCTTTCAAGTTCGTCAGCACAAAACTTTTTCGTGTTAATCGATATTTTGTAGGTAAAACTTTCGTATTAATCGTACAAACTGTAATTGTAAAATAGAAGAAACGATCGGGACCTAAGACATATTTCGTGTTAACTGATATTTTGTGTTAATCATTTTCATGTTAAACGTTTTCCACTCATAGCTTATAGCTCAGCTAGAACAGGAATCAATAAAACAAAACTACGGTATCAAAAATTTACCTGCCGTGGCATATTAACTGCCCCGTATCAATAAGTTGAAAGGAACCAGAAGTTAACACTTAAAATATTAATTAATTTGAACAAAATTCATGGTTTCTTGAAAGTAGTTACACAGTAGTAAATTTATTATGCACACGTCTTCAGTTTTACAAGGCAATTCGTGGTCAAAAGTTTTAACTCAGAATAGGGCAAAAGGGATCTCAGTGTGTTTGAAGACCAAAATTTTTTATGAAGTGTAATACAAATTGTGAGATATTTGTAAATGTTGTTAGTTTTTTAAATAATCAAATTAAATAGTTTCAAGCAATTAAATTAAATAGTTTAAGTTATGAAATCGAACAGTTTTAAGTAGCCTAAGTAAATTAAGAATTGTCAATACGCATGAATAATTACTGTGGAGTGTAGTTAATTAATTTCCGCATGGAAATTAGTTACCCGGACCAAATAATGTGTTTTCATTAAAGTAAAATCAGTAACTAACGTCTGTATTTTAATTCCAAACGCAGATACACATTCATCTATGAAGGAAAAAGCTTTAGTTACATTAAAAAATATTTTCAGATTCCTCGTGTCGTTGTACAAGCTGTCACGAGTGATATGTAAACGGGCGCGCATATTGAAGCCGTTGTAATAAACTATACGCTGAGTAATAGAGTAACAATTATACTGTAAAGTGTAACTTTAGTACGAAAATTAGTCAAACCTGACTAACGTATGTAAGTTTGCGGTAATCGATTCGTTATAAACTATAACAACTTAATGGATGATTGAGAAAATGTAACGTTCCCAATTTAGACATCTCTTCTGGGTTAGCAGCCCATAGGCTGGTTGGCAGCAGCTCGCCATTCTTCACGCTTCTCTGCTTTTCTTTTCAACTCACAATATGATGTGCAGTTCATATCGACCATAAGCTGTTTCATGTAGTCTAATTAATTAATAAGTTTCCTTCAAGTCTACAAACCCTTGGTGTACTGGTGTGTCCTTCGCCATCCTCCTTTCCATTACTTGTTGTAGCCTACAATCTTACAACGCTAAGGTGTTTCTACAATCCTAAAAGACTGTTTTTAGGTTCTTGGCTCTAGCTGTTGTGACAGACCCGGTTATCCGGGTGGCGGAACAAAAAAAAACTTTCGCAACCAAACGACCACAGTCATTTCCCAGTAGCTCCGACCTCTGGAGCATCGAAACTGTCTCCCAAGACGTGGAAACTCACAGCGGTGCAGTGACTACATGTAATTTAGACATATAGATACGCGTATGTAATAAAACCTCTGGAGCGTTGTGCTTTTAACTGACATTGCACGTACAGTTTGCGATCTACCATTATGTAGATTCCAGAGTTTTTCTATTTGTATTTCAGATTTCAGCCAGTACATAAAAGTAACGACGCAAAAGATATAATTGCAGTCTCCAAATAGGGAAGGAATGTGTTTTCTACTCGAATACTATAAATTCAAAACGAGTGAAAAATAATGTGTCTGAAAGATACGTTTAAAATATTTATACGTGCTGTAAAACCACAGCCACCTTGAAACAGAAGTTTGCAGCTGTACCGTAGTGCCATTACAGATACAAGCATAAAAAACTAAGTATACTGGTATCCCATTTCTACGGAAAGCTTAAAATTCGTACAGACTAGCTTTTTCATAGAATCAGGCTTTTATTATTTCTCATTAATAGCCTTACGGTTCCATAGTTTATTAAGCCTGCACATAGTCTAAAACACATTTTGGCATGAGCAGCATTTCTTATTCTATCAAAACTATTTCATTTTCCTAATCGTCGTAAAAGATGTTTAGTTCTACTGTATAGAAGTATTTCTTCTTATAAACATTAGATTTTTAAGACTTTGTGTGGCTCATCTCCCTAAACTATACGACTTTCACAAGGACGCCAACTCTAAACAGCGTCAGTATTAATATTTTTTTCTTTCAACACAACGTTTCTAGTAGTTCGTAATATTATTGTTTTTATGTTTCAGACGGAGCTTTCGCAGAACCTGCAGCAACTGTCAGAAAGAGCACGTTCGACCACGGAGTTCATACAACGACTCAAATCCATGACCGAAAAACTAAATGTAAGTTTAGAGATGTTTAATTTTACCAACTAACTTTCGATTACGAATCTGGTTTTTTAAGAACAGTTCAGAAAGTTCTTCACGTTAGTTAAATATTTCTTTGATTCCGCTTCTGTTTTTTATTACTTTTATAATCTTATTTTATTTGTGAAATAGCCTAAATTGTTAAATAGTATAGCCTACTTACGTTAATTATTGTTATGTGATTAATGATTTAAATTAGTTGGGCAAGAAGATGTAATAGCACACAGTAGACAAGCAAATTTTATATTGTTCTTTTAATCGATCTCAGCTATGTGTTGGCTGTTCCCAAATCTGACGTCCGGATTGTTTTTTGCCACTGGTCTGATTTTGGCAAGAGTACAGACTTCATGAGTTTGATATCGCCTATAACTCGTATAGCTTCATGAGATTTTATAATTTACACTCAGTAACCAGTGTGGGTCGATTATAAAACAATATGGTTGCGAAGCCACGACTGCCACCGTGGCTAGTGAGTGGAGTATTATGCACTCACACTTTACCGCTGAACTGTACTCAGTAATTTTGTACATGTTTTACACGAATTTAAATAAATTATCGTATTTAAAATTCTCTACTGCGGTCATGGTGTGATTATGAATGCATAAACAAGTGTCCTCTCTTCTCAGGTATGTCGGTTTACACTTATACACTTATTTGCATTTATTAGTTTTTACTAGAACTGTGAAGAATTTTCACTCAGTTAGCAAAATTGTTAGAAGGAAAGACAGGTTTACCAACCTAGCAGAAAGACAATTTTGTAGGTGTGAGAGAAGACCTATGGAAATAAGCGGTTCTGCCAACAGAGACGGGACAGAAAGTTTTGAGTTGTACAGAATAGGATTGCAGCGGATCGTCGCATGTTTCAGACCATGTTTCGACTAGTGAGAACGACTGACTCTTGAATGCTGCAGTACGCAGTGTAACAATTCAAACTGTTATTTTTATTATTATTCCGGCTGTACAAAGTTTACACATCTTTCGGAACCAAAGATTACAGAAGTGATTGAATTCTCATCTTCCACTGCTGCTTGTCCATCCAAAGGTCTTCTTCAGTTTCCCGTTCCCTCAGTATAGTCTGAATTTCTTCTATCCAGGTGATCGTTGGTCTTCCTCTTTTCCTTCTTCCTGGTGGGGTCCATTCCATAACTCTCCTTGGCAATCTTCCTGTGCCATTCTTTTTGTGTGCCCATACCACTGTAATTTTTAACATGATAATGTCTTTTAGCTGGACATCGTTTGAAACTTTCTGTAACATTTTATTTACAGTCACGCTGTATGACGTCATCACTGCGTGACGTTATTGGGATTGTTGTAAATAAAGGTTTGTTTTGATACGTCGCTCTATATATATATATATAATGTGTTAAAAATAATATCACTGCAAACAATTAAACCAGATTTATAAAGCGTCCTGAAAGTTTAAAATCAAGTGTTAGCACAATTTACCAGCCGGGAATCGTTAACTAAAACCGCGACCGCTAACATGCTAACGTCGTCGCAGATTAAAGACCTAACAAGCAAACAACACTGCATAGCTGTAGATAGGTTATTGTCTCTAGTTAATGGTTGTCTTCGTATGTGATTCATTATGGTTACTGACTGACTGATTGTTTCTTTTGCGCAAATGTTGCGTTTAGCTGGCGGCTGAAAGACATTATCATGCTCTTAAGCTTTTACCATTTGGTAAACGGTACTGTATCTTTCTTGTTTGGATAAAATCAACAATTGAATTTTTCTCATTCATTCTACCTTTATTTATAATTTTCTCACGTCTGGATACTCCTACAGAACGTCTCAAACTATTATTTAATTACATTTTTAATTGCATGTTATTTGCTAATAAGTTGTTATTTGGAGTTTCTAGATTTTCGACATCAAATTTTTTTCGACCTGACCTTGGTTGAGAAGAAATTCGTTCGCCTTGTCATTTTTACTCTGATGGTGTAGGCTTCTACTTGCCTTCACATGAACATACCACAAATTTTATACTAATTTTATTATTATTATTTTTTTTTTTATTCTAGTACAAAAGAAAGTTTCTTGCTTCAGGGAGTTCGCGTTACAGCGGTGTAGTCGGGTTAGTATCAGTAGCGCCTTGTAAAACACTTAGCGCGAGTGATTATGTGCTGTTTCACTGCAAGTTAAGACGAAGCATAAATTCATTTTGCATGAATTCATTTCTCAACTCACAACAGTTTCTACGTTCAAACTTTCGGTTTTTTGAGTTTTAATCTTGTTTGAGTTTTCGAGGTCAAGCACTGTGCCGAAGCATAGTGGTGGCGAGACAACCTCCATTGACGCCACACAGATACATCTTTCCAACCTAGATGTGACATTATCTGCATAGAAAATTGGTATACTAAGTACCTATCCGTAGTATGTACCCTTAGCATAATGTAAAGATACTCTTAGGGGTTACTCTTTTTATATATTGTTAGGTTGTTTAGTGTGCATTTAATGTATATTTTAAAACAATATGCTTAATCTGTATTAGGCCTCAACAAAATTTATTTTTAACATCATTTAATTCCAAGTACTAAAAATACTACTTTACACACAAAACAAACATGAGGTTTTGGAATGCTTTTAAACGAAAGTGTCAGTATGGATGTGTGGATGTTGTGTAGCGAATACGCTAAATTTAAAGCTATATGAAAAATTGTTATAAAACAAAAAATAATTACAGTATATAGCTCTTCAAAAGCACAGATGTAATTGAAACATAAAAAGTAAGCAGGGTTTAGATTCAAAAAGTGGTAAAAATTTTTAATTCTGTAGCTCAAAACACTTTTCCTTATTTCTGTTATATGTGTTTAGGTGTGGCATGAAGGATTAATTTACAAGTTAAATAAAATGTTACCTAGACAATATATAGAAATTCTTACCTTGTACTCCTTATGAAAACAAAGCCAAATACCTGGGTATGACATTGGATACCTACCAAACTTAGATGGAAAGAGCATGTAAAAAAGAAATATCAGTATGGAGAACCATACAGGACTTCCATGTTCTAAGATTTATATTTAAAATCGTTTACGAAATGAAATGTTTCCAAAGAAATTACGTCTTTCTACTTATTGCTTCAGCATTAACCACACTACTGTGGTCACTAACGTATACCACCTCACGTTTTCGCACTCGATTTTCACTGATGATGGCAGTCGATGGCACTGCCGAAAAGTCTGGTTTTGCAGAAAACATTGGACTACAGCTAAACAGCCCGGGAAGCAATTTTAACAAAAAACTACTTCTTTGTTGCCGATAACGTAGTACACATATAAAAAATTCTCCCCTCCACCTTCAACTATAATTTTTAATAATAGAAAATTACCCCCACCCCGTTCACCTAACCTCTTCATTTATAGATATTTCATCTACGTTTCTACAGTGGATTATTATGAGCTTCTTATCAGGATACTTAATTTATAAAAATTAAGAACTTTACTCTTGTTAAATCATAAAATGTTTCTGGTAAACTACCCCTTTCTCTTAACCGATCTTCTCCAAAATTAATAGACCTTCAGTCCTCTACAATTCAGGGATGCATGCAAGAAAATATTTGATTCTGTTTGAATGTGCGGCTGTTATCGTTTGCCATAGGAAAAAAATCTACAGACACACAGACAGATAGACACACAGACACTTCTCGAAAAATGACTTTTTTTCATGTTTTGAGTGTAGTACAATCAGAATCTGCAATAATCTCGAACACGATTTTTTTTGCCATCACCATACTTCCATTTCCTTAAGGAACATGGAAGTAAAAATCTACAGACACACACACACACACACACACACACACACACTTTTCGAAAAATGACTTTTTTTCATGTTTTGAGCGTAGTACAATCAGAATCTGCAATAATCTCGAACACGATTTTTTTTGCCATCACCTACTTCCATTTCCTTAAGGAACATGGAAGTAAAAAAGAGGATCTTAACATAAAATTCTGACAATATAAATGGCTCATAGGAAAACATTCCAACTTGTCTTTATACAGTAAAACTCTGATTTGTAATCAGATAATTAAACCCACCTGGCTGTATGGAATTCGACTCTGGGGGTGCGCTAAAGTTAGTAACATCAGGATAATATAAACATTCCAAAACAAAGTTTTGCGGACCATGGTGAATGCACCATGGTATGTTACAAACGCCGATATCCACAGAGATCTAGGTATTCCAACAATTAAAGAAGAGATTAAAAGGTTTGCGAAGAAGCGTGGAGAAAGGCTTCACCTCCATGAAAATGCAGAAGTTCTTCAGCTGCTGGACAGTCAACACGTGTTCTGAAGACTGAAGAGAATAAAGCCATTTGAACTTGTGTAGTGTTTTCTGTTATAAAAGCAGAGCATTGTGCACGGGTGAGATTGTTTAGTTAAGAACGCCAGAACTAACTAAAGGATGTCATTAGGCTTAATTTGTCTGATATGTATTTAGTATTAAGAGGTATTAGGGATAAGTTGATGGTTGGTCTTACAGACCAGTTTTAACATGTTAAATTAAAAAAAATAAATAAAGTGTTTGAAGCATAAAGTTTTCTATGACAATTACAGTTTCTTTGTGACAGTTAATAATGTTAATGCAAAAATTAATTCAGAGATTGTATGTTTGTATATTGGAAACTCCATAGACCCAGTGAATTACAATTTAACAGTTGTAACATACCTGAAATTTTCAATAAAATACAAGCTTTTGCATGAAAAACATTTTAACATACCTAACATAAAGTGAACTTTAAACACAATTTGCTATAAAAATTCTGAAATCATAATTGTAATTTCTAGTGTTTATTTATAGTATATTAATATAATAGTATAATAACAAAATAATATAACTTATAAATTAATAAAATCATTATATTGTTAATAGAAATAATAAACGCTTATTGTGCACAAATATAACATTTGTTCGTATATTTATAACGTTATTTTTGTAAGCAATGTCCGTGGTTAATGAAATAAATACATTCTCTCAACCTTGTTTGTTGAAACAAGTGTTTTTATATGATTTAGCTTTAATTTATACTGAGGCCCGCCCGGGCAGTAATTTTGACAGTGGTATAATAATATAAAAATGTGTATAGAAAATGCATCAACAGTTACACTGCATAAGAAAAAATGTATCTTAGACTGTAACTTAAAACAAATTGAAGACAAATCGCAGAACAAAAAAAAATTACATTCATCAGGAAACAGAATGAACAAAGCAGGGATAGAAGAATACATGATGCGAGCATAAATTAATTCTCAAGAAAGTAGAACATAGTACACCGTGGTATACAGGGCATAACAGGAGGAAACCAACATCTGGCAGTTTTGACCAGACTTGGGAAAGTTAATAAAAATTTTTAAATGATTAAAGTTAAAGTTAGTGACCCAAAAAATTAACTGAGTTAAAGTTAATGTGTGCAAAAAGTAACTGATTAAAGTTAAAATCAAATTAACTGATTAAAAGTTAAACACTTGTTTTTTTTTTGTTGCTTTATTGAGCAAGCTGCTTTGGCTGTTGAAATAATTAAAATCGTGTTAAATAATTCCACAAATTAAGCTTTTCCAACAAAATTATTAATATTTCCGATGCAGAAAAAATTACTTTAAATATTTAGCATTAAAAAATTAAATATTAAATAATGCATTATTGCATAAAATTATGATTAATAATTAAATAATTATAAATCATAGATTATTTCATTTTAATTGTTAAATTATATTAACATTATTTTAAACTGCAGCAGGTTATTAAATATTATATTTGACTATTGCATTTTTCAGTTCACAGTACTGACTACTGATATTGTATTGTGCCTGCAGGGCGTTGTTGTATTAAATGAACTGATAGAACAGACAATAATTAGGCTACTCTATTTATTCCTTTTATAATCTGTTAATCTGCTTACCTTTATGTGTGTCTTCAAATTACTGACACTGATGTCAGCGATGTTTTAATATGTTTGTTCTTGGGCACACACATCAAGCACTTAACAGTTAAGTTGAGGCCGTTTACTTTATCAGTATGTTCATAAAATCTAGAAATTTGCCGCAAAGGTGACGATGCATTAATATAAAAATATTATTAATATAAAAATAATAAATGATACATAACAAAAATAAATTCGTGGAAAAACAAAAGTACATACAAAAAAACTATACTCTATTTACAAAACTGTAGAAACACAACAATAACAATTACCACTACACTGACTCCACTAATATAAAAATGACAAGCACATGAGAACAGACAGTGAACAATGAATTTGTGGAATTGAAAATCTGTTTAAGTTAACCTCCTTTGTAATATCTGGGTAGTAGGAGGAGTGGAATTTGGTGTTCTTTGAACTAGCTAATCATTGGTAATGTTTATTACGCGCTCATCCATTAGCAGATGAATGTTGCCGGTTCCTGTCACCAAATGAACACATACAATGTCGAGTGCATGCAACACGATTTTATTTTAGATCTCCACACGTCATTAAAACGTTTGTTAGCAATACTGTATTCCCACTACTTCAGATGTCCAAATAGAAGCTGTTTGTTATATACTGTACTTGTCTGGGGTAGTCATGCGAATAATTCAACAAAAGACAGAAAACCATCCTTGCCACCCAGACGTTGACAACAAAGGAGATCTAATGGTGCCATGGCGAAAAACGAGTCCATTGTCTGTCAATAGATTAGGAATGCCTAGAACAAACTTTCTCCAACACTGACTTTAACAACTATTTTCGTTACTTTTACTCTTGGGAAGCCAAAAAAATTAAAGTGTTAATTTTTTAATCGTTAACAAAAAAATTTAATGATTAAGTTAAAAAGTTAACCAATTTTTTAACGATTAAGTTAATCGTTAATCCCAAGTCTGATCTTGACAGATACAAGAAATATTAAATAAAGGAAGTGTTTAGACTGGCAAGGTATAGCTTATGTTGAACAATAAATGGAAAACCTATCAGAGAAAGTGTACACTGAAAATTTTGTTATAGGGCAAAACTAAATTTATTTTACTATCATAATTTTCCAGGCTGTTTACTTGGTACCCATGGTGGGCATCTTCAGCATATCACAAACACCCACTGACGCATAAAAGTGAAAATTTATTTTAGGCCTGCTCATCATTCCCAATGGTAAACTTACAATATTTTTCTGATGTCGTAGATTTATCAGGTTTTATAAATTATGTTCTTTTAAATATTTTTCTTATTCCTTGTATTATGTTTGTAACTCTATTTGCAAAATTAACAAGAAATAAATATAACAGTATACAGTTACATTACTTTATGGTGGCCAATTCAGTGCTGGAAGAAAAGCTACCATAGTGGGGAGACTCTGAGTAATGTCTCGTTGTGCTATTGAAAAACATGACACTACCCATGCTGCATGCTGCTGTTGCCAGATATATCGGCCACCATAAAGTAATACAATTGTAACAAAAAGTAGAAGCAGCAGGATTTAAACATGCAGTGTAACAATTTAAAACTGAACCAATTGTAAAATATTTTGGCATCTGTTATTTCCTTTATTCTAAACAATAATGATGCAAAAAAGTAACCTATTTATTCCCATTTTAAGCATTCATATTAATCCTGTTTGTAGTAGTTAAATAAACATATACAATAAACATCCATACCCCTGTAGATGTTTACAGGAAAGTGTGAACATTCACGTTGAGTTGTGAATCTGAATTGTTTTTATGGTGTAGTTGTGGTTTGAGCTGAAAGGGTGAATAACCAAAATGTTTATACTTTGGTGGTGCTGTGAAGTGAACGTGCGTAATTTCAATTAATGCATGCAGTGTGCAAACACAGGCAGAAATTAAATATTTTTTCTGACTGGGTGAATACAATTGAATTTTTGTTATTTACTATGGTGTAAATAATTTGTTATAATTAGAAGTCGCTACAAACAATGACAAAAAGGTTTTGAAAGAAATTTCTGAATAATTGTTTATGCCGCTGCTCGCTGCCTCGTCTCATATAGGAAAGCATTGTTATGCATGGTTGTTTCAATTAATCACAAATGCAATTGCTTCAACGCAGAAGCCATTATATAGGTCACAGTAGAATAAATACTAGACAACCTTGTCATAACAACATTATTTAACAATAACAATGTAGCGTAGTTAAACCAGTCAACGTGAGTAAACACTTATACTGAGAAGTCGTAACATTCTGAAACAAGTAATTTTATAAAATCGAAGCTAGAAGACCTGCATCCCATGACAAACAAAGTATAGTATTGTGTACTTAGAAACCTTTGTTTGCTATATATGTATATATATATATATATATATATATATATATATTTCAACGATATAATTACATATATCGAGGAGCCACACGTTGGAAACGACAAAATTGTACAACGGTACACGCTACACGTTGCTGTATTTAATGTATTTTGAATTAGTGATGTGTTTATACTCATATAACATTTATATATAATATTACTAACAACGTGTGTGTATAATTGGGGTTCAGGTGCAATTATAATAAGAGTAACTCTTTTTATGAATCGTAATATGCTTCATTTATTACTTGAAACAAACATAAAAAATAATAATATAAAAATCATGATCAATACGCCATATGCTATCCATTATCTATGGTTTCAAAGTGTCTTTACTATTCGTGTTAACATTACAAACATATCTTACATTCTAGATATTATATTATTAATTGTATTTAAACTTTTCTTCATTATATTAATATTTCTTGCTTGCTCAGTCTAAATGTGTGTTTCTTTAAAAATTGTTACTACATTCTTATTCTATATTTTCTTCATACCTTTCTATGGCTTTAAAATCATTTTAACACATTTAATTTCTAATTTCAATGCCTCTACGTTATGTGCTTTTATTAAAAAAAGTTAAATAATTTAATTACTAATTTCAATGACTCTACGTTATGTTCATTACGAAAAATAATTAAATAATTTTCTGATTACATATGAATTACATTGAATTTTATCTCTATCTACATACTTATTATTTACGCTTACAAAAATGTTTTGTCTTTGTTTTCTCTCTTTTTTTTATTAGAGTCTTTTAATGTCGTTCTCTTTGAAAATTATGTATTGGTTTTTCGTCACCTTAAATTCCGCAGAGTTGTCCCATGTCCTCCAGTGATTCCTTCGGTTCGATCCTCCTGGATGTCCTCTTGTCCTCACTGCTCGTCCTCTCGTCTCTCGTCCTCCATGGTACATTGGCTGCTGTAGACTATGATGACATGTTGCTCTGGATATGTAGCCGTTATTATAGAAACGTCTCTAGTCCTCTGCATCTCCTTCCTCTGCTAGTCGTGCTCTCGTACTCTGTCAGGAGTTGATGTTCTTAGCTGGCGACTGCTTGTAGACGTCCGTCGATTTCTTCGTTACGGCATTTTTTTTATTATTGTTTTTATTACTTTAAATTAAAAACATTACCGTAATACTTTATAAGTTCAGCTACAAAAATCGTACTGATGTTAGATTTCTCGTCTAACTTCGTCCAAAATAGTTTAAAAAATTCACGTCTCGGACCGGCATAGCGTACGCCGCGACTGTGGTTTGTTAGAGAAGAAAGTTCGTCTCTCCTGGGCTTCTATTTATATCCACCCAGAAAACTGCACATGTCGATTCAGGAATCAGCCTGTCGACATTTGAAACATCGCATGTTAGCCCCCACTCTCGTCTCATTTCACATAATTGCACTTTTTCGCCAATCGCACTGATTAACTTGATCGCACTGAATGATGCATTAAAAATCGCACTGTACTCGCACTGATTGTCCGAATTACGTAAAATTCGCACTGCACTCGTGTCCGATTTTTACACATTTTTAGAAGTTTTTACCTTCTCACTAACATTTATGGTTTTCTTAAAAATAATTATTTTCTTAATTTAGCATTGACTTGGGGGGTGAGATTGCAACTTTCAGGATCAGACAGGCTTCACGCACACACATTATTTACTTGTATACACACATGCAGTGGTAATCACGTGATTTTACCTGTTGGTTCCTGCTTGAAAGCCAGCTTCCAATCTCACACCTGCTCGTCTATTATATATTATTGAAACTAACTTAAATATTTATAATATATAATGTATGCGCATTACAGCCTTTGCTTGTATTGTCGCAATATATATATATATATACAGGCTTGTACAAAAATCATACTTAAAAAGATAATTAAATAATGAACTTTAAAAATTTCCATACATTCATCTGGAAATCTATGAATTATTTATAATTTTCATTCTTGGATTCCATTGCCCATGATGTTGATTAACTAAATATAATTAAACCACTACCAACTCGTAACACAAAGTTTTTTATGGGTAAAAACGTAAAAGTTTTACCTTATAGCCTGAACCAGTTTTCGCTTATTATAAGTTTCGTCAGAGGCTGCCACTGGGAGTGCTGTCTGTCGTGTTCTTTGCGAAGGTGTCGACTTTTGAAGGATCGATCTTGTGTGTGTGGGATGTGATATGTTTGAATAATGTGAACACAATAAAATATCTAGCAGAATCCAACGGATACAACAGAACAATAGTCAATAAACTCCTACGCGAAACAAACAACAGACAAAGACAGAAAACAACAAATTCATAACACTAACATACATCAAAAACCACACTGAAAAAATAGCCCACAAATTCAAAAAAGCAGGATACAGAATCGTATACAAACCTACAAACAAAACAGAACACACACTATCAAAACACACACACAAAGCACAAAACAAATTCGATCTACGTTGTGTTTACAAACTAAATTGCTCAGATTGCAACAAATTCTACATATGCCAGACAGGACGTAGCTTCAAACAAAGATACATTGAACACACAAAAGCAGTACACTCCACTACCGAATCCACCTTTGCAAACCATCTCATTGAAGCAAACCACACATACAAAAACATTGACAATAACATGGATATTCTACATGTATACACAAAAGGCTGAAAACTAGACACTCTTGAACAATTGGAAATATACAAACATATAAAAACGACATCCTAAATGAACAGGCACAATTCAACACACATCACACGCATCATTCGAACATATCACACTCCACACACACAACATCGATCCTTCAAAAGTCGACATGTCACCAAGAACAAGACGGACAGCGCTCCCAGTGGCAGCCTTTGACGAAGCTTATAATAGCAAAAACTGGTTCAGGCTATAAGGTAAAACGTTTACGTTTTTACCCATAAAAACTTTGTGTTCCTAGTTCGTAGTGATTTAATTATATTTATAATTTTCAGTTATACATGTTTTGATTACGTATTGTCATTCATCAGTTAGCAGTAGTTTTGCTTAAACACAATTACAGTGTCATAACATCTTTCACCATCATAAGTTCTATCATTAAATCTGTTTAATACAAAACAACAGTTTATTATATTACTTCAATATATGACGATTAAACATTCAATAATTGAATGGAAACTATAAGCTCTAGTTGAACCACAAGTTGTATGTATGTGTGGGGGGGGGGGAGAATGAGGGTGTATTGTGTTTTTGAAGAAGTCAAGTGGAGGATGTAGGTAATGTGTGATACTTTGTTAAATGAGAACTCTCTACAGCTTACCACACTAGAAACTATCCTCGAGTGCTGTGTTAATTCAAGTCATTCACCTTTATGCATACCCAGATTGTTGTGGCTTCAGAAGAGATACAGTTTTCAGTGGCAAGAAAAACAACAGAATTTACACTAAATAATTAAAAATTTTAGAGATAAATACTAAGACGTCATAAACACATAATATAAACACTTCCCTGGTGTTGTACATTATGTATTATGTGATATGAGCTCATCAAAGATGTTACTAATAGTGAAGGTGAAGATGTTTGGTGTCTTCATTGTGAGATCACTGTTAACATACAGTACTATTCAAATGGTTGAGATACCAAATGGTGCACCACAGTACCTGGGTGTCCCACACATATTTAAGTATTAACATTGAAATGTTATAAGTAAAAATGTTTTTAGTAAGATTGTGTTGTACATTTCCCCAAACAACATCTTTTTCATAGTACATCTTGAATCTGCATTGTCATTATTGCTATTATGTACATTACCAGTGTATATCCACAAGACCCCATTATAATTGCTGTGACTTCATTATGTCTCCAGTGCTCCAGCACTTCACTATATATATTCAGTAGCAGATTTTCAATACCTGAAAATAGGAGATATCATATAAATGCTTGACTGAAGTGCAGAATAACTTACCAATGAGGATCTACTAGAACTCTTGCAAATCCTGATGATGAAGAAACCATTAACAGATGAACCAGTCTAACAGTAATAGTAATAGTTGAATAAAACATTTAACATCATGGGAGAAGATGAACCAAAGTGCCATTAACAGGAAAGAGGTTAGAAAATGTATTTCATCTTATCGAAGAAGAGCTTTAGATTTAAGGTGATGAAAAGACGTCTTTGGGATTTTGAGACTGTGAACGCTTCTCGAAAGTTCAACATGATCTGAGGGTCATCTTAAGATTCCATCAGAAATCTACAGAAAAAAAAGAAAAATACTAAAGAACTTCCCTCCCATTTCTTCTTTATGACAGTTAGTGAAGAAAGTAAACAGCTAAATGTGGTAGCAGAAAGTGTTCTGCTTCTGTTCCCAAGTACGTACTGTCCGACTCTTTAAAAAGAAAAGTTATAATTGTGTAGTCAGGATGAGTGTATATAATTACTGTAGACTATGTTAAAATTTGCTTCCAGATACTGGTATCCTACCTTAATTGTAAAACATGAAATGGTTTTCATGCAAAAGCTTGTATTTCATTAAAAATTTCATGTGTTTTAGAACCTGACTTATTCTTTTGTTGTCGTTTCTTATGGAAAAAAATTTTTGGATTTCGTTGTCCATGATGTGTCCGTTGATTAACTAAATATAATAAAATCACTACCAACTCGGATCACAAAGTTTTTTTATGGGTGAAAACGTAAAAGTTGTACCCTAGCCTGAACCAGTTTTTGCTTATAATAAGCTTCGTCAGAGGCTGCCACTGGGAGGATTGTCCGTCTTGTTTTTGGTGATGGTGTTGACTTTTGAAGGATCGATGTTGTGTGTGTGGGGTGTGATTTGTTCGAATAATACGTGTGATTTGAATTGTGTCTGTTTGTTTAGGATGTCATTTTTATGTGTTTTTGAGTATTTGTATATTTCCAATTGATCAAGACTGTCTAGTTTTTGGCATTTTGTGTGTACGTGTAGAATATCCGTGTTATTGTAGAAGTTTTTATATGTATGGTTTGCTTCAATGAGATGGTTTGCAAAGGTGGATTTGGTAGTGGATTGTAGTGCCTTTGTGTGTTCAGTGTATCTTTGTTTGAAGCTACATCCTGTCTGGCCTTTGCAACAGATTGCAACAACTTCTACAGAGTCTGTAGTGATTTAATTATATTTGGAAAAAAATTGTCTTGCTTCATGTTGTTTCAATTAATGATGTGACGCTCAATATTAAGTGAGGACTTGGAGTACATTTTTTCAACATACAAAATGCAAATTAAGATAGCTCTGAGTAAACATTTAGTCTTACCTAACCATAGTCTTACCATTTAGGTTAGGTTAGGTTAGGTTAGGTTATGTCACAGTATCCCACTTCTTATAAAAACATAAATTGCGACTGATGGTACACAGGGATGCCCTAGAACTTGGAAAGTCTGCCAGGCAGTTAAATTTTAGATTCTCTGCTGAGTGGGAAAAAGGTGAAAAATAAGTAGCCTCTAATGTTAAGAAACGAATCCATGCTTAATTTGAAATGAACTGTTTGTTGACTTTTGAGCATAATGTATTAACGTAATAACCTAAATAATGTGAATGTTTTATAGGAAAACTGTACAGAATTTGAAGAGGTAGTGGCTGCACAATGTGATGCGCTTATTGAAGCAATAGAGGCTCGTAAGCAACAGCTGATAGAATACATTAGGCAAGACAGAGATATGAAAGTACGAGTGCTGAAAGAGCAGGTAGCTACTTGTACTTGCAAGTTACAGCATACAACTGGTCTTCTGCAGTTCTGCATTGAGGCACTCAAGGAAACTGACTCTGCCGCATTTTTACAGGTACAATGTGTGCATGGTTTTCTTATAATTTGTTCATATTCAGTTAACGAAACTGTAGAAATGTATGGCTGAAATCTAAATCACATATAATCTTATTTCCATTGAAATATAACTATTTATATAGAAAGTGTTTTCTAAATCCTAAACTGCCACTATGTAGAAATAATTCCAAAACATCCTAATTGCCGTATGCCCATTGTGTCTGCATCTGCTTTTATTAAACTAAGGATTTTACCTGTCCTTAAAGTTAAAATGCTTGTCTGAAGAAGCCTGCCATTAAATGTTGCTTTTTCATGTAAGGTTCATATAAATTATTATACGAGTTTGCAATGTTGCCTGTTCTGAACGTTACCAATTTGCCTTGATTGACCCATATTTTTTCTTCTGTGTATTAGTATTCTATCTGAATAAACTCTACAGTCATTGTACTGTGGACTGTGGTATGATACACACAAGATGATTCCTACAATACATTTCATGAAAATGCCCTTCAGCTGAACATTGCTATTTGTGTATCTATTTGATACACTCTATCCTACATGATTTCATTTGTATACCCCATATAACTTCATTTATGCTGCCTACAAAGCTTTAAACTCTGTCTTGGTTTATCAGTATGGACACTATGGTGTAAAATTGGATTTTCTTCTGCTTCCAGGGTTTTTTATCTTTAGTTTCTTTGAATTGTTCTTATTCCTCATCTTCCTCATAATCAATTCTGTGATATAATTAATATTTCATATATTTTTTTTTAATTTTTTGGGTTATTGCGAGGGAAGTACGCCAGCAATTAGAGCCCGTTAAAAGTGACACTTGTTAGCGTTGTTCGAGGGTGGGTGGCGAAAGGGAACAAACCTTTCCTTTCCATTAAGACGTCGTAAAAACTATTCTCGAACAATGAGCTGTACGGCACATGTTGCAGCCAGCTGGACCATGCGTGGGAATGCCCGACTCCACAATTAGGACAAAAGGAGGCTACCGTTACATCTGTCCAGTAGCGAGAAAAACACAGAACCAACGGCGAGAGTATTGTTCAAAACCATGTGTGCGACTTCTCAAAGACAATGGTTTATGCAAGGACAATAGGACAGGCGACTAAGTGACGCTAAGGGAGAGCACAGATGTTATGCCACCCGCAAGCCGACGGAGGAAATCGTCAGCGTACCAACAATAAGAGAATTCGACACGCTACACCAGAAGTAGCAGATGTGATTTTGAAACAGAGCCTTAACACTGATTCCAGGAACGGAACAACGTACGTAAGACAGCGACTCATCTAGTCCACGTGGACTATGTCAAATTCAAGTCGAAAAAGCCAACCAGCCAATGAGGAACGAGAATTCCGGAGGGAACTTCCGTAGGGGATGGTTCAGAGATAAGCTGGAGACCAGAGAGCGAATCTCGTGTATGAATGTCCCTCTCCAAACGGCACTGGGTGGAGAATTCGTTGGAAATACAGACTGGAGACGAAGGGACACAAGGAGGTCCATGGAATGAACCTATCAAAGATGAATTGGTGGGAAGTTTGAGTGTTCATCAGAGTCCCAAGAGTGGGAACAGCAGAAGAAATAAAAACCATTTACACGGGGAGACGAGAGCCCAGTTCATTCAAATTTTAACCTCAGTTTACTACAAATTTTATCTCAGTTTATTACAAATTGTATTATAATTCTCAACCCGGTTTACTCAGAGTCTCGAACAATCTATTGAACTTGTATTTCATTTTATAATGATTCAGTTATAAGAACTTAAAGCAGTGCGTAAGTTAAAATGCATTTTGGTGGAGACGATTAAGACATTATTACGAATAAATGGAAGTGCGCGAATAAAACTCAGAGCGTAAACGGAACAGTAATTTTCGTGATGAAACGCGAGTAACAACCTATATAATTTCTATGTAATTCATCGTCATAAAGACACGGACATTGTGAAGCGATATTCTTGAACAATTACAGAAAAAGTAGTGATACTACAATATTTAGTAATTAACTCAAATAAATAGAATTGTGAAAAGTGCCTAATGAACTCGAAAACGACCTAGGCGCCGAAAAGAGTTGTCGTGCGGCATAGACAGTTATTAGAAGCATACGGTAGCGAACTGTGTACCGCGAAATAGACACATACGCGCGTAGAACTTAACCGACCGATTACGAGTATAATGCCACAACTTGTATTATATTAAACTCAAAGCTCGAAGTGACTGTCGCGGAGTGCGGGAGTGTTTACGATCAAGTGTCCTATGGATTAACTTCACTCATCAATGCAGGGAGACAGCACGGCAGAACGAGTAAAGTACAAAACTAATCTCTTCTTATAATTAGTAATTTATCAAACACCACTGACCTGACACTTAGAACCAAAACCACCTGAGAAAGTTATATAAATATGAGTCAGATAGATACGAATCCATAAGTAGGGAATATTATGTTCTAGAATATTATACATGTCTTCTTGTTAATATATTTTGTACTATGTATGTATTTGATGTGTTTGTTGCAGGAGCAGGATTTTATCTATGTATATGATTGATATGTGTATTATTAATTATGATTATTTCATGCATATAAATGTTCAATGTGTTTTAACATAAATACTAAAGACGAATTATGAGCACACCACATTTTAGTTAGTAACGTCATTGCAGACGAAGAAGCGTCAATATTTGATCGCTCACCTAATTGTTTAAATTTGTTCATTGAGTTGTTAAATGTGGAAGAGAATTTAATTGTTTTGTTGAAGAATCGTAAGTGCTCTTAAATTGATGTTATGACATGAAGAAGAATGAATATGATTTAATAAATATAAGTTAGAATGGATTCGTTAGTATTCTATTGATTTATGTAACAAACCTGACTCACAACTTAACCTTTCATTAAACAGTATCTATATTAATAATTCAAGGTAACGATTATCAATTCAACTAATCAGAAAGATGCACAAAATAGAAGTTTCGAAGACAGTTAAAGTCAAAAGTAAATTCATATGTAGCAAGTTGGAGTGTGAATAATTAATTAACTCTAACTCAATTCATACAATTATTCGTTAGTTAAAGAAATGAATTTGTTAACATTACATATGGGAGATCAACACATGACATTAATTACATCGTATATGCTAACCCAAGCTCAGAGTTAGATACATGTAAGTACGACAAAGTTCGTACCGGCAACAATTTCATAATTACAGATCAATAAATTTATAATTAATAATTAATCAATTTATGCAAATAATTCTCATAAATATTAGCATTGTAATTCCTTTCTTTCATAGTTAAAATGTAATAACTGTACTAACACCTCATTCTCAAAAGCAAACTCAGTATTCAGATGTTAGAATTCTTTAAATGCTCTCACATTTACTTCAATAATGACTTGTTTGAAAAATGAAAAATTATGAGCCACAGGTGAGCACTGATTTTTCTCCTTTGTGACTTCTTTTACTCTTGAATGAGGTCATCATGATCCATTGTCCATTGATCCTCAATCGCCCGTGGTTAATACATGTCAGTTGATATTCCTTTTCCAATGTGTTCAATTATGCACTTATCCTTCCATCTGCTATAAACCCTCAATGGTATCAACCAGATGCATGGGTCCTGTGCCCAATGTACATGATTCTAGAGAACTTTGTTTACTTTGTAGTCAAAGGAATGTTCTAATAACTTATCATCAACAAATTTATAGCAACATTGAACATTAAAATTAATTGTGTCATACTCTCAGGTTGGATCAATGCTGATCACAAGGGTATCGAATGTAGACATAACATGGCACAAAGATGTGACTGCATCTCCAAGAGTGTCTGCTCAGTGTGATCTCACATTGGATGATAAAGCTGTTGTCAGAGCAGTAGACCAGCTCAATTTTATTCAAATGAAACGTAAGTCTTATCTAAATCTGATGTAACCAATGTGTGTCTGTAGTTTCATATTAAATCCACCTGCTGCTTTGTAGATCTTTTTGTGATGATTGCTGCACTATTTAGTTATCAATATTGTGAAACATGCATATTTTTATAAGTAAAATTTTCATTCATATCTCATAAATGTGTATTATTTATAATGATTTATCTATTGTGTATTATTAGAGTAAATCTTAATTAACACAAGTTTAATTAATTTTAATAAACTATGTGTGTTTGAGTAATATAAACAATAGTAAATTTGTTGAGTTGTAAATTAAGAAAGGAGATTTACACATAACTGTACATAAATTTTGGATTAATAATTGGTAATTAAGTGTTCATGTAATAGTAAAATCACATTATCTTAATTATAAAGTATTCAAGGTTTTTAAGTTAGTTTACAATTATACTTGCTACATAAATTTATTAGTTCAGTAGTGCATGCAAAAATATAAAAGTAAAATGTTAGATCCAACATACTTCCTATCTCATATCATTTCACGTTTCTATTGCAAAGCTGCCAAAGAAGGAGAAGAAAGACTTCCTGCAGGTAAGCTTACATTGACTACAATGTTGTTA
Source organism: Magicicada septendecula (assembly GCA_034769895.1). Lineage (NCBI taxonomy): Eukaryota > Metazoa > Arthropoda > Insecta > Hemiptera > Cicadidae > Magicicada > Magicicada septendecula. The sequence continues at coordinate 93,744,206 of CM068369.1, read as the reverse complement.
TACATAATATTTATATTTTATTATGTACTATAATATGCAGAAAGTGAATGAAATTTTATTATGTATATTTATATTTCCATTGTGTGTGAAAGTTAAGATAAGGAATCTTTTCAATGCATGAGTAAAGATAATCCAATATTCTGGTATGTTCATTTGCATATTTTGTGTGTGTGTGTGTGTGTGTGTGTGTGTGTGTGTGTGTGTGTGTGTGTGTGTGTGTGTGTGTGTGTGTGCGTGTGCACGTGCATGCACGTGTGTGCCCATGTGTATATGAAGGGTCGCGGGAAAGAACGATCAAAGTCCATTTTTTTGCCAAACTGAGTTTGCAGTGTGAACAGGTAGCTTATTACGGACAGAATGCATCTGTGATACCATTGGGGCAAGAAAAATCATAGTCACCAAGTTAATAAGGGGAAAAGATATAGGGTAACAGTCAAGAACGATCAGAGTCCAAGCGCAGACGGGGAAGGGAGATCAAGGTCCAAGTTCGTTCCCCTCCACTCATGTCTTACTCCATTACAATCAGATTGTTTGTTCTGTTGTGTTGATGTATTGACCACAAACATAACCTCAATCGTCGTGCGTGTGACTTTCTTTTGCTGTTTTCAAACTATTTTACATTTAAAAGTCGTCATGTCGAGTGATTTTAGTGACACAGACAGTGTAGAAGGAACTAGTGTGCAAAGTAATATAAAAAAGAGAAAGAATACAGGTAGGATGAGTGACGTGATGAAGAAACTGCGTGCTACAACTCATGAGATCGGCGAGGATTGTAAGTGCTTCCGCTTTAACTGTTTTGAAGTAGTTTCACCCAAGAATGACAATGGATTATCTCCAATTTCAATCAACTGGGTGAATATAATGCACAGAACCAGTATTTGAGTGGGCTCATCAGTGTTGTACCTGTTCAGTGGCGGCGCAACCGAAAGGACGATTCTGAGGCAAGTTTCCATTGTTCTTCCTATTGCTATCGTGTTCGTGCCCATGTAGGTGGCATATTGCAGGACTGATGTTAATGTTTGTCACAAAGCCTTCGTATCTTTACACGGCATTTCCAATAGTCGTGTACAAACTTTAAAGAAATGTTTGACTGATTTTGGTGAATCTCGGGCAGATGGCCGAGGTAAACACGCCAACAGACCAAATAAACTTTCTGAAGAAACTAAATCAAAAGTTTTAAGTTTCATAAAATCTCTTAAAGGAAGGAAATCTCACTATTCTTTAAAAGACACGTCCAAAGTGTACTTACCTGAAGAGCTAGATAAATCTAAACTTCACCAAATGTATAGTGAGTCTAACAAAGAGAACCCTGTTGGTTTGACAACTTTCCGTAACATTTTTGATAGTAACTTTAATATTTCGTTTGGTTACCCTAGGAAAGACACTTGCAGCAGTTGTGACTTATTGAAAGCAGATATATCAGTTTTAGAAGAAAAATTGCAAGGGCTACAGATGAAGAAACTAAAGAATTATTAAAGCAAGCACTGTTGAAGAAGGAGAAGGAAAAGAAAGTTCACTTAGTGAGAAGCACAAAGTTTTATTCAATAAAAAGAAAGTCCAGAACAGAATCCAGAAAGAACGAAGAAATTGAGGCCGTAACTGTGGATTTTCAAAAGAATCTACCCACTCCCAATATAACTGCATCTGACGTGTACTACCGTCGCCAACTGAATTTCATTTCTTTCAATGTTCATGTTTTGTCAGACTCAACCTCAGTGTTTTACACATATGATGAAAGTGTTGCTCGAAAGGGGGCTGATGACGTATGCTCAATGCTTAAACACTTTTTTGATAAAGTACTCAGGTCAACAGTAAGACATATCATTATTTTCTGCGACTCATGTGCTGGCCAAAACAAGAATTTCACGGTAATGCGCTTTTTGCATTACATGGTTCACAACCTGAAATGCTTTGATAGCGTGAAAGTGGTTTTCCCAATAAGGGGTCACTCTTATATGGAGGGAGATAAAGATATGAGCCTTATAAATTCAAAATCTTACACTGAGACACCAGTTGATTGGAGGGATGTACTTAGGAATAGCAGAATCAAACCTTCACCTTTGACAGTAGTAAATTGTGCTACTGAGGTCAACTTTCAAACGTGGACAGATTTTTTGTCAGGGTTATACATAAGAAAGTGCCCAATGCCAACACGACCTGTTAGAATTTTAAAAATTGATAAGAAGGAGCCAAGGTTCATTTTACACAAGGCTAACTACTTTGGAAGTTACTTAAAAGCTGTTTTTGACAAAAATCAAGATAAAGAAGGCGAAGAATCAAAGAAAACCAGAACAAAAACAAATAGGCCTAAGGAGAAAAGTGAAACCAAAGAACTAAAAAAACTCTACAATGGAAAATTGCCTCTCAAACCTGCAAAATTGAAGGATCTATTACACCTGAAACAGTTCTTGACCAATCCTAATTCTCAAGCTTTCTACAAAGCGCTGATTCCTGACCATGAATTGCATGAAGGAGATGACGACATCGAGTATGCAGACGACCCACCCATTGATGATGCTCCGTGACTGGCAAAAACGATCAATGTCCTGACTGTTTTTTTTTTAAGGTTCGTTTTCAACTTTTATTTTGTAAATGTATTTGTTTTATAACACAATCTGTCATAAATGAAGTACTACAATGTAAAGAGTTCAAGTAATTTATTTTTACCCATATTTTTAAGTTACATAATTGACTTGAAACTTTAAAAACTTAATTCTGAAACTTTAGAGAAATGTGACTTTGATCGTTCTTCCCCGCGACCCTTCATATGCTTTCCTGAGCAAAAGTGAAAATACAAATTCCAAGAACAGGATTCAACTATTTTTTAACTAATACGAACAATCAAATGTGTTATGTTTATTTTATAAAATGTAGATTTGAATAACAACCATATTTAAATGTTACGTTTTCTCTCATTTTAACACAGTCGTTTAAAAAGTATTTCTTTGTAACATTGATTAAGTCATTTGTGTTTTATGTGTAAAAAGCACTTGAAAGGCTGGAAGGGATGATGTGAAAGGAAATGTTGTTGTGTTGAAGGGAAGTTTTTTTTAATAAGTGCAGTGCACAATGCCAAGTGTTAAGGGAGAGGGTGTCTGTGTATTGATTTTAATACTCCTCACATGCAACATTATTAATTTATAGTGACTGCATCGAGAGAGCACGGTCATATTTTTCTATCTGTTTTGCATAACATGTGTATGCAGAAAATGTTGTGCAGTTCTCTTTAATGTTATAAAAGGTCATTAGTGTCATGAAAATGGCTTGAAGCTGCTGTTCATACCCTTAGAGATGAGATAATTAAATGATTCACTCACTGTAAGTGAATCATGCCAATTAGTTTTAAATTGCTAAGTTACGTTGTAGTGCGAATTATTCTCTTCATGAACAGTATTTCTATTTTTTTTTTAAATAGTTTGCAGCCCCCCCCCCCAAGGTAGGATAGTTAAAATAATAAAATTGAACTAATGGACGAGGTGATATATACGTTACTCGTCTGTAACATTTGTTTCTATAACAAATAAAAAAGTTACAACATTAAAACTTAACAATTTAACTAATTTGCTTGTAAAAATGTTATATGTCCTTATTTATTTAATCTAATTGTTAGCAAACATGTGTATTAAAATTATACTTTTTTTAAGTCAATGGTAAAGCAGTTACTATATTTTTGCTACACATAATCTGTCTATCTCAACCTCTGTTCATGATTTTTTTATTGGCATTAATGTAATTTTTCTCACATTTGCATAAAAGCAATTAAAACCCTAGTTAAATGTAAACACTGAACGCAGTGTGCCGTAACCATGTAGGGTTGAATAATTAGAACCACTTACAGAGGATGGAAAGAGGTGAATGTGTTTCTGTGTAAATACTAGAATATGTTTTCCTAACGAGAAGTGTAGAAAGTAGCAGTAAGAAAGTAGCAAGAAAAGTGTTGAGAGTTGACTTTGCGAGTACAGTAATTAGTCATAAAGTGATATTATTGTTTCAGCACCAAGTGCACCGTGTATCATCCCCGAGGAGTGCAGTGCTGAGAACAACAGTGTAACTGTTGCCTGGCAACCTCCGCCCACCTCGTATGTTGAGGGGTACGTCCTAGAACTTGATGATGGTAATGGTGGAGAGTTTAGGGTGAGTACTAATACAAGTGTTTTGTTGTACAAGTGTGTGTGGGGGGTACATGCACATGCATACACTGTACTTAGGGAACAGTTATTTTATAATAGTATGTCATACATAGTGTTATGTGTAAGTACTAGACAGTGTTCAAAAATAATTTTTTGTAAAATTATTGTCAGGCTGCCAGCTGTCACATTAAAGAACTAGAAATAAAAAATGCTGTACCTTTAGAAGGTACCAATAAATAAATTGATACTCACTTTTTCTTCAGTTGTCTATTATGAGTTCTGATATCTATAGTTACTGAAATAGATTAAACAGGTTTTGAAACATCCATTAGTATTGATGAGCAATTAGAACCAATACTTTCTATTCAAATACAATAACGGTTTGAGAATTGCATGTAGGCCTAAATCTAACAAATGTTCTAGTTGCATGTCTACTTTTTAAATTACTACCGGACTGTGTGCATGTATGTAGCTTATGCTTCATGGTGATAACAAAAACATAACAAGTAGTTGAAAGTTTTTTAAGCATAATTAGGAAATAAGTAAATATGTACATAGTATTGTGTTGCTGATGTTTCACAAGTAAATGCTCAAGTGTTTTGTATTAAGTATGTATGTTGTACATTTGTATCAATGAGAATCTAGTAGTTTGAAGATTATGAGATATATTCATTATGCTGAATCCAGTGACTTAATTTTTGAAATATACATTATTATAGATCGTCATGTGTGTCATCATTTTTAGAGGTATTGAAACATAAACTTTTTTTTTTACAAGACACTGGTGAAATTAATTAAAAAACAAAATTATATTTCATTTCATAGATGTAACAAAATTATACCTACATGAATGGTCTCTACATAGTTGTTTTAAATTTTGAAATGTGCTTTAGTAATGATAATATGAATTAAACCTATATGCTTACTTTAGTCTTAAATTGAAACACTGCCGCATCACACTGCATCACTTTTTATACATTACAAAGTCTGTTTCTGTTCAGGTTACAAATGTATTTAATTTGGGTAGAAGATATACATGTTTATTTGAATTCATTTCAAACCATTCTCACAAGTCTCATACAGTAGTCATAATACATTGTTTAACAGCTTTGAGAGAAAAATATCAGTGATATATAATTAATACAGTGTGTTACAGAAGCACTGTGCACTAGACTTGGGTTGACAGCACTGTTTGGGTTTTTGGGTTGGTAACACTGTCTTTGTTATATGTACTATATAATTATATGTAATATAATACATGTTATTATATTATATTATGATAAGTAATGTAATTATTGTATTATGAAAATAATATATTATTATCATTATTAATTGTGTGAGTAACATGCATTAATATGTACTATTATTATTCCTTTACGTCACATGCACAGTGACTTTCCGAACACGCTGTATTATTAACATTACATATCACTAATACATTACTAATTTGGAAGGGTGTAGTGACATAATACAACAGATTTTAATTCATAGACCTTAAATTAATAAAACTTATCTTCAGACACATTATTGCGTAATTGTTTGGTTGTAAGTTTGACAGTTTTTTTAAATTGTATTAATGTTGCTGATGTCACATGTTACTATAATTTCTTTGGTGAAAATGTAATCTATCATTATTTAAACTATTGTATTACATTTGTATTTACAAAATACATATTATACGTACAAACGACTGTAAATTTGTAGTTGTTTATATTGTATAGTCAGTTACAAACAAGAACATTTATAAATTAAAAGAACCCGTGTGTGTGTGTGTGTGTGTGTGTGTGTGTGTGCACGTGCGCGCGCATGGGTGGGGGTATGAGGGGTGTGTCTGGGTGTTTTCCGTTCATGAATTCATGATCCATGAATCTACCTGTGTTTCCACTGTGTAGATGATGTGCAGTAAGCTGAACAGTTATGTCTAACAGTTGCAATCCTGGGCTCCCTCATGTCAGCACTGTTCTGTTCCAGTTTTTGCTTCTTAGTCAGCATTAAATATTGCAATACTGTATATATTAATGTGTTTCATAATTTATACTGAGACTCATGGACATCTTATAAATTGTACAGTTCTATTTTCAAAATTGTATTATGAAATTAAAAACCTTACTCATTGTATAATAATAAGATTCTGCACCAATAAAACCTTTAAAAGAAAGTATACTTGTGTGTTTTTTATAGATTTTTGAAAAATCTGCGTTCAAAAAGATATTTTTTATCTTTTGGTATATGATTTTCTCTAGTAGGAACCTTACAACATCAGGAATATTTAAGTATATGCTTGAGCTCTTAGGAGAGTTTAATTTTGTTTAAAATTATAAAATATTTTGTGCCATTATTGTTAACTTGTTATATTAATTATTTAATGCTTTTTATTATATGTAATATTAATAACTTTCACCAATATTTTGTTCAGGCGCCATCTTGTTATAATACAAGAAATATTAGATTTGCTTACCTTTATGGGCAGAGTTCGTTTAAGCGAACTAGAAGTAGCGGAATGTGTTATCTGAAATAATTTACTCTTGCTTGAAATGTTTACCAATTACATTACCTTTTATTGTTATATTACGTACAAATGAATGTGACTCTACTGTGCTAAACAAACACGCTACTATACACCACGAGGCGTTGCGCCATGAGACGCAGTTCCACTATTCAAGTTAAAATTCCCCTTAAACATTTCACATGCCCTCCAAAATAACATATTCAATTATATTTTCATGATATCATTATTATAAATAACTTTACAACCCAGCACTTATTAAATATACTTAGATATTCTCTCATTCACTCACGCTCACATTCTTATGGTACAATTTTCTTTTAATTTTCCCCAAATTGAGCTCATTTTTTATTACTGAATTTAGTTATTGAAAATTTTGTATTGACCCTTATTTATACTTTTTGGGTACCCCCCCCCCGTTTTGTCACTTAGCTGAAATTAGTCCTGCAGACGTCCCATCGCTGAACTCGCACTATAGATGTTAAAACTTTGCCAAACTTTGTTTTTACGTTTTACGTTGAACTATTACTTCACTTGATACAAAATACTTCACTTTTAGATTGTACAGGCGGACGTCCGAGACTTAGTTTTATAAAATTTAGAAACGCAGCCGGCCGGCTATACTGCTATTTCGTGACTGAGAACGATTTGCAATGCTTCAATTCCGAGGTGGGGAGTAACTACGTCACCAGTCTCTTTGTGTAGAGATCCACACCTTAGTTGTTTACAAGCGCATTATTACGTTTCTGCATACTTTTGGATGACGTATACATGGGTGCAGCTTGTTGACACATTAGTATGACAAAATGATGTTGTTGTTTCTGCGCGTATATTCCCGACCTTGACGCAATTTCTGTCCACTTGATATTGCGTAGTTGCAAACCTTCATAAAACTTTACTAGTTTCTTATATATGACTTTGAATAAAAATACAATTTAAATTGATTATTCCCCAAAATACAGTAGGGCCAGAATTGTACTGTTACAAACTTTTTTTTTAGAAAGTGACGCTTTTCTGTTATTAAAAACACTTTTCTATTGTGGTGTGCATTTCATTATTGAATGAGCAGAAGTTACTGAAATAATATTACTGATTTTATGGCTGTTTTATTGCCAATGTAAAACTATACATTGTCACTAACTACTGAATGAGGTGCCCATTAATTTCATTATTTATGTGTGTTCTGGATTATCAAAATGTAAGTTATACTCGAAGCACTAAAGGGTTTATAAGAAAATAGAGGAATGGGGATTACCAAGGGAAGAGGAGATGAAAAACAAGGTGGGCATATTTAGACAAAGGGAGTAGGGGGGGGTCTGTCTGGAATGTCAGAAACGTAATCATGAGAAGAGCCCTCATCGCCTTCCCATTGTTTGATACACTGTGGTAAGCTTAACAGACTATTGAACTGTACTGACTGCATCGTTATATTGCACTCTAAACTGCGTATAGATGTGTACTTGTCAGTGACGTGTGTCAACAAGTGAATAATTATTTAACAAAATTTGGAGTCTTGTGAATTAACATTGCATGTAATGACTAATCATATTTTAGTGAATAATACTAAATATAATTAATTCATTACCAACTCTGAACACAAAGTTTTTTATAGGTAAAAATGTAAAAGTTTTACTTTATAGCCTGAACTGGTTTTTGCTTTTAAAAATCTTCTTCAGAGGCTGCTGTTGGGAGCACTGTCCGTCTTGTTGTTGGCGACAGTATCGAGTTTTGAAAGATCGATGTTGTGTGTGTGGGGTGTGATATGTTCGATTAATGCGTGTGATTTGAATTGTCCTGTTCATTTAGGATGTTGTTTTTATGTGTTTTCGTGTGTTTGTATATTTCCAGTTATACAAACTAGACACTCAACGCCCGAAAACTAGACCACTCTAGAACAATTGGAAATATAGATTTTAAATTCCAGATTTTTCTGATATTTAAATTTGCATCACACAAATATTGCTGATATTTGGTAAACAAGCAAAGTGAGTTGTCAGTTTTAATTCGACTGTTTGGTTTTTTCTGTCTCTCTGTCTGTCTGTTTGGAATATATCTCAAATAACTTTTGAATGCATCAACCAGTTTTTGTAGAACTTGGCATGCTTCTCCATACTTTTACTTTTACAGAATCCTATTGTTTGAGATTTATCCCCCGAAATATAGGGATGTGGGAAGCAAAAATGTGAGGGGGTTAAAAATGTGAAACATTGCAGAAGCCCATGTGGGGTATCGAATGTAAGGGGACTTTAACTACAATCAGAATATAATGTTCATTTTTGAAAGTGACGAAGGCTACTAATCCAGTAGTGGCAAAGGGTGGGAATGATATCATTGAAAAGCCTATGTAAACAGTGGTAAATAGAGTCGATAGTCATTATTTACTGTGAGCCCAATTAAGTGAGATGTAGAATCAGTGTGTATGTTTGTGATACCACATTTGTGAATCAGTATTATATTTGTGTTATTGTTTGTATAACTTACGAATATGTCAATAATCGATATCACAGTTGTGAATCAAAATTTGTGTTTTCTGTGTTATATATTTTATTTGGAAAAAATTATTTGTGATAACAATAAATAAACAGGGTGTCAGCAGTGATGTGAGTGTTCTTATTTCGATCACTGCCTCAAAAACGACAAACAAATAACAAAACTGAAAACTAAAATAATGAAATGACTACAGAAAACATAAATAATAGGGGGGACTAAGAAGTCCCCCCTATCACTTATCACTTTCATTTAATTACTGAAAAATATGTTTTGTTGTTTGATAAAGACAGTATTTTTTGTTTGAACTTCAAGATTCGTCGGCAGTTTGTAGGTCTAACGTATTGTTTTGGAAACTGTTTTTGGTATAATTAATTGTTTTCTAGTATATCTGATTTAAAAGTCACTGAAAAGCAATGCAATATTTTATAAAATATAAATAACAAATGTAATTACTTTGACCCATCCCTACCACTGGGGACAATAATACAGCATTCTTGTATGACATGCTGGGGCTACATAAGTAACATGGTACACTCTACACATGCACGCGCACACACACAAAACTCCCTCTCCATTGTGCGGGTTATCACCACACATGGTAACTACATGGCTGTTTTCTCTTAAACGGTGTAGGAACATGGCCAGGGGGCACAACAGGCCTCAAATGCTCATAGACGAAGAAGATTACTTTAACCAAATGATTAATTTAAATGGTTGCAGTTTTTGGTGAAAAGTTTCTGTTTTTATTTGTACATGTGCTTAATTTTCCTGTAGTGTAGTCAACTATTTTTTAATATTGATTGTTAAACTTTCACTTGTGAACTTACTTTGTTTTTTACCGTACACGTTTCGGCGTGATGTGCGCCTTCTTCAGCGGTGTGAGACAGAAACGCGTACGGGAAAAAACAAAGTAAGTTCACAAGTGAAAGTTTAACAATCAATATTAATTAAGTGCTGTGAATGAAGAAGATGAACCATCAAAACAACTATTTTTGTTTAGGTGTTTGTCAACTGTAATATAAACTCATTTATTTGGTTTTCTGAATTTTTACTTTTGCACTTACAGTACATATAATCTACGTTTGCAAGCAAAAACACAGTGTGTTTATTAAGAAAGTTAGTGAACAGATTCTTCTTTTACACAAATGGAACATGATTTTAAATTATTAAAAGTAATAATTTTACGAAATATCTTAAAAGTAAATTTTATGAATCAAAGAAGAGCCAAAATATGTGTGAGAATATATTATTGTGAATTATTGTTCATTTATTGTGTACTTAAAATATAGAGTAAATTAATGTGTGTAATATTAGTGGTAAGTGTGTCCTAAGTTCTATCTGTACGTAATAAATACAAACCATAGTGCTATGTATTTAAAATTGACAGTGGAACTTTTTTTCACGTTAAGTTGATTACAAATTAGAATTTTATTGAAGCCAATCTGAGTAAAATTAATTTACAAACAGTGCTCTATGTTCAGTGTGTAGGATATTCATAGCAGTATCCTTTGTGAATCACCCTTGCTGAGAGGGTAAATGCTGATAACTATTGCTCAGATTGGCTGAGTAATATATCTAAAATCATTAACCCACCCTTCCTCTGGCGATGCACATGTTGCATTATCTAACCATGCAGAAAATATGAATAGGGTGTGTCAACTCATATCTTGTTCAAAAATATGCTTATGTCTTTGCTGGACACTATAATTTAAAAAGTAATCACAATTTTATCACCTTTAGTAACCATGAATAATTATCACCTTTACTTCAGTGTCTCTGCTAAATAACATTACGACTTTAATTTCATACCATTATGTTTTGAATTTAAATTGAAGTAACATTCTTAAGACAATAAAATGACTAGAGAATTAAAGTGTATATGAAAATTAATAACTGGAGCTAGTTGGTATGTGTCATACAAATTTCAGTTTAATCATTATTTTCTTTATAACTTGTGTCAGTGTTTTCTAATTGTCTCACATACATGCAGTGTTTAGACAGTAGGAAGATAGTACAGAGAGCCAATATGTTATGATACAGTTTCCTCACAAGGATTCGCCTTTTTATATGAAACTTAAGTGCTTGTTGTATGATTAAAGTATGCAAGTACGAGCTTAATAAATGTCTACCCAAGTAAACACTTTTAAGTAAATCACTTCAATCTGTTTGAGTTAATCATATACCAATCTGTAAACAGTTTGCCAAAGTTTCTCTTTGTCACTTTTTTTTCTTCCAATGTGACATTTGGAGTTATTGTTGGCAGAGTCAGGAATTCTACAAGAAAATGTATGTACAGTAATTGGGGCTCAAACTTGAACATCAAGGAATCTCAAACTGTGGTGAAATGTGATTATATGCCTTCTTCTAATTCTGCATCTTGCTTAAACTATTTAATCTTATGTAAATCCACTATGTTTCACCTTCTTTTGTTACCACTTTGTGATATTTTGCAATAAATATCTGTCCTTATTTTACAATAAATAGATTGGAATGATTTGGTTTTGGAATTTAGTTTTATTCTAAATAAGTGTTAATTTATTTAGAATTTACTTTAACAATTGTCTAAGAATAGAGTTCAGTTCACTTATGCAACTTATTAAAAATATAAAACCATATTAAACATGAAAGGAGTACATGAATAACTGAATTTTCATACATGTAGAAAATAAGTAAGTGTTATACCATTTGTTATTGGATATTACAAATTGCATTAGTATTTGTATGTACAGTTTCTTCATGTACAAACTATGATAGACTTTTGTGTGACAGACATTGTTAATGTATCACAGCCCCTTACCATTACACCCAGTAGGGGTTGTCTTCGTCCACCCCCTTTTTTTAAATGTTGTATGTGCATTTCTTTGTGAATTACTCACAGTTGTGTAAATATTATCTACTGAAGCAAAAAAAAGTTGAAGTGTTTATCTTGTGTTTCAAAAAAAAGGGGGGGGGGAGATAATGATTTCTGGTGAAATGATATATCTATAAAATATAATCAGGAGGAAACCCAGAGGGTTGAATAGTTTCTACTCCCTCAGTCAACTTACTATTCATTGTGTCACTAGTGACAGAAGGGAAGGTGAACACCCTCTAGTACAAATGAATACAGCAGGTCAGATGCCAAAGTTAGGTTTTGTGTACCCTGTAAATAAGATGGCTCTAGTTTTGAGTGTGTGAATGTGTGTGGGTGTTGTTTCTACAGATCGTCCCAATTTACTGTAACTTTTATTACTTCCCCATGTAACTTAATTCTCTTGATCGATTGCTATTCTAATTCCGTCTTATCATCACATTCTTTGGTGACCCCTTTGTCTTCTATATGGTATGCATTTAAAATATTTTTTGGATAGTTTTTTCTCCAGCCTTCTCATATACAGGATCCGCCAGTGAAGCGGGAAAATTAAAATTTTTTCATGAAACATTTATTATCAGATTTTTTTTACAGATTTGAGTTGAGTAAAGTATGCCATTATTTACTTTTTAAAAATAACGCCGCTCAAGTGAGAGCCATTTCTGTGTAAACATTCTTCTAATCTTGACCGTTTCCATCACTCGACGAAGCAGGTCAGGTTGAATCTGTGCAATTTCTTATCTGATATTCGTTTTTAATTCCGGTATGGTGTGCGGTCTATCAATGTACACCCTGCTCTTCAGAAATCCCCAAAGAAAAAAGTCGCGTGCGGACAAATCTGGGGATCTTGCAGGCCACGAGATGTCGCCATATCTGGATATGAGTCCGTCCGGGAAGAGTTCTCTTAAAGCAGCCATGGACACACGAGCAGTATGACTTGTGGCCCCATCCTGCTGGAAAAAATTAATTTCCGGAAACCTAGGGAGCTGTTGCATCAAAAATGTTCTGACCATGTGTGTGTAGCGGTCTGCATTGACAGTTGTGGTGTTTCCTCTATCGTCTTGGAAAAAATATGGCCCAATAATGCCAGGTGATGAAACTGCACACTACACCGTAACTTTCGGACTATGTAATGGCTTTTCATGCAACTCACCTGGGTTTTCATCATTCCAATATCGACTATTTTGTTTGTTTACATATCCATTCAAATGAAAATGTGTTTCATCTGACATAAACATGTGGTGAATAAAGTTTTCATCATCATTTACACGTCGCAATATTTCTTCGCTGAAAATTCTGCGAGCCAGCATATCGCCATCTTTCAACTCTTGGATTACTTGAATTTTGTAAGGATGAAAAGATAAGTTTTTATGCAAAATTCATCGTAACGATGTGTCACTAATGTTTAGTGCGGATGCATGTTTCATTGCAGAACGTTGTGGACTACACGTCAATGCTACTCGAACTCTTTCAATGTTTTCCTCTGTTCTTACAGACCTTGTTGCTCCTCTATGCTTTAAGTTTAATGTGGAACCAGTTTCTTCAAACTTTTTCACCCATGATATAATTGCATGAGCGGACGGCACTCTTCCATGTCTTGGAATATTGAAATTATTACGAAACAATCGTTGTACAGAAGTCACACAGTCACCATTCTTATAAAACGATTTTACGCAGAAAGCACGCTGTGCACCGGACCACTGCTCCATGTTTAACAAATTGCATTCAATGTAAAACAACAATCGAAAACCTCCACGCCCTCCCGTGAGCAGAAAATGAACTATTGGACTTTCAAAATGTCCCGCTTCACGTGCGGCCCTGTACATAACATGTGTCTTTTATACTCTGTCTAATAGTTTTCCCTACTTCTAATCTTTCTCTAACAGTGTGTATTTTAGCATGACCTTGGAGAGTGCTATCACATCTTCTTCAATAGTTATTTTCTATGGAATGTATTCCCCTTTCAGGTTTCTAAGCAACATCCAAGCTTCAGAGCATAAGCTTGTCTTTTGTTATATTTCTTGTCGTCTTATTCCATGACACTGAGTTCAGCCTGTTTGTTATCATTCTTCCTTTTTTTTTTTTAAGACATCTTTATTGTCTCTTCTGCCATTCTGCCACTAAACTGCAGTACCTCCAAATAGGTATAATCCTTTGTACTTTTTCTGGTCCTTTGTAAGTAATCAAATCTAGTCCTTATTCACTAGTCATCGTATACTGAGTTTTCTGAATGTGTATTTCTAAACCCCAATCTTCAAAGTTCTCCATTATGTTTCTTATCATACACGATACATCCTCTGTATCCTCATCAACAACAACCTGGTTGTAGCAAATAAAATAATATAAACTGCTTCATTCTCCAAATGCATGCCCATTATATTACTGCTCCAGGCCAATTTTTAATATGCACAGTTAAACAAATTAACCATGAGTTAGACAATAACTCATGTGGGGGAGGGGCTTCAAATATGGTCTTTAATCAGGGGTTATAATTAAATAAAAACTATTTCTTATATACATTTTCAATTGAAATTTAACAGTATTTTCACTTGAATTATTAATCCGTCCATTGTTAATAAGTGGTTGATATGAGACGACTTCAGTCTTTCTAAATATATATTTTTGTATTCTTTGCCAAACACAGAAGCAACTAAATGCCACCTTACCACTCCCAGATCTCAGTTGTGAGGTTGGACACATTGCCTCAGGCCTTCATTTATTTCACAAAGGCCTGATATTTTACCTTGGTCCTTACAAGTTAATGTTTGGTGTAATAATTGTTTAGGTAGAGAGTTAGATGTTGTTAGAGGGTTATTACAACTCTTGTTATAAAACGATTTTTTTTTTTTTAAGTAAATTGACACCAGAAGGGTAACAGCACAAATTCTCTGGCTTCCTTTCCTCCACCCCCACATGCATATGTGTATAAACAAATACATATTAAAGTTTTCCATAAAATGTGAAGTGTGTGAACATGTTGTGCATGTATGTGTGTGTATGATCTTAGGTATATGTTGCATTAAATCATTAATGACAAAATAGCTGATACATATAACATAATCTTTTCACTAGTGCAGTTACGTACAAATGTGCTACTTATTAAAATATTATTTTATTGTTGTTTGACAAATTATATATTTTTTTTATTTTATATAAGTTGATACAATAATAACAAGGATCTTGGAGAAACATAAATCACAAAGTTTTTAAGTGACACATAATAAACTTCAGATTATTATAACATATTGTGTTCTTCACCAAACTACGAGGTGCTACCCAAAAGTTCGGGGAATTAAATGCCACGCGCGAACCGCTTGTGGTATGACCTGCTGCCACTAGAGTGTGCGAATAGTACCCTTTGTGAATTAGTGTCCCAACAGCTGTGACGGTGAGAGGCCGCGTTCTTGAGTTTAGTGCATTTTTGTAACGTTGTGTCTTAGTGTTGTGGCGATTTTATAAATGGCAGATTTTACGGAGCAAAGAACCTGCATCATAGTTTGCTTAAAACTTAAAAAAACTGCTGCAGAAACCCATCGCAATGCTTGTGGAAGCATTTGGTGACAACGCTATGAGTCAAAGTAAAACTTTTTTGTGGTACAAATGCTTTAAGGATGGACGACAGTCTGTTGACGATGATGAGCGTTCAGGATAACCGTCGACAAGCACAACACCGGAAAACATCGCAAAAGTGCGAGAGGCAATTCTTGCAGATCGTAGACAAACAGTCCATGATGTTTGCGCAATCGTAGGAATGTCATACAAGTCCGTGCAACGCATCTTGTCAGACATTTTGGGTATGAGACACATTGCTGCAAAGTTTGTACTGAGACTGCTGAGCAGCGACCAAAAAGAACATCGCGTGGCTGTCTTCACTGAATTGAAAATTGCAGCAAGAGATGACCCCAACTTCATCTCCAATGTCATAACCGGTGATGAGTCATGGGTTTACGGTTATGACCCTGAGACTAAGCAGCAGTCATTGCAGTGGAAGTTGCCACATTCACCATGGCCAAAAATGCACGTCAAGTTCGTAGCAACATGAAGTCCATGTTAATTGTTTTTTTTTTGACATCAAAGGAATTTTCCACAAGGAATTTGTCCCCTCTGGGGTCAAACAGTCAATGGGAAGTTTTATTGTAAAGTTTTGAAGCAGCTACGTGAGAGCATTAGGCGCATACGTCCAGAAAAGTGGATGAACAACAGCTGGGTTCTCCACCATGACAACGTGCCCGCCCACACATCGTTAGCTGTTCAGCATTTTTTGGCTTCCAAAAACACGGTAGTGATTCCCCATCCACCCTATTCACCTGCCCTCCACCCGTGCGACTTTTTCCTGTTCCCCAAAATGAAGCTTCACTTGAAAGGCTGTCATTTTGATACAATTGAGGACATCCAAGCCGAATTGCAGAAGGTGCTTTGAATGCTTACGCTTGCCGACTTCCAGTGATGCATGGAATCATGGAAAAATGCTGGGATCACTTGTAATGGGTCTAAATTTACTTAAATATTATTGTGTAATTTCATAAATTCTATAACATGTAAACATGAGGCCCCTTTGATGTGACACGAAAGCCAGTAAATATGAGTCAGTAAATTTCCATGGCCTTATATGATTAAAACGAAAATCTATTTATAGCCAGTGATCAACACATTAAGTATTTGTTGACGCAAAACAACTCGCAGCGATGTTGAAGAGCTGAACCTCAACCCAATGGAACGTTATAATATTATAGACGAGACGTACGGCGGGGAGCGGGGTGAAACAGTTTTGAGGCACATCGAACGGAAAGTTTGTAACACGGAAGCCAGTCGCCTCTCATCTTTCACTGTCTGCAGCAGCAGTCGCGGGCGCCCGCATACAACAGAAAATGTGAATTCATATCTATTTTAAAATACACACAGTTCTTGGCTAAATATTCATCCATAATTGCAGTAAATTAACAGTTCGGCCGTAAAATGTGAAGGTGCAACAGTGAAATAAAATAGCAACAGTGTACACCACGAGGTGACGCCCCAGGTGTCGAATTTCTATGCAGCAACAGGGAATTAGACATTTCAAAATTATTTAAAATACTGGCATTTTTAAATTGAGCTCAATAAAAAAGAAATGTAGAAGTGTGAAAGAGAGCGTGATTAAGTGAATGACAAAATATAGGCCTAAAAAGAAGTGTTGAGTTGTGTAATTTTGATATACGTAGTATTTTGATATCGTAGTTTATTAATAATCAGTTTTACGCTTTAAGGCGAAATAAGTGTGTTCATGATCTTTTCTGTGTTCTCAAAGAAAAATAAATAGTGGTATGTTTTACTTGATTTGTGTATTGTTATTTGTATTTGCACACCTGCCTGAGTACACTAAACGATTTCCTGGACCAAACATTACAGAAAAAAAAAATAGTATTAATTTAACAACTAATTAATGAGTAAGACTTCACACTGTATCCATGCACAAGGGGACTATTTCGAACGAGGCAGTGGAAACTAGAAGTTATGGTAAGCAATTTTAATTTTATGGGCGAATTCCCTGAACTTTTGGGTACCACCTCGTATAAGTTTGTTTGTATTTAGACATTCTGAACTCAGAATTGTTGTAATCATCAGCTTCTATAACCCCAACACAAATTATAAAAATTGGAGAATGTACTAAATCAAGAGTTGTATACTGAAATTATAGTAGTAAAAGATCAGTTCTTTACCTTAAGTAAAAAATTTATTTGTATCTATTCACCGCAGTTCTTAACTAAGTTATAAAATTATGCTATTATTTAAAAAAAAGTATTTTTATTGTGTTACAGTAGTGTAGGCAGTTTGTTGTATTATGTATTATGAAAATTAGCATGTGAAACAATTGCTGAAGGCGCAGATGAGTTATGTGATGTCATTACAAAGATGTCCTGCTTCACAGGAATGTTTTAATAGTGCACAACTTCTTGTGCGTCTTCCAACAATCTAAACAATTTCCTTTACTTTGCAAGATCTATATTAAATTCCACTGACAATTCATTGTTTTAAGCAACACTGTATTTATTAATCTTGTTCATATACCATAACTAAACTATAATGATCATATTCTGGGCTTAAGAGATACTGGTATTCATTTATAAATGATGCGTGCACATGAAAGAAGGAAATATACATATTGAGCAACATAAATTAAATTTAATACATCTTAATATAGCTTTAAGCATTTATTCTGCTAAGAATACAGCAACTGTAAGCAATACTGAAAATAAGCATTAATTCCCATCCTTACTTGACGTACAAATATTACGATTATAAAAACTTTTTCCAATCCAAATCTATTCAGATGATTTGTTTGACTATCTTGTTATATGTAGAGTGTTTCCCGAGATGATGCCTGTGCTATATTTATGCAAGAAATTACAAAGAGGAATAAATGATACAATTCTGTATTTTGAAGTGTACATTCTCATTATCAGTATATATATATTATAATGATCTTTACCTCTTTCTCCCTATTTGGAACATGTTTTGGGAAGTCTTGTGTTCCCATCTTCAGCCTTTCTGCTTTTGAACCTTGTGAGGTATTTGTGTGTTGCTTTGGTTTCCTGTTGTTCTCTGGTGCTTTAAATTGGTATTATTGTGTGTGGGTGTGGTGTATATATTAGTATTTTGTGTATTTTCTACACACAATAATACCAATGTAAAGCACCAGAGACCAACAGGAAACCAAAGCAACATCCACCCAACACACAAATACCTCACAAGGTTCAAAAGCAGGAAGGCTGAAGATGGGAACACAAGGATTCCCGAAACATGTTCCAAATAAGGAGAAAACATCTTGAGGTAAAGATCATTATAATATATATATTATATACATCAAGAAACGGACTGTACCAGAAAGTGTGTGTGTGTGTGTGTGTGTGTGTGTGTGTGTGTGTGTGTGTGTGTGTGTGTGTGTGTGTGTGTGTGTGACAAGTTTATCAAATATAGTCTTTAGTGATTACAAAAGTCATCAAACTTAAGTTCTGAGAATTTTTGTCACACGTAAAAAGTAACTATATTAACATGTGTTGAACATGGCTGGCACCACAGGGAGCCTGGGGCCTCCCAGATTTTCTTGGCCCACCCTCTGCCCCCCAGCTTGGTGCAGCTATAGTACATAATGTCTTGTATGTCAATGTAGACCGTGGGGAATGTTTTTCAGACAGAAATTTTATACTGTTAATAATTTAATGTTATGAACAAAAACATATTTTATACGAAAAATAGTGGATGATGCTAAACAGTTTTACAACTTTACAAATCAGGCCTAAAAACGAACATAATTGCTGTAGCGAAACAAAGTAACAAACTTAGAGTAAGATCATTTCTGAAACCCGGTGTAACGTGAATCCACATGTCCGTTTATTTGTGTTTGTGGTCGTAATAAAATTATACAGTATCCTCTGTTTTCTAAATGAATTAGGTTTAGTACTTGATTTAGTACGAACTTTGTTAGTGTAAAAAAGTAGGGATACGTAAATTTTAGTAACTTTAAGGAGAATCAGTGGTAGCATGTAAGTGTATAGTTTTTCGTTTTGTTTACACCTAGTTAGCAAATAAAATCCAAGTACTTAGTATAGCGCACATTAAAATCTTAAAGTTTAATTAAAAAGCTGACGTGAGAGAATAGTTGACGACAGTCACAAAATTCGTAGAATATCACTCGTTTATATACCAGTAGGCCATTTGCAAAAAAGCATTGTCCCATAAAGCAATCCAGCAATAAATTATATTAAAACTGCCTTGTAGTATTAAAATTATATGAAATTAACTGAAATAAGACGTAAATTAATATTACCCAATAATTTTTATGGTAATAACCTTTATTTGCTATGGTTGTTGAACAAAATGAATGTGTGCAGAAAAAGAAAAAAAAATTTATGGGTACTTTGGTTATATAGTTATACAAAATAGTATGTATCTAGGCCTACAATAAAACTCCGTTAAAACGTTCTGCATGGGCCAGCATGAAAATGGTATATTAAGTGGAACCGGATATTAGATGGAGACAACCTACACAGACACATTTAGCATTTTGTATATTCATATCGTTCAAGACATGTTAAAATTATTTACATACTTAAAACATAATATGTTACAAAGAAAGTGTATACTATTAAGTAGTATCATTTATTTTATTTACTTTCTGTATATAAATATGCAACAAATTCATTTGCGATATGAATGCTTGAGCTCGTATATTCCATGATCCCAAGGATGGAAGCATACTTATTGCAGTGTAACCGATTTTCTTTATCATAATCAGAAACAGTTTTTCATAATCACCAGAATTTGTAACGACAAAGGCGCTTATATTTCCTTCACTTAATTTTCTGTGATGAGAGTTTTTGCTGTTCAGAATGTATAATTTTTCTGGCATAAGCTTAAGTCAATGCTCCTGAGGTAGATTATGACATACTAGTCCAAGAGATTGACATATTCATAGTCATACTTGTTTCAGAATTAATGAAATAATAAAAAATTCAAATAAAAAGAGCATATTATACAGGATTTGAGCATACACATACATGACACATACATGGACTGGACAAAAGGAGCATATTATATACAGAATAGGGAGGTACATTCGCATTGGGATGTAATGTTACATTTTGGGCTATCGTAGTATTTAACGGGGTTGTACTGTGATTGTACAAATTTCAGTCATTTACAAAACTCGTTTTCAAAGAAGTGGGTTCAAAATTATCAAAGTTAGTTACATTACAGCTAATTAATCATTTAGTTAATACAAAACCTTTTTTACAACCACATTTTAATACTTTTAAAATTTCTGTCTCTGTATTCTTTTGTCTAAACAGATTGTTATTATTTATATTATAATATTCAAATTACAGGAAGTTTACTGTGGTAAAGAAACAATTTGCACAGTTGATGGATTGCACTTCAACTCTATGTACAATGCAAGGGTTAAAGCTTTCAACAGCACTGGAGAGGGGGAATACAGCGACTTGATTGGACTGCAGACTGCTGAAGGTAAGCAGACTGCTGTAAAACTAATATAACTTATTATGTTATTTTATATAAAATATTTACTACAGAAATAAAATCATCAGAATATTTGTAACATTGATAATATTCATTACATGTACATGCATCATTATATATTTTTTCATGGTAAATGATTAAATTGTGTTTTCCACTTAAGACATTGTTATAAATCATATTTATGTTGCTTCATCTGTTAAAAATTTAAATTCTTTCAGTTATAATTTACCACAGTATAATAAACCATAGAACTGTGAACAGACACATGCAAGTTTAATGTTGTGTTTACTTTAAAATATATTGAGTGGTGTAATGTTAAAAAACATACATAAAAAAACACAGTTTGGCATGTCAAAATAATACCATATTCTAATGTACTCTTGTTTTCCTGCTACAAACAGTAATTTATATTCTAACCTGAATCATGACACAAGCTGATAACATATTCACACTGGCAAAGATAAAAAATGCACCCCTTTAAGATACATTACCCTTACTAAAAAGTCAGCCGTTATCTCCACATGTTGTTAAGAGATTCCGTCAACTTAGTGTTGCAGTTTCTGGAATGTTAAATGTGAACATCAGAGCCTTGCTTTTCTGTCACTAGTCCAGTGACGTATATAGAATTTAGCCTGAGGGGGATCCAGTCGAGTCGGCATCATACAAGAGAAGAAACAAGTCAAGACTAATCAGTATTACTACCTCAAAAGTGGCTGAAAAAGATGTGATAACATCCTGAAATCAATCCCATTAAAGTAAATGGTAGTAACTCAATAAAAACGCGTTACTGAAACATTGTTTACAAGATGCTTACAGACTGAATTGATATTTATATTCAATAAATCTGTCTGTATGCTTACAGACTTATATTTCATATTTCAAACGTATGTGCAAATGCTGTTTAATAAACCTGTTTGTATATTTAACATAAGAGTTGTTACTGTATTAGCATACACAGCTGAAAAAATAATAAGACAGTCTACAAATTTTTTAAGAGATTAACCAAATTTGTCGTCTACTTTTTTTCCCCTGGGGGGGGGGGTCTGGTCCTATTCCCCACTGTAAATATACCCCTGCAGTAGTCAACATTAAACAGATCTGTATAAGATGTCAGATATATGCTTGGTATAATTTTTTTCTTATTATAGAGTTGTTTGTGATTGAATTAAGAGGTTGAAAAAACATCTATTGAGAAAAAAATAGGCTTTTTATGACAGATCTCAAACAAAATTTATCTAAAAATGTAATTAAAACTCAAATTTTCAAGAATTAAGTTCAGAGAATTAAAAGATTGATTCACCATGTTATTCTAGTTTCTAATAACATTTAGTGTTGATTACTTTTATGTTAACATTAATTTTTACTCAGTACTCAGGCATTTAGAGCATATTGTATCTCACAAAAGTGCATTCTAAAAGTTTAATAATTCAGAAAAAAAGAAAAAATGAATGATTATATATGAGATATCATAGCAGGAGACTACCAATCAAAAAAATATTTTAATATTTCGGATATGCTAACAGCTTAATACGAGGGGGTACCCAAAAATAACCGGAATAGCGCTGCAATTGGCGGAGCTTAAGTAGTACGCATTTCTCCCGCTAGGCGAGCGTAGCGCAACTCGTTCCGAGTTCAGTGCCGTCATTGTTGTAGCCTGGGAAGGTTGTGTCTGGTCACAGTAATTCGTTTTGTAAAAGCAGTTTCGCTTGCTCCTCATTTTTTGTCATGGCGGATTTAAGTGAACAGTGCGCTGCTGTGAAATTTTGCTTCCTGCTTGGGAAGAACACCGCAGAAACTGTTGTGATGTTGAAAACAGCTTACAAGGATAGTGCTATGGGAAAAACTCAAGTGTACCAATGGTTTTCTCGTTTCAAAGAAGGTGAAATGTCAAGTGATGACAAACCTCGTTCTGGACGTCCGTCAACTTCCAGAATTGACGAAAATGTTGAAAAAGTTTATGCAATCGTGCTTGAAGACCGACGACGGACCATTGAAGAGATTAGTAAGTTATCTGGAATAACTTGGAGCTTGGTTCAGCGAATTTCGTCAGAAGATTTGGGGATAAGAAGGCTCACTGCAAAATTTGTGCCTCGGGTCCATTTCAGTGCGCCAGTTTTTAGCAAAAAACAACATGACTCCCTTGCCCCACGCCCCTTACTCACCTGACCTCGCCCCGTGCGATTTCTTCTTGTTTCCGCGATGAAGAGGGACATGAAAGGACAACGTTTTGACGACGTGGAAGTGGTAAAGAAAAAAACAAGGCAGGAGCTGTCGGCCGTCACAACAGACGAGTTTGAAAAATGTTTCCAGGAATCGGATCGCAGATTGGACAAATGTATTAAGTGTAATGGAGAGTACTTTGAAGGTGATAAGGTTGTTTTGTAAAAAAAATTAAATACATAGCTTTAAAAAAAAATTCCTGCTGTTATTTT
The DNA here is from genome assembly GCA_034769895.1 of Magicicada septendecula. Classification (NCBI taxonomy): domain Eukaryota; kingdom Metazoa; phylum Arthropoda; class Insecta; order Hemiptera; family Cicadidae; genus Magicicada; species Magicicada septendecula. Next base: position 93,720,785 of record CM068369.1, on the reverse strand, counting down.
TGGGTACCCCCTCGTATTATTCTTAATTGTAAAAAAAAGTCTTATACATAACAAAACAAAAAGTAATTAAATTTCTGTAGATAGTACTACATGTTGTAGGCCAGTGCTTTCAGAATCATTATACTGAAAAAACATTTTTTGTTCTCTTTTAATGCTTTTGATTGTTTAATGAGTTAGAAGGTAGAAGGGGAACTTTAAAGAGGGAAGAAAGTGAAACAAAGGGATTTATATTGTAAGAGACTGTTCCCCTCTGTCTTGTATTGCACACTATTAGAATAATCTTATTAAATTTCACTTTGTTCCTTCTAAACATATTGGGATGTGTTTTATAATATAGACAAACACACAATGTAACATATTTATATTAAATATAATTAAATCACTCCCGACTCAGAACACAAAGTTTTGTATGGGTAAAAACTTTGTATTCCGAGTCAGTAGTGATTTAATTATATTTAGATAATCAACGGACAACGAAATCGAAGAATTCTTATATTTTCGTGTATTTACGAGTGAGACTAGTGTAATGCACAACTAAGTTTTTATACAAAGCAAGTATTCTAAACCAGTGACTGGAACTTAATCTCTTGTAATTCCAGACCAAGATTTCTAAATAAAACTGTAGGTGAACATATGTCCAACTGGTAACCAAGTTCAATTTTTGGTAATTGTAACATGCCAATGTGCTAATTCTATATTATAAGACACATGCCAGTATGTTCAGAAGGTACAAAGTGAAATTTAATAAGACTATTCAAATAGTTATAGAATGATGTTATCATAGAGAGTATAGAATGATGATAGTGAATTTAAGAATTCTTTAATTTGTTGTTGCAACAAATGTATTGAAGAATTGTCAAAAAAGAATAAATGGATTCTTTTTAAGTATGACCTGCGCGTGATGTGTTGTTTAATTTGGGCAGCATGCAAACTGAAATAAGACTGAGTACACCATAGAGGAAGTTTCTTAAAACAATGTATTTCAAACTAAAAGTTTGAGGTGGTACATATTAGAAAGAATAGTGTTAGAAAGAATAAGTAACAAAGTAGTATCACTGTATGTGTGTTCATATTGGCTAAACAGAGATGATCACCAGAAACTATTTTGGTGGTATACACTCAGCAAAAAGAAAATTGGAAGATATGTGTTTCATTTTAAACAAAACAATAAACAAGTGATGATAGTTTAGGGCAGTGGTTCTCAACGGGTGTGCCGCGGCACACTACTGTGCCGCGAGATTAGCTAGGTGTGCCGCGAAACTTCTGAGACTTTGTGATATTGCTGGAAAAAGTAATTAAAATAATTTCACTCAATATTTATTTTTAAAAAAGAACAAGAGAATAATATTCAAGAACTTAAACTTATTTTACAGGGGATTTATTGGCTTACGCCTTACAACAAAAGATTTGAGTTATTAATGAGAAACTTGAGCTTGTCGCTTCTTACACAAAAGTTCAATTCGTGGTGGAATTGAAGACAAACACACACGCATTTCCTGTTCAACTGAGAGAAGTCTCTCGCGCTTCTTGTTTTTTATGTTTGTTAGTGTCGAAAAGCCCACCTCGCACAAGTAGGTGGTTGAAAAATGTAACTGCTTCCACTGCTATTAATGGGTACTCTTTCTTCGCTAACATCCAAAACTTGAGAAGTGGTAGTTCACCATATTTCAGTTGAAGTGTTTGGTCTGTCTGAAGTTCTGCGAGCTGCTCTTCTTTCTCCAGAGAAAGGTCGGTGGTGGATTCTGGGGAACAGCATAAGGATTACGCACCCAGTCATACTTGTCGACAGTGATGGAGGGAAAATATTGTGCCATGTTATTCTCAAGAGCCATGAGGTGATTTAAAATGGGTTCGGATGTTATGTCCCCGTGTGGATCTACCTCGAAAGTCAGAGGAAACATCTTAAGATTTTTCTTTTCCACATGTAATTTCCATATTCTAAGTTTTTTTAAGAAGCCGGTGAGTTTATCGCTTGACGTCAGCACATTTTCTTGTTTTCCTTGCATACTCTCATTTAGGTAATTTAAATGGCGAAAAATATCAGCCAAGTAGGCTACCTTTGCACACCACTCCTTGTCGTTTAACTGAGCTGCAAAGTCTGGCTTTTCGACGCTAAACATACTTAATAGCTCTTTCCTCAGCTCAAAAAAATCTCTCCAGGACTTTACCTTTTGACAACCAGCGGATCTCAGTATGAAGAACCAAAGTGTCATGTCGAGATCCCTCTTCATGGCACTTTTGTTTGAGGAGTCTTGTCTTAAGAGCCCTAGACTTAACGAAATTTACCATGTTAACGACTGAGTCTAAAACACTTTTAAGTTCTGTTGGAATAGTCTTCGCCATCAGAGCCTCACGATGTATGAAGCAATGTGTTGAACCTACACTCGGGAAATCTTCTTTCACTCTTGCAACAAATCCTTTGAATCTTCCAGTCATTGCTGGTGCACCGTCTGTGCAAACAGAAAGACAATTTTTCCAGGACAGCCCATTTTGTTCCAAGGTGCTGGATATGGAATTATACACATCTGCTCCTGTTGACGTTGAGGGCAATTCAGTACATGAAAGGAATTGTTCAATAATCGATTCGTCATCAGCAAATCTGATGTAACTCAGTAATTGACATTTCTTACTTATACCAGTTGTCTCATCGAGCTGTAGTGAAAATACTCGTCCGTCGCTTAGCTTTTCATGTACATGGAACTGGATATCTGAAGACATGTCATCAATCCGCCGAGAAATAGTATCGTTTGACAATGGAACCAAGGATATTTCCTTCTCGGCGCTGTCACCATATCATCGATTTCACTATTTCCTTGCAGGCAGGTAAAATTATGTCCTCTGCGATAGTGTGGGGCTGCATTTTCTTCGTTACTATTTCGGCAACTTTATAACTGGCCACTTGTGCTTTTTCAGAAATAGTTGCTCTCCATACCATAGCTTTTGCTTGCTTTTCTTCTGATGACAACAACCGGCTAAAATAGTTCTTATCTTTCCCAGATAAGTGACTATGTTTGGTATTCAAATGTCTTTTCAATTTACTAGGGACCATGGATTCGTTGCTTAGTTTTTCTCCACACACGACACATTCTGGTGCAGGACGGTTTTCAGGTCCACTGAACGTAAATCCAAAGTTTAAATAACTATCTTGGTACTTACGGACTGTTCCAGTACCTACTGATGGTTCTACGCCCCCCTGTGCTGCTTTCACGACACTTACACTTGGAATCGGTTCGTTCTCACTTTTGTTACTGTTAAATGATTCTGTCACTGACTCATCTTCAACTTTCCTCCTTTTAATCAAAAACTTATCCATACTGAAGTTAGATTTAAAAAAAAATCAAAATTAACACAATATAACGCATATAACACGCGTGAAACTAAAAATCAACCTCAAAATATGCCAGAACACGGACAAAATAGCGTTACGACTGCAAGCCTACAAACAACTGACTGGTGAAGGCAAGCTGTGCGCGCGCTAGACCGAGGCTCTCGCATTGTTGCCAACTCGTACGTTAGTGTGCCGCGGGAACTCACTACATAGGATAGTGTGCCGTGAACAAAAAAAGGTTGAGAACCACTGGTTTAGGGACTTGGAAATTATGCTGATGTGAAGACAGTGGATAGTAAATAAGGGATAGTTGTACATTGAGATTAATGTTAGGATATAGAAACCTACTGGTTTTATATTCTCTTTATTCCAGTGGCGTGGCGTGGGTACATAACACCTGTTGCTGGTTGTGATAAGACCTAAAACCTAAAAATTAATTCGAATTTTTCTTGTACTAAGTGTTCTTTTTAGAGCATTTTCTATCATTCGCTGGGAGAAGAAGAGGGTACCGGTTCAGTGGGATCTAACTCTCATTATACTTGCACAGAATAAATCAGAACACAAATAATTGAGTTACAATAATAAAGACAAACAGAGAAACACATGACATAATGGACAAAACACAAATAGGTGTGTAGTATCTGCTGCACGTCAGTTCCGAAAACGAACATAGCTGCTAACTGAGCGTTTCGCTGGTTTATACAGCGGCAACACGTTGAATGGACGAATGTGTCCCCCCCCCCCACGCAGTTAGTACAGTGACAACTACTACGAGTTCAATGCCAGTACGCAGTAAAACATTGCCGATGTCTGAGCTGGCAACACAAGACGGTGCAAGTGCCCAGCAGTTCAAAAGCAATAGCAATGCTACGCTTTTCCAATATTGTTCGGATTTCAAATTATTCAATAACTAAAGTATTTATTCTGTGATATAATTAATATTATTTTCTCTTATTTCCAGTACTGTTGCCACCGGCAACAGCGGTTACATGGACACCACACTGCTGCTTTAATCTTACACTTGTAACGTAATCTTTTACGGGGTGTTAATGACCGTTTATTTTGTTTTAAATTTCAATAACTTTTAGTTTAGTTTATTATTTTTATTGATTTATTTAATTCAATTCAATCTAGCATTGAATCCAATGTAAATAAATCCGATGAATGCACTGGAAGTTAGTTAGCGAAGTCGTTTCAACTTCGGTTAATTTATTTTAAGTTGTTATTCTTCCGTCGACTAGGGGAAATGGTGACGTAGATTCCTCGCTGAAACCATAAATATTTTGTAAGAATAATCACTTACTTGTGGTGAGTCTTGCCGATCTTGCAGGGTCGATGTAGCAATCTAATCTGTAGATTGACTTACCGTATTCAAATTCGCCGCTGCGTGTCGTGCTATCCAATAAGAGTCGTTCACCTATTCTGAAATCTAGTCTATTGAAATGAACTAACTGACTCCGTTTGCTTGTATAAAATAATAATTTATTCTGTTTAACACTCCTTTTTAATGATCTAAAGTATCATTAATTATTTTAATTCATGTTTAAATAACATGAGTTGTGTTTGGTTTATAAAATTTGTCTCAGGGTGGTAAAACTGATTTACAATATTAGTGTATGGTTAAATGCTTTTTGGTTAAAATAAGTTAATTCATGTGTGGGTTCTTTTAGCTTGCAGAATACCAAATTATTTACTAGAACTCTTATTCTACCGTTATTAGCCAGTTTGAAGACGATTACAATTCAATCATCTCTTAATAATTAACATTCAAAATTATAACCATGCCTGCTTTGGACATTTTAGGTTAACAAAATTATTAGTCAATCGACAATAAATGATTTAAAGAACGTTTGTTAACGTTAAAATAACTCTTGATAAAACATTTAAAATGTGAACAATAAAATAATATTTTGAAACAGTGTTGTTGAATGGAACATCTGAGTCATCATTTGACTCTACAAAAAGGAAATTGTATAGTTGTAAGTATTTATGTAGCTTGACAACCTTAGTTTCTTATTAATAATAGACATAAACATTTAAATAGTAATAGTAGTAGACTCTTCCTAAATTACAAAACATAAATAGCATTGGGATTTTTCATTAACTTTCATTAATTGTTTCATACAGTCGACAATTCTCAATCGCTTATGAATGCTTGTTGGTTTGATCTATGTTTAGTAAACAACAACTTTAATCAGGTGTGGTTATATCACACTCAGTATTTATACATAATGAATGATTGATCGTTTGCAAAATTCTTAAAAATAGAATATTCAAATTAAGTTGAGGATTGTCATTAGTACTGTTGATTGAATAATGTTGATAATACACCTTAATCTACATACTTTATTTACACACATTATTAGAATGTGGTTCGATTATATCGTCTTTCAAATTCTTAATTAATATTGAAAAAATCACTGTACTCCCTTTTTTTAAATTAAATCCCGGAATTGCTATGGATTGTACACTTACCAATCCGTATTATGCACTGTTACACTTAAAACATTTTCAATACTAGTGTAGTTATGTTGGCACAAATTGAGGTTATGTTGCTTTGTTTACAACGGTGGCGCGCACAAATTATATGAACAGCTGTTTCTTAACGGTGTCGAGTAGCCGTCTGCCTTCCTCTGAAGTTGATTATAAAATGTCTGGAAAAAGCATCTCTCTCTGCCGTTCCGTTTTGTGATCGTTGTAAATTTGGCTAATTTCTTGGATCTGATTGGTTGACGATCTTTAATTTGATGCATATACCCCCTCCGCGCAATATTTTAATTGTTGTTATTAGCGTGGGGTGGCTGGTTTGGAGATTATAAATATTTGCGCGATTTGACACAAATATCTTATAATTGTAATAACTTTCTTATTATGGCATAGATTTAAAATCTAAGCTTATCGCTGTATTGGTAACACTTGGCTCTTTATTTTGAGTCTACTCATGGTGTGCTTCGGTTCATTATTAAGGGAGTTAATGTTTGAGATTATCACATTACACTATTCACTATTAATTGTATTTATTCTTAAACTAAACTATTTAATGGCAATCATGCCTCCTTGTGGGCATGCCTTCCAAGTCCTCCCACACTTCTCACTTATTTGTTACTTACATCTAAGGACAAAATATAGTGCTTATGCTATCATTGGCTTAGCCTATGAGTCAATCAATTGTATTTACAAATTATTTATAATAAAAGGTATTTGGGTAACTTCTGTATTACCCCAGTTGTAAACACTAAGTTGTTACAACTACTGTTAGTCTTTGTTTGTCTGGAATGTATTGTTATTCCTTGGTATTTTTGTCATTAATATGACCTCTATATGGCACTATGAGGTGTACATTTATTTTAACTCTTATTTGGGATTCTATTGTCTTTTCAGACTATTATTTAGTTTGAATAGTTTACTAGTAGTAGTATATTGATAGTTAGCCTTGTGTTTTTAACACACTAGTCTGTTCCTTAGCGTATAGCATTGGATAATAGTAATTACACCTGGTGTCATATGACAGGTGTGCTTAATTATTCTTATTACACATTATGTCCTTGCTTATAATTCTCTTATGCTATTATAATAGTGGTATTATATCTTACTTATGACATAGGTATTCGTCTGTTATTTCTGTTTAGCATTACAATGTGGTTTTATCTATGTTTCACTTAGTGAATCTCATTTTAGCTGGTTTTGTTCACCTTCTTTACTTAAATTCTTAGATGAAAATTGCTCTTGGTATCTTATATTGGTATTGGTAGAAACCTTATTACTTCTACTTGATTTGGGGTACAAAATATTTTAGTTTAGATATGTTTTACCTACTATTAAATATGAAGTTAGGTGGAAACTACCTGTATTTAGGTTATGTGGTTATTTTATTTGTAGCAACAATGGGTGTATTTAGTTGATACAAATTTACATTTTTTAACCTTGTTTATTCAAGTCTAATGTTATTAATGACAACTGGTAATTCATTATTTATTTCCTTTTTCTATCTTACATGATTTTTTGATTACTTGACTAACAATTATTATAATTATGAGACAATTCTAATTCTTCTTACATTACATTGATGCTGTGTATAACATGTCATTATGCTTTTATTTACAGCTTCTTTTATATTAACATTATTGTTACTTTCATTCTTTGTCTAATATAGGATGTCCTACTCATTTACAATATTATTAGTTCTATATGGGTCATCTAAGTTAGTCAGTTCTTGTCTATCTTTTCAATCTGTAAGTTCTTCAGTTATTATTTATACGGGTAAGATGTTAATCTATAGTTGACTGGCTCTTGGAATCTATATTTTATGCCATGGTTGTTAGGTATCTTTCTCGTAGTATGTTTCTTCCTTGTTTTCATTTGTTCCTTACTGACCGAAACTATTGGGTTATTGGTTCCTGTGGTATTCTCACAATTTGCTGTATCTTCTTTCTTCTTATGATGTTATTATATTGTTATTTACCATTAATTTTATCAACTCTTGTGTTGTGAGTTTATTCTTGTTGATGATTTGCTCATGTAATTTCATTCTAGGCATTTTAGATTAAACACTTGGTGTGTCTCGTTGACTCAATTATTATGACATGTGTTAATATTTTGGTTACTTAAATATTGGGCTCATATGTCTTGGTACACACTTCATATTAAAAATACATTATAATTCGTATATCGGTAACCATTCAAAAGTAACTCTATTTATCTATGTCCTTTTATTGAAGTGATCAAAACAACTCACAATAATACCATTTTCAAGAGATTTTGAATGAAAATTTAAAAACAAATCAATTTGTTAACACTTCAGAATAGTGACGTCTGTTGGTATGAATAATTGGAGATTGGAAGTTTTTGTGAATATAGAAGAGCTGTGCTTTGTGCAGATATTTGTTACATATAATTCTATAAGTAATTTTATAAAAATATTATAATTTTCATAATTATAAAAACATAATCTTATGTACAAAAAGTTGAAACAATTTGTAGGTCTACAATCTTTTTCCTTAAATATATATAAATGTGAGAATTTATCAGATAAGTAAATTTATAAATGTGAGAATTTATCAGATAAGTAAATTTATAAATGTGAGAATTAATGTGTAATATACTAAGAAGACACTTTTTCTGGGGTAGTGCAGACTTGCAGCCATATCACTGCTTTATGTATTAATATTTTTTATTGGTGTGTTGAAAGTTTCTACCATTATCAAGCAGGAAATTTGAATTCAAATAGAATTACGTCAAAATGTCTTGTTGTTTTTCCATTGAGAAAAGAAATTCAGGTATCCCTTTCAAAACAAAATTAATTTTATTGACTGTTATTGAATAGAATATATTCTAAAATATATGTTTTCTAAAATAGCGTTTGTTTCATTAGATCCTAATCTTTAATTATTTTACGTTTTCTGGTAGAGAACAAATTACTATAGTCTTTACTTTCACATTGTTTGATGCCAATTACGCCCTCCTATGCACTTCAAACGTTTCTCTATAAAATTGACAGGATAACGGTTGTGTAATGTATCCAAGTCACCTGCATCAATCTTGTTTTGCCTTGAGAATGGGAATTGGAATGTTTCCAGATCACTGACATGACAAAACCACTTTAACATGGTTCCATGATGCTTTAGCATTCATTGATTTCTCTTTGAAAAACATGGTTTAGTTGTATGACTTGTTGTGTCTAGACTCTGTACACATCATAGTTTGTACACTGTACAGTCTTTGTTTTAACATTTAAAAATTTATAGTGTCATGCAATAAAAATATATGTTATTACAGGAAGTGAATATGGACATTGTTAAAATGTAGGACAAAGTTCTTAGATTTGTAAGTGTTTACAGTGCACAGTGATTGCATATTAAATAATTATATAAAAACCAAAACTGAAGACAAAATGGGGAAACCATGTTGTGATTTCACATTGTGAATGTATCTTGTTCTGAAATATATTTCATACAGAATTTTAATTTATTCAGAATTCAGTATTTTTGTCCGCCTCCTGTCTCCTGAAAAAATTAAAAATTCCCTTGTTTATTGTGTTTTAATGTCATCATGTATTTTAAGAAGTAAAATTTCTGACATGGTTTGTTTTTCTTAAAGCATTATCGTTAGTTCTTATTTACACAATCAAGATCTTTGTTGTTTCCTATACAGCGTTTCTTCTATGGAATAAAAATAAAGATATGCATGTATTCAGTTCTGAACCAAAATACCGTCATAATGTCATACAAATGTATTCACTTTATCCTACAACGTGTGTGACACATCGTATATAATAGAAAACACATATCACAACCAAAACAAAATAATTATTATAATAATGAATAGTTTTCACATTACAAAATGTTAAGATAATGTTAACATTTTAATACAGTACAGCTGTTTAAAATGAAATGAATATATTGTAAATTTTTTTATACTTGAAGCTAAAACTGTAAGTAATTATGAGGTGTATTTTTTAAATAAGTACCATTTCACTATATCGCCGCTACAGCGCAGCGGTCGCCGTTCTGTGCATGCGCACTGAGTGTCTGCATCAATTGGCTTGCTACAGACGCCATTACGTGAGCAGAAGTCTTTGTTCACATTTTCCTGTGCGTGTTTAAAATGCCTCATTCCGTTGAAAGTCCCACCGATTGTGAAATACGGGCTGTAATTCGTTTCTTAAATGCAAGAGACGTGAAAGCGGCCGATATTCATCGACAGATAAGTAAAGTGTATGGGGAAAACGCTATGAGCGATGGCATGATGAGAAAGTGGGTTACAGCATTTAAAGAAGGCCGTACAAACGTGCACGATGAGGCACGGAGTGGGCGACCGTCTGTCATTAATGACGACCTGGTGCAGAAAGGTGACAAAAAGGTTCGTGGAAATAGGCAGTTTACGATTTCGTCACTGTCTAATGAATATCCTCAAGTTTCAAGAAGTGTTCTCTATGAAATTGTGACAGACCGCTTAAATTATCAGAAGTTGTGCTCATGCTGGGTCCCAAAAATGCTGACTGAGTTGCACAAAACAAAACGTTTAGCCAGTGCTCTGATTATTCTCACGAGGTACAGTGAGGAAGGTGATCTGTTTTTAAGCCAAATCGTCACTGGTGACGAGACATGGGTGTCTCACATTACACCAGAATCAAAACAGCAGTCCATGGAATGGAGGCACTCAACATCTCCCAAAAAGGTGAAGTTCAAGCAAACCATTTCAGCCTGGAAAATCATGTGCACTGTGTTTTGAGACAGGCAGGGGATGTTGCTTGTTGATTTTTTGCCTCGGGGTGAAATGATAAATGCAGTGACATACTGTGAGACCCTGAATAAACTGCATCGTGCAATCCAAAACAAAAGGTGTGGCATGCTCAGTAGGGGAATCATACTGCTTCATGACAATGCTCGGCCACACGATGCTCAATGCACCCAAGATCTGATTACGTCATTGGCTGGGAAAAACTGGATCATCCCCGCTACAGTCCAGACCTCGCGCCCAGTGACTATCACTTGTTCCTCCATTTAAATCGGCACCATGGCGGCCAGTGCTATGAGGACGATGACGATGTCAAAACAGCCGTGCAGCAATGGTTATCTTCTCAGGTGGCTGATTTCTATGAAGACGGAATACAGAAGCTGATCACGCGATACGACAAGTGCCTCAGTATAGGTTGTTGAAAAATAGTTTAATGTACTGGTTTTCATGTAAAAATAAAATTGTTCAAAAAAATATTACTTGTTATTTTTAGTATCAAAACGGTACTTACTTAAACAACACACCTCGTATTTATTGCATAATAAATGTATTTTGTAAATGAAAAAACAGAAACATTGAATGTTTTAAATACGTGACTCATTGGCAGTAGGTAGGATGTGATCCCAGTAAAGGCCTTGCTATATTCAACATAGTTTGGGCAAGTTCAAATAGCCAGTTGCTAAGAAAATATTTATGTATGTATATGGTGGTAATGTCAGTGTAGTATTGGGCCTACTTCGTATGTGTATTGAAAGCAGACAAATTTAATTAATTGAAGCACAAATTATAAAAATATTGTAATAAACGAACATTTTAATGTTGGGATTCACTGAACATTATAGACCACCTGGTACTGTTGTGTGTGTGTGTGTGTGTGTGTGTGTGTGTGTGTGTGTGTGTGTGTGTGTGTGTGTGTGTGTGTGTGTGTGTGTGTGTGTGTGTGTGTGTGTGTGTGTGTGTGTGTGTGTGTGTGTGTGTGTGTGTGTGTGTGTGTTTATCTTTTAAACAAAGAAGAGGTCCATAGTCCAATAAAATATTTTTAGTCGTATATTCCAGTATTTTTGTGTCTAATATTTATTATATGTTTATATTTTAAAAATATTTTTAGTTTGTTTAAATTTTTAACATAATGAAAAAGCATACACAGTTGTCCATAATTCAGTTGATTTAATAATTTGAATACAGTAGATTTTTTAAATTTTTGTAGAACACAGAGGTATGTTTTATGAGCACGCATATTTTTTTTTAATGACTGTACAGAAAGATTTGAAGGGGCCTTTATGTGAATTTTATGTTAGTGATGTAGAGGAAGGAACTCCCTTATGAGGGTTAAGTTAAAGTTGAATGCTGTGTTTTTAAGAGGAGGGGTTACTCCATGACAAACAGTGAGATGACTATAGTTTGTTTAAACAATCACTCACTCGTTGATGTTATCCATGTTAGACATTCCCCTCTGTTCTTATCAATTACATACATTTACCTCTATCTCCCTCTTATGACTCCATTACAAAAGTGGGGGCATTACTTTATATGCAAGCAAGACAAACCCTCCTTGTGTTATGTAAGCCTGTTCATGTCTACAAACTGAGATGTAAGAACCAAGTTATAATTGGATCCAGATGAGACAGAGGGGAGGTCTCTTACATTTCAGATTAATCCAGTTTGCCCCTATCTTTTGTTTAGAAATTATCTTCAAAAATCAGTGATGTGTAAACACATCAAAATTATTTGATTTTGTACTTTGATTAAAACTTAATCTTCAGTGAGATCTCACTGCCTTATATAAAGTGGTAACAAGACGTGTGCCTTAAATATAATCTAACTCTCTAAACATGGTTTTAATTACTATGTGTAAATGAAAAATCTCTGAGCAGATAGAATTTACTAAATTAATAATAACTTATTTAATGCCTGTGATTTATACTTACTGAGAATTATAAATATTTGAGAACGGTTAGTTTTTAAGGTTACTATTGTATTTTTTTATTTTTAACCTTCCATCAGGCGCGGTCCCTTACAGCACGACAGCAGGCGCGGTGTATCAAATTGATAATCATACTGATTGACTGCTTTATATTTTCTTTTTTAGCAATATTGCAAAATAGTATTTAATTTTTGATATTATAATGAATATATTATCTGAAATATGATGTATGGGAATTGAAAAAAAAAATAGAAACCAATGTAAATGTAAATGTTACAAACAGAAAGTAATATTTTATTTCTGACATTTTAATGAACATATAATTTGAAATGTATAAAGTTACTGAAAAAATATTTACGAAACAGGTCAATATTCACAAAAACTAAGATATTACATGAATACATAACTTGAAATTTACAAATAGACAGAAAAAAGTACTTTGTAAAAAAAGATAGTTGTCACGAAAACTAAGAAAGTTGTATCATTCGTTACTCTCCTCATCGGAAACATGCTCTGATAAACCAGGAAGAATTTACCACAATCAATGCAGTAGCTCTTTATACGTATCAAATAGGTTTTTTGCATTTCATACAAATATCCTTCGTTAATTGTCGCATTGTTGTGGATGTCTGACACCTTTTTCTTTTTCGCTCAATGCCATTGCTATCATCTTGGTTTTCTTCATTGCCTTCTGGTGTGAAATGTTTTAGACTGTCTTGCAGATTTCTGTGTATTCCAGAAGTGTTTGTACTCCTTCGAATGATTTGGGGCCAGAAATAATTCATGAGATAATGTCTTCAGAAACACTTTTCTTCTAACAACATCATGACCATTCCCGAAATAACTTGCACGTTGATACCACTCATGTTTATCACTGCAAAAAATATATGACCATTGGCCAACAGCGTACATTTCTTGCTACATTATATGATGCACATAATTTGTCTGTAGTGTCTACTCCCCCTTTCGTTGTTCTATTGTAAAATGTTATGACAGACGGCTTCTGCTGATCTCCAGTATCAGTATCTATTGATTTACCATCATGCAACCTAGATGCCAAAACAACACATTTTCCAGAAATACAAACATAAATTGTTTTAGAACGAAACAGTGAATCGATATGTATAGAAATATGAAAAATTTACTAATCAAAATGATTTAACAAGACAATTGTAAACCAAATATCACTATAATATTGACGACTCGGAACACAAAGTTTTTTATAAGTAAAAACGTAAAGTTTTACCTTACAGCCTAAACCGGCTTTCACCTATAGAAGGCTTCATCAGAGGCTGTGATGAAGCCTTCTATAGGTGAAAGCCGGTTTAGGCTGTAAGGTAAAACTTTACGTTTTTACTTATAAAAAACTTTGTGTTCCGAGTCGTCAATATTATAGTGATATTTAGTTAAGTAACGGACACGTCATGGACAACGAAATCCAAGAATTGTAAACCTTTAAAAATGTAACACGCACAGGCGCAGTGTATCAAATTGAACAAACACACTAATCTTCACTTTGCAATAGCTGTTGGCATACTAAATGCTGTTGACAGATAAAGGGAAAGAATATGTTAAGCTACTGAGAGACAGGTGGTCCTGTCATCTGTTAGAGACAAATGGAACAAAAAAACGCAAGACAAGTATCAATCAGATCAGCCGCGCCCGACGGAAGGTTAATAAAAAATACAAGATCATTAATTTATCGATAATAATGAATAGTTGGTGTATGTCACAGCCAAAATCAGGGTTTATCAATCTTAGGTTTCCATAAGAGATCCTAACAAAAATAAATTTTATTCTCATTCTATACTTGTGTAATGTCAAAACCAAGTATAAAGTTAATTAAAAAAATTAATCCAGTTTCTCTTACACTGTCAACATAATATTTGCTGATTTTTCTTGTAGGTCAAATAAAAAAGAAAGAGTAATATAATTAACATGTTAACAAATATTCCATTCTCTAGTCAAAGTACATCAAAAGTTCAGTCAGTATTTATATACAAGTAGGCCCTCTCCTCTAATATTCACATTTGGTATTCACAGAAGCATACATTTTCAGATTCTCCTCATTATATGTCACCATGTTGTAACTTTTAATGCACAGTTGTGTCATGCTCTTCTGCATTACTTAGTACATTTGTACCAGGCACGGATCCACGGAGGGGGAAATTTCTCTCCCCAAATGGTCACTTTACAGGAAAGTTTTTGTCGTTTTATGATTGTGAATATGATTTTAAAATCCTATCACATTATGTAAGTTCATGGATTTACCCTAAAATTACTTTAAATTGTAACTCCACCTTACCAGCGTGCTTAATTTTTGTTTAATTTAATACATAACTTAAATGAGTAGTGTTTATTTTAAACTGTACGTGAATAGTATTAAAAGAACAATGTACTAACAAATACAAACTTCAATTAATACTTATACAGTAATAAATCTATTACGTTGATAATAACAAACACTAGAGATTTATACTTTAGATCTTTAAAGAATGGTCTAACTTTTCAAAATACTCCCCAAAGTCAACACTTTCCTCCCCCAAAACTTTTGCTGGATCCGCTCCTGTTTGTAGTATTCATTGTCTTTGCAATTTGAGTGGCTTTGGTGGTATTTTTTCTGTTCAGTGCCTTTGGGCCTTTAGCAATGAACATAAACAAGGAATGTATAGCTATATTAATTTACAGTATGTTGAACAGAAGTCTAGAGTAGATATGGTTAGAGACTTGTTCAGTTGTTTTTACAAATGAGTAAAAGTATTAGGAACGTTGTTTTATAAATGACTAAAACTAAAAGTTTATTTCAAACTAAAGGATAAAATCTGAAAACATTCACTTTAAAGGGTCGCATATAATAGCAAATGTTGTTACTGTTATATTGAATTATTATTCAAGTCTGAAACTATACTAGTCTGTTGTAAGATTCAGGAACAATATTTTATATATATATTCATTGAGACATGGAAATTATTATACGTGTTCTGCCGAAGTGAAAACTTTGATTAAGGATGTCTTCAGTAAGTAAATGTAAGCTTCTCATCCAAATCAGAAAATAAATAAATAGTAATTTAATTAAGAAAGTTGTGTTAGTGGTTATAATCACAAACAGAATTAACACTGTTACACACTAGTATAGAAAATTATTCCGATTTGCGCTTTCAAGCTTCACAGCTCATCATCAGATCGGAAATGAATAACGTTATTTATCTGATTTGCATCTAATCGGAATAATTTTTCTATAGTGGTGTGGAACAGTGTTAATTCTTGGATTTCGTTGTCCATGACGTGTCCGTTACTTAACTAAATACAACTATTTCACTAACGACTCAGAACACAAAGTTTTTTATGAGTAAAAACATAAAGTTTTACCTTACAACCTGAACCGGTTTTCACTTTTAAAAAGCTTCTTCAGAGGTTCAATACAACATCTGAAGAAACTTTTTAAAAGTGAAAACCGGTTCAGGTTGTAAGGTAAAACTTTATGTTTTTACTCATAAAAAACTTTGTATTCCGAGTCGTTAGTGAAATAGTTGTATTTAGTGTTAATTCTGTTTTAAATAAGTTGTAGTAGATGTAGATAATGCAATAATTTTATATGTAATTGGATGATTTTGTTAAATATTGATGTACATAAATAATAATGTTTTTTCTGTTTAATAATAAATGTGTTTTCTGTTACACACTCTATTAAACAATTTTTATTTTTATTGCACAAGGTATTAGTTAATTCCAAACTGTAAGTAAACAGCTGTTATAATATTATTTAATTATTTATATCAAACAGAAAATTCCTAACTTGAAAAATGAATGAGCAACATATAAAACTTTATGTTTTTACTCATAAAAAACTTTGTGTTCCGAGTCATTAGTGAAATAAAATAAAAAAGATCATTCAACAAGGAATAAGCCAGTTAATGGAGGAACAAATGTGATAAATGATCCATGTTACACTTTTTGACACAATTATACAGAAAACAAACAGTAAGTTGAATCCCCGCGCCAATCCCCTTCCTCCACACACCACCCCCACTTCACCTTCCACACAACCGTTACAAAATGCTGGCAGTCTGTTACCAAAGCTGAAGAAGGCGGATACTAAGCCGAAACGCGTCCAATAAAATCAGTAAGTTTTCACATGAAAAAGTTCATTTTTAGTTAAGTGTTTAGTTAAGGGATAAATGATCAGTTGAAATCTGTTAATATCGTTGGAAGTGGACTAAATTGATAAACTGGTAGTGTATGGAAGTAGCTAATTTTGAATCATACGTGACTGCTGGCAGCAGAGGGATTTGTGTAATTGAGATTTAATTGTGGACATCAGATTCTAATGACAATACTCATCTGTTGTAATTAAGAGTTGTAGACACTCTCCTGTATTATAAACTGTCGTGCATTGTCTGTGAATTTCAGTGGCTTACAAGGTTTCAAGAAAACTACCATATCATAGTAAAGTGGTATTATGTGATCACATTAAATTATTTATATGCGGTAACTAAAAGTTAAATTTTTGATTATCAGCCTAAGTACTGTTTAAACTTTCGTTTATCAGTCTAAGTACTCATAGAAATTTAATGAATTTTAAACAGGGTATTGCCAATTATAAATTCATTTATTCAACAGTTTATCAAGTTGTGGTGTTATATGATTAATAAGTTTGGACAAAAACTGTTATTATGATATGAGATTGTTTTGGAGAACTCCCCCCCCCCCTCTCTCTCTCTCTACACACACACAATTTGGACACACATGCACATGTGTGTGTTGTAATAAAGTAGGATATAAATCATGAAAGTTAACATTTCTTTAAGTCACAAATGTATTTAAAATATCAGTTTTTAAACACCTGCTTAATAAATAAAAGTAATAATATTAAATAAAAATATATATTTGAATGAGTAAACAGGGAAGCATTGATAAATGGTTAAATATTATTTGTGGATGTTGATCTTTTACAGTGTCAATAAATCTGTATCTAGAGACACTGTATAAAAAGCACAGCGAAAACTTTATTGTATTGTATATAATTTTAAACCATTTTATTTTCATTTAAGTTTTATTTCCATTTATTTTCAACTTTAAATTGAGACATTTGTATCACTTTCTGAGTTTTTGTATTCTGTCATTATAAAATCTGCTGGTGGTGATTTGAGTAACTGTCACACTTGACTGCAACTCTTTGGCATCATCAAAATGCTTCATTGCCAGGTATAGACTGTAAGTAAGATTAACGAATACTTCTCACTTGAACAACATTCGTAGGAGGTTTGAGTGCACTCTGCCATATGCAGATAGGCATTTTCCATAAACAGAGCCAATGCTAGATCGCAGTTCTACAGCACAAATCAGTGCACTGTGCATGCACACACTTGTTTGTATTTTAATACATAATGAAACATCAAGTAGCAAAAATATATTACTTTATATGTTTCAGAAAACTATATAGTTACACATTACATTTCACACATGTCATATTTTTATGTTTATGAACTTGTAAGGATTAATTTTTGTGAAACATCACACTACAAAAAAAAGGAATTTTGAAAAGTTCAATTTACTACTTCTCTGAAGCTATGAACAATAATTTAAAAAGTGATACATTTTCTCCATACCATAGTATTATATTTTATTAATCAAGCGAATATTTTATTTTTACAGTTGCCTGGTTCACATTTGATCCATGTCTGGGAGGACCTGATCTTAGTTTCTCTGAAGACAACTGTAGTGTTACATGTGAAGGATATGAATACAGGGTAGCTTTGGGAAGTGTTGGATTCTCACGAGGTGTCCATTATTGGGAGTTCTCTGTTGACCGTTACGAAGCAGACACTGATCCAAGCTTTGGTGTTGCAAGGATTGATGTTGCCAAAGACCAAATGCTAGGTAACTAAACAATTATTTTGGATAAAATTTATATGTAACATATAATGAAACTTTAATTGTAAATTTAACCCTTTCACTGTGTAAACCGACTTTAGTCCTTTAAGCCATTTATTGGCTAACCAGCTGATTGACATGATGCAGGAATGGGTTAAAATAATAGTGTAACTAATAATGAGTGAACTAATAGTGTAATGAACACAGATTAACTGTATGACAGATGCGTAGGTTTCAACAAGGGGTGCTGAGGGAAAAGTGTTTGAGAGCAGGGTGGGAAAATACTGACGTGATTTTTTTTAACATAACCTGAATATATTCTTTTAAAACATGTATTAATAGTATTGTTTGGATAAAACAAATAAATATATTCCTTATATTTTATTAGAAGTATTATAAAAATAGAAAATCCTGCGAAATTATCAAATTTATCATAATTTGATCACAATAATTTAATCATAATTTTAATCACAATATCCCCCCGCATGATCACACAACACTCACACGCACAGTGATCATTATTACCAGAACTTTTATAATATGACCTTGCTATCAGAACTAATATTTTTGACAGGGATATTAGCACAGCGGTATCTATATAACACAGTGGTTCTCAGCCTGGGAGGTCCCCCTCCACACCAGGATGGTGTGAGAGAGGATTTTAAGTGGGGTTTTGTAAGCTTGTCAAGAAACAAGCTCAACAAAAATATTTACACACAATGATAACTTAATAGCTCATTTCTTTAAAATCAGAAACAGTTAAGTTTCAGTTTCAATACCTTTACGGTACTTTAAAAATGTTAAGAAATTAATTTGTTAAATATTGTATTTCAAAACTGTTTAATTTTTTATATTTTAACTAATATAATCAACACTTTCAAAAAAATTCAAGCGTAGTACGTTACTAAAGGCTTTTAATGTAATGTGTTTCACCTATTCCTGATATCAATTTGTCCACACAGACACACGCACACACATTTTAAGGTAATATTGGGGGGGGGGGTCATATAACCACTTAAATGTAGGCATAGATAATTAAAGTTTGAGAACCTTGGCTATATTACATTTAGAATGATAAAATCCTTTTAAATTTTTACTACTAAAATCCTTTTATATAACAGCTGTTTTTTGTAATCATAAATCACACATTATTGTTTCTAATTAGAAATTTTAATGTTTAGGCAAAGATGACAAAGGCTGGAGTATGTACATAGACAAGCAGCGTTCATGGTTTATGCATGCCAGCGTTCATGATCAGAGGAGTGAGGGAGGTATTCAGCAGGGTGCCACAGTTGGTGTATTACTTGATCTCGACAGGCACCAGTTGAGTTTTTACGTTAATGAAGAGCCACAGGTATGAAACATTTTTCAGTTTTAAATAACATAGTGTTTAGTATATTTACAACTATCGAATGCTTAAGTCAGTTGATAAATTAAGTGAAGTGAAGCAATACATAAAACTAAGATATTAATATTTTAAATGTTTCTCACAGTTTTATTTCAAAAGTATTTGAAGCAACAGGAATGTTATTTCTTTTACCATGAGTAACAAATTTTTACTCTTTGAATTCTTTAGTTCTTTTCACCATTAATCACATATTCAGTGTTCTTGTAATTGACAACTCTCTTAATATAGATATATAACAGTATTCTTCATGGCAATTGAAGAAAATGTTAATAGTAAATTTGTGTATTATAAATGTACTAATTTATTATAAATTTAAGAATACAAATGTTTGAACAAATTGAAAATTCACACATTGTCGCAGCACAGAAATAAAATCAAAAGAATAGAACACAAGAGGTAAAACTAGAATTTTTTGTTGATATTTTCCATACTTCTTCTGAAGATTAATATGAATTATTAATCTTTTTTTTTATCTTGGTAAAATTCAGAGAAACCTAGACCAAGCCTAGCGTGTTGCATAGATTTTCTTTCAACTTTTTCATCTGCACTTCATAAAAAAAAATCTCTTTGGTCATGATGTGCTGGCATAGAAGTGATTTGCATACACTACGCTGCCCTGGCTTTGGCTCTGTTTCTACAGAGTGTACACACTCTGTCAAAAAACACAAACAGCTAAACAAATTTGATTTATCTGGTGTTACAAATTAAACTGCTCAGAGTGTAACAAATTCTACATAGGCCAGACAGGCACAGCTTTAAACAGAAATACGTTGAACACATAAACCATTACACTCCATCACCGAATCCACCTTTGCAAACCATCTCATTGAGGCAGATCACACATTCACAAGCATTAACACCATTATGGAATTCTACATGTACACACAAAATCACAAATAAACAACATCCTAAACAAACAGACACAATTTAAATTGCATATACTATTTGAACATATTACACAACACACACACAACAACAATGTTTTGAACGATGGTGCCATCACAAAAACTGGATGGCCAGCCTAGCAGCAGCCTCTGATGTAGCTCATAATGAGTGAAAACTAGTATAGGTAGGCAGTAAGGTAAAAAATTGTATCTAAAATAATTGTGTTCTACGATGGAATAGTTTACTATAGTTATTGAATATTAGGTTACATTATGATAGAAATAAGAGTTATAATCTACAAGGTTTAAAAATATTAATTTGGACCACGCTTGGTTCTGTAGTGTAGGTAAGAGAAATAAGAGTTATAATCTACAAGGTTTAAAAATATTAATTTGGACCACACTTGGTTCTGTAGTGTAGGTAAGACTGTAGATAGTGTACTAGCTACAAGTTTATTTTACAGTCACTAGAAATCATAATTTTGAGTTTTTCAGGTAACAGGAGAATTTTAAACTGCTACACCAAAAGAGAGTGCAAAGTATATGTGTGAGTTTTATTTACATAAATTAACATAACTGTTAATAATCATATTTATTTTGCAGGGCCCCATTGCATTTCATGATCTGTACGGTGTGTTCTATCCTGCTGTGAGCCTAAACAGAGGCGTATCTGTCACTCTTCACACTGCCTTGGATGCACCATCAGATACTGATGACACATGAATGTACCACAGAAAAGTAGTAGTGTATGCACATAGTAAACAGGAAGTGATGACTCGCAGAAAGAGAAAAGATTTATTACATCATATGTAAATGACATTTAAATGTTGTGTTTTTGAGTTGTAAATTTTTAAACACTAAATTTTCAACATGTGAAATATTGTGTCCGATTTTGAAACGTAAACTGTTACTCTTTTTATGTTGTGTGCGAACTTCAAACAAAATGGCGCTGTGTACTTCATAATTAACATATATTGAAAATTTTAATTTTCTCAATTTAATAAAGATTCGTGTGACATGTGTCATTTGTTTAATAATGTTCTTTTGAGTTAATTAATTAAGTGTTCTGTGAATTGATCAAATGGCAACACAGTTTCTTTATACCGGTACTTGGGGACAAGGTACCAGCTACAAGATTTGTAATTCTAAAATGCAGCAAAATATGAATACATTATTTTAACCACAATAAAGGTTATTAATATTTGTTCCTTTATGCTACTTTATTGTGATGTGTAGGTTTTGTAATATAAATATTAAATTACACTGTAAAGATGGATTTTTTAAATGTAATTCTGGAACTGTATTGAGTTTGTTTACAAAAGTGTTAACTGTTATTGCCCAAACTGTTTTATGCACCGCCAATTTAAATCGTGTATTTTGTACTTTTTATTGATTCATTTATATCTCCACAAAAGGATGTATTTTATAAAGATACAATATCAGATATAATTATAATAAATACGTATATATTCAAAAATGGTAACTGCTTGTGTAAAAACAAAATATATAATAATATAGGGATGTACTTACCTGGTACATGCAGGATACATAAAATTGCTTCATCATTTGTAAGTGTTTTAACTGCACATTTTATTGATATTGATATAAGTGTAGTGTTAAATATGAATCAGCTAGAAACATATCGATTTGAGCATACATACATTCATACACAAAAGTATAGATTAATTTTTTTATTGTTAAACACATGTTTTTATGATGATCTACATGTTTTTTTTCATATTGACTGTGTTTTTTAATGTTTGCATGTTGCACTTGCATTAATATAGTTATATATACTCGTAAATGATATTTCATATGATTTAAAAGAGGAAGGAATTTTATATTTAAAGTTTTAGTTTTGTGTTATTGTAGTAATTACATTCAGGATGTTATTAAGTTAGTTTTTTAATTAATTAATTAATGTTTTAAAGTATACATTTCTGTAATTAAAGTACAAGTTTAAATATAAATATAAAAAAAATTTAAGAATTAGAAAAACACAAGTTATTCATTAAAACAGTGTAATATTTTAGGATAAAATTCCTTGTTAAAGTGTTTTCTTTTTATTTAAATGGTTTTTGAGTATTTATTTATATTATATCAACAAGTGGAAATTATTTTGCTTATGCCTTAAATTTTATTTTTTAAATAACCTGATGTGTCTCATTAATTAAATGTTTATGAAACATTTCTCTGATAAACATTACAAATGGTATGTGTCTCATATATACCCTACAGCTCTAATTTACAGCTGTAGGTTTAATTTTAAAGTCATTGTACTGGTATCCGCGTCACAATTATTATAATTAAATTTTTTTAAATTTTACCTTAATCCGTCTATGTGACCGCTTGGTTTCTGTCTTCTTACGCGTTTCGGATTAATTTAATCCATCATCAGAGAGTAAACATTCATCGGTTATGACTTCGTTAAAACATTAAAAGTGACACTAAAATACATTTATGTATATGTTCTACAAACACAGCGACGTACGCGGATGTGAGTGCGTACTCGACACCGGTTGACGATGTACTGCCTCAACCGTTGAGGTACTGCCGTTGAGGCAGTACGTCGTCAACCGGTGTCGAGTGCGCACTCACATCCGCGTACGTCGCTGTGTTTGTAGAACATATACATAAATGTATTTTAGTGTCACTTTTAATGTTTTAACGAAGTCATAACCGACGAATTTTTACTCTCTGATGATGGATTAAATTAATCCGAAACGCGTAAGAAGACAGAAACCAAGCGGTCACATAGACGGATTAAGGTAAAATTTTTAAAAATTTAATTATTGTAGGTTTAATCTGTTAATCTCACTGATTTGAGTCTCACTGATTGGTTTAGTGTAACCAATGTTTGTTTTAGCGCTGTTGTAATAATTTGGCACCACAAATTTTGTGTTTCTTTAAGTTTTATTTAAACTATACCAAAAACATAACATAGTATAGCCAAACTATTTAGATTCCGATAAATGTATTTATTCCATAATTAAGTTCAAAGACAAAGAATGATATAACAATCACATAAAAATGCATATTATGGGTGTATATTTCCAAACTCATGTTCAAAATATTTATGTGTATAGAATATACTTCAGCGTCAGTGGCAGCTCTAAGATTTACAAGCTCCAAGGAAAAACTATGTATTCCGAACTTCTCAAAATGGCTTTGCAGGAAAAAGGGGGACATATTCATTCAGATCAGCAAACATATGAACAGTTCTAACGTATGTATATAGAAACAGTCAAAGAAATTGTAAAACTGTATAACACAATGAATTATAAAAATGTTTATGGTACTGAACAACAAATGATTGAACGAATTTAACAAGTGTATAGATATTCAGCTACAAAATTGTCATCCTGCTTTTAGGAAACCCGAATACTTCATTAACAGAAGAAAAGTCCAGTTTTTTTGGCAATAACTCTTTCTATAAACAAGATTGAAGTAAAGAAATCCTCTCTTAACATACTGATGGGCAGTAGTAGTTTTTTCACTATTTTTAATTGAGAAATTATCATTCATGCACATGTAACAGATACTGGCACAATCAGAATAGTGTTCATATACTTATTAGCTAAATCATTTTCAGTCGTATTATGCTTTAGAGTAAGTCAGCAATTTTTATCTCTTCTGGTAGAGTACTCCCACAGTTGGTTTAGTGAATACCAGTGGCGGCTGGTGGTTGAAAAATTTTGGGGTTGCAGTTGGGTTGGATGGTACTAAATTGTTTTATTCTCTGAATAGAAAATGTCCAAGTCTTCTCCCCTCCAAACAATACACAAGGAAAGCAAAATAATGCAATTTTAGTGTCACACCCACATAACCACGAACATTTATTGTATAAATCTTTTTTTTAATATATGATTAAGTATTCTGTTACCTGATTTTACACTTTGATTAAAATTTGAAAGGTCTGGTGTAGGCCTACCTACTTTCTTAATTTCAATTTTTTCCACAATCAGACGTAAACTGAACAGCGTTTTCGTTAAGTTTACGACAGAATTCATTGTGTCCTACCAGTTAAATAATAAATATCTTATACTATGACACCTTAATCCCTTATATGTACTATTATTTACATTTAACGATGAATTGGACTGAACTTAACTAACACTAACAACAAACTTCACAAAAAATTCGACTGACACTAATATAAATTCAAACCTGGCTATATGTGTTATTTATGTCCAACAGACTGGTGGCGGCGTGATATCCAAGCGGTGGTTGCAGTCCCTAATCACACCAAGTGAGCCTATATCGTTGCAATAGGAACACCCAAGTCTAGCCAGCCAGAGCATTACTCCACTATAATTTCCCATATACAAAGCGGGTCACAGTTGGTGCATACACCGTGGCAAGAGCATGTATGGTTTTTAGTAATTGCTTTGCGCTTTCCAATCGGCAAATGATTAATTACGATATTTAGCTTCAAAACACTATTACTAGTTATTGTTTTATTCATAATTCTATAATTTCAAATACAGTTCGGGATTTAATGGGGGTTGTGCAACCGTGCAACCTAAGCATGGGCCGCCACTGGTGAATACTAACTACTGCAGATAATTTCAGTCTATATTATTATACTATTTTACAAACAATTCATTGTCACAGAACATCAAAATTTAACATTATGTTCCAGTTTAGGGGAGAAGATGTATTTCTGCCCATCTTTGGTTGAAAAAAATTAAAAATTCACAAAACCCGTGAATACATGAAGGTCTTCACCTTAATCTAGGGCCGCCACTGAACAGTGTACTCTCACAACACTGGCTTCAGTTCAACACACATTGTGTTATTTCTCTTTAAACCAAACATTTCACCTATACAGGGCCGCCACTAGGGTGCTTGCCGCCCTCCTCAATATACTTTTCATATCCCTCCTTTACCACACTATTTAATATTATTTTAATTAAAAATTGATACAGACATAAATAGTAAAATTTCTGTTACTGCTTACAAACTGCTGTTGTTTTTAATTCATGTTGACAGTCCTAAAGGTTCGTCAAAACAAAACATAAATAATTTCTTATTTTATCAGGTAGGTACTTTTCCAGCATTGACATGCACTTGCTTGTGTACAAAACCACAAAGACACCGCAGCTATAACTCAGATATAAATGTAAAGCAACAATACCTATATGCTTTCTTGGCAGTCAAAATAAAGGCTGCTGCCAGTACACTGCAGCAATGCTAACAAAACAAATATCAAGAACAACTCAATAAATAAACGTTAGTGTCATATACCTAGACCTAGTCGATATTAATTATTTTAAATTTATTTTGCAATACCTGCTGATGAATTTGTCAGTCTACGGCCGCCCGTGTGTGGTGGACATTTCGCACATATGGTAGCGGCAGCCATACTGCAATGAGTCAAGCCATTGAGGATGCCTCTTTATAGTGTAGATGGAACATTTGGTTTCAAGAGAAATGAAACAACGTTTGTTGTACTGAAAAACAGTGATGTTATTATCTAAAACCACAAAAGCTTACAAGTGACAGCCACGTTTTTATTAAAATTGCCTTATATTTAAAGCCAGCTGATTTAATTCACAGGCCAGTTGACTTATTTTATAATACTAAGATGTTTTTTGCAATAATTGTTTAACCCCATTTGTCTTACCTTTGTTTAAATTTTGGCTATGTATTTGAAAGTCTTAATGTAAGATTAACATAACCGTAAGATCTTAATATAATTACTGAATTCAAGAAGGACATTTATAACACAGACATAAAACTAATATTGAAAGCGAAACCCATTGGCCAAGGCTTATAGATAGTAGAATCTGAATTTTTTTCTTAAATGTCAAATTTTTTTATATTATAGGCATTATGTTCATATCATATTTTCATGTTATTTGTGTAAATAAACATAAAACATTAAGAAATAACATTTTATAATTGGCTCCTTTCAGGTAGATGACTATTTAAAGTACTGGTTTGCTTGGCCTGGGCCGTAGTGCATAGTCACCCCACGTGGGTCACTATGCTGTGGCCCTGGCCATGTTTTTCTCTGTCCAATGTATTGGTTTCAGTGTGCCTTAGCACGTGAGGAACATCACTAACCTTACTGTTAGTAGTCAACATGTTAGTTTTAAACATGGATTTGCCACTTTCTAAACTCATCATTAATTATTGAGGACTTTGCTTTTTTTGTTGCTTGTGAAATACTAATTTATTGTGACCTTATAAAAGTATTAACCGACTGATATTAAATGTTAAATTCATTATTATATCAAAATATGCTGTACTTATATACTGCCTTATAAATTCTATGTTGTATGTATTTTAGTAAGTGATATCTTTATTAGCAAATTAGGTAGCTAGGTGATATCCAGACATCAACTAATGAAATACAGGAACCATAAGACTGCACAAAGTACATAGGATTGATGTATAATCACGTAATTTCATACTTAGGTTTGAAATCTGAAGACTGTGTACGTTAAAGAGGTTCTTTAAACAATTACATACACCACTGTATACATTCAATTAGTGAAGGCCTATCATCAGCCAAATGACAAGACATCTGTCATATAACCTAGTGTAAGATAAGATACCAAAAGGACTTGTAAAACAACATATAAAAGCCAGTTAATTTTAATTGTAAATGTTTACTGTATACTGTAACAAAGGAATCACAAAATCAGCTGGAAATTATGCATAAACATTGTCGGCAAAATGCGTTGTTGTTGATCATCATAAAAGCAGTCCCAACTTTAAGTATTAGACTTGTTAAAGCTAAAACTTAATATGTATAATAAATACGTGTACACCTATTATTATATGGTCGATCTCAATGCCATTGTATGAGCTTTTTAAGATATATGAAAATAAAAACAGCTGTACATACAATGCTACCCTTTTCATATTATAATTTTAAATAGATTAGTAGTTGTATAATGCAAAACTATATAGGTGTATTGAAATGATGTTTTTAATAACAAAAAGTAAATTATCTTTATAATAATACACTTATTTAAAAATATAAATGCATTTTATGTAATTTTTATCATGTACATAAACATTTTTAATTATTTATGTAAATAAAAGTTTGTTGAAATTTAATATTTAAAAATGAAAGGACAGAAAACTAGAAATTCTTGTACTTGAAAAACTATATCGATTGAAGATAATGTAAAGTGACCGGAATAAATTTGGCTGATAATTGGCTATAACCTGCTAAATAAAAAAATGTTTTGGTTACATATTTAAAAATTATGAAAATAAATACATTTGTATTGAATTGTTGAATTTTGATAATTTGTATTTTTATAAAATTTAAGCAGAAAATGTGTATTCTTAAATATTTCTTAATGAATATTTAAAGTAATATTTTCACTCTAGTTATAAATGTATTTTTTTTTCTATGTTGCCATGTTATAATTAATTTGTAGGTTAAGGCCACATGAACAAATAATGTTATAATGTGCTGGGTCATGCAAACCATGTGTATTTTCCCCATGGCAATGTTGTGGAAGTAGTATAAACCCGTGCTATACTAACTGTTGTCTGTCTTTAATGGAATAGCAGAGCAGATTACTCAGTATTGTTTGCATAGGGCCACCCCTATGCTTAAAGACAAACTAACAGGTACAGTGTTTATTGTATTGTAGATAAAGATTACGCATTTATTCATTTTCCTGTTTTTGAAATGTCTACGGACTTCTGTAAAAACAGCCAGCCACAGACAAAATAGACACACTTTAAGTATTAATTGAGGCTTTCCTCATTTTTTAAATTTCTTTATGTTATACCGGTATATCTGTACTGGCAGTTTCATCATAATAAATATTAAAAATTAAATATGTTTATTTTTTGTTTATAAGTGATAATTTTAACTTAGAATTATTAAAATTTGAAAGATTTCTGCATTTAAGTTATGCACTGAATTGAATTTGTTGTGTATTTGAGGTCTTAAATATACACATTATTAAGTAAATAAGTGTCAGTATGTAAAAACGTTAATATGAATATTTTAAACTTTAGTACACACTAGATAAGACTGTTTTTTTTTTTTTACCTAAAATGATCATTAGATGTTAGTCAATCTCCTCACGTTTGTTTCACTCCATCATTTTGTGTTGTACACCAATGAGGTTATATATAAAAGTATAAATTGTTATTAGACGTGTCACATACCACTTTTAACCATTTAATAATAATCAATTTGTAAGATAAAATTTTAATTGCATATTTTCCTAATTTCATAGAAATCACTGATGTGTTTGTCAGCATTTGAGGTCTAACATGATTGTCAGTCCAATGTGATATTCAAGAAATAATTAGTGAAAAAAATACTGTTTTTGGATGTAAGAGAGCATATGTATGTATGCATGCATATGTGCAAAATGTTCTGCTAAAATAAAGTTATGGTAATTTTCTTTTATGTGGCTAAACCTAGATGTTTGTACATAAGTTTTGTTTAGTTCCTAATGGATGTTTTACATGTAACATTTATTATTTCAGTTTGATTATAAATACTATATTATTTTCATTAATGTAAGTTTTAAAGATATATTGTGTATAAATTAATATAATGTTATTTTATTTGTATGATTTACTGTATTCATTTTAAAAGATTTTATATAAATTAAAATGAGATATTACAAATTCTTGGTTAAAATTTTGAGTCTTTTTATTATATTACAACAAAAATAAATACTATGTATCTATGTAAAAACATGTTTTTATTTTTGTATCTAATCCTGGAGTGTTTTTATTATTTTCAGGACTGTATTATGGGTTTGATAATTTTCATCACAACTTTCTGGTTTGTAGAATATTCTATATATAGCCATTCCATTATGGTTTATAATAAACACCGAATTTTGCCACTTGCTTTACATAGTGCCTCTTGGCTATAACCATGTTATTTATACATATTTATTTATTTATGTTACATATAAACAGATATGACAGACATAAACAGATATTCTTCAAAACAGAAAGAAATCTGCAGGTGCCAGATTGCAGGAGGCTAAGATACAATACAGTAGAGCATCGATTATCCGAATATCCATTAACCGAATGATCTAATTATCCGAACTCAATGAAAAGTACAATACAGAGGTTTTGTAAAATATATAAAAACACTTGGTAAGTTTCACAAATTTTTTAATTAACTCTGACAGCTGTTTCGACTAACTAAGCCATTGTCAAAGAGGGGAGTGAATGAAATTACTGAACACAGGATGTTAGTGGAGTGTAGGTGGTGAACATCTGTTTAGGGCGTATCTGGAACATCTGTGTTGTGATGGCGAGGGAGGTGTGCAAGAGACAAGGGAAGGTCAGGTGTCTTTAAAAACTAAATACAATCATGAATGCAAAATATAAAATTAACTGAACTAAACATAAACTGAATGCAAAATTTAAAATAATGATGAAAATTCAAAATAATATAAACTAAACTAAACTAAATAACAGATTTTAATAAAGGGGATACACAAAATTCAGTCTGTTCATTGGTTAAATTTTTATTTTTTATTGCTTTTTTAATTTCTAAAATTTCTAACAAATCCATTTTTTTACCTTTTTGTATGTTGTGGAGTAGTGTTATGTTTTTTGTGTCTGTGAAGTGATTGTGTTATAAGCAATGATCTGCAAAACTTGTATTAGATGTATTGGTTAAAATCGCCTTCTTATGTTCAGAAATGCGAGGTTTCAGAGCACGGCCACATTGTCCGATATAAATAGCATCGCATTCTGCACAGTGTATTTCATAAACTCCATTTTTCTCCAGTGTGTTAGATGGAGAAAATGGAGTGTGTCATAAAAAATGGAGTTTATGAAATACACTGTGCAGAATGCGATGCTATTTATATTGGACAATGTGGCCGTGCTCTGAAACATCGCATTTCTGAACATAAGAAGGCGATTTTAACCAATACATCTAATACAGGTTTTGCAGATCATTGCTTACAACACAATCACTTCATAGACACAAAAAACATAACACTACTCCACAATATACAAAAAGGTAAAAAAATGGATTTGTTAGAAATTTTAGAAATTAAAAAAGCAATAAAAAATAACAAAAATTTAACCAATGAACAGACTGAATTTTGTGTATCCCCTTTATTAAAATCTGTTATTTAGTTTAGTTTATTTTATATTATTTTGAATTTTCATTATTATTTTAAATTTTGCATTCAGTTTATATTTAGTTCAGTTAATTTTATATTTTGCATTCATGATTGTATTTAGTTTTTAAAGACACCTTCCCTTCCCTTGTCTCTTGCACCCCCCTCGCCATCACAACACAGATGTTCCAGATACGCCCTAAACAGATGTTCACCACCTACACTCCACTAACATCCTGTGTTCAGTAATTTCATTCACTCGCCTCTTTGACAATGGCTTAGTTAGTCGAAACAGCTGTCAGAGTTAATTAAAAATTTGTGAAACTTACCAAGTGTTTTTATATATTTTACAAAACCTTTGTATTAATATGTTTCACCAAGTGCCCAACGAGTCATCAATTAATATCGTGAAAAGTACAATTATGCACTGTACTGTACCATACAGTAATGTATTGGACACGGTAGGTTTATTGGCTATTTATTGAACATACAAAAATTGTATACAATAAATTATTACAGTACTGTACAGTAATAAATAAATGCTGTAGCTATAAATAAACACTGTAGCCTTACAATCGATAAACGCACTTACATCAACTTATTTACACTCAGTTTTAATTCATTGATTTTTAGCCATAGTAACACATTACAGTACAGTATACAGGTTACTATAATTGTATAACTGTATATTTAGAAATGATTTTGTAATAAAAACTTTTATTTTTGTAAAGAGAAATAATGTTTTCAATGTACAATCTATTATCCGAAATATCGATTATCTGTACGGGCCCTCATCCCGAGAGGTTCGGATAATCTATGCTCTACTGTACATCATAAAAACACTTAAATAAGGATTTATGAACTTACAACAGCATTATTCTGGTGCAGCATCCATGTTTTATTTGTCTACACTTCACACTTGTTCTTTCATTCTGACTCCCTCAAACACTGTATTACTTCTAAATAAAACTCTATTTAAAAAAAAAAACTATCAAAAGAACTTGTGAGAGAGTTTGACATGTCGGTACTTTATTCAGTCTCAGCAATACTTTCTCTCCTATTGCAATTACTGCGTAGACAACCTAATCATACACTGTCCCTTCACCTTTATAATGTTCACCAGATATCCTTATTTGATCTGAAAGCTCTTGATTGATTTTGACTCTTTTCTCTCTGTCAGTAACCATTTACACAATGCACATTGAGTTTTCTCATACAATTTATTCAGCATGAACTTTTAGAAATTCCTACTTCTTCTGCTACTTTAAATATGGTCAACCGATTGTTTCAATGCTCCATAGAACTAATTTTGCAACACAAAAATCATTAGATGATGATGCCCACCTCAGGTTTTGCACATCTTCAATGGAATGTTACAAATTAATTTTTAAAACGCACATAATGAAAGTGATGATTCTTTATATGGTAAAACTACATTGTTTACTATAAAAGTAGGAATATAAAAAATTCTGTCAAATTGTATTGTGTTTGATATGATATATCTTTAAATGTTAGATATTTAAAATATATGGTATCCTCTAAGACCATTAAACTAACATGTTCTTGACATTCAATAATGCTTTGATAGTAATGGAACATTTGTTTTTATTACATATGTAATTCTCACATTAACTATGCATATATTCTAGAGGCTCATAGAACTGGCAGTATGCAGTCTTAGAATTCCTAGTAAATATGAGTGAGATTTCTTTGTATTCTTGGCTTTCTTTGTAGTCTTCTTAAATAACTACAGGGCCTATCGATATGAAGGTTTTTAACATTTCTTTCATCTTTCTGCAATTAATAGATTTATAGGTCTTCACGATGCAAAACACTAATTCTTGTTTACCCAAGTAAAGAACTGCATGTGCATGAAACACCTGTTAAGCCGAACACTGTGATTGAAGTGTTTAATAAACAGCCTAGAATTTTCCTTCAAGGCATCATTGATAGTATTTAAATTTTTTGTCAGTTTTGAAAAGCTCAATGCACAATGCACGTGCTCAGAAGAACCTTCATGAAGAGTACGAGTAATGTTACTAAAATCATCATAACCTTTCTTATTCCACTCACTTGATTTAACACTAATAATTAATCAGGGTATACAAATGAAAATTAAGTAGTAACTACCACACAACCACTTGAAAGTCGAATAGCAATTTTGTTTAAAGTTTTGATTCTACACCCTGTTTTTAATTTTTTCAACTGTATTTACTTGCAGTATAGTTTTCCACAGCTTAAAATGTTTTTCTTAACATCATTATTCCATTTTGATAATAACTTTTCTAATAAAAACACTGAGTAATAAGTTTTGATTTATGGTCACATTTTTTGGGGAGACCTTGACTCAATGTTGAACAGCATTTCGGCAGTCCAACTGGAACTAACATCATAAAATCCCCAAAATCTTTTACATAGGTTTCCTCTGAGAATATCATAATTAATTATCATGCTACAGTGAGATATCTGGACAATGTCTTTAGAATCATCCACTTGAATAGAAAAAGTTTACAATCTTCTACAGTGGAGTAGCGATTAACCAAGTCTCGATTAACTGAGCTTCCATGTTATCCAAGCCTAAACCAAGAAATAAAGAGATCTCTATTATTGTAACTGTCGTTCTTATATCGGCACCAGACGCTATGCGACATATTTTAATTGACACCAGACTGTACACAGCGACTT
Organism: Magicicada septendecula; assembly: GCA_034769895.1. Lineage (NCBI taxonomy): Eukaryota > Metazoa > Arthropoda > Insecta > Hemiptera > Cicadidae > Magicicada > Magicicada septendecula. Next base: position 93,687,361 of record CM068369.1, on the reverse strand, counting down.
TGACTGGGTGGCTCACACTCGAGTAGCTGTGCTTTGTATTAAGGTTTTACAGTTTTGGTTTGGCAATGAGTGAAAAAAAAAGTATGGTTTTATCACTACGAGATAAGCTCAATGCTATCATACGATTAGATCGCGGTGAAATCATTAAAAAAGTGGCAAGTGATTTAGGCGTTGGTGAGTGACTGTCGGAGACTGGAGAACAAAAAGGGTGCAAATTGAAGAGTGGGTGTCTCAACATGCACAAATAACTGGGAACAAAGAAGTACAAACTGTCTCAAAGAAGAGTAAAATAATGAAAAATAGCGAATATAAACAGACATCGAAAGCGTTGTTTTTGTGGTTTCAACAGATGAGAGAGAAGAGAAGTCCCTTGTTTGGTCCAATGTTACAATCCAAGGCATTGCAATTCTTCAATCGCTTCAAAGATAGAGAAGAGGAATTTACAACAAGCATCCGGTGGTTTGATTGATGGAAAAAGCGGTATGGCGTGAGGGAGTTAAATATTACAGGTGAAATATTGTCAGATGACAGCGGTGCAGTAGATTCCTTTTTCATAACCTAGACAAAAGTTGTTTTTTGTTACCGGTACCATATGTATTAACGCATCACAAAGCAGTAATGTGTTCTTTAAAAGTTTTATAACCTTTGACATCTTTATACTTGAATAAATGAGTGTACTGAGGCAAGGTACGATTATAAATTTCAGTTTCATCTGCCTTGTGTACATAATAAGGAAGATACTCGGAAAAAATATTATTGGCCAATCAATAGTTGTGCAGTTCTAGGCTCCCATAAAGTTGGTGCCTTTCTTTTCACCATGCATTTGTTTGAAGACAACAGCCTCTATTTCTAGTAATGGTGAAACCCAACATTGGTGGCAACACTTGACTTTTCCGATTTTTTTAAGCAAGTTCCTTGGCTTTTTGACATATTATTGGTGTCTTCTTCTAGGTAGTGATTGAAAGAAATACTCATATCACTATCGCAGTGGCGCAACCAGGAGGGTTTGGGTTTAGAACCCCCCCAAATCTGGAAAAAATGTAATCAACGTATGTACAAATAGTAAGAACATAATAAATAAAGTATGTTCTTTATATGTTAATTACTATATTCTTACAATAACCTTTTTACTATTACTAAATGATAAACTAAAATTCAGCATACATAAGTTTACCAGACGTGAATAAATTGTTCGTTTGCCAACGGCGCATGATATGTAATTGTGTTAATACTTTTCAAAAAACACCAGTTTTCATCAAAAACATAGCATTTAGTTTATTGCTATATTTTCCGGTTTTGGAGAGTGAACTAGCTGGGTTGCCTGTCAATTTTAGTGCAAAGGAAAGTCGTGCATAGAGTCGGAAAATAATGTATAACATGTACAAGTTTATTAAATCAGAAGATAAGTGAATATCAGAAAGAAAGTTGCAGGAAATGGTAGCTCAAGCATGCGGTGTGTCTCTAAGTAGTGTTTTTAGAATTATTAAAGAAGCATCCGCATATACGGCTGACATAAAATCTTTCTGTACTTCCCATAAAAAATGCTCAACAAAGGAAATAATAACTGATTTAGACAATTTTGACAAGTGTACTATTCGATTAAATATTTACATATCAATTCATAGAAGGAGAAACACCAACATTCAAAGTAATTTAAACAATTTTTAAGAGATAAATTAATTATAATGGTAGTGCAGCTAGTCTGAGCCACATTATTCGTCAAATGAGATTTTGATGAAAACGTGCCAAAAGCAATAGGAAACTTGTAATAGAATAACTCATTAGAAAGTTAAGAGACAATATATATAGAACGGCGGCCTATAGTTTACATAGACGAAACTGAATTCAAGGTAAGTTAAAAAAAGTGGAAAGACACCGTTCTTCTCTGAATTGCCGTAATTTTCTTATATATTTTCTCTTAACTTTCTATTGTGCTATTCTATTAAAAGTTTCCTATTGCTTTTGGGACGTTTTCATCAACAAATGTGGCTGAAAATCTCAATGAATAAATAAATCCACCTGCAACATCATTAACAAAAAGACCAGTGGCGTGCAGTGGGTAAAAATTTTGATGAAGCTGAGGTATATCCGATACTTCAGTCTGTAGGCCTACTTCATTTAAATTTCCTGCATTGTTGCTGCTTCATCATATGCTTAAGCGACTAGTTTTTCACTGCAAATTCAAATTCAATCAGCAACTGGCAAATGAGTTCTGTAATACCCTGGGCATGTCGATCACAACTTACGTCTGTGAATTCTGAAAATCTCTTTTACTTCTCCATCGTAAGCGTACCAATAATGCAAAACAACAGATAACTGTGTTTTATTTGAAACGTCTCATTGACTAATACAGTTGCAAAGGTTGCCTCTTTACTTAATTTTTTTTTTTTATAGCCACTAAAGGAGCTGAGTTAATCGCTTCAATGAGATCATTTTTCATTCAATTAGATAGTCCCCTGAATATAGTAGATGTTTCCATACTATCCGCAAAAATAACGTCATATTTGGCTGGTGGTTTAGAAGTCCTACGTAATTGCCCCAATTAACTGACTTTTCCGTTTTGTCGTGCCGCTGAAATGCTAATTCTTGTTTATCTAGCAAACAGACAGCTATTAATTAGTCTCGATCAGCATTTGACAGCGTTATATTGAAATGTCTCTATCACATCGAACCTTCCGCTTGTGAGCCGGTATCTCCGATTTAAATTTGTCGTCTAAAGCAGTTTGTATTCTACTCTGATCAACAGCAGTAAAACACAATGATGAACGTAGATAATTCACAATAAATTTATGGCCAGCAGTAGATTTAATAGGTTTTCTGAATGTTTGAATCACATGTTGGCTCAGCTATTGTTCTTGTCCTTTCCAAACAACAAACAATATAGGCAAAATGTTGCATTTAGATCCAGCCAACCACTCGCATTTTCTGTGCATTCGTTGGGTTTTTGAAAGATCCGGGGTCGGCCTACCAGTTTCTATAATGTCAGTTTTTTGTTAAATAAGGAAGAAAACGACTTTGTGAAATGGTCTTTTATCATACAAACTGACATTACAGAAAGTATTGAAACCAACACTGAAACTATTCTGAAGTATATAACTATAACTTCAAATATAATGTATATTGTTTAAATGCAACGTAAGTAAAACATAAACGCACTATTTAGTAAGGTATGACTATAACTTCAAATGTTAGAAATGGATAACGCATATGGTTTAAACATGGTACTATACAAAACGTAACACGCACAGAGATACCAGCAAACTCAACATCATGCAGTCCAACTCAACTCAAGCTAGCTTCAGTTCGCTATCATGGCAGTGGTGGTTTTCTATCTCGCTCTACGTGCACGCACATCTTCCTACACAGGGCTACCTCAAACTATGACGAACCTGCTTCACCTACTGTAGTAGTGACAGCGTATAAAGTCAAGTCTACTTAGTCAAGTTAGATAAATCCAGTGACTTTTTATTTTGGTTTATTAAAATTAGATTCAATTAAATATTAACATCTACTCTAAACAATAATTGTAGTTAGTATGTTGTCAGTCATTAGTGAAGCAGTGCTTCACTTGCTTCCCTTGACCACACGCCACTGAAAAAGACAAACACGATTAACTGGTTAGTGAATAATGGGATTTCTTTAGTTCATTTATCCTAACCTGAGTTCTATTCACTAATTAAACAAAGTAAACCAACATACAGAACTCTTATAATAACCACTGTTTTAGCAAACCATGGACATTACATTTTACGACTTCCACTCTATCATCCTGACTTCCTGGTCTTAATCCTAGAACTGATTTAGGCAATCATAAGAATCGTGCTAAAAAACATGCATTTTCTATAGACAGTGTTACAAACTTATCAAAAAAGGAATTTGAGTGTATTTCTTTCATTGATTGCACATCAAGATGTGACCATTTCATGAAAATTGAAAAGATTATGTGAGATCAGACCAAAGAGTGTATAATGTAACAGTTTGTTTCAAAATTAATAAATACCGGGATAGCAGCAGTGAAGACGATTTGAGTTATAATAACAGGGAAGGAAACATTAGTGGGATGGAAGAATTGAGCTAAATATTTGTAATTGGTTGTAAGTAATTAGATGCTATATTAGGCCTACTTAAAAAGTTTTGGTATAATTTTTTCATTAATATTGTCTCTCCTGTTCTTTATGGACAATTTACATCTGTTGTTTTTTAAAAACACACACAGTCATTTCACATTCGAGCCTGTTATTGATGTTACTTATTCAAACAAATTAAGTTGCCAGGGTAATGTTGACTATATTCCTGGATTTTGTTGTCCATGATGTGTCCGTTTGATTAACTAATTGTAAATATTGTAACATGACATAAGGTAGCACAAGATTTGCAAGTTTAAATGAATGAAGAAAAGCTGTACGCTGAAAAGCTAATAAACAGAATTGATAGAACAAGACCAATAAATTAAATCTGACACAGACAAAGACAATGACTATGATAATACCCAATAGATTGGAAAAGTGGTAAAGGAATATAGTTAACATAATGAGTCCAAATGCCCTATTTCAGAAAGAATTATAACAAATATTACCCATAATAAAAGTACAAAGTTGAGTTGTAAAATAAAAATAGTAAGTAAACATTAGATAATTTAATGTGAAAATCAAAGATAAGAACAAGTATAGTAATAATAATAACGGAATAGTGTTGATAAAATAAAGATACAATGTTACAAAGTGAAATAAACTAGTGATAATCAAGAAAGAAAAGTGATGTGAGCATTAATGACTTGAAAGTAGAAAAAAAATAAACCTGTGAGTATTATAATAGCTAATAAACGATGAATAGGACCAGAGATAATAAACAAACTATATATTGCAAGAAGTAATTATAGTTAGGAGTAATTGAATAGTTCTATAAAAAATAAAATGTTTATCATCAGTATAAAAAAAAGTTTGTTAAAAATAAAATACTGATACTTCCTTAAATGTTTAAAGGAAGAATTATGTTGTGTTATAATGATAGTAAATAATCCAGTGTTATATTTTAGTTATTTGTATTAAGGGATTTAGATTTGAAAACTACGGTATTAAGATTAATGGCAAACACATAATCTGTTATACTAACCATAGGTAAAGAGAATTATGTACTGTATACTGTAAGTATATTCAATAGGTAATACTCTAATACTCACTTAATGTTCAATTTATATTATGTTTTGTTATGATTATAATTAATCAGATGTAATATTACAACTAATGAGTAACATGACCAGGGAAAATATATGTTCAATATTGGATACTAGCATTGGCCTAAAATGTTTTTTTAAAAAAAGAGTTATGTTATATTGTATAATGATTATAGCTAATCAAATGTTATAGTTTAGTTAATTGTATTATGGTAATTATGTTTAAAACACTTAAAATTAACAATATTAACAATCAGTTGTGATGAATGAAGATAAAGAGAATTATTTATTCTAGGCATTAGGCCTATATTTGGGAACAAGAAAATTGTAAAATTTAATACAAAAACAATAACAATTAATGAAATAAGGCATGTTATCCTGTTAGGTTTAAAAGTAAGAGTATGGAAAACAAAAATAGATATAAAATAATTAGTTTAGAGTTAATTTATAAAAGAAAACCAACTGTTAAATGTATGGATTTGTTATTATTTGAAGAAAAGTATCGGTAGTCATGTTGGATATCAAATTAATGTGTAAGGGAACAGCAATACAATGATGTGATTATATTTAGTATTACAGTTAGTATAAGGAAATTATGTTAATCTAAAAGATTTTAGTAATTTTGTATAGAAGAACAATAGCCATATTTAACAATATTCCCAAATTGTCAACCAATGAGAATGAGCAGGGCCGTCTCTACCCGGGGGTGCAAGGGGTGCAGCGCACCCGGGCGCCGAGGCATCAGGGGCGCCTCGGCGCCAGAGGTGCCGAGAAATTATTTTACTCAGCTCAGATTTACCTACATTCATCATTGTACCTACCTATATACAGTACCTATAATTATAATTATTTTAAATCTAACAAACGGTAATTTTCGAACATTAAACGAACCGCATGCAAGCGATACTGAATCTAAAGTGAGTGCTTTAACGATCAATTTACTTTCCAAAACAAACCGCCGCGCCGCAACGGCCGGCCGGCACCGACAGTGGACAGTAGGTAGGCAGTCAGTCTTACTCTATGCGAGCCAAATTAAATGTAAACTCCGCGCGAGAAAGCATATTATTCTACTGAACGCGCCGGTGGCGGTGATATTGACTGAACTTTCTTTTGTAAGAGTGATACAAATAAAGGTAGAAGCAGTGCTAATTCAATGAAGTAATAATTTTAAACGCAGATTTTTTTTGGACAGAATACAGTGAAAGTTTAAAGTGAGAACGTGACTAAATTTTAATTACAAAAACATTTTTGGACGAAACAGTAAACCATCAAAACGACAGAACCACAACATTTGGTGTCTGGATCCACATTAAGGAAGTAGCCACATGTAAATCCATTTTAATTGATTATAACATTTTTTTTGTAAATGAGCTCATTAACATAAATGGGGTGTAACGGAATGAGTGTGTGTGTGAGCAAAAAGCTGGGTTGTCTTTAACTAATTTGTTAATAATATAATCTAGATATAAGGAGTAAAATATGTTAAAATTTGTTGTTGGTTAAAAGGGGATTCACCTCAATATTGAATATAGTTTAATTTAAATGTTGGAGAATCGAGTGCGAAGTCATAATTGTAGTTGATTAGAAAAAAAAAGGAGAACAAAGAATGTCACAACATAAAATAATAAATTAATATTTTATTTCACTTGATATATGTGTGTTAGAATAATCATTTCAAGTACCTACTTTCATTTTCTGTGCTGGTAAATTCGCTATACGAAATAGGGTTACACCACTAGACGATCTGGCCAGAGAGTTGACAAATTAAAGGTAAGTTGGGAGTTTCTGATTATTAATTATTTAAAAAAAAAATAATAAAACACGACAAATGGTGTGGCGTGACCAGGATTTGGAATAAATAGTGTATTTATTCCAAATTGGCCTATTTTAAAGCATAGAGAATGGAATAGGGTTGGCGGAAGCCGAAAATAACTTACATAAAATTTACGTAACATACGCAAAATAAAATTACGAGGTGTTGATCAATTGTGCATGTTAGATTACAAGTAAAATTTAATAAGTATTTAATAGAACAGTAAAATAGAACAATAGGAATGTCTGATAACGAAAAAGAAATTAATTTGATAGACTCGGTTATGAGTGAGAGTGGCCTTGGGTCAATGAACCTGTCACCGAGTGTGAGTGAATTAAGTCGGCCAATGCCAACAGGTGACTTGAGCATTCAATCAGTAACTAACGCTGACCTAACTGAATCAATTATAATCAATAATGCAGAAGCAAAATCTACTCCTGTAGTGACAAAAACAAAAGAAAAAGAGTGGTCAATGGACGATATCATGAATTTTATGAGTAAACGTTTTGATAGTAGTGACAAAAAATTCGATAAAATAAATAAACGTTGTGATGCAAATGACGAAAAATTTGAAACCAAATTTGACCAATTAAGTAATGACATTAAAGAACAGAAAATAAAATGTGAACAACAGAATATTAAAAATGATATTAATTTTAAAGAACAAAATATCAAGTTTGAGAAGAGTATAAGTGTAAAGTTTGATGATCTAAGTAATGCATTATGTAAGCGTATTGATGAACGTTTCCAGACAGCTATAAAACGAATACAAGATGATGTAAATAACGTTACAAGAAATACAGGTAAGTGCAGAATAAACTAAAATAACGGCGATACCAGTGATAAGAATCATAGTGTTAGTTTAAATGCAAAACCGGTGGTAGTAGACAAGGTGAGTAATCATGATAATTATAGTAATGAGTTAACAAGTAACAGGAGAATAAAAAATGATAACAACGAGATAATTAAAAATGTGTTAGAAAATAAAGTGAATAATAATAGTGGAGATGAAGTTTTAGTGGAAATAGAGAGTAGTAATAAGATAGTGGTTGAAGAGAGGTTGGGTTTACAAAGGGCAAATTTTCCCCATGATTTAAATGGAGTAAAGACTCCAATAGTGAGTTATGAGGACAGAGTTTCCTCCCGTGGGTATAGAGACAAGGTGTCTCTAAGTAGGTCCCCTTTTGTGTATCATGAGTTCCCTGAAAGAATCAGGATGGGTTATGATAACGTTATGTTGCCTTTTGTGTGGAGTGATAGAGACAAAGTGAGATGGGGTCATGATGAGAGGTATTGTGAGAGAGTGGAAGAATTATTCACATTGAGAGAGAGAGAGAGAGATATTATTATTTGACGTTGTTAGAAGTTACGAAGAGCTACTTGAGAAAATAAAGGGAGAGAGAGTTAGTAATATTGTTGACTTACCTTGTTATGAAGATAGTGCAGAAATAAATGATGGTAACGTTGATGATTATATTGAATGCTTACCTATGCATAGACGTGGAGTATTAATAGTAGATGATTCTGAAATTGAGAGGTTAAAATACTTAGGGGTTATGGCTAATAATACAGACGGTGACAAGACCAAAATTAATGATGTAGACAGGTTATATGATTTAATAATAATGTGGTATAGTCCAGTAGATTATTATGTGGGTTTTGCGGAACAAGTTGAAATATTAAAGAATTATTGTATAAATAATAATGATGAAATGAGGGTAATTAAAGACGATAATTGTTATATAAAAATAAGACTATTATACGATGATGGGGGTTAAATAAAAAATCAGTGAATGGACATTTTAAATATTTTAGTTTATGGTGATGACCTAGCTAACTTATGAAATGAGGTGTGATAAACGGAAAAATAATGACAAAAAATTGTAAATAAATTTAAAGTGAAATTAATTGTGTTTGTGGTGTAAAATGTTTTATGTAAACAATGTGTGTATGCAATAGAAATTGATTTAATAATAATAATATTTTAGCAGACTAAATAAATAATGAGAGTTTGTAACAAATGAATTGTAATTGTTTTGGAATTGTAATTAAAGTAATGTTGTGTTTTAAATAATTGATTGAATTAAATTTTTTAAGATGACTTAATTGATTAATTTAAAATTTTGTATAAAGAGATTTTGATGATGAATTTAAATTATTTTATGAGATTTGAACTTTAAAATAAATAGTAAATGAATAAAGGTAAAATGTATTTAGTTGTGGAATCATATGATTGTTATAATGTTTCAGAAGGTACATATGGTTATACATGATATTGGTGGTGATGAATTGTTTATAATTTTGTGTCAATAACAGGAATCATGTGTTTTGAGTGATGTACTGTAAGTATGAAGTTTATCGTGCGATTTAAATAAAATAAAATGTTTAATGTTTGAATAATAAATTTTAAAAGAGTTTCAGAGTTTATCATTTTAAATGATAAATTTGTTGTAACATATAATGGTTTTTTACTTTTTGTGAATTGTAGTAGCAATGTAAATGTAAACGAGTTATATGTCTTTTTTAAGTAGATTCCCCACTTTCGGGCGGTCCCGGCCTTACCAGCCCAGACCGTGGTTTTGGATGACAATCAGCTGTGGGCAGAATTATTGTCACCTGACCACAGTTGGTTGCCTGTGAAATTGGTATAATTTAGAAATTAACCGGGGGGTAAATCAGGGGAATCTACATAACTATGGAACAGCGGCTATCATCGAAGGTGGTGGTAGTGCCGTGATAAGGGCGTATGAATCATTATAGTAGGATTACTGGTGTCCTCGGACATCAGTAATGCCGAATTTTTATATAACGCTGCAGCAAGAACGGGGTAGGCAGCGTCTACACCCTAATAACTAAAGCCCGGATTTTCGTGCAGTAAAAAATTCCAGAACGTGCAATAAAAACTTGAAATCGTGCAGTAAAAATTTTAGATTGTGCAAAATGAAATGCAAATCATAAAATTGAGTTAAAATAACATGACATTGGTCCCACATCCTTAAAAATGTGGAAATAATAGTTTTCATCATAAAACTTACTGATTCAGACCATAGTAAGAGGAGAATAATTTTGTCTAAAAAACAACAAATACCAATCGTTACCACTTACTACTTTGTTAGGTATATATTCTCAGATTTTATTTTTATTCCTGTTTAAAATAGATGGCTGTTGAATTAAAGTTTACTAAACTTCGTTTGTCCAAAAGTCCAAATAAAGTTACTACAAATATTTTTAATAAACACGAATTTACATTTTTAACTTACTATTAAGTTTATATTCAGGCTTTTTAGCTTAACATTTTGTTAAAATTAATAATAAAAAGTTTAGCTTAACATTTTGTTAAAATTAACAATAATGTATTTTTCAAAATTATCTTCTGAAAAGCTAAATCGTTGGTCACTTAAAACATATTTGAGTTGAGAAAATACATGCTCGACATCAACACTTGTCATTGGACACAGCTTGAAACAGCTTAGGATTTTTGGATCTATTTCTAATGAAACATCTATTCCATTAAGAGCGTTGTTATATTTTGTTAAAGCATTGTAATCCAGATTTTTTTCAATGACATTTTTGAATTTATTGTAAATTAGTAAACCTTTTTCATTATTTATTATTTTAAGGTGGTTTTCTGTTTTTTCTATAATTTCTATTTGTGAACTTAATGAAAGATTTTTTCTTCAAGTTTCTTAATTGAATCTGAAAGCGTGGAATAGTGAGCACGAATAAACGCTAAATCAGAAGTAATGGTAGTTGTTTTTAAAATGGCCTTTACTTTTGTGACAGATTGAGCATCTTCCTCAAGTTCAGCAATAACTTCCTTATATTTTGAAAAATTATCGGAATAAAACAACGCGGCTTCCAACCATGTCCCCCACCTAGTAATAACAGGTTCTGGTGGAAGAGGACAATCCATTTTATCTCAATACACTGATACACGATGGGGAGCTTTAAGGAAAATTTTTTCCCCATTATTTATCAATTTATTTACGTCAGGAAATACTTCACGAATTTTCTCAGCTACACGATTTAAGGCATGTGCCATGCACGTTAAATGAATCATTTTTGAATAAAACACTTTTAATGTGGTTCCAGTTTTTACCATGTAAGGAGCAGCATCAGTAATGAAGAGCAAAATTTTTATCTTGAAATGTAGTTTCTTCAAAAAAATTCTTTAAACTATCGTTAATAAAACGGGAAACAGTTTCATGATTTGTTTTCACGAGTTCTTTAACTGAAATTAAAAATGGGGTTGGTAGAACTTCTGGTTGGAGAATGCCAATTACTAAACTACAAATGTATTTACCCCTAGGATCAGTAGTTTCATCAACCATTATGTAAATAAAATGACCTTGGATTTTCTTTCTTATTTCTGACATAGTTGAATTGAAACATATATTTAAATAGTTCTTTCTGAGTGTGCTCTCATCAGGAATTTTTTTGTTTATGTACTTTTCCAAAAACGATTTAAAAGGTGTTGACTTCAACTTATGGAACGGGATATTAGTAGCAACCATCGCGTAGCACAATTCCATCATGAATTCTTCTCGGCTGTCGGTATGGCGGGAGCACTCTGCCAGTAAAGATTGCACGGGGCCACTCTTTCGTATATTACAATCTTTCAACTGTATGTGTCCACCTGTAGTTAAAAAGGAGAATTAAAAATGAAAACGTACAGTTGAAAGAACCAGAATCTTTTTAGCTCTAAAACACAAGGAGAGAAAAATTCAAAGCATTAACTTACTCGAATTGCAGTGAGCATAACTTGTGATTTTATCTTGCTGCCTACAGCCTTATCACAGGGCACACAGTAGATCGTCTTCCCATCAGCTTTCAGGTATTCAGGTAGCCGAGCTATGGGGGTAGTTTACCCATGATGTGTAAAGTATTAAAGGGGGGTTGTTGGCGCCATATCCTCACCGATCCTCTTAGGGGTTAGCAATGAGAGTTTTTCTGTTTCGGCAGAAAACCTCTCATGGGGGGGGGGTATTGTAACGGTACAGACCTATAGGGCTTTGTAAGTTAAATCTTTTCAATATGATTTGCAACCAAGTATGTGTGGTGAATTGACTTTTGCATCGAGACTGGTACGGCTCGGCCCAGGAATGTGAAATTGGTAACAAGGGGGCGTACGTGCCTCCACACGCCCACTCAGGCGGCAAACGTTCTCATGCTAACGGCACGAACAGGTACATACTTTCGCACTGTGTGCGCAGAAAACTCTGTTGCATCCCAGCAAGGGAACCGCACAGTTCTCATTAAAAGGCCTGCGGGCCAAAACTTATTAAAACTTCCAAAATATGGACTAGAGAATGATACAAATAAAGGTAGAAGCAGTGCTAATTCAATGAAGTAATAATTTTAAACGCAGATTTTTTTTTGGACAGAATACAGTGAAAGTTTAAAGTGAGAACGTGACTAAATTTTAATTACAAAAACTTTTTTGGACGAAACAGTAAACCATCAAAATGACAGAACCACAACATTTGCGTCTGGATCCACATTAAGGAAGTAGCCACACGTAAATCCATTTTAAATGATTATAACATTTTTTTGTAAATGAGCTCATTAACATAAATGGGGTGTAACGGAATGAGTGTGTGTGTGTGTGAGCAAAAAGCTGGGTTGTCTTTAATTAATTTGTTAATAATATAATCTAGATATAAGGAGTAAAATATGTTAAAATTTGTTGTTGGTTAAAAGGGGCTTCACCTCAATATTGAATATAGTTTAATTTAAATGTTGGAGAATCGAGTGTGAAGTCATAATTGTAGTTGATTAGAAAAAAAAGGAGAACAAAGAATGTCACAACATAAAATAATAAATTAATATTTTATTTCACTTGATATATGTGTGTTAGAATAATCATTTCAAATACCTAATTTTATTTTCTGTGCTGGTAAATTCGCTATACGAAATAGGGTTACACCGCTAGACGATCTGGCCAGAGAGTTGACAAATTAAAGGTAAGTTGGGAGTTTGTGATTATTTAATTATTTAAAAAATAATAAAACACGACATTATAATCTTTACTATAATTTGGGTTTCATTTCTCACGTAATAAACATTAAAAATTTTGGATGACCAAGAAGGGTTGGTAATACCTGTTTGGCAGAGAATTCAAATTTGAACGTTAGGGTGAGTTTAACTCTATGATTATTATAACTGCAGTAAAAAAAAATTAATTTCATTACAAATTGAAGCAAACCAACGGAGGACATTAATTAATTAATATACCAGATATTATATCTCGTTTCAAATTGGCACCGCAACTTGGGGCTTTATAGACGATAAATCCCGTCTAGTTGCAATATATAATTACTGACTTGGAACACTAATTTTTTATTGGTAAAAATGTTAAACTTTCACCTTGTAGCTTGAACTAGTTTTCATCAGCTTCATCTGAGACTCATTTTACCGATATTACTACGTTTTTTCCTGAATCGTAACATGTACACAAACTATTATGTACTTCAAAACATACAATGTTTGTTAATGTCTAGGCTCGACTAGAAGATCTGGAGAAAGACTGCAATAGACACAACATGCCAAATCACTGTTTACAAAATAATTGCAGTAGGCCTTAGGCCTACTAAATGTTGAACATTTTCTAACTCGGTGAAATCTTTGTATGGTACCTCTGTTGTATCTATTGCTTGTTTCGTCTTACAAAACGTCAATATGTACTGTTTAGTAGTGTTGAAATAGAAATAGAAATCAAAACCTCCGTACGTAGACTCGTCATTCAGGGAGAAGGCTAATATTTTCATAAGGCCTTTTTCTACTCACGTGTATAACATTCTTCCCGCCTTATCCCCACTACAAACTGCACAACTGCTTTATGTCTGATTATTTTAACTATATTATTGTATTATTATTTCAATAAAGTCAGCATCTACTAATTAAGTAATATAAATTATTCAATAACCATATGCAAATTAGTAAGCCTGTGCTTAAAATGATTTTAACTCATAATTCTTACAAACATTGTGTGTATGATTCTTACATGTGCAGTATGCCTTTACAGCATTATAGATGGAACGTACATGAGTGAAATTCTATGAAGTAAAGTTAATTTTTACCTGTTCTTGTGACATTGGCTCCTTATAAGTTGTGTATTGTCGTTTCTCCAGGAAAAAACCCTCCTTGTAAAGAAAAGAATGAGGAAAACCAAAGTTGTGCACCTTGTTTCTAAATTTTCAAACCCCCACCACAAAAAAAAATCCTGGGTGCGCCACTGCACTATTGACACACTGTTTGTTTATAATTTTCACAAATAAAAATATAACGCAGAAAATACAATTTTGATTTACAATTGTGATATCGATTATTAATACAATTGTAATTTATATAAACAAAAGATAACACAAATATAATATTGATCCACAAATGTAGTATCAAACACATGCACTAATTCTGTAACTCATTTAACCAAAATCTCAATAATGACTTACTGAAACTGTCAACCACATTTTTAGTGTATTCTTTAAATAGTGTGCATCAATATACATAAGTTATACATCAAATGTAGATTAGTAATGTAATATAAGGAAGTAACATAACCTACACACATAACTTACATATTCCAGTGACAAATAGTTTTAACAATACCAATCACAATATTACTTAATTATATTATGTTACATAATGTGGAAAAAGTGTTAAAACATTGGAGAAATAAAGCTCCAAAACAGCACAAAGTTTCCATGCTACATAGGACCAGTGGAAACTTGATCGTTAATGGGTTTGCGGAAGGTAAACCAACATCATTTACAGTTGACATGGGCGCAACAGTGTCCATTGTGCGCCCTGACTTAGTCAGCGATCGCCAGCCTCAAATTAGCTCTTGCACAATACAGACTGTGACTGGAAGCCCCGTCAAATTGTTAAGAACGATAAACGTACATGGTCTCCTTGAGTTTAGCCACCAAATGCTCATTGCAGACGTTGTCGATGAAGTGATTCTTGGCATGGACATTATGAATGCCTACGGATTCATTGTGGACTTAAAAGAGAATGTCCTGAGCATTGGCCAAGAAAAGATAAAGCTTTGCATGGCTTAAATGACAGGGTCTGCCAACCATTCAATCAAGCAAGTGGCATTGGCTGAAGAAGTCAACAGGTCTGGTCGAGAGGAACCTTTCCTATTCCAAGGGGAAATGGAAGAAGAACTAGCAGAGGAAGTACAAACAAGTGTAATGACATAAGAAGTGATTGGAAACCCAACTATGAGTGTCAAGAAAAACCCCTTGTTTGTTCCTGAGTTATTAGAAGTGCCTGGGGGAAAAGATCCTGAAGATGAAGTTATGCAAGAGGTTGTTGATGGGAACCAAACAGACTTGGACCAGCTAATGGCATATAGGTTATCAGTACATGACACAATGGGAGTGATTCCAGCAAAACTAGCGGTTGAGCGGAAGATTCGTATTCCTGGGAATTTGCTGTTCGGATCACAGAGACTGAATTCGAAGAACTGGAGAATTATCCTTTGCAAGGTCATCCACCTAGATCACTTAGCCAAGTATTACTTCAGAGACAGTTTGCCAGTTCGGTATGAACAGGTTTAAGGAGGGGGCAATGTTACATAATGCTGGAAAAGTGTTACGGAACGTTCTGGTATACTGGAGAACATTGTTCTACTCTTTTCTCGGCTATTCCCACAGCTGTAATGCGAACGTGACGCTTGACATGCGAGGTAGTATTACGTAATGCGGAACATCTCATGCGTTCAATGGTGTCGTTCTAGAAGCTACTTGACTAGTCCAACGGTCTGTGTTTCTGCCATGGCCGCGCTGAAGTATTCTCTAGAATTTTCATGTCTTTGTTAAAGACGCATATTATGGAACCCTACAGACTATAAATAGCCTATACCTCCCGCTTAGAGTTCAGTGTTATGTCGGGTGATTTACACAGTGCGTCGCAAGTGGTGTATTAGTGAAAAGTGAGTATAGTGCAGAATTCTTTATATTTGACATTATTATTGCGTGTGGACAAATCTAACTGGAATTATTGTACGAGTTGATTATAAACTGTTATTTGTGATAATTAAAGCTGGTTTTTAGCAACTTCATTGGTGTCCTGTATTTTGTTTTCCACTGTACCATACGATGGTCAGTAGACCATCGTAACAATATTCATAATATTAGTTTGAATTGGTTGTGGGTTTACTAGTAGACAACATTTTTTTAACTTAGTAATCCTCCTGCTGTGATACCGAAGTCAACTGTTACTCTCTCTTCACCATGTGGCATTTTTGTGTACTGCTGCTCTGACTGCATCAGAGTTAAATCTCAACATTAATTCTTTCTGAAAGACAACCCAACTGAGGCTCAAACGTTTGGCTCTGCCACTAGGTGGCTGCTGAACACTTTAACTGATGCGATAAAATGTGAGTATAAATTTCCAGAATTAGGTTCATTTGATTCAGCAGTGATACACAGCTTCTAATGAATGATGATGGACATTCCTCCAACCTAACTTGGAAATCTGGTAAAATCTCTCTATTCACTTTCGGATCTACTGGGACCTGATGAGATAAGTTATAGTCACTCTCAGCTGGGCCTGTTTGGAGAAGAGATACCATTTTGTTCTTAATCTGTTTTTATATTCTGTTTTAACATTCTGGTATGTGGTAGTTACTCCTGTGCCCAGTTGACTTAGTTCTGTGTCCAGTCTATTTACTGTGGTGTTGAACTCTGATTTTAGGGAGTCCATTTGTTCCTGAACATTCTATACCCTATTTGCACATATGGCATCTCCATCAGTAATTCTGGGCCTGAAATTGCATCTCAATTGGTTCTGACTATGCCTGAATTATTAAACATGTTGCTTATCTGCATTTCCTGTGCAGTAGGTGTTTTTTGACAGTTATGAACAATTCGTCCAGGTTTCCACCCATCTCTCGTATAGCCTGTTCTAGATGCAGCACCTTAGCCTTAGTGTGGGAAGCCCTTTCTCTTCTAACTGCTTCACCAGCTGGATAGTTGTCATATTCTCCAATTTACTCTTTGTCTTTTCACCTGTGCTGCACAAATACTAAATTATAACATAATTTGGTTCTGCATTATAATGTAAATTATAACCTATTTTATAATGTTAACAGAATTAGTCCTGTCACAGTCAGCAATTTTTTTGTCTACTAGACAGCAATTGAAATAAAACATTTGTATCACTGACAATGTTTTACAGTTATTTCCAATCTGACAATGAGCTGAGAAGCTTGAAAGCGCTAATCGGAATAATTTTTCTATAGTGGTGTGGAACAGTGATAAATCTGTTTGTGATTATAACCACCAACACAATTTTCTTGATTAAATTTGTATCACTATCAACACCTTTTTTTATTTATTGTTATCACACCGTTTATATATAGTATAGTAATGACATCATTCACCAACACCATCATCATTCAGTATAGCCAAAAAAATACAAAGTGCTATAATTGGAATCTAATAGAACAAACTGTGTTTATCTATAAATGTATTTGTACATTGATACAGAACATTCTAGTGTATTCTATTCTATGTCAAGACGACCAGCTGGCTTTTCTTGACGTCCTAATCTTAGAAGGACTGACAGGAGCTTGGGACACAACGTTATACAGGAAGCCAACGCACACCAACAGATACCTGCACAAGCTGTCCAACCATCATCTGAGACACAAGAGGCCAGTTTTGAAGACCTTGGTTGACCAAGCGAAGTGGATCTGTCAGCCCCGGTATCTCAACAAGAAGCTGCAGCATCTTGAACAATTGCTGCAAGTGGTTACTCTGTCAGGGAAGATAGGCATGAGTCTGACTGAGAAGATCTGCCAGGCTGGCTGAGTCAGTATCACAGGAGAATATCGGCTTTGCCATCTTGCCCTACAAGTGGCAGACCACATTGGCAAGCTGTTGAATCAGCAGGATGTGAGGACTATTTACAAACCGACCAGGAAGATCCTGAGACCAGTGAAGGATGCAAGTGATCCACTCTAGTCAGGGGGCATATACAGTGTGTGAAACAGAGGCATAGCTAGGGGCCAAAGGGGCAGCCGTCCCAGGCGGCATAGCCAGAAGGGCGGCAAAGTGAGCATAGACTTGAAAAAATTGTTTTCAGTTTATAAAACTACAAACAACTTGTTTCTTTGATATGACTATTCCTTAAGAACTATAGGAATATAAGATTTTCTTAACATAAAATTAAGAACTACAACAAGTTCCAAAGAGTTTATAAAGTCTTTTATTCAAGGAAATTCAAACCCTGAGTGTTGAAATATTACAATTAACAAGGAATCAACTTGCGATCAAAGAAGAAGAAGCGCATGATGCCAGGAGAGTATGCAGATGGTTCTGCATTAACTGTTCAGCAAGAAATGCGAAGTTCTCTAACAGAAATTTGGACAAATTGTCAGTTGAAATTTCAAACCATTTCTGTAACATAAAAGAGTTAGAAAAACGCTTTTAGTTCCACTGTAAATTTCAGGCGTACGTAAATGATGGGTATATACATTTTAAGGAACAGCTTTCCCAAATCAATATTCAGTGCACAGTGCTTCCAAAACTGTATTCACATGACCTAAAGAGTGAAGAATTGTTCAGTGACTTGAAAGACATCATACTTTTATTTTAAAGGGAAAAGTTAACGGAGAACAAAAAGACTTAACACCTCAGGGACTGCTATAATACATTTCTTCAATGAGATTAGGAGGCTAAGAAACACTAGCAACATCTTTAAAAATTTTTCTTATATTACCAGTGTCTGTGTCTTCTTGTGAAAGATCGTTTAGTAAGCTCAAATTGATTAAATCGTACCTACGATCAACAATATCTCAAGATAGGGTATCAAATCTAGCGATACTTTCAATTGAAAACGACACTGCCTGGTCTTTTTATATAGTGATCTAATAACCCACTTTGCAGCAATTAAGACCAGGAAAGTTTTATTTTAAAATGTCTCATTTTAAGTATTTATTACATATTAAAAATAAATACTAACTGTTTATTAATAGAATATGGAACCATTAACCTGTAATGGTAAGTGACTTATTTTATTACTTTTAATGTAATTCTTTGTTTAACTTTATGTTGCTTTAGGATATTGTTTTGACAATGCGCTTTAGAACTACAAGGAATATGGATGTTTATTATAACATTTTTATGTTATAAATTTTTTATATTACTACGTTTTTTATAATCTATATTTGTTAATAATAAATGTATACAAACTGAATAGCAGTAATATTAGAATATATAATTTCTTAATTTTGACTTAACAAATATTGTTAAGATGTTTGCTGGACGTGCTTTCATTCAATAGTCTACACATTTGCATTTATTAAATACTTTTTTTACTGGATGAGCCTTAATGTTTGCTCTTTTGTCCCCCTTTAATTGTGAAGGTGAGGCGGCCAACGATCTCCTTGCCCTGGGCGCCAAAAAGGCTAGCTACGCCACTGGTGTGAAGTATACATCGGCACAACAAAGCACAGCACTGGTCGCTAGAGGCAGAGCCAGAGAAGTCTGTGGTGGCCGATCATACAGTCTCCAGTGCTGATCATCGTGTTCTTTTTGATGATCTTATCCTCAGAGAGTGCCTGTTACCCTCGACTGCACATAGAGTCCATGGAGATCTTTAAATATAGTTCCAATGCAGTGAATAAAAGATGAGAAAGCCTCCTATTAAACAGGATTTGGCATACTGTGCTCCCAAAACAATCAGATAGCACTCAATGCTGAATGATGTTGTTTTCCAGCTTAGATCATGCTGGTATGAAATTCTATGTAAGTGGGCCTTCTTAAACAAAATACATAGTCTCTACCTCATCACTGGTATGAATTAATTGGTGGACACCGTGCCAATTGTTACCAACACTGATGATGGCCTCCGATGGTGAGGCCGATACTTCCGGCTGCATAGACTCTAGACCATGGCCTAACAGCCCAGCCAATAATGTTTCCAACTATGTGGATCCCGACTATGACAGCTTAGGAATTCTATAGTAGACCATTAAAAGTAGAGCCTTATGATGTTTATTTAGACCATTAAAAGACAGTCATTAAAATTTGTATGAGCAGCTGTACTGAGGTGCATTATACAGTACTGTGTTGATAAAAGTCACAGTACAGTTAATTGTAAATGGCAGATAAAATATGTCAGAACATTAAAATTTCAAAAGAAGCTGCATACCAAAACTGTGAGAAGTAATAATCCATGTTAGTAAGACAGAGTGTATTTGACCAAATGAGTGACAGTGGATTTATAACATGTATTGAGATGTATTCGGGGGGGGGGGGGTATTGAGATAACGCCTGAATCTACACTGGGTACAGAGTAGTTTAACTAAGTCTAACTGTAACTGTAACTATACCCATTGGGTACACTAGGTAGTTTTTGCTTAAATGTATCGTACATATACTCTATGAAACTGAAAAGTAGTTTACACAAACAGCAAAATGAGAACATTAGCCAAAGCTGTGATTCTAACAAATGGTATATTTTCAGAACAATTATATGCATCTGTTCATGGATCTGAGAAAATGATAACATTAACTGTTTGACATCAAGCAATTTTTTTTCAATATATGATATGAAGTCAGTATCAAAATCAGTAGCAGTGAACAACAGTGTCTGGCTTCCAAAACATAATTTGCTGATACTAATGAAGCTGTATTATTTTATTTTAATAAATAGATTTAGAGTTTTTATTCCAAGCTGTTTTATTTTCAAACGGTTTTTTTGGGAATTCAAACTTACACACAACTGCATTAACATTTTGGCGGTGAACACCACTTACAATTTTATTATAATTGAGAGAGGAATAATAATGAGAAGAAGTCCCAAAGTGGCACAAAATAATAACTTTAAAAGAGGTGATGAACCAAAAAGTTTGAAAAACACTGTCCTACATGGTAAGTGTTCTGCCAATGTTATGCAATTACATCTCGATGATGATGACAGCAATGACAAAGATAGTGATCACAACAATGATAGTGACGATGATCTTTATTGTGAATACCAAATGGAGACAAGGGACAATTAAACAAATATAGTCATCTGTAATAATGAACTAATTGTGTTCCCTAATAATGACTTAATATTCACATTACTTGGATAGTATATGACAAATACCAGTACCACTGTGATGCACACTCTAATACAACTGATTCTAACTTGTGGTAAATTGTGGTATGTTTTGTGTAGGCAATAAGTCTTACTAGGGACACAGACTAATTAAGTGGTATATTGTATTCAAATTAAATAGTTTTTTGACTTGTGAAGGGGGAATTGAATTTTTGTGAGTAAAACTACAAAAATTAAAAGAAAAAACTCATTATTTGGTATTTATTTTGTTATAATTAAGGAGGTAATTGCAAAAATATAAGGGTTACATTAATAGATTTCAAATATAACAAAGTCATGAAACAATAAATGTGACCTCTTACATTCCAATAAATAAAGTAAACAACAGGAAACTGGCACAGCTGTTCTCCCATCTTCTGCAGATGCTGATAATGACACATTTTTTAAAACTTAATCTTAGTGAGTGGAATATTAGTAAGCTGTGATTTAAATATTTGCGGAAATGGAACCAAATCAGTTGATTCTTTCTTCACATAAATGAATCAAAGCTTATCATAAAATGGGAACTATAGGCTTACAAGAACAGACATTTCAAAATCACACTATGGAGCACACGTACACATGGTTGGATGCACATTTTCTTGAAGCTGGCATACAGATCAGTTCACCAGTAGAAGCTGCAGAGTGCTTGTAAATGGCATTCTGATTGCCGTGTTTTGTCTTAGGGTTATGCATAACAGACATGTTTTTAGATTTCAAGTACTGATTTGATTTCAAAACGGCATAAAGCTCTAAATTCAAAAATACAAAAACATTAAAACAATGTACTGCAATTTGAATAGCAAACGAAAAGAGTTTAATATAGAATTTTTTAAAGTGCTGTGGAATAAATTACTGTATTAAAAATATTGCAAACCAATTTGGATACACTGTGGGCTGAAGAAACATTCAACTACATCTGTCTTACATGATAAGAGGACATAACATCAAAATCTACAATAGGAATCTGAACTATCTCAACCATATCAGACAACAATTTTATATGATGCAGTTTTGTTCTCAAAAGACAGTTACAGCATTCCATAATTAAACATCTTCGTATGTTCATAACTAATTCGCCTACCTAATTATTTAACTGACTTACATGAATAGGCCTACACTTTAACATATTTCTTTTTTTTGAAGTTTTGACAATCCATTTTTCTTTATCACAGGGGTTACCCCCCCCTCAAAGAAAAAAACTGAGCCTCTCTTCTAAGGTGCATTTTCAATGGTCCTGGCTTGCAGATATTTGGGGGGCAATATTGTTTTTGTCAACTTCTTTTGGTAACTATAAAGCTGGAAACACATTGTTATCACGTCATGTGAGATCAGGACTTGCTTTAACCTGTGAAATCGTAGTGCCGAGACACAGGTCTCGTCACTTCATGTTACATCATCTCACATAAATGCATGTGAACACGCGTGAAGTCATGTGAACGCTTTCAAAGGGAAATTAAATTCTACTTAGTTGTGGAACATGGAGTGCTGTAGTTCTATTAGTTCATCAGATTTTGAAGAATATTTGGAAAATGCTTGTGTTATTCTTGTAATAAAAAAATCAGTTAACAAAAGAAGGGGCTGGATACATGGTATAAACTTAGAAGGACAAGAAAAAGGTGACTTTCAGAATCTAGTACAGAAAATACAAGAAGATTTTGTCTAAATTTCAAATGTATTTCAGACCGAATAAGGAAGAATTTGACCTCTTGTTGTATTTTATCTCTATACTTTACAAATTTAATATTGTAAAGCACTTTGTGTAATCTCACTTTTCCTATTAACAACTCCTCCATTTTCACATACTTGTCATCTCATGCCTCACAAAAGTGTGGTTGAACAGAAAATGTGAATCACGTGGGGCGTGAAATGGCCGGCTATATCACGTGATGTACATGACATGAATACAGTGTGTCTCCAAGTAATTTCACTCAAGGTGAAAACCCACTCTCATATGTTTTACTATCACGTGAGCTCATGTTATGTGATAGCAATGTGTTTCCAGCTTAAGTGTACTTCTAAGCATTTGTAATATGCAATGTATAACTTGGCTTTTCAAAATTAATCAGCTGAACCTTTTTCTATTTTAGTCTATAAGCAAAAAAGTCAAGAATTTTTGAAAAGTCTAGTTGTTTAGTTCTTTTGTTTTTGGTTGACAACAATCCCAAGCTGCTCAAGTGCTCCTGGCTCATGGTACTCATTAAACAGTTTTAGTTTTGAAAAACATCTTTCTGCCTTTGGTACAATGACAGGCAAAGTAACATACATGAGCATGCTGTACACACATCAGGGTAGCTAGAAACTACAGTGTTATTACATAGAAAAAGAAAGTCTAAAAGTCCCTTAACACCATTCATCTTTTTAATAATTATACTAAAAGATTTGCGAATGCTACATATCTAGCCAGAGAAAATTTGAGAAACATCTTCAGAAAAAATTTAGCAAACTTTTTGCTCTGTTGTCAATTCCTCATCAGAGGCATTGTCAAAAATATAGAAAATAGTCTTGTAGAAAACTTTTTTTAATTAAAAATTAAAAATATTTAAAGTCCAAAAAAAGTTGATATCAGGTCAATCCATGGTCAGTTCGTAGTTGACCCTTGTATGCTACCCCTTTCCAGTGATTTAACCCTCATCAAAACATGTTCCATGTTTTAAAAACTGTAAAATACAATCTTTTAATTTTTTTGCTGTTTAGGGTCCCTTTGCCCGGAGGCTGTACCATAGGATGGATCATACAAGACTGAATGAGATCTAAAAGTTTACCCGCTTCTGTTCTGTTTACCCCGAAGTCTTCGTTCTTATACCACAAATAACAAGATACCTATGACACGTACACTTTGTTGCTTACTGAATGTAGACAGACATATCAATCTGTCTATGAATACTCATTATTCAAGAAAGACTGTAACATATATATAGAGTTCACACGCAGTAATTATTGTAATCATAATTATACTGTATGATAATAATATCTAGTATTTTTTTTAAATAATATAATGAATTTCAATGCGTTTTGCAACAAATTTTGAACCTAATTTTGTGTAATGTGCTTTCAGTAATCCTACTCTGTATAATTTGTGTAGTAGGAGTGAATAACAGTTCAAATCTTATGATAGCTGAAATATTTTACATAAATATGCTTCCATGGTAGTCATTATTTTTAGTGTTCATAATCAATTCCTTTTTGATATAAAAGAATTTTTTGTTTTAAAATATGTTTAGACTAAACAGTATTGATTATCGGAGGCTAGACAGGCTAGACAAAAAATAAATGATCAGAGGGCCATTGGCTTTTGATAGACATACCCAGGAGAAGATCCATAAACATCAGAATTCCAAAAAAACAAACCGTGATCCCGGTGTATGATTCTCACCTCCTATACTACCACTTCCCCACAGCAGTACAGCTCTTGAAGAGCCCTGGCCCCAGAACAACGTGTCTGCACTCCTCTCTATCCTGTGTGACTCTTCACCACCTTCTGACCCCCAGTCTTCTCATATCTTCACCTACACCGTCCACCCGTATCCATAACTTCTTCTTGGCCTCCCTTTTGGTCTTCTTCCTCCTGGTCTTCCAATTAATACTTATTTACTTCCCTTCTCACCTTGCTCAGTCCTGTTTCTCGCCAGTCAGTTCCATATCTCCAGTCCTATTCCGAAGCAATCTTTAGGTATCTGTAACAGATTTTGTTTCCAGGATAGGGTTGTTATCCTTATGCCCAACCCCCTACCAGGAGGACCAGGAACTTTGATTTCGGACATTATTACTATGACTATTTTTTTGTCCCGTAAATGTGTTAAAATATTTTGCAGCAGTGTCAGTACTTGACAATTATCAGCCAGTCTAACAAACATTTAGTTCAGTACGGTACTGTGTTTATGTTAGTATGCTAAATACGTACATAGGGGCTATATAGCTCTATTTTCAACAACATTAACCAAACTTTTTACAAAATAATTGAGTATGAATGATTTATCTATTGATATGACAATTACATTTTTAGACTGTACAATGTGTGTGTGTGTGTGTGTGTGTGTGTGTGTGTGTGTGTGTGTGTGTGTGTGTGTGTGTGTGTGTGTGTGTGTGTGTGTGTGTGTGTGTGTGTGTGTGTGTGTGTGTGTGTGTGTGTGTGTTAGAGAGAGAGAGAGAGAGAGAGAGAGCTGGTGCAGTATGTTTTTTTATTATTACGAGTGTTGTTTATTTAGAGGTATGTAAAAACTCGAATCCCTTCAGATCAGGGGGTAGACAGTCAAAAAACTACATTGTCTACAACTGGTTCAGAAAACAACGCTGTCTTCTAACATGAATATGTAGTATATACGTGTTCACGGTCAGAAACAAAATACTGTCCACTTCTTCTCCTACAAAACACAAATTCTCATTTTATATTTACTAAATGAAACGCTTAGGTTTATGCGGATGTCAACACAAACACATAAAAGTGCCTTTATAATACGCGAGTACTGAAAAACATTAATAAGTAATTTACATAATTTTTGGACGCAATAATGAAATATGGTGAATCTTTATGACCATATACCTCTGTTTATTGTTTTGAAGGTATCCGAGTTTCCACGGTATCTACGTTTTCACCTTGTACGTGTGTAGTGTTGATAACACGACTCAGTGGCGTACCTAGGCCACTGGAGGCCCGGGGGGGATTTGTTTCTGAGGCCCCCTCCTATAAGACGGACGTTTATAATATAATTTATCATTAAGTAATACGTGGCAAAAACACTTACTGTTATTATTTATTGTCTAATTACTGTATTGATACATCTAGTTAGGAAACATAAGAATCTGTAGTAATGTTTGAAATAAAAATCCACTTTCATATTGTAAATACAAAGTTTAAAGAAATAATATAAGTACTGGTAGTATTATTTAGAGAATGCATAAAATTTATTACAATACTTTATAATATCCACACAGTTGTACGTACTGTTGTCTTCGATGTCACTCACGGTTTTGTTTATTCACACAATATATGATGCACTTTTTTGTGAATTCGTTCGTTCGAGTAACTGACCCAATTTCCGCACTCCGAATTATCCACTGTTCGGTAAAAATTCTGATGAGACATTTTAAATAAATTGTTGGTGTCCTGAAATGTTAAGTATTTTTCACTGGTGAAATCTCTTTTAACGTAGGCTTACATGCTATCGCCCGGTATTTCACTCCGCCGTTCACATTTTCGTACCGAGGCACGGCCTTCTTGAGTCGGTGCCTCTGCCATTGTTGTCTGTGCTGTTTGGGGTTCAAGCAACTTCCGACTGCGTGGTGAGGCATTGACGCCAGGTACAACTGACGCTTCTTTTTTAGTATGACTATACTATTAATAATAAACTTACATTTATAATTTTTTTTAATGTCTGTAAACACTATATGAGGTAGGGTTGTAAGGTAGATTTCAAAATAATATGAAAAAATCTTTGGAATCGATCGACTAAATCCTGGACATCTCCTAAGTGTTGCGTTTCAGGACATGATAATACAACATTTGCAAATAAATTTTAAAAATTACCAAAAAACGAATTTTCCGTCCCCCACACCCCCTTTAGTCCGCTACTGACACGACTTTTTTCAAGATTGGCGTAAATAAGACTAGGCGCGTCTTTGAAGAAGCTGTTTTCACTATGACATTTCATTTCAAGCGACTGAAACAGCGTTTGTCTCGTTGCGTAAGGACCCACGATACAGCGCTTATAAAATTCTAGCTGAAGATAACTCCGAGACTGCCGCTTTGTTTTTAATTACTTCTTTCGTAATTGATCGGAAACGTTTGGAGGTTATACTTTTTACTCACGCGCATTTCTAACATTAATCCTTTTAAGTTAATAATATTCGGCAAAGTCTCATATAAAGGAATTTCCGGCAAAGTCGCATTTAAAAATCTGTCAATTATATTTAATGATTAACTTGTTAATTTAGGAATATTTGTGGTTCGATTTGCAGAAATCTTAGAAATAAAACAGGACACAGCACAAGGATTAAATTTTATAAGACAATTAATTGCAATACGATTCATGCGAGTGAGGCGTGGGTCATGACAAAAAAGGAAAGCGGCAAGATTCAGAGTGCTGAAATGCATTTTCTTTGAAATACTTTAAATTACATGGAATAAGGAATGAAGAGGTCAGAGCAGAACTCGAAGTAAAGGACATAAATGAAATTATTTCAATTTACACAAGACAATGGTGGGATCATCTGCAAAGGATGACAGAGGATCGATTGCCGAAAGCGGCACTAAACTCTAAAGCCATTGGTAGAAGAGATGTGGGCATAGATGTATATATACTACTGGATTGCTAACGCTGTGCTATGAATTCGGTCCGCGGCTGTTCAGCTCTCCCCACCACTCTGTAGTGGTTCCACCAGCTACACTGCATTGAAACTCGAACGAAACATCGAGTTTATTCGCTTCAAACCGACACAACTGAAGTAATTTTTAATAAACAAAGAACAGTAGGTATTCTATAAACAGAGGAGAAATGTACACATTGTTTTAAAATGGCACGTAATTTATTATTGCAATTTTACAAATGTTTAAACTTAGATATGTTTTAAAACATTATACAGTATATTCTATTATTTTATATCATTTACTTTACAATTTTAATATATATATTAATTTTGGAGGTGTAAGAGTACATTTTTTTTTGGCAAGAGTACATGCATATTTTTATGTATATTAAATATTATTAAACAAAATAATTTTGTTTAATTTCTGACGTACCCCTAACTTTGATTTATTCAACAGTGCAGTTTTTTCTTTTGCATATGCATTGCAAACTAAAACACACTACCTATTAATTTTATTAATTTGAGCTCATGGCTGTCATCTGTAAAATCAAAATTAGAAATATGCGCCTTAAACAAACTCCTTTTAAAATATCTACAAGCTAATGAAATGCAATGATTAGAATTAAAATTTTGTTTATCCCTTAATGCTATAAATAAATTATACAAAAATTTCACTAGTTTAAATACATCATAAGATGCTCTTATCAATTTTCCCTTTGATAAAAACAAACTGAATTGACTACAGGGAAGTTCAATTTCATCTTGTAACAAATCACTATACTCTGTGCATTTCATGATCTTATCTACTTGTTTAACAATAAAACCACTTATGTAATAAAGTATATTTTCTTTATAATAAGACAGCTCACACTGTTTTACAATATCATATTCCATATGATCCAAAAATTCTTCCTCTTCTTCATCATTATCAACGTCGCGGTACTTGGTCCGTAAAAACTAAGAATACAATTTTGATGATTTATATCAAACTCTAAACTATTACTTGTCTTTGAAGCCTGAACACTATTCCTAAACATTAATTTCCTTAATGCATGACAAAACTGATTAACATTAGGTTATTATTATGACCGCCCTTTGATCGAATGCACGAGAAAAGTAATTCAAGGTGTTCTAGAGAAAATTTGTAACTTAAAATGTATTTGAACCCTAGCTCATTTAGTAATTTTGTACTCAAAATGCCAATCGAGTTAATGTTAGTAAGAAATCCTACACAAAAGTCTTTCTGACAGGTTTTAAAATATCTACACCCTCAATTTTTAATTTACTTAAATAATCATAGCTGGTTGATAGCACCATTTTACTGTAGTCAATATTACTTTTTTTATAGGTTCTTTAAAGTGTTTACTAAAGGGATCCCTTGTATTAAAATAGTCAAACAGTCTATCCATTATTCGAATGAAGTTAATTGTCTCCTCACAGCCCTTGAAATCAGGATGTTTACTGTCAAGTACAAATTGTAAAGGCAACACTACTACTTAATGTTTGTGCAGCTATCTTCACATTCATTATTTTATTTTTGTAGAAAACGTGTGTGTGTGAAAGTTTATTTGCAAACTTTAAACCCTCTTTAGTTTGTAGAGATAACAGAATTTCTATGTATTTAAACTATTTTTTTCCCATTACCGGATTCAATTATCTTTTTATCAGCAAGTGTGTTTCTACATAGCTTCAACATATGGCAAGCGTCTAACATGGCACAAATGTTATGACCAATATCTTTAATACTAAAAAAAGGTTTTTCAGGAAATTTACAGCCAAGTTTTCCATTGCTGCAATATTTGTGGTCGTGCCATCAAATGTTACATTTTGTACACTGACGCCAACTTTTTTTAACTTTATAACCGCCATTTTAATTAGCTGCGAGAGTACATTAAAACCTATTGAATTAATAAAAAAATCCCACTGCACACTTAAAATTACCTTTCAAAGAAACGATTTGAAAAACTAAAGCCTCTGTTGCAAGTGACTCATGGTCATCTATTTTTATACCACATCTATATATCCTATATGCTTACCTTCTTTTGGATCATATATTAGCTGTTTTCTAATGCTCATGGCATCAGATACTAGGTTAACGTTTTGTAAATAACTTTTAATGCTAACATTTTTTAAATAAGAAAACACTTCTTCTATAAAGCCAGGTGAGCAGTTGAAATTGCCAACCCATTTTCTTAATGTGGATGGCTTTGGCAAAGACAGCTGATTATTCCTCAAAAAATTATATGCTTTAGGCGAATAAAAGTATAACGTAAGGGCAAAATCTTTCATTTGGTCCGTATATACCTGGTTGAATTTACTCTTAAACTTATATTTTAGATTACTTAATATTAAATATAAAGGAAAACCTGAAAAATTATTCTCTAAGAGTTCCAACAGTCTATCAGGTGCATTCGTCTTTTCCTTTAGGATCGATATTATGTCAATCATATTCTTGATTTTCTTGTCTCTTCTTCTTATACGTTGTTGCAAAATTTTAACTTTTCTACGTAGGATGTTTTTAGTTGGTGATTGTGGTGCCTGTAACCAATATATGTTACATTACGTACTAATTTTATACACTACATTAATAGACTAGATTATAATACATTTCTTAGATGTAGAAAATTAATAAATTGTCTTACAATTTTTTGTTGCTGTTGAATATGAGGGACTGTATGTATATTCGAAGTTGATGATGATGCCTCAAGATTGCCATCAACTTCGACAGATGGGGTTGATTCCTGTTGAACTTCATTCTTTCCAGTATTCTAAAATGGAATGTACACTTTTAAATAGAAATTACTTCAGTATTTGGGTTGAAATTGAGTACCCTTAAATTTTTAAAGAAATTTTTATGTTTTAAATTGATAGAATTCAGTTTTTACTTCATATATTTCTTAAGATTGATAAAATAGTTTAAAAACCCCAAAGGCTCACAAAACAAGATACTTTATCACTACACTCTCTTTTTCTATTAATTTTGACCATTTCCAAATAAGTAACCAAAACGGACTTCAAAGATTAAAAATTTTCTGTATGACCCCTTTTTAAAAAAATGAAAAGTTTAGTTATGAACTTAACTGGCTTTAATATTTTTATATAAACAGAAAGATGTACCTCAAATTTCTTAATAAGCCTTCTACGTTTAGGTTGCTTTGTCTGCAAATGATGTGGGAAATCAAATAAAGTAGGGACTGCATCCTTTTTTAATTTTCTGATTATACCTCCGACTTCAAACGCACTGTCTTCGAAATGCTTACTACAAAGTCTGGACTGTGCCGATGGTGTAAAGCCGTTTCTCTTCGTAGCAATTATCCACCTGCTTCGGAGTTCTGGACTTTTTGGAAACCTGCATTAAATTAAAAAATGAAATTTTTTTACATAAATGCTCAATTTTCAAAAATATCATTTTTTGCTATTAAAATTGGAAAATAACTCTACAATATTAGGCATACGGTAATTTTTCTTTCCAATTTTCAACACAATAAAAGAGCCTCAATGTGAAAAGTAGACTTGACAAAAATAAATTACTATTTTAGTTTTAATAATTTCAGAAAAAAACATTAATTTAATCAGAGTAGACTAGCAGTATGAGATCAATAAATAAATCAATACTATTTAAAGTACAGTGATTAAAATACCTTTGTTATGTAAGTCATAATGTTGTTGATAAAAGTTTTACTTACGTGTGAAATGACAGGCCGCAGTTTTTAACAGCATAGTTTTTACAGTTGTACGCTACACAATACGTTGGCATCTTGCTAACTTCAAATTATAAGTTGTACTTTATAGACATCCACAACCTTCCAACAATCATGCGTCTACGAAAACACGGAATGCAAACAGCGTGTAAGTAGACGAGACTGCACTGGAAGTACACTACAGAGTGGTGGGGGGAACGTGTCACACCCGGACCGAGTTTCGCGCCTTGCCTGCATTAGGGCGGGCAATCCAGTAGTATATATACATCTATGGATGTGGGTCGTCCAAGGATGGGATGGATGCCGGAACACGTTTATGTAAACTAATCCTTGAAGAGGAGAAGTAGAAGAAGAAGAAGATTGAGTTGTTGAAAAACAATCAGACATATCCCATCCTTTTCCATTTCTATTATTTACCCTACCATTAAGATTGCGCCCTGCCCTAAGGGAGAATTAAGGGAGCCCTGCGGATCCATATCGCCGCTCCTGAAGTATGGAAATTTCGTAGCATATAAACGTTTAATTGTCATCATCTTTGTAAGCTAAAGTCTAGATACTAAATACTATATACTTTGGCTAGATACTAGAACCAAGCAGAAAATTAGGAATCGCATTTGCATGGAAAACTCATGTTTGAGAATGTTAGACTCTTAAAACTAGCGCACCATAGCTTACCATGGAATTTTCATAGCATACGTCTTTTTTATTCGTTTAAGTCGTAATAATTTTTACGAATAATTATTAGAATCGTAGTAGCAAATTTTAAGTCTCTTTGCTTGAATATTTACGCGTGTTTGTGAGATTTATAAACAAACTAGCAAACCACTGCATGAAGAGAATCTCCTAGCATAAGAACATCAACAGTCACTTTTATGTTTAAGTCATGCTAATTTACTCTTAATGACTAAACACTAGACTACGAGCGGCAAATTTGGAATCTCGTTACATGTAAATTTACTCGTGGTTGAGAACGTTACAAACCCTTAAAGTAAGCGCACCAGAGCATTCCATTGTATTTCATACAATCGTAATTTTTTAGCCTTAAGTTGTGCTAACTTACTCTATCGGCTAAATACTAGATTCCGAGCAGAAAGTTTGGAAATTTATCCGTAATCAAGAAAGTTACAGATCCTAAAGTTTGGCGCACCAGAGCCTGTATGGAATTTCTACAGCGCATGAACAGTCAACTATCGTCTTTTTTTTAACTCAAGTTATGCTTAATGTGGTACGAAGGCTTACACGGCTGGAGTCATTTTGATTAAAATTACTTCCCGGGCTGTTTGGCTGTGGTCCAAAGTTTATAACAAAACCAGACGTTTCAGCATTGCCACCGACTGCCATCTTCAGTGGAAACGAGAAAACGCTAACATGAGATGATATACTCTGTGGTCCTAACGTATATCATCTCACGTTAGCGCTTACTCATTCCCACTGAAGATGGCAGTCGGTGGTACTGCCGAAATGTCTGGTTTTGTCATAAACTTTGGACCACGGCCAAACAGCCCGAGAAGTAATTTATCAAGTTATGCTTATTACTTTTCATAACTAAATACTAGACCACGAGCGGCCAATTTATAATTTTGTTACGTGAAGAGTTTCCCGTATTATTGGAAAATGTTGGGTCTTCGAATTAGCGTATCACTCCATTTTTTACTTCCATGTTCCATAAGGAAATGGAAGTATGGTCATGGCGAAAAAAATCGTGTTCGAGATAACGGCTGATTCTGATTGTACTACCCTCAAAACATGAAGAAAAGTCATTTTCCGAAAAGTGTCTGTGTGTGTGTCTGTCTGTCTATCTGTGTGTAGAATTTTTTCTATGGAAAACGATAACAGCCGCAAATTCAAACAGAAACAAATAATTTTTTGCATATAGCCCTGAATTGTAGAGGACTCAAGGTCTTTTGATTTAGGTGAAGATCGGTTAAGAGAAAGGGGTAGTTTACCAGAAACGTTTTATGTTTTAACAAGGGTAATTTTTTCTATGAAGAACGATAACTGCCGTAAAATCAAACAGAATCAAATAATGTTTTGCATACATTTCTGAATTGTAAAGGACTCAAGGTCTGTTGATTTTGGTGAAGATCGTTTAAGGGAAAGGGATAGTTTACCTGCAACATTTTATGTTTTAACAAGAGTAATTTTTTCATGACGAACGATAACTGCCGTAAATTCAAACAGAATCAAATAATTTTTTATATATGTGCCTGAGTTGTAGAGCACTCAAGGCCTGTTAATTTAGGTGTAGATCGGTTACAGGGAAAGGGTAGTTTACCTGCAACGTTTTATGTTTTAACAAGAGTAAAGTACTTAATTTTGATAAATAAAGTATCCTGATAAGAAGATCATAATAATCCACTGTAGAAACGTAGATGAAATATCTATAAATGAAGAGGCTAGTTGGACGGGGTGGGGGTAATTTTCTATAAATAAAAATGATAGTTGAAGAGGGAGGGGATCATTTTTTTTATGTCATGTGTACTACGTTATCAGCAACAAAGAAGTAGTTTGTTGTTAGAATTCCTTCCTGGGCTGTTTGGGCTTGATCCAATGTTTTCTACAAAACCAGACGTTTCGGCAGTGCTACCGACTGCCAACATCAGTAAAAATTGAGTGCACTATCGTGAGGTGGTATACATTAGTGATCACAGTACTGTGGTTAAGGCTGAAGAAAGAAGTAGTTTCTGTGGAAATAGTTCATTTCGAAAAGTATTTTAAATATAAATCTTAGAACATGGAAGTCATGTATGGTTCTCCATACCGATATTTTCTTTCATCACACTGTTTTGTTTTTTCTTTTTTAATTATTTATTGTCGAGATAAATGATTTGGTGGGAGGGATGACCATTATTTACAGTTAAAAAGCAGTAGGCGTAAATTTTGTATCGGATTACTTGCCCTTCCGTTTCTTATGTATTTTTCGTTTCACGAACTGGTGTTCCGCTAACTTCATGTAAATCAGCGCCCACACAATTTTTTGTAAAAATTTTGGACACGACAAAAAACAGCTTTTACGACTACATTTACGACTAAAGAGCGGAAAATTTACAGTTTCTAAATTCCAAAATTGGCGCCCATAGAAAAATAATCGCATAATGGTAACCACTGCGCCGGGCGGATAGACTATCAATCTATCTAAACCGTCATATATATCACCTGTTTGCTCAAACCTAGGCACAGAGGACTATATTCTAAACAATCGGAAACTGTTTAATTGTTGGAATTATAGAATAGGTTGTAACGTAAAGCGGTAAATTTATTTTATAACAGTAACAATTCCTCGAGACCTAGAGGTAGACCGAGGAAGAGGTGGGAAGATGGCGTTGCAGAGGACGCGAGAGACATGGGGATAAGAAACTGGAGGAGGGTTGCAGTGGATAGAGTGGATTGGAGGCGGAGATTGGTGGAGGCCAGGGCCCGACTTGGGCTGTAGCGCCATAGGAGAGAGAGAGAGAGAGAGAACAATTAACTTTGTTTTATTTTCGTGTATAATCTGGTTTCATAATTTTTTTTACGCAATGAAAAGAAAGTGTTTACTGACAAAAGATAAAACGAATTTAGGATATCCACCATTCACACTGATCAGAAGTGGTCGTTTTATCACCACAAACAGCGAACCACGTGCAGAATTGTTAGTCATCCACGAGAACGCTTTTCATAATTATAGTAAAAATTTGTTACCTCTTACATCTCCTTGTACCCCACGATGATGGCATATTGAGCCATCTATTTTATGTTTTACGTGTTTTCTTTTCTCTTCAATATCTTGACCTGTTTCAGTGAGCCTCTCTTTTTGTGGCGCTTCCCTGATTATGTCCTCGTATCCGATTCTGAGACTCCCACAGAGTCTTCTTCCTTGCAGTCCAAATTTTATAAACGGACACACTGGGCACGTGCTCAGGGACGCAAAAGGCTGGGGGGGGGCAACGTCCGTGCAAGGAAACAAATGAGGGAAAATGAAAAACGTTCTTAACTTAAAAAATAACAGTTAAAAATAAAAAAACTTACAAAAAATAAGTATGAAAGACGCGAGTGAATAGTAATTTGATTTAATTTGTGTAATTTGATTCATGATTTTGGTAGAACCAATACCAGAGAGAAGCCCATTTTATAAGATATTAAGTTAAACAGTATCAACTGATGTGGTGATAAAGATATGTAACAAATTATATATATATATATATATATATATATAAAGTGATAAGTTGGAAATAGTTTGAAATGCAAGTTTTTAGAAAAAGGTTGGAAGGGAGGTTCGTGATACAGTAAAAAATTAAGTTTATATTCTGCCTATCATTACGTGAACGATACAGGTTTTTACGAATACCGGGGGGCCAGTCCGGACACGGCGGGTCTATAGGTGGCGGATACTGGTAAGGCTCTCCGAATAATCGTTAAGGGACAAATCCCTCCCGAAACAAAACTGGTATGCCATTGTTGTTATTTGCTTTTGGACGTCTTGGTTTGGAACGACATATTAGGGAATAGCCTGGAGTCAGAAGCCTTGGGCAATAAGTCTTCGTGACTTGGGAGCCTGAGAGGTGGTGGTGGGTCCTGTGGGGCTTCGGTCCCAACCATCTGTTGTCATTTCCTGTTGTTATTGTAAGGGCTGTAAGGTCCGTAGGGGGGGGGCTTGCTCTCAGTGTCCCCAGGGCGTACGTTGTTGATGTCAAACGCGGGCCGCTTCCTTGACATGTATACCATGCGTTTTTCTAGGGTACCTTGTCTTATTCACGCTGATTAACTTCCGAATAGCGTTTCCAGTAGTCTCAATTCTAGTTCTATGGGTGTAAATATAGTCTTATTTAGATACAGTTTTGCTTGGTTCCTCTTTCCACATAAATGTGTTTTATATTAGAAGTATGTACCGGGCTGTTTGGCTGTGGTCCAGGGTTTACAAACAAACCAAACGTTTCAGCAGCACCACTGGCTGCCATCTTCAGTGGAATTCGAGTCTACCTGAACGCGGAATGTCAAACGTCAGCCCCACAGTACTGTGGGGCTGACGTTTGACACCCCGCGTTCAGCCTTCACCACAGTACTGTGGGGCTGGCGTTTGACACCCCACGTTCAGGTAGACTCGAATTCCACTGAAGATGGCAGCCAGTGGTGCTGCTGAAACGTTTGGTTTGTTTGTAAACCCTGGACCACGGCGAAACAGCCCAGTATAATACTTCTAATAGGCCTATAACTGACACCGACCGTGAAAGCCTTAGAACAATATTAAATGTGTTTTATATTTGACAGTGACAAAACCTGAAAATTTTTAATCTAGGTGTTCTGAACGTTACGCACAACACGATTGTAATTTTTCTAATTAAGAATGGTTACCTGCCCAGGCTGGTGTTAAATACATATAGCCTACTAAGCTGATAGCTACACAATGACACTGCTCGAACCTCTTATAAACGGCGTTGGTGATAGCGGCATATACGTATACTTTGAATTATATAATAAACGGAAAGGTCAAATAACCATAGCATTACTGTACATGGAGAAACGTGTTATAGGAATTCCACTCGCTGGCCTTTTGTACGGTACAGTAAATATAGGTCTACATTACCTTCTCCCTCTACACACGTGTTTATCTCCAGATGTCATATCATTTATTTATATCTGCCTTCATCAATAAATCCAGTCGTATCCAGCTACTTCTTTCTGTCCGGTATGATTTAATATTTTTCATACGTTATTGTCTTTGTTTCTACAACCTTTTTTTTCTGTTTTACAAACACGCGCGAGCCTGCTGCCCGTCACAGGCTTTTAAAGAGGATATAAACGTCTTTGCAAAATAAATGCTGGTGATTCCTTGAACTAGTCTATATAAAGCGCTTCGAAGAATTTTCGTATAGCAGTTGTGTATATTTCATGAGAAGTTGTATATACATTCTAAATTATAGTGCAGTGAAGAAGCCTCTTAGATACACTACAAACTCGTTTATCCGAATTTGATGGGACCGCGCCTGTTTTGGATAAACGAAATGTCGGATAAACCAAATCTTCTATTTAAATAATAATACATATGTAAGTACAGTAACTTTATTTAATAATAATAATTTAAAAGTTACAGTGAACATGACACAATAAACTATAAAACGGCACCGCACTGTAAATTACAGTTTCTACAGTACTGGAACAGTCCTATTGCTTGTTCGTACAGTAATCAATCATAGTTTTTTGCCTAAGCTTTGAAGCTCGTTTACTGGCTGCCCGATCTTAAAGTCGTTTAATTGTTAGAAGTTCTGCAGGGGAAGTTTCGTCTTGTCGCTCCAAATACGACAGTAGCTCTTCAAACATTGATGTTGCCTCTGTGTGGTTGACATCATCGTCAGAGCTTTTGTCCTCGCCGGGCTGTTGTGAACATTGTGTAACAGTTTCGTCATCGGATAACAGCTGATAAGTTTCTGTTCTTTGCGATTGCCAGACCGCTGTTTTTTATTACCGTACAGTTTATATAGTAGTCGTATTACGGTTGTTTATTAACATAGGGTTGTTTTATGTGAACTGTTGTTATTGTGTCACCTGTGGAAGGAAAGCAGAAACAGAAATGTGTACTGTTATAATACATAACAGTATACAGTACTTTATGATTACAATGTATGAACATAATACTTTATGTTCGAAAATCCGAACAAATCGATAATTCGCAGTACCCCTTATCCCAAAAAGTTCTGATTATTGACTTTCTACTTTATATTACGTGGAATCGCTTGTCTACGCTATTATATATAGATTATAGCGACAGGAAAATGCTTTTGTGTATTTTTAAAATTTACTAAAAATTCGTTCGGATAAACGCGATTCGGATAAACGAGTTTTTAGTGTACGCACCAGTATCTGATGATAATGCCATGAGTAATTAAAACGCATACAACCTGTATCAGAAGATTTTCGTAACGAGACAAAACATCTTTTGGTTCCACAACCCTGTACCACTTTACTTATAGGCCATTACTATTCGCTTTTAGGATAGGCCTAAAAATCGTCAGTAGTATGGAGCACAGTCAGTATCACTCCCTGTTTTGCTGTATGCAGATGATGTGGTTACATTACAAAATAATGAAGCAGACTCACAACGCTCTGTGTACAGACTACATAAATTGGGACGACAATACTACAACCCAAAGATATCTACCAACAAAAATGTTATGGCTCACTACGGAAAATTTTCAGTACGCTCAAAGATCATTATTGAGGATAAAGTATTGGAAAAGGCCTCAAATTTTAACTATTTAGGATGTAATATAAGTTTTGACGTTGAAAAATATACACAAAGTAAAGTCAACAGATTTCAACACATATGTGGAACTATAAATAGAACACTGAAAAATAAAACGAGACGCGAGACAAATTTAAAATTCTACAAAACAATAGCTGTTTCAGTGCTATTGTATGGCAGTGAATCCTATTATATTACAAAACATAGAAATAAAAGCAACTACAATCAGAAGAGTTGAGATTTTTAAGAAGGGTTAAAGGATGCACACGAAGGGATCATATAAGAAATCAAGTTGAAGAAAACAGGGGAAAATAGAGACATCATTTAAGTTGCATGGCTGAAGATAGAATACCAATAATTGTAAACAAGAAGAAGCCTTCTGGAAGAAAGGACGTAGGAAGACCAAGAAAAAATGGATGTGATAATGTGGAGTTGAAATTAGCCACATTGCCTAATCCCTGAAGTGTAGAAGAAGAAGTATCACTCCCATGGCCGTCGTAAATCGCGTTACTTTTTCTGTTATTACAGAAAAAAAATACTTTATCATCAATAGCGATACAGGTTTCATTGGCGTACGATCAAAGCCGATGTAAAAGTAATAACGTTAACGAGCGTTATTCTCATCAGAACTTCGTGGTATCGATTTTATCCCACTATTCAGTCATCGATTAGTTGCGTAAACGAAGAGCAGAATCGAAAGCGATTCTCCGGTGAAAAGGTGGCCCTTACGTTTCTGTTTATCTTATTAAACACATAAGATAAGAACGAACAAGAGCAAGTAATTACTTTGCTCTGGCTGTACAGATGCACAGTGACCGATTCCTCGTGTAACAAAAAGTCGCGTGGACAAAAGGAAACTTTAGTGCCTCCGCAAAGACTCAGTCGTTGTGTGCATAAAAACTTTTTGTTCAAACCACAGCAAAAACAATTTCATTACCGTAGTTGATGATTAGAAATTTTCAAGACAGCTCTTCTCGCGAAATTTTTAGTTTGAACAGCTACGAAACTTAACAAATATTACATCCGACAGGATTAACGATCACATATAAGTAGGCCTACACATTAGAATTGAAAACAGAATTAAAAAAAAGAAACATTAATCCACTTTTATATTTCAGTTACATGCCATTTACAACGCGCATTCACAGGATCCCAACAATCGGGGGGGGGGGGGCTATTTTTCGGGTTTATTAATTTAGAAAATCGTTTCTTCTTCTTCTTCTTATAAACCTGTTCCGCCACCCATTTCTTCCTCGGACGACCAATGGCTTTATAGTTCAGTGCCGCTTTCGGCAATCGATCCTCTGTCATCATTTGCAAATGATCCCACCATTGTCTTCTGTAAACTGAAATAATTTCATTTATGTCCTTTACTTCGAGTTCTGCTCTGATATCTTCATTCCTTATTCTATCTTGCAATGTATAATTTAAAGTGTTTTGAAGAAACTGCATTTCGGAACTCTGAATCTTGCCGCTTTCCTTTTTTGTCATGACTTTTCTTCATGACTTTTCTTCCTCACTCGCGTAAATCAACGTGGGTATTGCAATTGTCTTATAAAATTCGAACAGAAAAATCGTTTCTGTTCACCAAAATAATTCTTTCCACCCTTGGTGTCTTAGTTTGAGACAAACCAACCGGATTCACCGTTACACAAAGTATCGGAAATTTCATTTAATATTTAACGAGTGTAATAATATGCCTAAGTGACAAAGAAGCTGTAAGGAGAACACGAAAATTAGAGGCTAACTTTGAACTTAGGCTAAACAGTACTCTGGAGAGTAAGAAACACGAAATCTGTATTGACAATGGAAAGGGAAGAAATAATACTGAAGATATAAAAGAATGTGTAGGCTGTCTAGTTTCGATAAGTCCATCCATGAGTGTTTGTGGAATATAAATGGATAATGGATGACTGTACAGCCATGATCATCCCTGAATCGCTGCCTGGATCCCTATGGAGGCGGCTTGCCAATCCAGAGTCTGTTATATGCACAATCAGACAAGTGGAATCAGTTCGAGTCGTCTCTCCTCGGGCTCGGGCTCGTACAGCCGAATCTCTCCTCTCACACCAGCTCATCTACTGCGGGTGAATCCTTGAGGCAGGATCGGAGCTGCGCCCTCCCGGCGTAGAGTCAGACTGGAACAATTCACGATATCCTCTCCTACAAAGTGGAACCGCAACCTAACTTCTTGTACCGAAGAAACGACCGTGCTGAATCGTTCGAACCTGGCATTCATCGGACTCCGACCCGGACAACGCAAACAAACCAGGGCGCAAGACGCCCCGCGCAACTTCGTCTGCCTGTTAGAAATAGATGAATGCGTGAAACAAGGACGGAACTCGATAATACTCTAAACACAAATTTACGGGTCAAGAACACCGTCATAAGAGCCAAAAGGAGGAAGTGTATCCAATTTTAGACGTAGACCTATATGGATCGGAAATTTCGTAACTCTGAGCGACTTGAAAACAAGCTGCTAGTAATCATCATCATCATCTTCAAGGATTAAACAAAGGATAGTTTGGTTCGGTCTTAAACAGGCAAAGATTAGAGCTGGTCACTCCAACGCTTCCTCTGATGTCCCACACCACTCCGTCCAACCAATCGGCAAAGATGTTCCACCAATTCAGCGGATACTGAGCAGTCCTGTCGAGTATACTCATAATATTTACTTCCTGCCGTATATCTGTGTTTCTTCTATTATCGTGGTGAGTAGGCTACACTCTCCCACGTGCCTGAGAAATCTCATTTCAGCCGCTTGGATGCGATTGACCAGATATGAGAAAGATGGGCATTAGGAACTGGAGACTGAAGGCAATGGACAGAGATGAGTGGAGACGGGTCGTAGCGGAAGCCAAGGCTCACCATGGGCTGTAGTGCTGGAGAGTAGTAGTAGTAGTAGTAGTGGATGCGATTGACCCGGCCTTTCGTTAAAGTCCAGTTCTCAGACCCATAAAGAAGTGTGGGAAGGGCCATCACCTCGTAGAATTTTAGGCGTATTCCTTTACTTGCTGTCTTAAGAATTTGCCTAATGGTCCCGCACATAAGGCTGAACTCATGCAACTTATTCACAACGTCGTTGCTTGCATTATAAGACACACTGTAGCCCAGGTATTCAAAATTGCTAACTTGTTCCAGGACAGTACCATCTATAACAATTTTTGCCCGTACGGGATGAGTTCCACGAAAAGCCATCACCTGCTGCCAGTAATGGAACTGGAATTCATGGGAAGAGCTGTATCTAACAATTGTTATTTGTGAAAGAGAATGAGCGGGAGGAGGGAGAAGTGAGGGACATAGGAATATTATAAGGTGGTTCAAGATATAAATGAAAACATAGAATAAGACGTTCTTATAATCCAAACACATATTCAAAGGATAGAAAATGATTTTTACAAAAATCATTGAACGCAGTCAAGCAGGGGCGGGACCTAGCAAGCATTTGGAGGGGGATATGAAAAGTTAAATCATCCTTTAATGGCCTAAAGTATAAATGATATGAATGAGTGAAGATAAAGTTACAATGTGTTAATATCAACACAATAAATTTATTAACCTAATAGAATCATATCTGTATTTATCAGTCCATTGTTCTTTTAATAACGTTCACTTATTGTTTAAAATACACACTACTCATTTAAGTTACGTATCTAACAAAAATTAACGTGAAGGTAAGGTACAGTTACAATTTAAAGTAATTTTAGGGTAAAACCGTGGACCTACATAACGCGATATGAATTTTGTATTTTACAGTCAGAAAACCATTCTACAATCACAATTCGTTTGAAATGACATTTGGGGACTTTCCACCATCCTCAGTGTGGAACCACGCCTGGGGTAAAGAGAGAAGAAAGCGAAGCAGATAGAGAACCCAATGGAATGACAGAATATAGAAAACAGTTATGCAGTGGGCCTATTTTTTGTCTCCTGAGAGATGATAGAACTGAGATCATAGGAAGAAGACGTTATACAACCGAAGTAACGGATAGCAAACAAGAGGAAGGGAGAAGAACATGATAAAGAAGACGTGTTTAAAATATTTTGTGTGGTATAATTTAACACTGTAAATTCGTTTCCTCCGAAACATAATCGTACCACCAAGCCCACAGTAGAATAACTCATATAGGCTAAATGTAGTATGAAAGCGTAAATGTCTTAAAGGAACCATAGTCTTAAAGAAACCCTACTAAAACATACCGTCAGAAACAATGTAACGTTATTCTGGATCGAGGGGGGTACAAGACATGTATTCTAATTCTAAATTCACGTTCGACCTCCGACATCGATTACCATACGTACCTTCACGCCCACACTGCCGGCTTTATAGGGCAATTTCGAAAGTGAAAATTACAAAAATATTTAAATTGAACTTTGTGTGCGTAAATTACTGCCAACGTCACATCGGCAGAAACCGCCCATAAACGCACCTTGTCATTAGGTCTCGGTTCGTTGACGTCAGGAAACGCTTGCCAAAACATTCATTCCAGACGCGAGTTTTGTTGATAAAACCAACATATTAATGTTCATATATTCTAGTAATGCCCGTTGTAACCTACGAAAATATAAATGTTCTTTATAACACAGGGTCATTATAACGTAGGTTCCTTGATCCGTAAATTATCAGTCGCGGGACAACATACAGACCTGCTGCAATCAAAAGATGTTCTGTTTGCTGATAGCTTTAGATCTCTTACTATATGTCTCGTAAAACAGTCTGATTTTTCCTATATTTTTTGTTGTGGTCGATTACTTGTCTTATTTTCAAGACAATAAAAATCGGTATGGAGAACCATATATGACCTCCAAGTTCTAAGATTTTTATTAAAAATTTGTTAATATAAATTGAAAATTTTGACAAGTTTGACAAATTGAAATGAAATATTTCCATAGAAACTACGTCTTTGTTGCCGATAATGGAGTACACATAAAAAACGGTATGGAGAACCATAAATGGCTTCCATGTTTTAATTAAATATAAAATTATTTTTAATATGTACACTCAGAACGAAACCAAGTAGGCCATATCAGCATGCTTTTAGTAAAAACGCTGTCAAAGACAATCAATATACAAATTGTACCTAGTAGTCTATTAATATATTTCATTTTTAAAATAAAGAATTAATTTGATTAAATTATTTTTACTTCCATGTTCCATAAGGAAATGGAAGTATGCTGATGACGAACAAAATCGTGTTCCAGATAACGGCTGATTCTGATAGTACTACCATCAAAACATGAAGAAAAGTCAATTTTCGAAAAGTGTCTGTGTGTCTGTGTGTAAATTTTACTTCCATGTTCCATAAGCAAATGGAAGTATGGTCGTGGCGAAAAAAATCGTGTTGGAGATAACGGCTGCTTCTGATTGTACTACCCTCAAAACATGAAGAAACGTCATTTTTCAAAAAAGTATCTGTGTGTGTGTGTGTGTGTGTGTGTGTGTGTCTGTGTGTCAGTGTGTCTGTGTGTAGAATTTTCTATGGCAAACGATAACAGCCACAAATTCACACAAAATCAAATATATTTTTCACACATCCCTGACATGTAGAGGACTCAAGGCCTATTGATTTTGGTGAAGATCGGTTAAGGGAAAGGGGTAGTTTACCTGCAACGTTTTATGTTTTAACAAGGGTAATTTTTTTTTTTTGACGAACAATAACTGCCGCACATTCAAATAGAATCAAAAAATGTTTTGCATACATCCCTGAATTGTAGGGGACTCAAGCTCTATTGATTTTGGTGAAGATCGGTTAAGAGAAAGGGGTAGTTTTTTTAACAAGTGTAATTTTACTTCCATGTTCCATAAGGAAATGGAAGTATGTTCATGGCGAAAACAATCGTGTAGGCATACGAGATAACGGCTGATTCTGATTGTACTACCATCAAAACATGAAGAAAAGTCATTTTTCGAAAAGTGTCTGTGTGTCTATCTGTCTGTCTGTCTATGTGTAGATTTTTTTTATTGCAAACGATAACAGCCG
The DNA here is from genome assembly GCA_034769895.1 of Magicicada septendecula. Classification (NCBI taxonomy): domain Eukaryota; kingdom Metazoa; phylum Arthropoda; class Insecta; order Hemiptera; family Cicadidae; genus Magicicada; species Magicicada septendecula. The sequence continues at coordinate 93,643,071 of CM068369.1, read as the reverse complement.
CAAATTCAAAGAGAATCACATAATTTTTTCCATACAGCTCTGAATTGTAAAGTACTCAAGACCTATTTGTTTTGGTGAAGATCGGTTAAGGGTAAGGGGTAGTTACCTGCAACGTTTTATGTTTTAAAAAGGGTAATTTTTTCTATGCCGAACGATAACTGCCGTACATTCAAACAGAATCAAATACTTTTTTGCATACATCCCTAAATTGTAGAAAACTCAATACATTTTGATTTTGGTGAAAATCGGTTAAGAGATAGGGGTAGTTTACCATCAACGTTTTATGTTTTAACAAGGTTAATTCTTTCTATGACGAACGATAACTGTCATAAAGTCAAACAAAATCAAATCATTTTTTGCATACATCACTACATTGTAGAGGACTCAAGGCTTGTTAATTTTGGTGAAGATCGGTTAAGGGAAAGAGGTTGTTTACCTGCAACATTTTATGTGTTAACAAGAGTAATTTTACTTCCATGTTCCATAAGGAAATGGAAGTATGGTGATGGCAAAAAAAATCGTGGTCGAGATTATTGCAGATTCTGATTGTACTACCCTCAAAACATGAAAAAAAGTCATTTTTCGAAAAGTGTCTGTCTGTCTATGTGTCTATCTCTCTGTAGAATTTTTTCTATGGCAAACGATAACACCGCAAATTCAAACAGAAAGAAACAATTTTTTGCATACAGCCCTTAATTGTAGAGTACTCAAGACCTATTGTTTTTGGTGAAGATCGGTTAAGGGAAAGGGTTAGTTTACCGGCAACGTTTTTTTTTTATCAAGGGTAATTTTTTTTCTATGGTAAAACGATAACACCCGCAAATTCAAACATAATCAAATAATATTTCTCACACAGAGCTCAATTGTAGAGTTCTCAAGACCTGTTGTTTTTGGTGAAGATCGGTTAAGGGAAAGGGGTAGTTTACCAGTAACGTTTTATGTTTTAACAAGAGTAATTTTTTTTTTACGAACGAAAACTGCCGCACATTCAAACAGAATCAAATAATGTTTTCCACGCATCCCTCAATTGTAAAGCACTGAAGGCCTATTGATTTTGGTGAAGATCGGTTAAGGGAAATGGGTAGTTTACCTGCCACCTTTAATCTCTTTAACAAGAGTAATTTTTCTTATGTTGAATGATACCTGCCGCACATTCAAAGAGAATCAAATAATTTTTTTGAATACGTTCCTGAATAGTTAAGTACTCAAGATCTGTTCATTTTGGTGAAGATCGGTTAAGGGAAAGGGGTAGTTTACCAGCAACAATTTATGTTGTAACAAGAGAAATATTTCCATGACGAACGAAAACTTCCGTAAATTCAAACAGAATCAAATAATTTTTTACACATGTACCTGAGTTGTAGAAGACTCAAGGCCTATTGATTTTGGTGAAGATAGGTTACGGGGAAAGGGCAGTTTACCAGAAACATTTTTTGTTGAAACAAGCGTAAAGTACTTAATTTTGATAAATAAAGTATCCTGATAAGATCTTAATAATCCACTGTAGAAACGTAGATGAAATATCTATAAATGAAGAGGCTAGTTGAACGGGGTGGGGGTAATATTCTATAAATGAAAATTGTAGTTGAAGGGGGAGGGGATAATTTTTATATGTGTACTACGTTATCGGCAACAAAGTAGTAGATTGTTGTTAAAATTCCTTCCTGGGCTGTTTGGCCGTAATCCAATGTTTTCTGCAAAACCAGACGTTCCGGCAGTGCTGTCGATTGCTATAATCAGTGGTATACGTTAGTGACCACAGTACTGTGGTTAAGGCTGAAGCAATAAGTGGAAAGAAGTAGTTTCTATAGAAACATTTCATTTCGTAAATGATTTTAAATATAAATCTTAGAACATGGAAGTCATGTATGGTTCTTCATACCGATATTTTACTCCCATGTTCCTTAAGGAAATGGAAGTATGGTGATGGCAAAAAAATCGTGTTAGAGATAATTGCAGATTCTGATTGTACTACACAAAAACATGAAAAAAAGTCATTTTTCGAAAAGTGTCAGTGTGTCTGTCTGTGTGTCTGTCTGTCTATAGGCAGCCTATACCACAGTACTGTGGGCCTGTACGTGAACACCCGACGTTCAGGATTTTTATTCCACTGATGATGGCAGCCATTGGAGCTGCCGAAACGTTTGGTTTGGTAATAAACCATGGACCTCGGCCAAACAGCCCGGATAACGTGAACCATAGAATCAAATAATGTTTTGCATACCGCCCTAAATTGTAGATTTCTCAAGACCTTTTTATTTTTGGTAATGATCGGTTAAGGGAAAGGGGTAGTTTACCTGCAACATTCTATGTTTTAACAAGGGTATTTTTTATGGCAAACAATAACAGCCGCAAATTCAAATAGAAACAAATAATGTTTTGCATACAGCCCTGAATTGTAGACTTCTCAAGACCTATTGTTTTTGGTGAAGATCGGTTAAGGGAAAGGGGTAGTTTACTTGCAACGTTTTATGTTTTAACAAGGGTATTTTTTATGGCAAACGATAACAGCCGCACATTCAAACATAATGAAATAATTTTTTGCATGCAACTCTGAATTGTAGAGTTCTCAAGACCTATTGCTTTGGTAAAGATCGGTTAAGGGAAAGGGGAAGTTTACCAGAAAGGTTTTTTGTTTTAACAAGGGTATTTTTATAGCAAACGATAACTGCCACACATTCAAACAGAATCAAATATTTTTTTTCATACGTTCCTCAATTGTAAAAGACTGAAGGCCTGTTGATTTTGGTGAAGATCGGTTAAGGGAAAGGGGTAGTTTACCTGCAACATTTTTTGTTGTAACAAGAGTAAAGTACTTGATTTTGATAAATAAAGTATCCTGATAAGAAGATCTTAACAATCCGCTGTAGAAACGTAGATGAAATATCTGTAATTGAAGAGGCTAGTTGAACGGGGTGGGGGTAATTTTCGATAAATGAAAATTATTCTTGAGGGGGAAGGGGATAATTTTTACTTCCATGTTCCATAAGGAAATAGATGTATGGTGATGGCAAAAAAATCGTATTCGAGATAATTGCAGATTCTGACTGTACTACCCTCAAAACATGAAAAAATATCGGTATAGAGAATCATACATGACTTCCATGTTCTAAGGTTTATATTTAAAATCATTTACGAAATGAAATGTTTCCATTGACACTACTTCTTTCCACTTATTGCTTCAGCCTTAACCACAGTACTGTGGTCACTAACGTATACCACCACACGTTATCGAACTCGATTTTCACTGATGATGGCAGTCGACGGCACTGCCGAAACGTCTGGTTTTGCAGAAAACTTTGGTCTACGGCCAAACAGGACGGGAAGGAATTTTAACAACAAAATACTTCTTTGTTGCCGATAACGTAGTACATATATAACAAAATCATCCCCTCCCCCTTCAACTATAATTTTCATTTATAGAAAATTACCTTCACCCCGTTCAACTAGCCTCTCCATTTATAGATATTTCATCTACATTTCTACAGTGGATTATTAAGATCTTCTTATCAGGATACTTTATTTATCAAAATTAAGTACTTTACTCTTGTTAAAACAAAAAATGTTTCAGGTAAACTACCCTTTCCCTAAACCGATCTTCAACAAACAATAGGTCTTGAGAACTCTACAATTCAGGGCTGTACGCAAAAAATTATTTGATTCTGTTTGAATTTGCGGCCCCTTCACCAAACCCAATACACCTACACCTTCCCTTTAACCGATCTTCACCAAAAACAATAGATCTTGAGAACACTACAATTTTGGGCTGTATGCAAAACATTATTTGATTCTGTTTGAATTTGCGGCTGTTATCGTTTGCCATAAAAAATACCCTTGTAGAACATAAAACGTAGCAGGTAAACTACCCCTTTCCCTTAACCGAACTTCACCAAAAACAAAAAGTCTTGAGAACTCAACAACTCAGGGCTGTATGCAAAATATTATTTGATTCTGTTTGATATTGCGGCTGTTATCGTTTTCCATAGAAAAAAATTTCCCTTGATTAAAAAAAAACCGTAGCTGGTAAACTACCCCTTTCCCTTAACCGATCTTCACCAAAAACAATAGGTCTTGGGAACTCAAATGTTGCTACATTCCTGAAGTTTTACGTGCTCATGGTCTGTTGGTTTTGGTGAAGATCAGTTAAAAGGAAGGGGTAGTTTACATGCAACATTTTATGTGATAACAAGAGTAATTAGTTCTATGACGAACGATAACTGCCGTAAATTGAAAGAGAATCAAATAATTTTTTCCATACCTTCCTGAATTGTAAAGGACTGAAGGTCTTTTAATTTTGGTGAAGAACGATTACGGGAAAGGGGTACTTTACCAGCAACATTTTATGTTGTAACAAGAGAAATGTTTTCATGACGAACGATAACTGCTGTAAATTCAAACAGAATCAAATAATTTTTTACATATGTGCCTGAATTGTAGAGTACTCAAGGCCTATTTATTTTGGTGAAGATCGGTAACGGGGAAAGGGTAGTTTACCAGAAACCTTTTTTGTTGTAACAAGAGTAAAGTACTTAATTTTGATAAATAAAGTATCCTGATAAGAAGATCTTAATAATCCACTGTAGAAACGTAGATAAAATATCTATAAATGAAGAGGCTAGTTGAACGGGGTGGGGGTAATTTTTTATAAATGAAAATTATAGTTGAAGAGGAGGGGATAATTTTTATTTATGTCATATGGCAACAAAGAAGTAGTTTGTTGTTAAAATTCCTTCCTGGGCTGTTTGGGCTTGATGGTTTCTACAACACCAGACTTTTCGGCAAATTGAGTGCAATATCGTGAGGTGGTATACGTTAGTGATCACAGTACTGTGGTTAAGGCTGAAAAAGAAGTAGTTTCTATGGAAATAGTTCATTTCGAAAAGTATTTTAAATATAAATCTTAGAACATGGAAGTCATGAATGGTTCTCCATACCGATATTTTTCTATGGCAAACGATAACAGCCGCAAATTCAAACTGAATCAAATAATTTTTTTCATACAGTCCTGAATTGTAGAGTACTCAAGACCTATTGTTTTTTGTGAAGATCGGTTAAGGGAAAGCGATAGTTTACCGGGAACGTTATTTTTTGTATCAAGGGTAATTTTTTTCCTATGGCAAACGATAACAGCCGCAAATTCAAACAGAATCAAATAATTTTTTCATACAGTCCTGAATTGTAGAGTTCTCAAGACATATTGTTTTTGGTGAAGATCGGTTAAGAGAAAGCGGTAGTTTACCTGCAACGTTTTATGTTTTAACAAGGATAATTTTTTCTATGACGAACGATAACTGCCGTACAGTCAAATATAATCAAATCATTTTTTGCATACGTCCGTAAATTGTAGAAGACTCAATTATGTCTGTAGAAGACTCAGTACTCAAAGGTCTTTTGATTTTGGTGAAGATCGGTTAAGAGAAAGGGGTAGTTTACCGGCAACGTTTTATGTTTTAACAAGAGTAAAGTACTTAATTTTGATAAATAAAGTCTCCTGATACCAAGATCATAATATTCCACTGAAGAAACGTAGATGAATGTCTATAAATGAAGAGGGTAGTTGAACGGGGTGGGGGTAATTTTCTATAAATGAAAATTATAGTTGAAGGGGGAGGGGGAATTTTTTATATGTATACTACGTTATCGGCAACAAAGAAGTAGTTTGTTGTTAAAATTCCTTCCCGGGCTGTTTGGCCGTAGTCCAATGTTTTCTGCAAAACCAGACGTTTCGGCAGTGCCATTGACTGCCATCATCAGTGAAAATCGAGTGCGATAACGTGAGGTGTTATACGTTAGTGACCACAGTACTGTGGTTAAGGCTAAAGCAATAAGTAGAAAGAAGTAGTTTCTATGGAAATATCTCATTTCGAAAATGATTTTAAATATAAATCTTAGAACATGGAAGTCATGTGTGCTTCTCCATACCGATATTTTATTTAAACATCGCAAAAAAAAACGAATACCGTTCAGAGTTTTTTTTCTGTGACTTTCTGGAATCCAATAAAATAGTTTTCAGAAGATAGGCTTTGGAATATGTATTTAAATACCGCCTGGCAACAAATCTATTTTATTTTTAACAATTACCATTGTTTGAAAAGGTTTAAATGAATTTTCAAGTACTTTACTCTTGTTAAAACGTAAAACATTGCAGGTAAACTACCCCTTCCCCTTAACCGATCTTTACTAAAATCAATAGGCCTTGAGTCCTCTACAAATCAGGTAGGTGTGCAAACAATTATTTGATTCTGTTTGAATTTGCGCCAGTTATCGTTTGCCATATACAATATTCTACATACAGACACTTTTCGAAATATCGGTATGTAGAACCATACATGACTTCCATGTTCTAAGATTTATATTTAAAATCATTTTCGAAATGAAATATTTCCATAGAAACTACTTCTTTCTACTTACTGCTTCAGCCTTAACCACAGTACTGTGGTCACTAACGTATACCACCTCACGTTATCGCACTCGATTTTCATTGATGATGGAAGTCGATGGCACTGCCAAAACGTCTGGTTTTGCAGAAAATATTGGACTAGGGTCACTCAGCCCGGGAAGGAATTTTAACAACAAACTACTTCTTTGTTGCCGATAACGTAGTACACATATAAATATCGATATGGAGAACTATACATGACTTCCATGTTCTAAGATTTATATTTAAAATCATTTTCGAAATGAAATATTTCCATACAAATTACTTCTTTCTACTTACTACGTCAGCCTTAACCACAGTACTGTGGTCACTAACGTATATCACCTCACGTTATCGCACTCGATTTTTACTGATGATGGAAGTCGATGGCACTGCCGAAACGTCTGGTTTTGCAGAACACATTGGACTACGATCCGGGATGGAATTTTAACAACAAAATACTTCTTTGTTGTCGATAAAGTAGTACATATACAAAAAATTATCCCCTCCCCCTTCAACTATAATTTTCATTTATAGAAAATTACCCCCACCCCGTTCAACCAGCCTCTCCATTTATAGATATTTCATCTACGTTTCTACAGTGGATTATTATGATATTCTTATCAGGATACTTTATTTATCAAAATTAAGTACTTTACTCTTGTTAAAACATAAAACGTTGCCGGTAAACTACCCCTATCTCTTAACCGATCTTCACCAAAATCAAAAGATCTTTGAGTACTGAGTCTTCTACAGACATAATTGAGTCTTCCACAATTTACGGACATATGTTCGTAACTACCCCTTTCCCTTAACCGATCTTCACCAATATCAACAGACCTTGAGTCTTTTAGCAAGTCAGGAACATATGCAAAAAATTATTTGATTCTGTTTGACTTTACGGCAGTTATCTTTCGTCAAAATAATTACCTTTGTTAAAACATAAAACGTTGCTGCTAAACTACTCCCTTCCCTGAACCGATCTTAACCAAAAACAATATGCCTTAAGTGCTCTACAATTCAGGGCTGTATACAAAAAATTGTTTGATTTTGTTTAAATTTGCGGCAGTTATCGTTCGTCATAGAAAAAATTACCCTTTTTAAAACATAAAACGTTGCTGGTAAACTACCCCTTTTCCTTAACCGATCTTCACCAAAAAGAATAAGTCTTGAGAACTCTACAGTTCAGGACTGTATGCAAAACATTATTTAATTCTATTTGAATTTGCAGCTGTTATCGTTTGCTAAAAAAAAAAATTCTACACATAGACACATAGACATATAGACACATAGACAGACAGACAGACACACAGACACTTTTCGAAAAATGACTTTTCTTCATGTTTTGAGGGTAGTACAATCAGAATCAGCCGTTATCTCGAACACGATTTTTTTCGCCATGACCATACTTCCATTTCCTTATGGAACATGGAAGTAAATTATTTCGAACATGATTTTTTCGCCATCGCCATACTTCCATTTCCTTACGGAACATGGAAGTAAAATCGGTATGGAGAACCATACATGACTTCCATATCCTAAAATATATATTTAAAATCGTTTAAATATTAATTAAATCAGTGGATGCTTGAATTCTGAAGAAATGACGTATCAGCTAAAATGGTACCCTCATGTCAGGTAGGTGAAGACTATCCTCAACCTTCGTGAGGAAGGACTGTACTTTTGGACAAAATGTTTGTAGGTCGAACGAAGAGCTGGCCAAAGGGAGCTGCGATCTGATTCCTGTAATGAAATTGAGCTCTCGCTGCGAGTTATCGGCTGAGGGTGAATGATGTCTATAGTGTTATCAAAGTCTTTCCTGTCAATACTATACTGGTCATTTTTCTTTTTTAAAATCGTGTATTTGTTTCTTTTTTTCCATTCGTCTTCTGATTTCCTGAACGACGATTCTGTTCACCCGTATAATTATAAATTTCTTAGCAAAACATTTCTTCCTTAATACGTTTGCGTCTTCTGTTTACTCCCACCATTCTGATCCATGTCATAACGCTATATTCCACACAGGCTAGTAAATAACTAGCCATCAGAGAGGTCAAAATACTTTTCCAGGAGGGCCAAACAATTTTCCAGAGGAGAAAAATATTTATATATTTTTCATACATACACACATGCACATATTAGTTTGTAATTCTTATATTATAATAGAAATAAATACAAAGATTGTATTAATTTATTAAAACATTGATTGCTTCAAAACATGCATAAAATTAATGGCTTGTAAAAGTTAATGTTTGATCTCCATTAAATAGTGCTCATTTCCGAAGTTTTAAAATTATGATGTCCGTAATCAAAACATCAGAGCAGGTTTTAGTCTGTATGGGGGTACACCGTGGACAACAATTTTCAACATTCCCTATGGAGCGTTGCTTAGAGTAAAGCTGCGAATCTACAGCGTACGTTTCACAGATCAAACACGCGGAAAAGAAGGAGCGCTCCCAAGTCTCTCATGGACCCTGAGCATCTTGCAGAGGGTTCGTTCCCTAAAGACGAAAAGTCTGTCTGTCTGGACCGTTCCTCTGTAAACATGTGCAGTTACATTGGCGAGCGATCCACAGGAAGCAAATCGCTGTCCACGCTGGACACCTTTTCGGTTTGCACGCGTTGTGTTGGTGTGGGTTTCGGTACTTTCCATTTAAAAGCGTGCAAACGTAAGAAAATAAAATGGAAACGTAAACAATACATAATTGAGATATACTTGCCTGCCACGAACGATATATTTTCTCACATACATGATTTAAATTAAAATGAAAAAATTATAATTTTATTGCCTGGTAACAAAATTATTTTATTTTTAACAATTACCATTGTTTGAAAAAGTATAAATGAATTTTCAAGTACTTTACTCTTGTTAAAACGTAAAAGGTAAACTACCCCTTCCCCTTAACCGATCTTCACCAAAAACAATAGGTCTTGAGTTCTCTACAATTCAGGGATGTATGCAAAAAATTATTTGATTATGTTTGACTTCACGGCAGTTATCGTTCGTCATAGATAAAATTACCCTTGTTAAAACATAAAACGTTGCTGGTAAACTACCTCTTTCCCTTAACCGATCTTCACCAAAGGCCTTGAGTACTCTACAATTCAGGACTGTATGCAAAAAAATTGTTTGATTCTGTTTGAATTTGCGGCTATCGTTTGCCATAGAAAAAATTCTACACACAGCCACAGATACACACATTTTTCGAAAAATGACTTTTCTTCATGTTTTGAGGGTAGTACAATCAGAATCAGCCGTTATCTCGAACACTATTTTTTTCGCCATGACCATACTTCCATTTCCTTATGGAACATGGAAGCAAAATTTACACTTCAACTATCATTTTCAATTATAGAAAATTACCCCCTCCCCTTCAACTACCCTTTTCATTTATATTTTATTTTTATTTATCTACCTTTCTACAGTGAATTATTATGACTTTCTTTTCATGATACTTTATTTATCAAAATCAAGTACTTTACTCTTGTTAAAACGAAAAATGTTGCAGGTAAACTACCCCTTCCCCTTAACCGTTTTTTACCAAAATCTATAGACCTTGAGTCCTCTACAATTCAGGGGAGTATGCAAAAAATTATTTGATTTTGTTTGAATTTGCGGTAGTTATCGTTTGCCACACAAAAAATTCTACACGCACACAGACACTTTTTGAAAATATCAAAATATCGGTATGGAGAACCATACATGACTTCCATATTCTAAGATTTATATTTAAAATCATTTTCAGCCAAACAGCCAGGCTGTGTCTTACCTGCCTTTTTATTGCTGTATTAAATGAAAAATATTATATTACATTAAAATAAAAAAATTATAATTTTATTGCCTGGCAACAAAATTATTTTATTTTTAACAATTACCATTGTTTCAAAAAGTTTAAATAAATTTTCAAGTACTTTACTCTTGTTAAAACGTAAAAGGTTGCAGGTAAACTACCCCTTCCCCTTAACCGATCTTCACCAAAATCGAAAGTCATTGAGACCTCTACAATTCAGGGACGTATGCAAAACATTATTTGATTCTGTTTGCATATGCGGCTGTTATCGTTTGCCATAGAAAATACGCTTGATAAAAAAACCTTGCAGGTAAACTACCCCTTCTCCTTAACCGATCTTCACCAAAAACAATAGGTCTTGAGTACTCTACAAATCAGGGCTGTATGCAAAACATTATTTGATTCTGTTTGAATTTGCGGCTGTTATCGTTTGCCATAGAAAATACCCTTGTTAAAAAAACGTTGCAGGTAAACTACCCCTTTCCCTCAACCGAACTTCACCAAAAACAATAGGTCTTGAGAACTCTACAATTTAGGGCTGTATGCAAATAATCTTTTGATTCTGTTTGAATTTGCGGCTGTTATCGTTTGCAATAGGAAATACCCTTGTTAAAACATAAAACGTTACAGGTAAACTACCCCTTTCCCTTAACCGATCTTCACCAAAATCAGCAGATCTTGAGAACTCTACAATTCAGGGCAGTATGCGAAACATTATTTGATTCTGTTTGAATTTGCGGCTGTTATCGATTGCCAAACAAACAAAATTACCCTTGCTAAAAAAAAACCGTTGCAGGTAAACTACCCCTTTCCCTCAACCGATCTTCACCAAAAACAATAGGTCGCGAGTACTCTGCAAATCAGGGCTGTATGCAAAAAATTATTTGATTCTGTTTGTATTTGCGGCAGTTATCGTTTGCCATAGAAAAAAAATCTACAGATAGACAGACAGACAGACACACAGACACACAGACAGACACACACACTTTTCGGAAAACGACTTTTTTTCATGTTTTGAGTGTAGTAGAATCAGAATCTGCAATAATCTCGAACACGATTTTTTTTGCCATCACCATACTTCCATTCCTTAAGGAATATGGAAGTAAAATACGTAACTTCCATGTTCTAAGATTTATATTTAAAATCATTTTCGAAATGAAATATTACCATAGAAACTACTTCTTTCTACTTACTGCTTCAGCCTTAACCACAGTACTGTGGTCACTAACGTATACCACCTCACGTTATCGCACTCGATTTTCACTGATGATGGACGTCGATGGCATTGCCGAAACGTCTGGTTTTGTAGAAAACATTGGACTATGGCCAAACATCCCGGGAAGGAATTTTAACAAAAACTACTTCTTTGTTGCCGATAACGTTGTACACATATATATAAAATATATGCATAAAATTAATGGACTTGTATAAGTTAATGTTTGATCTCCATTAAGTAGTGCTCAAGTTTCCATAGTTTTAATATTATGATGTCCGTAATTAAAACATCAGAGCAGGTTTAGTGTGTATGAGGGTACACCGTGGAAAAAAATTTTAAACACTTCCTATTGAGCGTTGCTTAGAATAAATCTGCGAATCTACAGTGTACGTTTCACAGAACAAACACGCGGAAAAGAAGGAGCGCTCCGAAGTCACTCATGGACCCTCAGCATCTTGCAGAGGGTTCATTCTCTAAAGACGAAAATTCTGTCTATGAATCATTCCTCTGTAAACTCGTGCAGTTACACTGCCCAGCGATCCACAGGAAGCAAATCGCTATCCACGCTGGACAATTTTTCAGCTTGCACGCGTTATGTTGGTGTGGGTTTCGGCACTTTCCATTTAAAAAGCGTGCTAATGTAAGAAAATAAACACGAGTGAGGCCAGAAATAACGCGAATTTTGTGTTTTTGTGTGTGTGTGTTCCCTGCCTTTTTATTGCAGTAATCATAATAATAAAATGGAAACGTAAACATTACATAATTGAGATATGCTTGCCTGCCACGAACGATATATTTTCTCTCATACATGATTTACATTAAAATGAAAAAATTATAATTTTATTGCCTGGCAACAATATTGTTCTATTTTTAACAATTACCATTGTTTGAAAAAGTTTAAATGAATTTTCAAGTACTTTACTGTTGTTAAAACGTAAAAGGTTGCAGGTAAACTACCCCTTCCCCTTAACCGATCTTCACAAAAATCAAAAGGCCTTGAGATCACTACAATTCAGGGATGTGTGCAAAAAATTATTTGATTCTGTTTGAATATGCGGCAGTTACCGTTCGTCATAGAAAAAATTCCCCTTGTTAAAACATAAAATGTTGCTGGTAAACTACCCTATTCCCTTAACCGATCTTCACCAAAACCAAAAGGTCTTGAGAACTCTACAATTCAGGGCTGTATGCAAAACATTATTTGATTCTGTTTGAATTTGCGGCTGTTATCGTTTGCCAAAAAAATTACCCTTGATAAAAAATCGCTGCAGGTAAACTAGCCCTTTTCCTCAACCGATCTTCTCCGAAAACAACAGGTTTTGAGTACTCTACAATTCAGGGCTGCATGCAAAAAATTATTTGATTCTGTTTGAATTTGCGGCTGTTATCGTTTGCCATAGAAAATACCCTTGTTAAAACATAAAACGTAGCAGGTAAACTACCCCTTTCCCTTAACCGATCTTCACCAAAAACAATAGGTCTTGAGTACTCTACAAATCAGGGCTGCATGCAAAAAAATATTTGATTCTGTTTGAATTTGCGGCTGTTATCGTTTGCCAAAAAAAATATCGGTATGGAGAACTTCCATGACTTCCATATTCTAAGATTTATATTTAAAATCATTTTCAGCCAAACAGCCAGGCTGTGTCTTACCTGCCTTTTTATTGCTGTATTAAATGAAAAATATTATATTACACTAAAATGAAAAAATTATAATTTTATTGCCTGGCAACAAAATTATTTTATTTTTAACAATTACCATTGTTTCAAAAAGTTTAAATAAATTTTCAAGTACTTTACTCTTGTTAAAACGTAAAAGGTTTCAGGTAAACTACCCCTTCCCCTTAACCGATCTTCACCAAAATCGAAAGTCATTGAGACCTCTACAATTCAGGGAGGTATGCAAAAAATTATTTAATTCTTTTTGAATTTGCGGCTGTTATCGTTTGCCATAGACAATACCCTTGTTAAAAAAACGTTGTAGGTAAACTACCCTTTTCCCTTAACCGATCTTCACCAAAAACAATAGGTCTTGAGAACTCTACAATTTAGGGCTGTATGCAAATAATCTTTTGATTCTGTTTGAATTTGCGGCTGTTATCGTTTGCCATAGGAAATACCCTTGTTAAAACATAAAACGTTACAGGTAAACTACCCCTTTCCCTTAACCGATCTTCACCAAAATCAACAGATCGTGAGAACTCTACAATTCAGGGCTGTATGCAAAATATTATTTGATTCTGTTTGAATTTGCGGCAGTTATCGTTTGCCATAAAAAAAAAATCTACAGACACACAGACAGACAGACAGACAGACAGACACACACACAGACACTTTTCGGAAAACGACTTTTTTTCATGTTTTGAGTGTAGTAGAATCAGAATCTGCAATAATCTCGAACACGATTTTTTTTGCCATCACCATACTTCCATTCCCTAAGGAATATGGAAGTAAAATATCGGTATGGAGAACCATACATGACTTCCATATTCTAAGATTTATATTTAAAATCATTTTCAGCCAAACAGCCAGGGAAGGAATTTTAACAAAAAAATACTTCTTTCTTGCCAATAATGTAGTACACATATAAAAAATATTATCCCCTCCCCCTTCAACTATAATTTTGATTTATAGAAAATTACCCTCAGCCCGTTCAACTAGCCTCTTCATTTATAGATATTTCATCTACGTTTCTACAGTGGATTATTAAGATCTTATCAGGATACTTTATCAAAATTAAGTACTGTACTCATGTTACAACAAAAAAATGTTTCTGGTAAACTGCCCTTTCCCCGTAACCGATCTTCACCAAAATCAACAGACATTGAGTTCTCTATAGCTCGGGCACATATGTAAAAAATTATTTGATTCTGTTTGAATTTATGGCAGTTATGGTTCGTCATATAAAAAATTACCCATGTTAAAACATAAAATTTGAGATTTATAAAACATATCTAAGATTTATATTTAAAATCATTTTTGAAATAAAATATTTTCATAGAACCTACTAACGCTGGGGAAATCTGAGGAGCCAATCAGAGTTGGGCCTACCTGTCACTCTGCTGAATTTGGTGGAAAGCCCTGTCACTGTCGTCAAAGTATCAGCCTTGACAGGGTCCTCTTTTACTGCAAAATGGGAGAGGAGGCTTGAGATGGAGTGAGTGACATGGTCCCCACCTCAATGAAGAACCCATTGTTTTATAAAAATATATTTAAATTTTGAAAACTGAAAATTCTTTTCTTGTTGTAAATATTTATATTTTATAATCAAAATGACTTTATCAAAAAACAAACATTATTTTTTTATAATAAGTATTTACATATGTTTCTTAATATGCTTACTTTTTCTTCAATGTTGATGATCATTTCCAAACATTCTGACAAAATTGTATCTACAGAACAGTTAACATTCCCCAGGTTTCCATTTCTGCTAATTTCTCATTACACCTTCCACTGACGTATTATTAACCATTTCATAAACTATCGTATAATCTTTTCAGATTTTGTGGTACAAAATCTGAAATTTTCAGATTGCCTGGCAACAAAATTATTTTATTTTCAACAATTACCATTGTTTGAAAAAGTTTAAAAGAATTTTCAAGTACTTTACTCTTGTTAAAACGTAAAAGGTTGCCGGTAAACTACCCCTTCCCCTTAACTGATCTTCACCAAAATCTAAAGACCTTGAGTCCTCTACAATTCACTGAAGTATGCAAAAAATTATTTGATTCTGTTTGAATTTGCGGCAGTTATCGTTTGCCATAGAAAATACGCTTGATAAAAAACGTTGCAGGTAAACTACCCCTTCCCCTCAACCGATCTTCACCAAAAACAATAGGTATTGAGTACTCTACAAATCAGGGCTGTATGCAGAAAATTATTTGATTCTGTTTGAATTTGCGGCTGTTATCGTTTGCCATATAAAATACCCTTGTTAAAAAAACATTGTAGGTAAACTACCCCTTTCCCTTAACCGATCTTCACCAAAAACAACAGGTCTTGAGAACTCTACAATTCAGGACTGTATGCGAAACATTATTTGATTCTGTTTGAATTTACGGCTGTTATCGTTTGCCAAAAAAAAAATTTCCCTTGATAAAAAAAACTGTTGCTGGTAAACTACCACTTCCCCTCAACCGATCTTCACCAAAAACAACAGGTCGCGAGTACTCTACAAATCAGGGCTGTATGCAAAAAATTATTTGATTCTGTTTGAATTTGCGGCAGTTATCGTTTGCCATAGAAAATACGCTTGATAAAAAACGTTGCAGGTAAACTACCCCTTCCCCTCAACCGATCTTCAGCAAAAACAATAGGTCTTGAGTACTCTACAAATCAGGGCTGTATGCAGAAAATTATTTGATCCTGTTTGAATTTGCGGCTGTTATCGTTTGCCATAGAAAATACCCTTGTTAAAAAACCCTTGAAGGTAAACTACCCCTTTCCCTTAACCGATCTTCACCAAAAATAATAGGTCTTGAGAACTCTACAATTCAGGGCTGTATGCGAAACATTATTTGATTCTGTTTGAATTTGCGGCTGTTATCGTTTGCCAAAAAAAAAATTTCCCTTGATAAAAAAAAATCGTTGCAGGTAAACTACCCCTTTCCCTCAACCGATCTTCACCAAAAACAATAGGTAGCGAGTCCTCTACAAATCAGGGCTGTATGCAAAAAATTATTTGATTTTGTTTGAATTTGCGGCAGTTATCGTTTGCCATAGAAAAAAAATCTACAGACAGACACACAGACAGACACACAGACAGACAGACAGACACACACAGACACTTTTCGGAAAACGACTTTTTTTCATGTTTTGAGTGTAGTACAATCAGAATCTGCAATAATCTCGAACACGATTTTTTTTGCCATCACCATACTTCCATTCCTTAAGGAATATGGAAGTAAAATATCGGTATGGAGAACCATACATGACTTCCATATTCTAAGATTTATATTTAAAATCATTTTCGAAATGAAATATTACCATAGAAACTACTTCTTTCTACTTACTGCTTCAGCCTTAACCACAGTACTGTGGTCACTAATGTATACCACCTCACGTTATCGCACTCGATTTTCACTGATGATGGAAGTCGATGGCATTGCCGAAATGTCTGGTTTTGTAGAAAACATTGGACTACGGCCAAATATCCCGGGAAGGAATTTTAACAAAAACTACTTCTTTGTTGCCGATAACGTTGTACACATATGTATCAGTGGCGAAGTTACATGGAGGCAATTGAGGCAATGCCTACTCTAAAAAATTCTGTAGAATAAAAATTATAAATACGTATGAACTACATAACGTAAAGATTATTCATTGTTACTGCGACTGTCAAATTTATTAAACCGAAACGTGCTTTATTGAGCGACCGCTAGATGGTGACAGGTGAGATTCGGCATAGTTCGTTTAAAGCGAATGAGGCAACCTGAACTTGCCTCAGCGTTTTTTGTATACATCGTATGTAAGCAATGTAGTGGTGTGATAGGGAAGTGTAGGGAGGGGGGATTGTCCCGCGCTGTACACATAGAGCGTTGAGGCATGCCTCACTTCTGTGGTCCAAACAGTTAAGTTAAAGCGCCTGTGTTGTTTCTAAGTGTTTATTTTATGCGGTTATTAAAAGTGTCACTGTTATTCCGCTGAACTAACAGATGATCAAGATTGTTATTTGAATTATTTGTAACATTAAACATATATATATAGAAACTAATCAAGTTTAAAAATATGAAGTTCAATCAGTTGTATTATTGTGTATGACTAATACAAGGATTGTTCAATAGACACACGTATAGAGCTGTAAAGCATTTTTTATTCAACGATTTTAAAAGAAGTCTCCAATAACATTAAGACATGAGTTCCACTGTTGCGCTAACCTGTAGATTCCCTGCTAGTAAAATTCTTACGGCTGTTTGTAGAACCATTCGGTTACAGCAAACTCTACCTCAGCGTCCGATTTGACCCACCGTCCTTTTAGTGATTCCTTAAAAAAAATTTAAGATAAGATTTTTGCCTACCCATTCATTAACTACTAGCTTCGCCAGTAAGCAAATTGATGTCCATTTTTTTTGGCTTGCACGCGTTATGTTGGTGTGAGTTTCGGCACTTTCCATTTAAAAAGCGTGCAAACGTAAGAAAATAACATGAGTGAGGCCAGAAATAACGTGAATTGTGTGTGTGTGTGTGTGTGTGTGTGTCTTACCTGCCTTTTTATTGCCGTATTAAATGAAAAATATTATATTACATTTAAATGAAAAAATTTTAATTTTATTGCCTGGCAACAAAATTATTTTATTTTTAACAATTACCATTGTTTCAAAAAGTTTAAATAAATTTTCAAGTACTTTACTCTTGTTAAAACGTAAAAGGTTGCAGGTAAACTACCCCTTCCACTTAACCGATCTTCACCAAAATCGAAAGTCCTTGAGTGCTCTACAATTCAGGGCCGTATGCAAAACATTATTTGATTCTGTTTGAATTTGCGGCTGTTATCGTTTGCCATAGAAAATACGCTTGATAAAAAAACGTTGCAGGTAAACTACCCCTTCCCCTTAACCGATCTTCATCAAAAACAATAGGTCTTGAGCACTCTACAAATCAGGGCTGCATGCAAAACGCTATTTGATTCTGTTTGAATTTGCGGCTGTTATCGTTTGCCATAGAAAATACCCTTGTTAAAAAAACGTTGTAGGTAAACTACCCCTTTCCCTCAACCGATCTTCACCAAAAACAATAGGTCTTGAGAACTCTACAATTTAGGGCGGTATGCAAATAATCTTTTGATTCTGTTTGAATTTGCGGCTGTTATCGTTTGCCATAGGAAATACACTTGTTAAAACATAAAACGTTACAGGTAAACTACCCCTTTCCCTTAACCGATCTTCACCAAAAACAATAGGTCTTGAGGCCTCTACAATTGAGGGCTGTATGCGAAACATTATTTGATTCTGTTTGAATTTGCGGCTGTTATCGTTTGCCAAAAAAAAAAATTTTCCTTGATAAAAAAAAACCGTTGCAGGTAAACTACCCCTTTCGCTCAACCGATCTTCACCAAAAACAACAGGTCGTGAGTACTCTACAAATCAGGGCTGTATGCAAAAAATTATTTCATTCTGTTTGAATTTGCGGCAGTTATCGTTTGCCATAGAAAAAAAATCTACAGACACATAGACAGACACACACACAGACACTTTTCGGAAAACGACTTTTTTTCATGTTTTGAGTGTAGTACAATCAGAATCTGCAATAATCTCGAACACGATTTTTTTTGCCATCACCATACTTCCATTCCTTAAGGAATATGGAAGTAAAAATCTATAGACAGATACACAGACAGACACACAGACAGACAGACACACGCGCACACACACACACACACACACATGCACACACACACACTTTTCGAAAAATTACTTTTTTTCATGTTTTGAGTGTAGTACAATCAGAATCTGCAATAATCTCGAACACGATTTTTTTTGCCATCACCATACTTCCATTCCTTAAGGAATATGGAAGTAAAAATCTATAGACAGATACACAGACAGACACACAGACAGACAGACACACGCGCACACACACACACACACACACACACACACACACACACACACACACACACACACACACACACACACATGCACACACACACACTTTTCGAAAAATTACTTTTTTTCATGTTTTGAGTGTAGTACAATCAGAATCTGCAATAATCTCGAACACGATTTTACTTCCATATTACTTCCATATTCCTTAAGGAATGGAAGTATGGTGATGGCAAAAAAAATCGTGTTCGAGATTATTGCAGATTCTGATACTACTACACTCAAAACATGAAAAAAAGTCGTTTTCCGAAAAGTGTCTGTGTGTGTGTCTGTCTGTCTGTCTGTCTGTCTGTCTGTGTGTCTGTCTGTCTGTCTGTCTGTCTGTCTGTCTGTGTGTCTGTCTGTAGATTTTTTTTATGGCAAACGATAACTGCCGCAAATTCAAACAGAATCAAATAATTTTTTGCATGCAGCCCTGATTTGCATAGTACTCGCGACGTATTGTTTTTGGTGAAGATCGGTTGAGGGAAAGGGGTAGTTTACAGCAACGATTTTTTTTTAGCAGGGTAATTTTGTTTGTTTGGCAAACGATAACAGCCGCAAATTCAAACAGAATCAAATAATGTTTCGCATACAGCCCTAAATTGTAGAGGTCTCAAGATCTGTGGATTTTGGTGAAGATCGGTTAAGGGAAAGGGGTAGTTTACCAGTAACGTTTTATGTTTTAACAAGGGTATTTCTTATGGCAAACGATAACAGCCGCAAATTCAAACAGAATCAAAAGATTATTTGCATACAGCCCTAAATTGTAGAGTTCTCAAGACCTATTGTTTTTGGTGAAGTTCGGTTGAGGGAAAGGGGTAGTTTACCAGGAACGTTTTTTTAACAAGGGTATTTTCTATGGCAAACGATAACAGCCGCTAATTCAAACAGAATCAAATAATGTTTTGCATACAGCCCTGATTTGTAGAGTACTCAAGACCTATTGTTTTTGGTGAAGATCGGTTAAGGGAAAGGGGTCGTTTACCTGCAACGTTTTTTTATCAAGCGTATTTTTTTCTACGGCAAACGATAACTGCCGCAAATTCAAACAGAATCAAATAATTTTCTGCATACAGCCCTGATTTGTAGAGTACTCACGACCTATTGTTTTTGGTGAAGATCGGTTGAGGGAAAGGGGTAGTTTACCTGCAACGGTTTTTTTTTATCAGGGGAAATTTTTTTTGTTTTGGCAAACGATAACAGCCGCAAATTCAAACAGAATCAAATAATGTTTCGTATGCAGCCCTGAATTGTAAAGTTCTCAAGACCTATGGTTTTTGGTGAAGATCGGTTAAGGGAAAGGGGTAGTTTACCTGTAACGTTTTATGTTTTAACAAGGGTATTTCCTATGGCAAACGATAACAGCCGCAAATTCAAACAGAATCAAAAGATTATTTGTATACAGCCCTAAATTGCAGAGTTCTCAAGACCTATTGTTTTTGGTGAAGATCGGTTAAGGGAAAGGGGTAGTTTACCTGCAGCTTTTTTATCAAGGGTATTTTCTATGGCAAACGATAACAGCGCAAATTCAAACAGAATCAAATAATGTTTTGCATGCAGCCCTGATTTGTAGAGTGCTCAGGACCTATTGTTTTTGTTGAAGATCGGTTAAGGGGAAGGGGTAGTTTACCTGCAACGTTTTTTTATCAAGCGTATTTTCTATGACGAACGGTAACAGCCGCAAATTCAAACAGAATCAAATAATTTTTTGCATACGTCCCTGAATTGTAGAGGTCTCAATGACTTTCGATTTTGGTGAAGATCGGTTAAGGGGAAGGCGTAGTTTACCAGCAACCTTTTACGTTTTAACAAGAGTAAAGTACTTGAAAATTTATTTAAACTTTTTGAAACAATGGTAATTGTTAAAAATAAAATAATTTTGTTGCCAGGCAATAAAATTATAATTTTTTCATTTTAATGTAATATAATATTATTCATTTAATACAGCAATAAAAATGCAGGTAAGACACAGCCTGGCTGTTTGGCTGAAAATGATTTTAAATATAAATCTTAGAATATGGAAGTCATGTATTGTTCTCCATACCGATATTTCCTTAAGGAATGGAAGTATGGTGATGGCAAAAAAAATCGTGTTCGAGATTATTGCAGATTCTGATTGTACTACACTCAAAACATGAAAAAAAGTCGTTTTCCGAAAAGTGTCTGTGTGTGTGTCTGTCTGTGTGTCTGTCTGTCTGTCTGTAGATTTTTTTTCTATGGCAAACGATAACTGCCGCAAATTCAAACAAAATCAAATAATTTTTTGCATACAGCCCTGATTTGTAGAGGACTCGCGACCTATTGTTTTTGGTGAAGATCGGTTGAGGGAAAGGGGTAGTTTACCTGCAACGGTTTTTTTTTATCAAGGGAAATTTTTTTTTTTTGGCAAACGATAACAGCCGCAAATTCAAACAGAATCAAATAATGTTTCGCATACAGCCCTGAATTGTAGAGTTCTCAAGACCTATTGTTTTTGGTGAAGATCGGTTAAGGGAAAGGGGTAGTTTACCTGTAACGTTTTATGTTTTAACAAGGGTATTTCCTATGGCAAACGATAACAGCCGCAAATTCAAACAGAATCAAAAGATTATTTGCATACAGCCCTAAATTGTAGAGTTCTCAAGACCTGTTGTTTTTGGTGAAGATCGGTTAAGGGAAAGGGGTAGTTTACCTACAACGTTTTTTTAACAAGGGTATTTTCTATGGCAAACGATAACAGCCGCAATTTCAAACAGAATCAAATAATTTTCTGCATACAGCCCTGATGTGTAGAGTAATCAAGACCTGTTGTTACTTCCATATTCCTTAAGGAATGGAAGTATGGTGATGGCAAAAAAAATCGTGTTCGAGATTATTGCAGATTCTGATTCTACTACACTCAAAACATGAAAAAAAGTCGTTTTCCGAAAAGTGTCTGTGTGTCTGTCTGTCTGTCTGTCTGTCTGTCTGTCTGTCTGTCTGTCTGTCTGTCTGTCTGTCTGTGTGTCTGTGTGTCTGTAGATTTTTTTTCTATGGCAAACGATAACTGCCGCAAATTCAAACAGAATCAAATAATTTTTTGCATACAGCCCGGTTTTGCAGGGTTCTCGCGACCTATTGTTTTTGGTGAAGATCGGTTGAGGGAAAGGGGTAGTTTACCTGCAACGGTTTTTTTTTAGCAAGGGTAATTTTGTTTGTTTGGCAAACGATAAAAGCCGCAAATTCAAACAGAATCAAATAATGTTTCGCATACAGCCCTGAATTGTAGAGTTCTCAAGACCTATTGTTTTTGGTGAAGATCGGTTAAGGGAAAGGGGTAGTTTACCTGTAACGTTTTATGTTTTAACAAGGGTATTTCCTATGGCAAACGATAACAGCCGCAAATTCAAACAGAATGAAAAGATTATTTGCATACAGCCCTAAATTGTAGAGTTCTCAAGACCTTTTGTTTTTGGTGAAGATCGGTTAAGGGAAAGGGGTAGTTTACCTACAACGTTTTTTTAACAAGGGTATTTTATATGGCAAACGATAACAGCCGCAAATTCAAACAGAATCAAATAATTTTCTGCATACAGCCCTGATTTGTAGAGTACTCGCGACCTATTGTTTTTGGTGAAGATCGGTTGAGGGGAAGGGGTAGTTTACCAGCAACGGTTTTTTTTATCAAGGGAAATTTTTTTTTTGGCAAACGATAACAGCCGCAAATTCAAACAGAATCAAATAATGTTTCGCATACAGCCCTGAATTGTAGTTTTCTCAAGACCTATTGTTTTTGGTGAAGATCGGTTGAGGGAAAGGGGTAGTTTACCTGCAACGTTTTTTTAACAAGGGTATTTCCTATGGCAAACGATAACAGCCGCAAATTCAAACAGAATCAAAAGATTATTTGCATACAGCCCTAAATTGTAGAGTTCTCAAGACCTATTGTTTTTGGTGAAGATCGGTTAAGGGAAAAGGGTAGTTTACCTACAACGTTTTTTTAACAAGGGTATTGTCTATGGCAAACGATAACAGCCGCAAATTCAAAAAGAATTAAATAATTTTTTGCATACCTCCCTGAATTGTAGAGGTCTCAATGACTTTCGATTTTGGTGAAGATCGGTTAAGGGGAAGGGGTAGTTTACCTGCAACCTTTTACGTTTTAACAAGAGTAAAGTACTTGAAAATTTATTTAAACTTTTTGAAACAATGGTAATTGTTAAAAATAAAATAATTTTGTTGCCAGGCAATAAAATTATAATTTTTTAATTTTAATGTAAATCATGTATAAAAGAAAATATATCGCGCTTGGCAGGCGATATTAAGATTTAAATATAAATCTTAGAATATGGAAGTCATGTATGGTTCTCCATACCGATTTTTTTTGGTGAAGATCGTATGAGGGGAAGAGGTAGTTTACCGGCAACATTTTTTATCAAGCGTATTTTCTATGGCAAACGACAACTGCCGCAAATTCAAACAGAATCAAATAATTTTTTGCATACAGCCCTTATTTGTAGAGTACTCGCGACCTGTTGTTTTTGGTGAAGATCGGTTAAGGGAAAGCGGTAGTTTACCTGTAACGTTTTATGTTTTAACAAGGGTATTTCCTATGGCAAACGATAACAGCCGCAAATTCAAACAGAATCAAAAGATTATTTGCATACAGCCCTAAATTGTAGAGTTCTCAAGACCTATTGTTTTTGGTGAAGATCGGTTGAGGGAAAGGGGTAGTTTACCTGCAACGTTTTTTTAACAAGTGTATTTTCTATGGCAAACGATAACAGCCGCAAATTCAAACAGAATCAAATAATGTTTTGCATACAGCCCTGATTTGTAGAGTACTCAAGACCTGTTGTTTTTGGTGGAGATCGGTTGAGGGGAAGGGGTAGTTTACCTGCAACGTTTTTTATCAAGCGTATTTTCTATGGCAAACGATAACTGCCGCAAATTCAAACAGAATCAAATAATTTTTTGCATACATCAGTGAATTGTAGAGGACTCAAGGCCTTTAGATTTTGGTGAAGATCAGTTAAGGGGAAGGGGTAGTTTACCTGCAACCTTTTACGTTTTAACAAGAGTAAAGTACTTGAAAATTCTTTTAAACTTTTTCAAACAATGGTAATTGTTGAAAATTAAATAATTTTGTTGCCAGGCAATCTGAAAATTTCAGATTTTGTACCACAAAATCTGAAAAGATTATACGATAGTTTATGAAATGGTTAATAATACGTCAGTGGAAGGTGTAATGAGAAATTAGCAGAAATGGAAACCTGGGGAATGTTAACTGTTCTGTAGATACAATTTTGTCAGAATGTTTGGAAATGATCATCAACATTGAAGAAAAAGTAAGGATATTAAGAAACATATGTAAGTACTTATTATAAAAAAATAATGTTTGTTTTTTGATAAAGTCATTTTGATTATAAAATATAAATATTTACAACAAGAAAAGAATTTTCAGTTTTCAAAATTTAAATATATTTTTATAAAACAATGGGTACTTCATTGAGGTGGGGACCATGTCACTCACTCCATCTCAAGCCTCCTCTCCCATTTTGCAGAAAAAGAGGATCCTGTCATGGCTGATACTTTGACGACAGTGACGGGGCTTTCCACCAAATTCAGCAGAGTGACAGGTAGGCCCAACTCTGATTGGCTCCTCAGATTTCCCCAGCGTTAGTAGGTTCTATGAAAATATTTTATTTCAAAAATGATTTTAAATATAAATCTTAGATATGTTTTATAAATCTCATGTTTTATGTTTTAACATAGGTAATTTTTTATATGACGAACCATAACTGCCGTAAATTCAAACAGAATCAAATAATTTTTTACATATGTGCCTGAGCTATAGAGAACTCAATGTCTGTTGATTTTGGTGATGATCGGTTACGGGGAAAGGGCAGTTTACCAGAAACATTTTTTGTTGTAACATGAGTAAAGTACTTAATTTTGATAAAGTATCCTGATAAGATCTTAATAATCCACTGTAGAAACATAGATGAAATATCTATAAATGAAGAGGCTAGTTGAACGGGCTGGGGGTAATTTTCTATAAATCAAAATTATAGTTGAAGGGGGAGGGGATAATATTTTTTATATGTGTACTACGCTATTGGCAAGAAAGAAGTATTTTTTTGTTAAAATTCCTTCCCTGGCTGTTTGGCTGAAAATGATTTTAAATATAAATCTTAGAATTTGGAAGTCATGTACGGTTCTCCATACCGATATTTTTACTTCCATGTTCCTTAAGGAAATGGAAGTACGGTGATGCAAAAAAAAGTCATTTTTCGAAAAGTGTCTGTGTGTGTGTCTGTCTGTCTATGTGTCTGTCTGTGTGTGTGTCTGTCTGTAGATTTTTTTTCTATGGCAAACGATAACTGCCGCAAATTCAAACAGAATCAAATAATTTTTTGCATACTGCACTGATTTGTAGAGTACTCACGACCTATTGTTTTTGGTGAAGATCGGTTGAGGTAAAGGGGTAGTTTACTTGCAACGGTTTTTTTTATCAAGGGAAATTTTTTTATTTTGGCAAACGATAACAGCCGCAAATTCAAACAGAATTAAATAATGTTTCGCATACAGCCCTGAATTGTAGAGTTCTCAAGATATATGGTTTTTGGTGAAGATCGGTTAAGGGAAAGGGGTAGTTTACCTGCAACGTTTTATGTTTTAACAAGGGTATTTCCTATGGCAAACGATAACAGCCGCAAATTCCAACAGAATCAAAAGATTATTTGCATACAGCCCTAAATTGTAGAGTTTTCAAGACCTACTGTTTTTGGTTAAGATCGGTTAAGGGAAAGGGGTAGTTTACCTGGAACATTTTTTTAACAAGGGTATTTTCTATGGCAAACGATAACAGCCGCAAATTCAAGCAGAATCAAATAATTTTTTGCATACAGCCCTGATTCGTAGAGTACTCAAGACCTATCGTTTTTGGTGTAGATCGGTTAAGGGGAAGGGGTAGTTTACCAGCAACGTTTTTTTATCAAGCGTATTTTTTATGGCAAACGATAACAGCCGCAAAATCAAACAGAATCAAATAATTTTTTGCATACGTCCCTGAATTGTAGAAGTCTCAAGGCCTTTTGATTTTGGTAAAGATCGGTTAAGGGGAAGGGGAAGTTTACCTGCAACCTTTTACGTTTTAACAAGAGTAAAGTACTTGAAAATTCATTTAAACTTTTGGAACAATGGTAATTGTCAAAATATCGGTATGGAGAACCATACATGACTTCCATATTCTAAGATTTATATTTAAAATCATTTTCACCCAAACAGCCAGGCTGTGTCTTACCTGCCTTTTTATTGCTGTATTAAATGAAAAATATTATATTACATTAAAATGAAAAAATTATAATTTTATTGCTGTGTCTGTCTGTGTGTCTGTCTGTAGATTTTTTTTCTATGGCAAACGATAACTGCCGCAAATTCAAACAGAATCAAATAATTTTTTTCATGCAGCCCTGATTTGCATAGTACTCGCGACCTATTGTTTTTGGTGAAGATCGGTTGAGGGAAAGGGGTAGTTTACCGGCAACGATTTTTTTTTAGCAGGGTAATTTTGTTTGTTTGGCAAACGATAACAGCCGCAAATTCAAACAGAATCAAATAATGTTTCGCATACCGCCCTGAATTGTAGAGATCTCAAGATCTGTGGATTTTGGTGAAGATCGGTTAAGGGAAAGGGGTAGTTTACCTGTAACGTTTTATGTTTTAACAAGGGTATTTCCTATGGCAAACGATAACAGCCGCCAATTCAAACAGAATCAAAAGATTATTTGCATACACCCCTAAATTGTAGAGTTCTCAAGACCTATTGTTTTTGGTGAAGTTCGGTTGAGGGAAAGGGGTAGTTTACCTGCAACGTTTTTTTAACAAGGGTATTTTATATGGCAAACGATAACAGCCGCTAATTCAAACAGAATCAAATAATGTTTTGCATACAGCCCTGATTTGTAGAGTACTCAAGACCTATTGTTTTTGGTGAAGATCGGTTAAGGGAAAGGGGTTGTTTACCTGCAACGTTTTTTTAACAAGCGTATTTTTTTCTATGGCAAACGATAACTGCCGCAAATTCAAACAGAATCAAATAATTTTCTGCATACAGTCCTGATTTGTAGAGTACTCACGACCTATTGTTTTTGGTGAAGATCGGTTGAGGGAAAGGGGTAGTTTACCGGCAACGGTTTTTTTTTATCACGGGAAATTTTTTTTTTTTTGGCAAACGATAACAGCCGCAAATTCAAACAGAATCAAATAATGTTTCGTATGCAGCCCTGAATTGTAAAGTTCTCAAGACCTATGGTTTTTGGTGAAGATCGGTTAAGGGAAAGGGGTAGTTTACCTGTAACGTTTTATGTTTTAACAAGGGTATTTCCTATGGCAAACGATAACAGCCGCAAATTCAAACAGAATCAAAAGATTATTTGTATACAGCCCTAAATTGCAGAGTTCTCAAGACCTATTGTTTTTGGTGAAGATCGGTTAAGGGAATGGGGTAGTTTACCGGCAGCTTTTTTATCAAGGGTATTTTCTATGGCAAACGATAACAGCGCAAATTCAAACAGAATCAAATAATGTTTTGCATGCAGCCCTGATTTGTAGAGTGCTCAGGACCTATTGTTTTTGTTGAAGATCGGTTAAGGGGAAGGGGTAGTTTACCTGCAACGTTTTTTTATCAAGCGTATTTTCTATGACGAACGGTAACAGCCGCAAATTCAAACAGAATCAAATAATTTTTTGCATACGTCCCTGAATTGTAGAGGTCTCAATGGCTTTCGATTTTGGTGAAGATCGGTTAAGGGGAAGGCGTAGTTTACCAGCAACCTTTTACGTTTTAACAAGAGTAAAGTACTTGAAAATTTATTTAAACTTTTTGAAACAATGGTAATTGTTAAAAATAAAATAATTTTGTTGCCAGGCAATAAAATTATAATTTTTTCATTTTAATGTAATATAATATTATTCATTTAATACAGCAATAAAAATGCAGGTAAGACACAGCCTGGCTGTTTGGCTGAAAATGATTTTAAATATAAATCTTAGAATATGGAAGTCATGTATGGTTCTCCATACCGATATTTCCTTATGGAATGGAAGTATGGTGATGGCAAAAAAAATCGTGTTCGAGATTATTGCAGATTCTGATTGTACTACACTCAAAACATGAAAAAAAGTCGTTTTCCGAAAAGTGTCTGTGTGTGTGTCTGTCTGTGTGTCTGTCTGTCTGTCTATAGATTTTTTTTCTATGGCAAACGATAACTGCCGCAAATTCAAACAAAATCAAATAATTTTTTGCATACAGCCCTGATTTGTAGAGGACTCGCGACCTATTGTTTTTGGTGAAGATCGGTTGAGGGAAAGGGGTAGTTTACCTGCAACGGTTTTTTTTTATCAAGGGAAATTTTTTTGTTTGGCAAACGATAACAGCCGCAAATTCAAACAGAATCAAATAATGTTTCGCATACAGCCCTGAAATATAGGGTTCTCAAGACATACTGTTTTTGGTGAAGATCGGTTAAGGGAAAGGGGTAGTTTACCTGTAACGTTTTATGTTTTAACAAGGGTATTTCCTATGGCAAACGATAACAGCCGCAAATTCAAACAGAATCAAAAGATTATTTGCATACAGCCCTAAATTTTAGAGTTCTCATGACCTGTTGTTTTTTGTGAAGATCGGTTAAGGGAAAGGGGTAGTTTACCTACAACGTTTTTTTAACAAGGGTATTTTATATGGCAAACGATAACAGCCGCAAATTCAAACAGAATCAAATAATTTTCTGCATACAGCCCAGATTTGTAGAGTAATCAAGACCTGTTGTTTTTGGTGAAGATCGGTTGAGGGGAAGGGGTAGTTTACCAGCAACATTTTTTATCAAGCGTATTTTCTATGGCAAACGACAACTGCCGCAAATTCAAACAGAATCAGATAATTTTTTGCATACAGCCCTTATTTGTAGAGTACTCGCGACCAGTTGTTTTTGGTGAAGATCGGTTAAGGGAAAGGGGTAGTTTACCGGTAACGTTTTATGTTTTAACAAGGGTATTTCCTATGGCAAACGATAACAGCCGCAAATTCAAACAGAATCAAAAGATTATTTGCATACAGCCCTAAATTGTAGAGTTCTCAAGACCTATTGTTTTTGGTGAAGATCGGTTAAGGGAATGGGGTAGTTTACCGGCAGCTTTTTTATCAAGGGTATTTTCTATGGCAAACGATAACAGCGCAAATTCAAACAGAATCAAATAATGTTTTGCATGCAGCCCTGATTTGTAGAGTGCTCAGGACCTATTGTTTTTGTTGAAGATCGGTTAAGGGGAAGGGGTAGTTTACCTGCAACGTTTTTTTATCAAGCGTATTTTCTATGACGAACGGTAACAGCCGCAAATTCAAACAGAATCAAATAATTTTTTGCATACGTCCCTGAATTGTAGAGGTCTCAATGGCTTTCGATTTTGGTGAAGATCGGTTAAGGGGAAGGCGTAGTTTACCAGCAACCTTTTACGTTTTAACAAGAGTAAAGTACTTGAAAATTTATTTAAACTTTTTGAAACAATGGTAATTGTTAAAAATAAAATAATTTTGTTGCCAGGCAATAAAATTATAATTTTTTCATTTTAATGTAATATAATATTATTCATTTAATACAGCAATAAAAATGCAGGTAAGACACAGCCTGGCTGTTTGGCTGAAAATGATTTTAAATATAAATCTTAGAATATGGAAGTCATGTATGGTTCTCCATACCGATATTTCCTTATGGAATGGAAGTATGGTGATGGCAAAAAAAATCGTGTTCGAGATTATTGCAGATTCTGATTGTACTACACTCAAAACATGAAAAAAAGTCGTTTTCCGAAAAGTGTCTGTGTGTGTGTCTGTCTGTGTGTCTGTCTGTCTGTCTATAGATTTTTTTTCTATGGCAAACGATAACTGCCGCAAATTCAAACAAAATCAAATAATTTTTTGCATACAGCCCTGATTTGTAGAGGACTCGCGACCTATTGTTTTTGGTGAAGATCGGTTGAGGGAAAGGGGTAGTTTACCTGCAACGGTTTTTTTTTATCAAGGGAAATTTTTTTGTTTGGCAAACGATAACAGCCGCAAATTCAAACAGAATCAAATAATGTTTCGCATACAGCCCTGAAATATAGGGTTCTCAAGACATACTGTTTTTGGTGAAGATCGGTTAAGGGAAAGGGGTAGTTTACCTGTAACGTTTTATGTTTTAACAAGGGTATTTCCTATGGCAAACGATAACAGCCGCAAATTCAAACAGAATCAAAAGATTATTTGCATACAGCCCTAAATTTTAGAGTTCTCATGACCTGTTGTTTTTTGTGAAGATCGGTTAAGGGAAAGGGGTAGTTTACCTACAACGTTTTTTTAACAAGGGTATTTTATATGGCAAACGATAACAGCCGCAAATTCAAACAGAATCAAATAATTTTCTGCATACAGCCCAGATTTGTAGAGTAATCAAGACCTGTTGTTTTTGGTGAAGATCGGTTGAGGGGAAGGGGTAGTTTACCAGCAACATTTTTTATCAAGCGTATTTTCTATGGCAAACGACAACTGCCGCAAATTCAAACAGAATCAGATAATTTTTTGCATACAGCCCTTATTTGTAGAGTACTCGCGACCAGTTGTTTTTGGTGAAGATCGGTTAAGGGAAAGGGGTAGTTTACCGGTAACGTTTTATGTTTTAACAAGGGTATTTCCTATGGCAAACGATAACAGCCGCAAATTCAAACAGAATCAAAAGATTATTTGCATACAGCCCTAAATTGTAGAGTTCTCAAGACCTATTGTTTTTGGTGAAGATCGGTTGAGTGAAAGGGGTAGTTTACCTGCAACGTTTTTTTAACAAGTGTATTTTCTATGGCAAACGATAACAGCCGCAAATTCAAACAGAATAAAATAATGTTTTGCATACAGCCCTGATTTGTAGAGTACTCAAGACCTATTGTTTTTGGTGAAGATCGGTTGAGGGGAAGGGGTAGTTTACCAGCAACGTTTTTTATCAAGCGTATTTTCTATGGCAAACGATAACTGCCGCAAATTCAAACAGAATCAAATAATTTTTTGCATACGTCAGTGAATTGTAGAGGACTCAAGGCCTTTAGATTTTGGTGAAGATCAGTTAAGGGGAAGGGGTAGTTTACATGCAACCTTTTACGTTTTAACAAGAGTAAAGTACTTGAAAATTCATTTAAACTTTTTCAAACAATGGTAATTGTTGAAAATTAAATAATTTTGTTGCCAGGCAATCTGAAAATTTCAGATTTTGTACCACAAAATCTGAAAAGATTATACGATAGTTTATGAAATGGTTAATAATACGTCAGTGGAAGGTGTAATGAGAAATTAGCAGAAATGGAAACCTGGGGAATGTTAACTGTTCTGTAGATACAATTTTGTCAGAATGTTTGGAAATGATCATCAACATTGAAGAAAAAGTAAGCATATTAAGAAACATATGTAAGTACTTATTATGAAAAAATAATGTTTGTTTTTTGATAAAGTCATTTTGATTATAAAATATAAATATTTACAACAAGAAAAGAATTTTCAGTTTTCAAAATTTAAATATATTTTTATAAAACAATGGGTTCTTCATTGAGGTGGGGACCATGTCACTCACTCCATCTCAAGCCTCCTCTCCCATTTTGCAGAAAAAGAGGATCCTGTCATCGCTGATACTTTGACGACAGTGACAGGGCTTTCCACCAAATTCAGCAGAGTGACAGGTAGGCCCAACTCTGATTGGCTCCTCAGATTTCCCCAGCGTTAGTAGGTTCTATGAAAATATTTTATTTCAAAAATGATTTTAAATATAAATCTTACATATGTTTTATAAATCTCATGTTTTATGTTTTAAAATAGGTAATTTTTTATATGACGAACCATAACTGCCGTAAATTCAAACAGAATCAAATAATTTTTTACATATGTGCCTGAGCTATAGAGAACTCAATGTCTGTTGATTTTGGTGATGATCGGTTACGGGGAAAGGGCAGTTTACCAGAAACATTTTTTGTTGTAACATGAGTAAAGTACTTAATTTTGATAAAGTATCCTGATAAGATCTTAATAATCCACTGTAGAAACATAGATGAAATATCTATAAATGAAGAGGCTAGTTGAATGGGCTGGGGGTAATTTTATATAAATCAAAATTATAGTTGAAGGGGGAGGGGGTAATATTTTTTATATGTGTACTACGCTATTGGCAAGAAAGAAGTATTTTTTTGTTAAAATTCCTTCCCTGGCTGTTTGGCTGAAAATGATTTTAAATATAAATCTTATATGGATATGGAAGTCATGTATGGTTCTCCATACCGATATTTTTACTTCCATGTTCCTTAAGGAAATGGAAGTATGGTGATGCAAAAAAAAGTCATTTTTCTAAAAGTGTCTGTGTGTGTGTCTGTCTGTCTATGTGTCTGTCTGTGTGTGTGTCTGTCTGTAGATTTTTTTTCTATGGCAAACGATAACTGCCGCAAATTCAAACAGAATCAAATAATTTTTTGCATACTGCCCTGAATTGTAGAGTTCTCAAGACCTATTGTTTTTGGTGAAGATCGGTTAAGGGGAAGGGGTAGTTTACCAGCAACGTTTTTTTATCAAGCGTATTTTCTATGGCAAACGATAACAGCCGCAAAATCAAACAGAATCAAATACTTTTTTGCATACCTCCCTGAATTGTAGAGGTCGCAAGGCCTTTTGATTTTGGTAAAGATCGGTTAAGGGGAAGGGGAAGTTTACCTGCAACCTTTTACGTTTTAACAAGAGTAAAGTACTTGAAAATTCATTTAAACTTTTGTAACAGTGGTAATTGTTAAAATATCGGTATGGAGAACCATACATGACTTCCATATTCTAAGATTTATATTTAAAATCATTTTCACCCAAACAGCCAGGCTGTGTCTTACCTGCCTTTTTATTGCTGTATTAAATGAAAAATATTATATTACATTAAAATGAAAAAATTATAATTTTATTGCCTGGCAACAAAATTATTTTATTTTTAACAATTACCATTGTTTCAAAAAGTTTAAATAAATTTTCAAGTACTTTACTCTTGTTACAACGTAAAAGGTTGCAGGTAAACTACCCCTTTCCCTTAACCAATCTTCACCAAACTCGAAAGTCGTTGAGACCTCTACAATTCAGGGAAGTATGCAAAAACTTATTTGATTCTGTTTGAATGTGCGGCTGTTATCGTTTGCCATATAAAATACGCTTGATAAAAAAACGTTGCAGGTAAACTACCCCTTCCCCTTAACCGATCTTCACCAAAAACAACAGGTCTTGAGTACTCTACAAATCAGGGCTCTATGCAAAACATTATTTGATTCTGTTTGAATTTGCGGCTGTTATCGTTTGCCATAGAAAATACCCTTGGTAAAGAAACGTTGCCGGTAAACTACCCCTTTCCCTCAACCGATCTTCACCAAAAACAATAGGTCTTGAGAACTCTAAAATTTAGGGCTGTATGCAAATAATCTTTTGATTCTGTTTGAATTTGCGGCTGTTATCGTTTGCCATAGAAATACCCTTGTTAAAACATAAAACGTTACAGGTAAACTACCCCTTTCCCTTAACCGATCTTCACCAAAAACAATAGGTCTTGAGCACTCTACACATAAGGGCTGTATGCAAAACATTATTTGATTCTGCTTGTATTTGCCGCTGTTATCGTTTGCCATAGGAAATACCCTTGTTAAAACATAAAACGTTACAGGTAAACTACCCCTTTCCCTTAACCGATCTTCACCAAAAACAATAGATCTTGAGTACTCTACAAATCAGGGCTGTATGCAACACATTATTTGATTCTGTTTGAATTTGCGGCTGTTATCGTTTGCAATAGAAAATACCCTTGTTAAAAAAACGTTGCCGGTAAACTACCCCTATCCCTCAACCGATCTTCACCAAAAACAATAGGTCTTGAGAACTCTACAATTTAGGGCTGTATGCAAATAATCTTTTGATTCTGTTTGAATTTGCGGCTGTTATCGTTTGCCATAGGAAATACCCTTGTTAAAACATAAAACGTTACTGGTAAACTACCCCTATCCCTTAATCGATCTTCACCAAAAACAATAGGTCTTGAGTACTCTACAAATCAGGACTGTATGCAAAACATTATTTGATTCTGTTTGAATTTGCGGCTGTTATCGTTTGCCAAACAAACAAAATTACCCTTGCTAAAAAGAAACCGTTGCCGGTAAACTACCCCTTTCCCTCAACCGATCTTCACCAAAAACAACAGGTCGCGAGTACTCTGCAAATCAGGACTGTATGCAAAAAATTATTTGATTCTGCTTGAATTTGCGGCAGTTATCGTTTGCCATAAAAAAAAAATCTTCAGACACACAGACAGACAGACAGACAGACAGACAGACAGACAGACAGACACACACACAGACACTTTTCGGAAAACGACTTTTTTTCATGTTTTGAGTGTAGTAGAATCAGAATCTGCAATAATCTCGAACACGATTTTTTTTGCCATCACCATACTTCCATTCCCTAAGGAATATGGAAGTAAAATATCGGTATGGAGAACCATACATGACTTCCATATTCTAAGATTTATATTTAAAATCATTTTCAGCCAAACAGCCAGGGAAGGAATTTTAACAAAAAAATACTTCTTTCTTGCCAATAATGTAGTACACATATAAAAAATATTATCCCCTCCCCCTTCAACTATAATTTTGATTTATAGAAAATTACCCTCAGCCCGTTCAACTAGCCTCTTCATTTATAGATGTTTCATCTACGTTTCTACAGTGGATTATTAAGATCTTATCATGATACTTTATCAAAATTAAGTACTTTACTCATGTTACAACAAAAAAATGTTTCTGGTAAACTGCCCTTTCCCCGTAACCGATCTTCAACAAAAACAACAGACATTGAGTTCTCTATAGCTCAGGCACATATGTAAAAAATTATTTGTTTCTGTTTGAATTTATGGCAGTTATGGTTCGTCATATAAAAAATTACCCATGTTAAAACATAAAATTTGAGATTTATAAAACATATCTAAGATTTATATTTAAAATCATTTTTGAAATAAAATATTTTCATAGAACCTACTAACGCTGGGGAAATCTGAGGAGCCAATCAGAGTTGGGCCTACCTGTCACTCTGCTGAATTTGGTGGAAAGCCCTGTCACTGTCGTCAAAGTATCAGCCTTGACAGGGTCCTCTTTTACTGCAAAATGGGAGAGGAGGCTTGAGATGGAGTGAGTGACATGGTCCCCACCTCAATGAAGAACCCATTGTTTTATAAAAATATATTTAAATTTTGAAAACTGAAAATTCTTTTCTTGTTGTAAATATTTATATTTTATAATCAAAATGACTTTATCAAAAAACAAACATTATTTTTTTATAATAAGTATTTACATATGTTTCTTAATATGCTTACTTTTTCTTCAATGTTGATGATCATTTCCAAACATTCTGACAAAATTGTATCTAGAGAACAGTTAACATTCCCCAGGTTTCCATTTCTGCTAATTTCTCATTACACCTTCCACTGACGTATTATTAAACATTTCATAAACTATCGTATAATCTTTTCAGATTTTGTGGTACAAAATCTGAAATTTTCAGATTGCCTGGCAACAAAATTATTTTATTTTCAACAATTACCATTGTTTGAAAAAGTTTAAAAGAATTTTCAAGTACTTTACTCTTGTTAAAACGTAAAAGGTTGCAGGTAAACTACCCCTTCCCCTTAACTGATCTTCACCAAAATCTAAAGACCTTGAGTCCTCTACAATTCACTGAAGTATGCAAAAAATTATTTGATTCTGTTTGAATTTGCGGCAGTTATCGTTTGCCATAGAAAATACGCTTGATAAAAAACGTTGCAGGTAAACTACCCCTTCCCCTCAACCGATCTTCACCAAAAACAATAGGTATTGAGTACTCTACAAATCAGGGCTGTATGCAGAAAATTATTTGATTCTGTTTGAATTTGCGGCTGTTATCGTTTGCCATATAAAATACCCTTGTTAAAAAAACGTTGTAGGTAAACTACCCCTTTCCCTTAACCGATCTTCACCAAATACAACAGGTCTTGAGAACTCTACAATTCAGGACTGTATGCGAAACATTATTTGATTCTGTTTGAATTTACGGCTGTTATCGTTTGCCAAAAAAAAAATTTCCCTTGATAAAAAAAAACTGTTGCTGGTAAACTACCACTTCCCCTCAACCGATCTTCACCAAAAACAGCAGGTCGCGAGTACTCTACAAATCAGGGCTGTATGCAAAAAATTATTTGATTCTGTTTGAATTTGCGGCAGTTATCGTTTGCCATAGAAAATACGCTTGATAAAAAACGTTGCAGGTAAACTACCCCTTCCCCTCAACCGATCTTCAGCAAAAACAATAGGTCTTGAGTACTCTACAAATCAGGGCTGTATGCAGAAAATTATTTGATCCTGTTTGAATTTGCGGCTGTTATCGTTTGCCATAGAAAATACCCTTGTTAAAAAACCCTTGAAGGTAAACTACCCCTTTCCCGTAACCGATCTTCACCAAAAATAACAGGTCTTGAGAACTCTACAATTCAGGGCTGTATGCGAAACATTATTTGATTCTGTTTGAATTTGCGGCTGTTATCGTTTGCCAAAAAAAAAATTTCCCTTGATAAAAAAAAACCGTTGCAGGTAAACTACCCCTTTCCCTCAACCGATCTTCACCAAAAACAATAGGTCGCGAGTCCTCTACAAATCAGGGCTGTATGCAAAAAATTATTTGATTTTGTTTGAATTTGCGGCAGTTATCGTTTGCCATAGAAAAAAAATCTACAGACAGACACACAGACAGACACATAGACAGACAGACAGACACACACACAGACACTTTTCGGAAAACGACTTTTTTTCATGTTTTGAGTGTAGTACAATCAGAATCTGCAATAATCTCGAACACGATTTTTTGCCATCACCATACTTCCATTCCTTAAGGAATATGGAAGTACAATATCGGTATGGAGAACCATACATGACTTCCATATTCTAAGATTTATATTTAAAATCATTTTCGAAATGAAATATTACCATAGAAACTACTTCTTTCTACTTACTGCTTCAGCCTTAACCACAGTACTGTGGTCACTAATGTATACCACCTCACGTTATCGCACTCGATTTTCACTGATGATGGAAGTCGATGGCATTGCCGAAATGTCTGGTTTTGTAGAAAACATTGGACTACGGCCAAATATCCCGGGAAGGAATTTTAACAAAAACTACTTCTTTGTTGCCGATAACGTTGTACACATATATATCAGTGGCGAAGTTACATGGAGGCAATTGAGGCAATGCCTACTCTAAAAAATTCTGTAGAATAAAAATTATAAATACGTATGAACTACATAACGTAAAGATTATACATTGTTACTGCGACTGTCAAATTTATTAAACCAAAACGTGCTTTATTGAGCGACCGCTAGATGGTGACAGGTGAGATTCGGCATAGTTCGTTTAAAGCGAATGAGGCAACCTGAACTTGCCTCAGCGTTTTTTGTATACATCGTATGTAAGCAATGTAGTGGTGTGATAGGGAAGTGTAGGGAGGGGGGATTGTCCCGCGCTGTACACATAGAGCGTTGAGGCATGCCTCACTTCTGTGGTCCAAACAGTTAAGTTAAAGCGCCTGTGTTGTTTCTAAGTGTTTATTTTATGCGGTTATTAAAAGTGTCACTGTTATTCCGCTGAACTAACAGATGATCAAGATTGTTATTTGAATTATTTGTAACATTAAACATATATATATGGAAACTAATCAAGTTTAAAAATTTGAAGTTCAATCAGTTGTATTATTGTGTATGACTAATACAAGGATTGTTCAATAGACACACGTATAGAGCTGTAAAGCATTTTTTATTCAACGATTTTAAAAGAAGTCTCCAATAACATTAAGACATGAGTTCCACTGTTGCGCTAACCTGTAGATTCCCTGCTAGTAAAATTCTTACGGCTGTTTGTAGAACCATTCGGTTACAGCAAACTCTACCTCAGCGTCCGATTTGACCCACCGTCCTTTTAGTGATTCCTTAAAAAAAATTTAAGATAAGATTTTTGCCTACCCATTCATTAACTACTAGCTTCGCCAGTAAGCAAATTGATGTCCATTTTTTTTGGCTTGCACGCGTTATGTTGGTGTGGGTTTCGGCACTTTCCATTTAAAAAACGTGCAAACGTAAGAAAATAACATGAGTGAGGCCAGAAATAACGTGAATTGTGTGTGTGTGTGTGTGTGTGTGTGTGTGTGTCTTACCTGCCTTTTTATTGCCGTATTAAATGAAAAATATTATATTACATTTAAATGAAAAAATTTTAATTTTATTGCCTGGCAACAAAATTATTTTATTTTTAACAATTACCATTGTTTCAAAAAGTTTAAATAAATTTTCAAGTACTTTACTCTTGTTAAAACGTAAAAGGTTGCTGGTAAACTACCCCTTCCCCTTAACCGATCTTCACCAAAATCGAAAGTCCTTGAGTCCTCTACAATTCAGGGACGTATGCAAAAAAAATTTGATTCTGTTTGAATTTGCGGCTGTTATCGTTTGCCATAGAAAATACGCTTGATAAAAAAACGTTGCAGGTAAACTACCCCTTCCCCTTAACCGATCTTCATCAAAAACAAAAGGTCTTGAGTACTCTACAAATCAGGGCTGCATGCAAAACACTATTTGATTCTGTTTGAATTTGCGGCTGTTATCGTTTGCCATAGAAAATACCCTTGTTAAAAAAACGTTGTAGGTAAACTACCCCTTTCCCTCAACCGATCTTCACCAAAAACAATAGGTCTTGAGAACTCTACAATTTAGGGCTGTATGCAAATAATCTTTTGATTCTGTTTGAATTTGCGGCTGTTATCGTTTGCCATAGGAAATACCCTTGTTAAAACATAAAACGTTACAGGTAAACTACCCCTTTCCCTTAACCGATCTTCACCAAAAACAATAGGTCTTGAGAACTCTACAATTGAGGGCTGTATGCGAAACATTATTTGATTCTGTTTGAATTTGCGGCTGTTATCGTTTGCCAAAAAAAAAAATTTTCCTTGTTAAAAAAAAACCGTTGCAGGTAAACTACCCCTTTCCCTCAACCGATCTTCACCAAAAACAACAAGTCGTGAGTACTCCACACATCAGGACTGTATGCAAAAAATTATTTCATTCTGTTTGAATTTGCGGCAGTTATCGTTTGCCATAGAAAAAAAATCTACAGACACATAGACAGACAGACACACAGACACACACACAGACACTTTTCGGAAAACGACTTTTTTTCATGTTTTGAGTGTAGTACAATCAGAATCTGCAATAATCTCGAACACGATTTTTTTTGCCATCACCATACTTCCATTCCTTAAGGAATATGGAAGTAAAAATCTATAGATAGATACACAGACAGACACACAGACAGACAGACACACGCGCACGCACACACACACACACACACACACACACACACACACACACTTTTCGAAAAATTACTTTTTTTCATGTTTTGAGTGTAGTACAATCAGAATCTGCAATAATCTCGAACACGATTTTACTTCCATATTACTTCCATATTCCTTAAGGAATGGAAGTATGGTGATGGCAAGAAAAATCGTGTTCGAGATTATTGGAGATTCTGATACTACTACACTCAAAACATGAAAAAAAGTCCTTTTCCGAAAAGTGTCTGTGTGTCTGTCTGTCTGTCTGTCTGTCTGTCTGTCTGTCTGTGTGTCTGTCTGCCTATCTGTCTGTCTGTGTGTCTGTCTGTAGATTTTTTTTCTATGGCAAACGATAACTGCCGCAAATTCAAACAGAATCAAATAATTTTTTGCATGCAGCCCTGATTTGCATAGTACTCGCGACCTATTGTTTTTGGTGAAGATCGGTTGAGGGAAAGGGGTAGTTTACCGGCAACGATTTTTTTTTAGCAGGGTAATTTTGTTTGTTTGGCAAACCATAACAGCCGCAAATTCAAACAGAATCAAATAATGTTTCGCATACAGCTCTGCATTGCAGAGTTCTCAAAATCTGTGGATTTTGGTGAAGATCGGTTAAGGGAAAGGGGTAGTTTACCTGTAACGTTTTATGTTTTAACAAGGGTATTTCCTATGGCAAACGATAACAGCCGCAAATTCAAACAGAATCAAAAGATTATTTGCATACAGCCCTAAATTGTAGAGTTCTCAAGACCTATTGTATTTGGTGAAGTTCGGTTGAGGGAAAGGGGTAGTTTACCAGCAACGTTTTTTTAACAAGGGTATTTTCTATGGCAAACGATAACAGCCGCTAATTCAAACAGAATCAAATAATGTTTTGCATACAGCCCTGATTTGTAGAGTACTCAAAACCAATTGTTTTTGGTGAAGATCGGTTAAGGGAAAGGGGTATTTTACCCGCAACGTTTTTTTATCAAGCGTATTTTTTTCTATGGCAAACGATAACTGCCGCAAATTCAAACAGAATCAAATAATTTTCTGCATACAGCCCTGATTTGTAGAGTACTCACGACCTATTGTTTTTGGTGAAGATCGGTTGAGGGAAAGGGGTAGTTTACCAGCAACTGTTTTTTTTTTATCAGGGGAAATTTTTTTTTTTTGGCAAACGATAACAGCCGCAAATTCAAACAGAATCAAATAATGTTTCGTATGCAGCCCTGAATTGTAAAGTTCTCAAGACCTATGGTTTTTGGTGAAGATCGGTTAAGGGAAAGGGGTAGTTTACCTGTAACGTTTTATGTTTTAACAAGGGTATTTCCTATGGCAAACGATAACAGCCGCAAATTCAAACAGAATCAAAAGATTATTTGTATACAGCCCTAAATTGCAGAGTTCTCAAGACCTATTGTTTTTGGTGAAGATCGGTTAAGGGAAAGGGGTAGTTTACCAGCAGCTTTTTTATCAAGGGTATTTTCTATGGCAAACGATAACAGCGCAAATTCAAACAGAATCAAATAATGTTTTGCATGCAGCCCTGGTTTGTAGAGTGCTCAGGACCTATTGTTTTTGTTGAAGATCGGTTAAGGGGAAGGGGTAGTTTACCTGCAACGTTTTTTTATCAAGCGTATTTTCTATGACGAACGGTAACAGCCGCAAATTCAAACAGAATCAAATAATTTTTTGCATACGTCCCTGAATTGTAGAGGTCTCAATGACTTTCGATTTTGGTGAAGATGGGTTAAGGGGAAGGCGTAGTTTACAAGCAACCTTTTACGTTTTAACAAGAGTAAAGTACTTGAAAATTTATTTAAACTTTTTGAAACAATGGTAATTGTTAAAAATAAAATAATTTTGTTGCCAGGCAATAAAATTATAATTTTTTCATTTTAATGTAATATAATATTATTCATTTAATACAGCAATAAAAATGCAGGTAAGACACAGCCTGGCTGTTTGGCTGAAAATGATTTTAAATATAAATCTTAGAATATGGAAGTCATGTATGGTTCTCCATACCGATATTTCCTTAAGGAATGGAAGTATGGTGATGGCAAAAAAAATCGTGTTCGAGATTATTGCAGATTCTGATTGTACTACACTCAAAACATGAAAAAAAGTCGTTTTCCGAAAAGTGCCTGTGTGTGTGTCTGTCTGTGTGTCTGTCTGTGTGTCTGTCTGTCTGTCTGTAGATTTTTTTTCTATGGCAAACGATAACTGCCGCAAATTCAAACAAAATCAAATAATTTTTTGCATACTGCCCTGATTTGTAGAGGACTCGCGACCTATTGTATTTGGTGAAGATCGGTTGAGGGAAAGGGGTAGTTTACCAGCAACGGTTTTTTTTTATCAAGGGAAATTTTTTTTTTTGGCAAACGATAAAAGCCGCAAATTCAAACAGAATCAAATAATGTTTCGCATACAGCCCTGAATTGTAGAGTTCTCAAGACCTATTGTTTTTGGTGAAGATCGGTTAAGGGAAAGGGGTAGTTTACCTGTAACGTTTTATGTTTTAACAAGGGTATTTCCTATGGCAAACGATAACAGCCGCAAATTCAAACAGAATCAAAAGATTATTTGCATGCAGCCCTAAATTGTAGAGTTCTCAAGACCTGTTGCTTTTGTGAAGATCGGTTAAGGGAAAGGGGTAGTTTACCTACAACGTTTTTTTAACAAGGGTATTTTATATGGCAAACGATAACAGCCGCAAATTCAAACAGAATCAAATAATTTTCTGCATACAGCCCTGATTTGTTGAGTACTCAAGACCTGTTGTTTTTGGTGAAGATCGGTTGAGGGGAAGGGGTAGTTTACCAGCAACATTTTTTATCAAGCGTATTTTCTATGGCAAACGACAACTGCCGCAAATTCAAACAGAATCAAATAATTTTTTGCATACAGCCCTTATTTGTAGAGTACTCGCGACCTGTTGTTTTTGGTGAAGATCAGTTAAGGGAAAGGGGTAGTTTACCTGTAACGTTTTATGTTTTAACAATGGTATTTCTTATGGCAAACGATAACAGCCGCAAATTCAAACAGAATCAAAAGATTATTTGCATACAGCCCTAAATTGTAGAGTTCTCAAGACCTTTTGTTTTTGGTGAAGATCGGTTGAGGGAAAGGGGTAGTTTACCTGCAACGTTTTTTTAACAAGTGTATTTTCTATGGCAAACGATAACAGCCGCAAATTCAAACAGAATCAAATAATGTTTTGCATACAGCCCTGATTTGTGGAGCACTCAAGGCCTGTTGTTTTTGGTGAAGATCGGTTGAGGGGAAGGGGTAGTTTACCTGCAACGTTTTTTATCAAGCGTATT
This sequence comes from Magicicada septendecula, assembly GCA_034769895.1. Taxonomy (NCBI): domain Eukaryota; kingdom Metazoa; phylum Arthropoda; class Insecta; order Hemiptera; family Cicadidae; genus Magicicada; species Magicicada septendecula. The sequence goes on along the minus strand of CM068369.1, from coordinate 93,600,294 downwards.
TTCTATGGCAAACGATAACTGCCGCAAATTCAAAAAGAATCAAAAAATTTTTTGCATACGTCAGTGAATTGTAGAGGACTCAAGGCCTTTAGATTTTGGTGAAGATCAGTTAAGGGGAAGGGGTAGTTTACATGCAACCTTTTACGTTTTAACAAGAGTAAAGTACTTGAAAATTCATTTAAACTTTTTCAAACAATGGTAATTGTTGAAAATTAAATAATTTTGTTGCCAGGCAATCTGAAAATTTCAGATTTTGTACCACAAAATCTGAAAAGATTATACGATAGTTTATGAAATGGTTAATAATACGTCAGTGGAAGGTGTAATGAGAAATTAGCAGAAATGGAAACCTGGGGAATGTAAACTGTTCTGTAGATACAATTTTGTCAGAATGTTTGGAAATGATCATCAACATTGAAGAAAAAGTAAGCATATTAAGAAACATATGTAAGTACTTATTATAAAAAAATAATGTTTGTTTTTTGATAAAGTCATTTTGATTATAAAATATAAATATTTACAACAAGAAAAGAATTTTCAGTTTTCAAAATTTAAATATATTTTTATAAAACAATGGGTTCTTCATTGAGGTGGGGACCATGTCACTCACTCCATCTCAAGCCTCCTCTCCCATTTTGCAGAAAAAGAGGATCCTGTCATGGCTGATACTTTGACGACAGTGACAGGGCTTTCCACCAAATTCAGCAGAGTGACAGGTAGGCCCAACTCTGATTGGCTCCTCAGATTTCCCCAGCATTAGTAGGTTCTATGAAAATATTTTATTTCAAAAATGATTTTGAATATAAATCTTAGATATGTTTTATAAATCTCATGTTTTATGTTTTAACATAGGTAATTTTTTATATGACGAACCATAACTGCCGTAAATTCAAACAGAATCAAATAATTTTTTACATATGTGCCTGAGCTATAGAGAACTCAATGTCTGTTGATTTTGGTGATGATCGGTTACGGGGAAAGAGCAGTTTACCAGAAACATTTTTTCTTGTAACATGAGTAAAGTACTTAATTTTGATAAAGTATCCTGATAAGATCTTAATAATCCACTGTAGAAACGTAGATGAAATATCTATAAATGAAGAGGCTAGTTGAACGGGCTGGGGGTAATTTTCTATAAATCAAAATTATAGTTGAAGGGGGAGGGGATAATATTTTTTATATGTGTACTACGCTATTGGCAAGAAAGAAGTATTTTTTTGTTAAAATTCCTTCCCTGGCTGTTTGACTGAAAATGATTTTAAATATAAATCTTAGAATATGGAAGTCATGTATGGTTCTCCATACCGATATTTTTACTTCCATGTTCCTTAAGGAAATGGAAGTATGGTGATGCAAAAAAAAGTCATTTTTCGAAAAGTGTCTGTGTGTGTGTCTGTCTGTCTATGTGTCTGTCTGTGTGTGTGTCTGTCTGTAGATTTTTTTTTATGGCAAACGATAACTGCCGCAAATTCAAACAGAATCAAATAATATTTTGCATACTGCCCTGATTTGTAGATTACTCACGACCTATTGTTTTTGGTGAAGATCGGTTGAGGGAAAGGGGTAGTTTACTTGCAACGGTTTTTTTTATCAAAGGAAATTTTTTTTTGGTAAACGATAACAGCCGCAAATTCAAACAGAATTAAATAATGTTTCCCATACAGCCCTGAATTGCAGAGTTCTCAAGATATATGGTTTTTGGTGAAGATCGGTTAAGGGAAAGGGGTAGTTTACCTGCAACGTTTTATGTTTTAACAAGGGTATTTCCTATGGCAAACGATAACAGCCGCAAATTCAAACAGAATCAAAAGATTATTTGAATACAGCCCTAAATTGTAGAGTTTTCAAGACCTATTGTTTTTGGTTAAGATCGGTTAAGGGAAAGGGGTAGTTTACCAGGAACATTTTTTTAACAAGGGTATTTCCTATGGCAAACGAGAACAGCCGCAAATTCAAGCAGAATCAAATAATTTTTTGCATACAGCCATGATTTGTAGAGTACTCAAGACCTATTGTTTTTGGTGAAGATCGGTTATCGTTTGCCAAACAAACAAAATTACCCTTGCTAAAAAAAAACCGTTGCCGGTAAACTACCCCTTTCCCTCAACCGATCTTCACCAAAAAATATAGGTCGCGAGTACTCTGCAAATCAGGGCTGTATGCAAAAAATTATTTGATTCTGTTTGAATTTGCGGCAGTTATCGTTTGCCATAGAAAAAAAAATCTACAGACACACAGACAGACAGACAGACAGACAGACACACACACAGACACTTTTCGGAAAACGCCTTTTTTTCATGTTTTGAGTGTAGTAGAATCAGAATCTGCAATAATCTCGAACACGATTTTTTTTGCCATTGCCATACTTCCATTCCTTAAGGAATATGGAAGTAAAATATCGGTATGGAGAACCATACATGACTTCCATATTCTAAGATTTATATTTAAAATCATTTTCAGCCAAACAGCGAGGGAAGGAATTTTAACAAAAAAATACTTCTTTCTTGCCAATAATGTAGTACACATGTAAAAAATATTATCCCCTCCCCCTTCAACTATAATTTTGATTTATAGAAAATTACCCTCAGCCCGTTCAACTAGCCTCTTCATTTATAGATATTTCATCTACGTTTCTACAGTGGATTATTAAGATCTTATCAGGATACTTTATCAAAATTAAGTACTTTACTCATGTTACAACAAAAAAATGTTTCTGGTAAACTGCCCTTTCCCCGTAACCGATCTTCACCAAAATCAACAGACATTGAGTTCTCTATAGCTCAGGCACATATGTAAAAAATTATTTGATTCTGTTTGAATTTATGGCAGTTATGGTTCGTCATATAAAAAATTACCTATGTTAAAACATAAAACATGAGATTTATAAAACATATCTAAGATTTATATTTAAAATCATTTTTGAAATAAAATATTTTCATAGAACCTACTAACGCTGGGGAAATCTGAGTAGCCAATCAGAGTTGGGCCTACCTGTCACTCTGCTGAATTTGGTGGAAAGCCCTGTCACTGTCGTCAAAGTATCAGCCTTGACAGGGTCCTCTTTTACTGCAAAATGGGAGAGGAGGCTTGAGATGGAGTGAGTGACATGGTCCCCACCTCAATGAAGAACCCATTGTTTTATAAAAATATATTTAAATTTTGAAAACTGAAAATTCTTTTCTTGTTGTAAATATTTATATTTTATAATCAAAATGACTTTATCAAAAAACAAACATTATTTTTTTATAACAAGTATTTACATATGTTTCTTAATATGCTTACTTTTTCTTCAATGTTGATGATCATTTCCAAACATTCTGACAAAATTGTATCTACAGAACAGTTAACATTCCCCAGGTTTCCATTTCTGCTAATTTCTCATTACACCTTCCACTGACGTATTATTAACCATTTCATAAACTATCGTATAATCTTTTCAGATTTTGTGGTACAAAATCTGAAATTTTCAGATTGCCTGGCAACAAAATTATTTTATTTTCAACAATTACCATTGTTTGAAAAAGTTTAAAAGAATTTTCAAGTACTTTACTCTTGTTAAAACGTAAAAGGTTGCTGGTAAACTACCCCTTCCCCTTAACTGATCTTCACCAAAATCTAAAGGCCTTGAGTCCTCTACAATTCACTGAAGTATGCAAAAAATTATTTGATTCTGTTTGAATTTGCGGCAGTTATCGTTTGCCATAGAAAATACGCTTGATAAAAAACGTTGCTGGTAAACTACCCCTTCCCCTCAACCGATCTTCAGCAAAAACAATAGGTCTTGAGTACTCTACAAATCAGTGCTGTATGCAGAAAATTATTTGATTCTGTTTGAATTTGCGGCTGTTATCGTTTGCCATAGAAAATACCCTTGTTAAAAAACCCTTGAAGGTAAACTACCCCTTTCCCTTAACCGATCTTCACCAAAAACAATAGGTCTTGAGAACTCTACAATTTAGGGCGGTATGCAAATAATCTTTTGATTATGTTTGAATTTGCGGCTGTTATCGTTTCCCATAGGAAATACCCTTGTTAAAACATAAAACGTTACAGGTAAACTACCCCTTTCCCTTAACCGATCTTCACCAAAAACAATATGTCTTGAGAACTCTACAATTCAGGGCTGTATGCGAAACATTATTTGATTCTGTTTGAATTTGCGGCTGTTATCGTTTGCCAAAAAAAAAATTTCCCTTTATAAAAAAAAACCGTTGCAGGTAAATTACCCCTTTCCCTCAACCGATCTTCACCAAAAACAAAACGTCGCGAGTCCTCTACAAATCAGGGCTGTATGCAAAAAATTATTTGATTTTGTTTGAATTTGCGGCAGTTATCGTTTGCCATAGAAAAAAAATCTACAGACAGACACACAGACAGACACACAGACAGACAGACACACACACACACACTTTTCGGAAAACGACTTTTTTTCATGTTTTGAGTGTAGTACAATCAGAATCTGCAATAATCTCGAACACGATTTTTTTTGCCATCACCATACTTCCATTCCTTAAGGAATATGGAAGTAAAATATCGGTATGGAGAACCATACATGACTTCCATATTCTAAGATTTATATTTAAAATCATTTTCGAAATGAAATATTACCATGGAAACTACTTCTTTCTACTTACTGCTTCAGCCTTAACCACAGTACTGTGGTCACTAATGTATACCACCTCACGTTATCGCACTCGATTTTCACTGATGATGGAAGTCGATGGCATTGCCGAAATGTCTGGTTTTGTAGAATACATTGGACTACGGCCAAATATCCCGGGAAGGAATTTTAACAAAAACTACTTCTTTGTTGCCGATAACGTTGTACACATATATATCAGTGGCGAAGTTACATGGAGGCAATTGAGGCAATGCCTACTCTAAAAAATTCTGTAGAATAAAAATTATAAATACGTATGAACTACATAACGTAAAGATTATACATTGTTACTGCGACTGTCAAATTTATTAAACCGAAACGTGCTTTATTGAGCGACCGCTAGATGGTGACAGGTGAGATTCGGCATAGTTCGTTTAAAGCGAATGAGGCAACCTGAACTTGCCTCAGCGTTTTTTGTATACATCGTATGTAAGCAATGTAGCGGTGTGATAGGGAAGTGTTGGGAGGGGGGATTGTCCCGCGCTGTACACATAGAGCGTTGAGGCATGCCTCACTTCTGTGGTCCAAACAGTTAAGTTAAAGCGCCTGTGTTGTTTCTAAGTGTTTATTTTATGCGGTTATTAAAAGTGTCACTGTTATTCCGCTGAACTAACAGATGATCAAGATTGTTATTTGAATTATTTGTAACATTAAACATATATATATAGAAACTAATCAAGTTTAAAAATTTGAAGTTCAATCAGTTGTATTATTGTGTATGTCTAATACAAGGATTGTTCAATAGACACACGTATAGAGCTGTAAAGCATTTTTTATTCAACGATTATAAAAGAAGTCTCCAATAACATTAAGACATGAGTTCCACTGTTGCGCTAACCTGTAGATTCCCTGCTAGTAAAATTCTTACGGCTGTTTGTAGAACCATTCGGTTACAGCAAACTCTACCTCAGAGTCCGATTTGACCCACCGTCCTTTTAGTGATTCCTTAAAAAAAATTTAAGATAAGATTTTTGCCTACCCATTCATTAACTACTAGCTTCGCCAGTAAGCAAATTGATGTCCATTTTTTTGGCTTGCACGCGTTATTTTGGTGTGGGTTTCGGCACTTTCCATTTAAAAAGCGTGCAAACGTAAGAAAATAACATGAGTGAGGCCAGAAATAACGTGAATTGTGTGTGTGTGTGTGTGTGTGTGTGTGTGTGTGTGTGTGTGTGTGTGTGTGTGTGTGTGTGTGTGTGTGTGTGTGTGTGTGTGTGTGTGTGTGTGTGTGTGTGTGTGTGTGTGTGTGTGTGTGTGTGTGTGTGTGTGTGTGTGTGTGTGTGTGTGTGTGTGTGTGTCTTACCTGCCTTTTTATTGCCGTATTAAATGAAAAATATTATATTACATTAAAATGAAAAAATTTTAATTTTATTGCCTGGCAACAAAATTATTTTATTTTTAACAATTACCATTGGTTCAAAAAGTTTAAATAAATTTTCAAGTACTTTACTCTTGTTAAAACGTAAAAGGTTGCTGGTAAACTACCCCTTCCCCTTAACCGATCTTCACCAAAATCGAAAGTCCTTGAGTCCTCTACAATTCAGGGACGTATGCAAAACATTATTTGATTCTGTTTGAATTTGCGGCTGTTATCGTTTGCCATAGAAAATACGCTTGATAAAAAAACGTTGCAGGTAAACTACCCCTTCCCCTTACCCGATCTTCATCAAAAACAATAGGTCTTTAGTACTCTACAAATCAGGGCTGTATGCAAAACACTATTTGATTCTGTTTGAATTTGCGGCTGTTATCGTTTGCCATAGAAAATACCCTTGTTAAAAAAACGTTGTAGGTAAACTACCCCTTTCCCTCAACCGATCTTCACCAAAAACAATAGGTCGTGAGTACTCTACAAATCAGGGCTGTATGCTAAAAATTATTTGATTCTGTTTGAATTTGCGGCAGTTATCGTTTGCCATAGAAAAAAAATCTACAGACACATAGACAGACAGACACACAGACACTTTTCGGAAAACGACTTTTTTTCATGTTTTGAGTGTAGTACAATCAGAATCTGCAATAATCTCGAACACGATTTTTTTTGCCATCACCATACTTCCATTCCTTAAGGAATATGGAAGTAAAAATCTATAGACAGATACACAGACAGACACACAGACAGACAGACACACGCGCGCACACACACACACACACACACACACACACACACACATGCACACACACACACTTTTCGAAAAATTACTTTTTTTCATGTTTTGAGTGTAGTACAATCAGAATCAGCAATAATCTCGAACACGATTTTACTTCCATATTACTTCCATATTCCTTAAGGAATGGAAGTATGGTGATGGCAAAAAAAATCGTGTTCGAGATTATTGCAGATTCTGATACTATTACACTCAAAACATGAAAAAAAGTCGTTTTCCGAAAAGTGTCAGTCTGTGTGTCTGTCTGTCTGTCTGTCTGTCTGTGTGTCTGTCTGTCTGTCTATCTGTCTGTGTGTCTGTCTGTAATTTTTTTTCTATGGTAAAAGATAACTGCCGCAAATTCAAACAGAATCAAGTAATTTTTTGCATGCAGCCCTGATTTGCATAGTACTCGCGACCTATTGTTTTTGGTGAAGATCGGTTGAGGGAAAGGGGTAGTTTACCGGCAACGATTTTTTTTTAGCAGGGTAATTTTGTTTGTTTGGCAAACGATAACAGCCGCAAATTCAAACAGAATCAAATAATGTTTCGCATACAGCACTGAATTGTAGAGTTCTCAAGATCTGTGGATTTTGGTGAAGATCGGTTGAGGGAAAGGGGTAGTTTACCAGTAACGTTTTATGTTTTAACAAGGGTATTTCCTATGGCAAACGATAACAGCCGCAAATTCAAACAGAATCAAAAGATTATTTGCATACAGCCCTAAATTGTAGAGTTCTCAAGACCTATTGTTTTTGGTGAAGTTCGGTTGAGGGAAAGGGGTAGTTTACCAGCAACGGTTTTTTTTTATCAAGGGAAATTTTTTTTTTTGGCAAACGATAAAAGCCGCAAATTCAAACAGAATCAAATAATGTTTCGCATACAGCCCTGAATTGTAGAGTACTCAAGACCTATTGTTTTTGGTGAAGATCGGTTAAGGGAAAGGGGTAGTTTACCTGTAACGTTTTATGTTTTAACAAGGGTATTTCCTATGGCAAACGATAACAGCCGCAAATTCAAACAGAATCAAAAGATTATTTGCATGCAGCCCTAAATTGTAGAGTTCTCAAGACCTGTTGCTTTTGTGAAGATCGGTTAAGGGAAAGGGGTAGTTTACCTACAACGTTTTTTTAACAAGGGTATTTTATATGGCAAACGATAACAGCCGCAAATTCAAACAGAATCAAATAATTTTCTGCATACAGCCCTGATTTGTTGAGTACTCAAGACCTGTTGTTTTTGGTGAAGATCGGTTGAGGGGAAGGGGTAGTTTACCAGCAACATTTTTTATCAAGCGTATTTTCTATGGCAAACGACAACTGCCGCAAATTCAAACAGAATCAAATAATTTTTTGCATACAACCATTATTTGTAGAGTACTCGCGACCTGTTGTTTTTGGTGAAGATCAGTTAAGGGAAAGGGGTAGTTTACCTGTAACGTTTTATGTTTTAACAATGGTATTTCTTATGGCAAACGATAACAGCCGCAAATTCAAACAGAATCAAAAGATTATTTGCATACAGCCCTAAATTGTAGAGTTCTCAAGACCTTTTGTTTTTGGTGAAGATCGGTTGAGGGAAAGGGGTAGTTTACCTGCAACGTTTTTTTAACAAGTGTATTTTCTATGGCAAACGATAACAGCCGCAAATTCAAACAGAATCAAATAATGTTTTGCATACAGCCCTGATTTGTGGAGCACTCAAGGCCTGTTGTTTTTGGTGAAGATCGGTTGAGGGGAAGGGGTAGTTTACCTGCAACGTTTTTTATCAAGCGTATTTTCTATGGCAAACGATAACTGCCGCAAATTCAAAAAGAATCAAAAAATTTTTTGCATACGTCAGTGAATTGTAGAGGACTCAAGGCCTTTAGATTTTGGTGAAGATCAGTTAAGGGGAAGGGGTAGTTTACATGCAACCTTTTACGTTTTAACAAGAGTAAAGTACTTGAAAATTCATTTAAACTTTTTCAAACAATGGTAATTGTTGAAAATTAAATAATTTTGTTGCCAGGCAATCTGAAAATTTCAGATTTTGTACCACAAAATCTGAAAAGATTATACGATAGTTTATGAAATGGTTAATAATACGTCAGTGGAAGGTGTAATGAGAAATTAGCAGAAATGGAAACCTGGGGAATGTAAACTGTTCTGTAGATACAATTTTGTCAGAATGTTTGGAAATGATCATCAACATTGAAGAAAAAGTAAGCATATTAAGAAACATATGTAAGTACTTATTATAAAAAAATAATGTTTGTTTTTTGATAAAGTCATTTTGATTATAAAATATAAATATTTACAACAAGAAAAGAATTTTCAGTTTTCAAAATTTAAATATATTTTTATAAAACAATGGGTTCTTCATTGAGGTGGGGACCATGTCACTCACTCCATCTCAAGCCTCCTCTCCCATTTTGCAGAAAAAGAGGATCCTGTCATGGCTGATACTTTGACGACAGTGACAGGGCTTTCCACCAAATTCAGCAGAGTGACAGGTAGGCCCAACTCTGATTGGCTCCTCAGATTTCCCCAGCATTAGTAGGTTCTATGAAAATATTTTATTTCAAAAATGATTTTGAATATAAATCTTAGATATGTTTTATAAATCTCATGTTTTATGTTTTAACATAGGTAATTTTTTATATGACGAACCATAACTGCCGTAAATTCAAACAGAATCAAATAATTTTTTACATATGTGCCTGAGCTATAGAGAACTCAATGTCTGTTGATTTTGGTGATGATCGGTTACGGGGAAAGAGCAGTTTACCAGAAACATTTTTTCTTGTAACATGAGTAAAGTACTTAATTTTGATAAAGTATCCTGATAAGATCTTAATAATCCACTGTAGAAACGTAGATGAAATATCTATAAATGAAGAGGCTAGTTGAACGGGCTGGGGGTAATTTTCTATAAATCAAAATTATAGTTGAAGGGGGAGGGGATAATATTTTTTATATGTGTACTACGCTATTGGCAAGAAAGAAGTATTTTTTTGTTAAAATTCCTTCCCTGGCTGTTTGACTGAAAATGATTTTAAATATAAATCTTAGAATATGGAAGTCATGTATGGTTCTCCATACCGATATTTTTACTTCCATGTTCCTTAAGGAAATGGAAGTATGGTGATGCAAAAAAAAGTCATTTTTCGAAAAGTGTCTGTGTGTGTGTCTGTCTGTCTATGTGTCTGTCTGTGTGTGTGTCTGTCTGTAGATTTTTTTTTATGGCAAACGATAACTGCCGCAAATTCAAACAGAATCAAATAATATTTTGCATACTGCCCTGATTTGTAGATTACTCACGACCTATTGTTTTTGGTGAAGATCGGTTGAGGGAAAGGGGTAGTTTACTTGCAACGGTTTTTTTTATCAAGGGAAATTTTTTTTTTGGCAAACGATAACAGCCGCAAATTCAAACAGAATTAAATAATGTTTCCCATACAGCCCTGAATTGCAGAGTTCTCAAGATATATGGTTTTTGGTGAAGATCGGTTAAGGCAAAGGGGTAGTTTACCTGCAACGTTTTATGTTTTAACAAGGGTATTTCCTATGGCAAACGATAACAGCCGCAAATTCAAACAGAATCAAAAGATTATTTGAATACAGCCCTAAATTGTAGAGTTTTCAAGACCTATTGTTTTTGGTTAAGATCGGTTAAGGGAAAGGGGTAGTTTACCAGGAACATTTTTTTAACAAGGGTATTTCCTATGGCAAACGATAACAGCCGCAAATTCAAGCAGAATCAAATAATTTTTTGCATACAGCCATGATTTGTAGAGTACTCAAGACCTATTGTTTTTGGTGAAGATCGGTTATCGTTTGCCAAACAAACAAAATTACCCTTGCTAAAAAAAAACCGTTGCCGGTAAACTACCCCTTTCCCTCAACCGATCTTCACCAAAAAATATAGGTCGCGAGTACTCTGCAAATCAGGGCTGTATGCAAAAAATTATTTGATTCTGTTTGAATTTGCGGCAGTTATCGTTTGCCATAGAAAAAAAAATCTACAGACACACAGACAGACAGACAGACACACACACAGACACTTTTCGGAAAACGCCTTTTTTTCATGTTTTGAGTGTAGTAGAATCAGAATCTGCAATAATCTCGAACACGATTTTTTTTGCCATCACCATACTTCCATTCCTTAAGGAATATGGAAGTAAAATATCGGTATGGAGAACCATACATGACTTCCATATTCTAAGATTTATATTTAAAATCATTTTCAGCCAAACAGCCAGGGAAGGAATTTTAACAAAAAAATACTTCTTTCTTGCCAATAATGTAGTACACATGTAAAAAATATTATCCCCTCCCCCTTCAACTATAATTTTGATTTATAGAAAATTACCCTCAGCCCGTTCAACTAGCCTCTTCATTTATAGATATTTCATCTACGTTTCTACAGTGGATTATTAAGATCTTATCAGGATACTTTATCAAAATTAAGTACTTTACTCATGTTACAACAAAAAAATGTTTCTGGTAAACTGCCCTTTCCCCGTAACCGATCTTCACCAAAATCAACAGACATTGAGTTCTCTATAGCTCAGGCACATATGTAAAAAATTATTTGATTCTGTTTGAATTTATGGCAGTTATGGTTCGTCATATAAAAAATTACCTATGTTAAAACATAAAACATGAGATTTATAAAACATATCTAAGATTTATATTTAAAATCATTTTTGAAATAAAATATTTTCATAGAACCTACTAACGCTGGGGAAATCTGAGTAGCCAATCAGAGTTGGGCCTACCTGTCACTCTGCTGAATTTGGTGGAAAGCCCTGTCACTGTCGTCAAAGTATCAGCCTTGACAGGGTCCTCTTTTACTGCAAAATGGGAGAGGAGGCTTGAGATGGAGTGAGTGACATGGTCCCCACCTCAATGAAGAACCCATTGTTTTATAAAAATATATTTAAATTTTGAAAACTGAAAATTCTTTTCTTGTTGTAAATATTTATATTTTATAATCAAAATGACTTTATCAAAAAACAAACATTATTTTTTTATAACAAGTATTTACATATGTTTCTTAATATGCTTACTTTTTCTTCAATGTTGATGATCATTTCCAAACATTCTGACAAAATTGTATCTACTGAACAGTTAACATTCCCCAGGTTTCCATTTCTGCTAATTTCTCATTACACCTTCCACTGACGTATTATTAACCATTTCATAAACTATCGTATAATCTTTTCAGATTTTGTGGTACAAAATCTGAAATTTTCAGATTGCCTGGCAACAAAATTATTTTATTTTCAACAATTACCATTGTTTGAAAAAGTTTAAAAGAATTTTCAAGTACTTTACTCTTGTTAAAACGTAAAAGGTTGCTGGTAAACTACCCCTTCCCCTTAACTGATCTTCACCAAAATCTAAAGGCCTTGAGTCCTCTACAATTCACTGAAGTATGCAAAAAATTATTTGATTCTGTTTGAATTTGCGGCAGTTATCGTTTGCCATAGAAAATACGCTTGATAAAAAACGTTGCTGGTAAACTACCCCTTCCCCTCAACCGATCTTCAGCAAAAACAATAGGTCTTGAGTACTCTACAAATCAGTGCTGTATGCAGAAAATTATTTGATTCTGTTTGAATTTGCGGCTGTTATCGTTTGCCATAGAAAATACCCTTGTTAAAAAACCCTTGAAGGTAAACTACCCCTTTCCCTTAACCGATCTTCACCAAAAATAATAGGTCTTGAGAACTCTACAATTTAGGGCGGTATGCAAATAATCTTTTGATTATGTTTGAATTTGCGGCTGTTATCGTTTCCCATAGGAAATACCCTTGTTAAAACATAAAACGTTACAGGTAAACTACCCCTTTCCCTTAACCGATCTTCACCAAAAACAACATGTCTTGAGAACTCTACAATTCAGGGCTGTATGCGAAACATTATTTGATTCTGTTTGAATTTGCGGCTGTTATCGTTTGCCAAAAAAAAAATTTCCCTTTATAAAAAAAAACCGTTGCAGGTAAATTACCCCTTTCCCTCAACCGATCTTCACCAAAAACAAAACGTCGCGAGTCCTCTACAAATCAGGGCTGTATGCAAAAAATTATTTGATTTTGTTTGAATTTGCGGCAGTTATCGTTTGCCATAGAAAAAAAATCTACAGACAGACACACAGACAGACACACAGACAGACAGACACACACACACACACTTTTCGGAAAACGACTTTTTTTCATGTTTTGAGTGTAGTACAATCAGAATCTGCAATAATCTCGAACACGATTTTTTTTGCCATCACCATACTTCCATTCCTTAAGGAATATGGAAGTAAAATATCGGTATGGAGAACCATACATGACTTCCATATTCTAAGATTTATATTTAAAATCATTTTCGAAATGAAATATTACCATGGAAACTACTTCTTTCTACTTACTGCTTCAGCCTTAACCACAGTACTGTGGTCACTAATGTATACCACCTCACGTTATCGCACTCGATTTTCACTGATGATGGAAGTCGATGGCATTGCCGAAATGTCTGGTTTTGTAGAATACATTGGACTACGGCCAAATATCCCGGGAAGGAATTTTAACAAAAACTACTTCTTTGTTGCCGATAACGTTGTACACATATATATCAGTGGCGAAGTTACATGGAGGCAATTGAGGCAATGCCTACTCTAAAAAATTCTGTAGAATAAAAATTATAAATACGTATGAACTACATAACGTAAAGATTATACATTGTTACTGCGACTGTCAAATTTATTAAACCGAAACGTGCTTTATTGAGCGACCGCTAGATGGTGACAGGTGAGATTCGGCATAGTTCGTTTAAAGCGAATGAGGCAACCTGAACTTGCCTCAGCGTTTTTTGTATACATCGTATGTAGCGCAATGTAGCGGTGTGATAGGGAAGTGTTGGGAGGGGGGATTGTCCCGCGCTGTACACATAGAGCGTTGAGGCATGCCTCACTTCTGTGGTCCAAACAGTTAAGTTAAAGCGCCTGTGTTGTTTCTAAGTGTTTATTTTATGCGGTTATTAAAAGTGTCACTGTTATTCCGCTGAACTAACAGATGATCAAGATTGTTATTTGAATTATTTGTAACATTAAACATATATATATAGAAACTAATCAAGTTTAAAAATTTGAAGTTCAATCAGTTGTATTATTGTGTATGTCTAATACAAGGATTGTTCAATAGACACACGTATAGAGCTGTAAAGCATTTTTTATTCAACGATTATAAAAGAAGTCTCCAATAACATTAAGACATGAGTTCCACTGTTGCGCTAACCTGTAGATTCCCTGCTAGTAAAATTCTTACGGCTGTTTGTAGAACCATTCGGTTACAGCAAACTCTACCTCAGAGTCCGATTTGACCCACCGTCCTTTTAGTGATTCCTTAAAAAAAATTTAAGATAAGATTTTTGCCTACCCATTCATTAACTACTAGCTTCGCCAGTAAGCAAATTGATGTCCATTTTTTTGGCTTGCACGCGTTATTTTGGTGTGGGTTTCGGCACTTTCCATTTAAAAAGCGTGCAAACGTAAGAAAATAACATGAGTGAGGCCAGAAATAACGTGAATTGTGTGTGTGTGTGTGTGTGTGTGTGTGTGTGTGTGTGTGTGTGTGTGTGTGTGTGTGTGTGTGTGTGTGTGTGTGTGTGTGTGTGTGTGTGTGTGTGTGTGTGTGTGTGTGTGTGTGTGTGTGTGTGTGTGTGTGTGTGTGTGTGTGTGTGTGTGTCTTACCTGCCTTTTTATTGCCGTATTAAATGAAAAATATTATATTACATTAAAATGAAAAAATTTTAATTTTATTGCCTGGCAACAAAATTATTTTATTTTTAACAATTACCATTGGTTCAAAAAGTTTAAATAAATTTTCAAGTACTTTACTCTTGTTAAAACGTAAAAGGTTGCTGGTAAACTACCCCTTCCCCTTAACCGATCTTCACCAAAATCGAAAGTCCTTGAGTCCTCTACAATTCAGGGACGTATGCAAAACATTATTTGATTCTGTTTGAATTTGCGGCTGTTATCGTTTGCCATAGAAAATACGCTTGATAAAAAAACGTTGCAGGTAAACTACCCCTTCCCCTTACCCGATCTTCATCAAAAACAATAGGTCTTGAGTACTCTACAAATCAGGGCTGTATGCAAAACACTATTTGATTCTGTTTTAATTTGCGGCTGTTATCGTTTGCCATAGAAAATACCCTTGTTAAAAAAACGTTGTAGGTAAACTACCCCTTTCCCTCAACCGATCTTCACCAAAAACAATAGGTCTTGAGAACTCTACAATTTAGAGCTATATGCAAATAATCTTTTGATTCTGTTTGAATTTGCGGCTGTTATCGTTTGCAATAAGAAATACCCTTGTTAAAACATAAAACGTTACAGGTAAACTACCCCTTTCCGTTAACCGATCTTCACCAAAAACAATAGGTCTTGAGAACTCTACAATTGAGGGCTGTATGCAAAACATTATTTGATTCTGTTTGAATTTGCGGCTGTTATCGTTTGCCAAAAAAAAAAATTTCCCTTGATAAAAAAAAACCGTTGCTGGTAAACTACCCCTTTCCCTCAACCGATCTTCACCAAAAACAATAGGTCGTGAGTACTCTACAAATCAGGGCTGTATGCAAAAAATTATTTGATTCTGTTTGAATTTGCGGCAGTTATCGTTTGCCATAGAAAAAAAATCTACAGACACATAGACAGACAGACACACACACAGACACTTTTCGGAAAACGACTTTTTTTCATGTTTTGAGTGTAGTACAATCAGAATCTGCAATAATCTCGAACACGATTTTTTTTGCCATCACCATACTTCCATTCCTTAAGGAATATGGAAGTAAAAATCTATAGACAGATACACAGACAGACACACAGACAGACAGACACACGCGCACACACACACACACACACACACACACACACACACACACACACACATGCACACACACACACTTTTCGAAAAATTACTTTTTTTCATGTTTTGAGTGTAGTACAATCAGAATCTGCAATAATCTCGAACACGATTTTACTTCCATATTACTTCCATATTCCTTAAGGAATGGAAGTATGGTGATGGCAAAAAAAATCGTGTTCGAGATTATTGCAGATTCTGATACTACTACACTCAAAACATGAAAAAAAGTCGTTTTCCGAAAAGTGTCAGTCTGTGTGTCTGTCTGTCTGTCTGTCTGTCTGTGTGTCTGTCTGTCTGTCTGTCTGTCTGTCTGTCTGTCTGTAATTTTTTTTCTATGGCAAACGATAACTGCCGCAAATTCAAATAGAATCAAGTAATTTTTTGCATGCAGCCCTGATTTGCATAGTACTCGCGACCTATTGTTTTTGGTGAAGATCGGTTGAGGGAAAGGGGTAGTTTACCGGCAACGATTTTTTTTTAGCAGGGTAATTTTGTTTGTTTGGCAAACGATAACAGCCGCAAATTCAAACAGAATCAAATAATGTTTCGCATACAGCACTGAATTGTAGAGTTCTCAAGATCTGTGGATTTTGGTGAAGATCGGTTGAGGGAAAGGGGTAGTTTACCTGTAACGTTTTATGTTTTAACAAGGGTATTTCCTATGGCAAACGATAACAGCCGCAAATTCAAACAGAATCAAAAGATTATTTGCATACAGCCCTAAATTGTAGAGTTCTCAAGACCTATTGTTTTTGGTGAAGTTCGGTTGAGGGAAAGGGGTAGTTTACCAGCAACGTTTTTTTAACAAGGGTATTTTCTATGGCAAACGATAACAGCCGCTAATTCAAACAGAATCAAATAATGTTTTGCAAACAGCCCTGATTTGTAGAGTACTCAAGACCTATTGTTTTTGGTGAAGATCGGTTAAGGGAAAGGGGTAGTTTACCTGCAACGTTTTTTTATCAAGCGTATTTTTTTCTATGGCAAACGATAACTACCGCAAATTCATACAGAATCAAATAATTTTCTGCATACAGCCCTGATTTGTAGAGTACTCACGACCTATTGTTTTTGGTGAAGATCGGTAGAGGGAAAGGGGTAGTTTACCTGCAACGGTTTTTTTTTATCAGGGGAAATTTTTTTTTTTGGCAAACGATAACTACCGCAAATTCAAACAGAATCAAATAATTTTCTGCATACAGCCCTGAATTGTAAAGTTCTCAAGACCTATGGTTTTTGGTGAAGATCGGTTAAGGGAAAGGGGTAGTTTACCTGTAACGTTTTATGTTTTAACAAGGGTATTTCCTATGGCAAACGATAACAGCCGCAAATTCAAACAGAATCAAAAGATTATTTGTATACAGCCCTAAATTGCAGAGTTCTCAAGACCTATTGTTTTTGGTGAAGATCGGTTAAGGGAAAGGGGTAGTTTACCTGCAGCTTTTTTATCAAGGGTATTTTCTATGGCAAACGATAACAGCGCAAATTCAAACAGAATCAAATAATGTTTTGCATGCAGCCCTGATTTGTAGAGTGCTCAGGACCTATTGTTTTTGTTGAAGATCGGTTAAGGGGAAGGGGTAGTTTACCTGCAACGTTTTTTTATCAAGCGTATTTTCTATGACGAACGGTAACAGCCGCAAATTCAAACAGAATCAAATAATTTTTTGCATACGTGCCTGAATTGTAGAGGTCTCAATGACTTTCGATTTTGGTGAAGATCGGTTAAGGGGAAGGCGTAGTTTACCAGCAACCTTTTACGTTTTAACAAGAGTAAAGTACTTGAAAATTTATTTAAACTTTTTGAAACAATGGTAATTGTTAAAAATAAAATAATTTTGTTGCCAGGCAATAAAATTATAATTTTTTCATTTTAATGTAATATAATATTATTCATTTAATACAGCAATAAAAATGCAGGTAAGACACAGCCTGGCTGTTTGGCTGAAAATGATTTTAAATATAAATCTTAGAATATGGAAGTCATGTATGGTTCTCCATACCGATATTTCCTTATGGAATGGAAGTATGGTGATGGCAAAAAAAATCGTGTTCGAGATTATTGCAGATTCTGATTGTACTACACTCAAAACATGAAAAAAAGTCGTTTTCCGAAAAGTGTCTGTGTGTGTGTCTGTCTGTGTGTCTGTCTGTCTGTCTATAGATTTTTTTTCTATGGCAAACGATAACTGCCGCAAATTCAAACAAAATCAAATAATTTTTTGCATACAGCCCTGATTTGTAGAGGACTCGCGACCTATTGTTTTTGGTGAAGATCGGTTGAGGGAAAGGGGTAGTTTACCTGCAACGGTTTTTTTTTATCAAGGGAAATTTTTTTGTTTGGCAAACGATAACAGCCGCAAATTCAAACAGAATCAAATAATGTTTCGCATACAGCCCTGAATTGTAGAGTTCTCAAGACCTATTGTTTTTGGTGAAGATCGGTTAAGGGAAAGGGGTAGTTTACCTGTAACGTTTTATGTTTTAACAAGGGTATTTCCTATGGCAAACGATAACAGCCGCAAATTCAAACAGAATCAAAAGATTATTTGCATACAGCCCTAAATTGTAGAGATCTCAAGACCTGTTGTTTTTTGTGAAGATCGGTTAAGGGAAAGGGGTAGTTTACCAACAACGTTTTTTTAACAAGGGTATTTTCTATGGCAAACGATAACAGCCGCAAATTCAAACAGAATCAAATAATGTTTTGCAAACAGCCCTGATTTGTAGAGTACTCAAGACCTATTGTTTTTGGTGAAGATCGGTTAAGGGAAAGGGGTAGTTTACCTGCAACGTTTTTTTATCAAGCGTATTTTTTTCTATGGCAAACGATAACTACCGCAAATTCATTCAGAATCAAATAATTTTCTGCATACAGCTCTGATTTGTAGAGTACTCACGACCTATTGTTTTTGGTGAAGATCGGTAGAGGGAAAGGGGTAGTTTACCTGCAACGGTTTTTTTTTTATCAGGGGAAATTTTTTTTTTTTGCAAACGATAACTACCGCAAATTCAAACAGAATCAAATAATTTTCTGCATACAGCCCTGAATTGTAAAGTTCTCAAGACCTATGGTTTTTGGTGAAGATCGGTTAAGGGAAAGGGGTAGTTTACCTGTAACGTTTTATGTTTTAACAAGGGTATTTCCTATGGCAAACGATAACAGCCGCAAATTCAAACAGAATCAAAAGATTATTTGCATACAGCCCTAAATTGTAGAGATCTCAAGACCTGTTGTTTTTTGTGAAGATCGGTTAAGGGAAAGGGGTAGTTTACCTACAACGTTTTTTTAACAAGGGTATTTTCTATGGCAAACGATAACAGCCGCAAATTCAAACAGAATCAAATAATGTTTTGCATACAGCCCTGATTTGTAGAGTAATCAAGACCTGTTGTTTTTGGTGAAGATCGGTTGAGGGGAAGGGGTAATTTACCAGCAACATTTTTTATCAAGCGTATTTTCTATGGCAAACGACAACTGCCGCAAATTCAAACAGAATCAAATAATTTTTTGCATACAGCCCTTATTTGTAGAGTCATCGCGACTTGTTGTTTTTGGTGAAGATCGGTTAAGGGAAAGGGGTAGCTTACCTGTAACGTTTTATGTTTTAACAAGGGTATTTCCTATGGCAAACGATAACAGCCGCAAATTCAAACAGAATCAAAAGATTATTTGCATACAGCCCTAAATTGTAGAGTTCTCAAGACCTATTGTTTTTGGTGAAGATCGGTTGAGGGAAAGGGGTAGTTTACCTGCAACGTTTTTTTAACAAGTGTATTTTCTATGGCAAACGATAACAGCCGCAAATTCAAACAGAATCAAATAATGTTTTGCATACAGCCCTGATTTGTAGAGTACTCAAGACCTATTGTTTTTGGTGAAGATCGGTTGAGGGGAAGGGGTAGTTTACCTGCAACGTTTTTTATCAAGCGTATTTTCTATGGCAAACGATAACTGCCGCATATTCAAACAGAATCAAATAATTTTTTGCATACGTCAGTGAATTGTAGAGGACTCAAGGCCTTTAGATTTTGGTGAAGATCAGTTAAGGGGAAGGGGTAGTTTACATGCAACCTTTTACGTTTTAACAAGAGTAAAGTACTTGAAAATTCATTTAAACTTTTTCAAACAATGGTAATTGTTGAAAATTAAATAATTTTGTTGCCAGGCAATCTGAAAATTTCAGATTTTGTACCACAAAATCTGAAAAGATTATACGATAGTTTATGAAATGGTTAATAATACGTCAGTGGAAGGTGTAATGAGAAATTAGCAGAAATGGAAACCTGGGGAATGTTAACTGTTCTGTAGATACAATTTTGTCAGAATGTTTGGAAATGATCATCAACATTGAAGAAAAAGTAAGCATATTAAGAAACATATGTAAGTACTTATTATAAAAAAATAATGTTTGTTTTTTGATAAAGTCATTTTGATTATAAAATATAAATATTTACAACAAGAAAAGAATTTTCAGTTTTCAAAATTTAAATATATTTTTATAAAACAATGGGTTCTTCATTGAGGTGGGGACCATGTCACTCACTCCATCTCAAGCCTCCTCTCCCATTTTGCAGAAAAAGAGGATCCTGTCATGGCTGATACTTTGACGACAGTGACAGGGCTTTCCACCAAATTCAGCAGGTTGAAGATCGGTTAAGGGGAAGGGGTAGTTTACCTGCAACGTTTTTTTATCAAGCGTATTTTCTATGACAAACGGTAACAGCCGCAAATTCAAACAGAATCAAATAATTTTTTGCATACGTCCCTGAATTGTAGAGGTCTCAATGACTTTCGATTTTGGTGAAGATCGGTTAAGGCGAAGGCGTAGTTTACCAGCAACCTTTTACGTTTTAACAAGAGTAAAGTACTTGAAAATTTATTTAAAATTTTTGAAACAATGGTAATTGTTAAAAATAAAATAATTTTGTTGCCAGGCAATAAAATTATAATTTTTTCATTTTAATGTAATATAATATTATTCATTTAATACAGCAATAAAAATGCAGGTAAGACACAGCCTGGCTGTTTGGCTGAAAATGATTTTAAATATAAATCTTAGATTATGGAAGTCATGTATGGTTCTCCATACCGATATTTCCTTAAGGAATGGAAGTATGGTGATGGCAAAAAAAATCGTGTTCGAGATTATTGCAGATTCTGATTGTACTACACTCAAAACATGAAAAAAAGTCGTTTTCCGAAAAGTGTCTGTGTGTGTGTCTGTCTGTCTGTCTGTGTGTCTGTCTGTGTGTCTGTCTGTCTGTCTGTAGATTTTTTTTCTATGGCAAACGATAACTGCCGCAAATTCAAACAAAATCAAATAATTTTTTTCATACTGCCCTGATTTGTAGAGGACTCGCGACCTGTTGTTTTTGGTGAAGATCGGTTGAGGGAAAGGGGTAGTTTACCGGCAACGGTTTTTTTTTATCAAGGGAAATTTTTTTTTTTTGGCAAACGATAACAGCCGCAAATTCAAACAGAATCAAATAATGTTTCGCATACGGCACTGAATTGTAGAGTTCTCAAGACCTATTGTTTTTGGTGAAGATCGGTTAAGGGAAAGGGGATAGTTTACCTGTAACGTTTTATGTTTTAACAAAGGTATTTCCTATGGCAAACGATAACAGCCGCAAATTCAAACAGAATCAAAAGATTATTTGCATACAGCCCTAAGTTGTAGAGTTCTCAAGACATGTTGTTTTTGGTGAAGATCGGTTAAGGGAAAGGGGTAGTTTACCTACAACGTTTTTTTACAAGGGTATTTTCTATGGCAAACGATAACAGCCGCAAATTCAAACATAATCAAAAAATTTTCTGCATACAGCCCTGATTTGTAGAGTAATCAAGACCTGTTGTTTTTGGTGAAGATCGGTTGAGGGGAAGGTGTAGTTTACCTGCAACATTTTTTATCAAGCGTATTTTATATGGCAAACGACAACTGCCGCAAATTCAAACAGAATCAAATAATTTTTTGCATACAGCCCTTATTTGTAGCATACTCGCGACATGTTGTTTTTGGTGAAGATCGGTTAAGGGAAAGGGGTAGTTTACCTGTAACGTTTTATATTTTAACAAGGGTATTTCCTATGGCAAACGATAACAGCCGCAAATTCAAACAGAATCAAAAGATTATTTGCATACAGCCCTAGATTGTAGAGTTCTCAAGACCTATTGTTTTTGGTGAAGATCGGTTGAGGG
The DNA here is from genome assembly GCA_034769895.1 of Magicicada septendecula. Classification (NCBI taxonomy): domain Eukaryota; kingdom Metazoa; phylum Arthropoda; class Insecta; order Hemiptera; family Cicadidae; genus Magicicada; species Magicicada septendecula. The sequence continues at coordinate 93,578,374 of CM068369.1, read as the reverse complement.
AAAGGGGTAGTTTACCGGCAACGTTTTTTTAACAAGTGTATTTTCTATGGCAAACGATAACAGCCGCAAATTCAAACAGAATCAAATAATGTTTTGCATACAGCCCTGATTTGTAGAGTACTCAAGACCTATTGTTTTTGGTGAAGATCGGTTGAGGGGAAGGGGTAGTTTACCTGCAACGTTTTTTATCAAGCGTATTTTCTATGGCAAACGATAACTGCCACAAATTCAAACAGAATCAAATAATTTTTTGCATACTTCAGTGAATTGTAGAGGACTCAAGGCCTTTAGATTTTGGTGAAGATCAGTTAAGGGGAAGGGGTAGTTTACATGCAACCTTTTACGTTTTAACAAGAGTAAAGTACTTGAAAATTCATTTAAACTTTTTCAAACAATGGTAATTGTTGAAAATTAAATAATTTTGTTGCCAGGCAATCTGAAAATTTCAGATTTTGTACCACAAAATCTGAAAAGATTATACGATAGTTTATGAAATGGTTAATAATACGTCAGTGGAAGGTGTAATGAGAAATTAGCAGAAATGGAAACCTGGGGAATGTTAACTGTTCTGTAGATACAATTTTGTCAGAATGTTTGGAAATGATCATCAACATTGAAGAAAAAGTAAGCATATTAAGAAACATATGTAAGTACTTATTATAAAAAAATAATGTTTGTTTTTTGATAAAGTCATTTTGATTATAAAATATAAATATTTACAACAAGAAAAGAATTTTCAGTTTTCAAAATTTAAATATATTTTTATAAAACAATGGGTTCTTCATTGAGGTGGGGACCATGTCACTCACTCCATCTCAAGCCTCCTCTCCCATTTTGCAGAAAAAGAGGATCCTGTCATGGCTGATACTTTGACGACAGTGACAGGGCTTTCCACCAAATTCAGCAGAGTGACAGGTAGGCCCAACTCTGATTGGCTCCTCAGATTTCCCCAGCGTTAGTAGGTTCTATGAAAATATTTTATTTCAAAAATGATTTTAAATATAAATCTTAGATATGTTTTATAAATCTCATGTTTTATGTTTTAACATAGGTAATTTTTTATATGACGAACCATAACTGCCGTAAATTCAAACAGAATCAAATAATTTTTTACATATGTGCCTGAGCTATAGAGAACTCAATGTCTGTTGATTTTGGTGATGATCGGTTACGGGGAAAGGGCAGTTTACCAGAAACATTTTTTCTTGTAACATGAGTAAAGTACTTAATTTTGATAAAGTATCCTGATAAGATCTTAATAATCCACTGTAGAAACGTAGATGAAATATCTATAAATGAGGAGGCTAGTTGAACGGGCTGGGGGTAATTTTCTATAAATCAAAATTATAGTTGAAGGGGGAGGGGATAATATTTTTTATATGTGTACTACGCTATTGGCAAGAAAGAAGTATTTTTTTGTTAAAATTCCTTCCCTGGCTGTTTGGCTGAAAATGATTTTAAATATAAATCTTAGAATATGGAAGTCATGTATGGTTCTCCATACCGATATTTTTACTTCCATGTTCCTTAAGGAAATGGAAGTATGGTGATGCAAAAAAAAGTCATTTTTCGAAAAGTGTCTGTGTGTGTGTCTGTCTGTCTATGTGTCTGTCTGTGTGTGTGTCTGTCTGTAGATTTTTTTTCTATGGCAAACGATAACTGCCGCAAATTCAAACAGAATCAAATAATTTTTGCATACTGCCCTGATTTGTAGAGTACTCACGACCTATTGTTTTTGGTGAAGATCGGTTAAGGGAAAGGGGTAGTTTACCTGCAACGGTTTTTTTTATCAAGGGAAATTTTTTTTTTTTGGCAAACGATAACAGCCGCAAATTCAAACAGAATTAAATAATGTTTCGCATACAGCCCTGAATTGTAGAGTTCTCAAGATATATGGTTTTTGGTGAAGATCGGTTAAGGGAAAGGGGTAGTTTACCTGCAACGTTTTATGTTTTAACAAGGGTATTTCCTATGGCAAACGATAACAGCCGCAAATTCAAACAGAATCAAAAGATTATTTGCATACAGCCCTAAATTGTAGAGTTTTCAAGACCTATTGTTTTTGGTTAAGATCGGTTAAGGGAAAGGGGTAGTTTACCTGGAACATTTTTTTAACAAGGGTATTTTCTATGGCAAACGATAACAGCCGCAAATTCAAGCAGAATCAAATAATTTTTTGCATACAGCCCTGATTTGTAGAGTACTCAAGACCTTTTGTTTTTGGTGAAGATCGGTTAAGGGGAAGGGGTAGTTTACCAGCAACGTTTTTTTATCAAGCGTATTTTCTATGGCAAACGATAACAGCCGCAAAATCAAACAGAATCAAATAATTTTTTGCATTCGTCCCTGAATTGTAGAGGTCTCAAGGCCTTTTGATTTTGGTAAAGATCGGTTAAGGGGAAGGGGAAGTAAAGATCGGTTAAGGGGAAGGGGAAGTTTACCTGCAACCTTTTACGTTTTAACAAGAGTAAAGTACTTGAAAATTCATTTAAACTTTTGGAACAATGGTAATTGTTAAAATATCGGTATGGAGAACCATACATGACTTCCATATTCTAAGATTTATATTTAAAATCATTTTCACCCAAACAGCCAGGCTGTGTCTTACCTGCCTTTTTATTGCTGTATTAAATGAAAAATATTATATTACATTAAAATGAAAAAATTATAATTTTATTGCCTGGCAACAAAATTATTTTATTTTTAACAATTACCATTGTTTCAAAAAGTTTAAATAAACTTTCAAGTACTTTACTCTTGTTACAACGTAAAAGGTTGCCGGTAAACTACCCCTTCCCCTTAACCGATCTTCACCAAAATCGAAATATTCATTGAGACCTCTACAATTCAGGGACGTATGCAAAAACTTATTTGATTCTGTTTGAATTTGCGGCTGTTATCGTTTGCCATATAAAATACGCTTCATAAAAAAACGTTGCAGGTAAACTACCCCTTCCCCTTAACCGATCTTCACCAAAAACTATAGGTCTTGAGTACTCTACAAATCAGGGATGTATGCAAAACATTATTTGATTCTGTTTGAATTTGCGGCTGTTATCGTTTGCCAAAAAAATACCCTTGTTAAAAAAACGTTGCTGGTAAACTACCCCTTTCCCTCAACCGATCTTCACCAAAAACAATAGGTCTTGAGAACTCTACAATTTAGGGCTGTATGCAAATAAACTTTTGATTCTGTTTGAATTTGCGGCTGTTATCGTTTGCCATAGGAAATACCCTTGTTAAAACATAAAACGTTACTGGTAAACTACCCCTTTCCCTTAACCGATCTTTACCAAAAACAACAGGTCTTGAGTACTCTACAAATCAGGGCTGTATGCAAAACATTATTTGATTCTGTTTGAATTTGCGGCTGTTATCGTTTGCCATAGGAAATACCCTTGTTAAAACATAAAACGTTACTGGTAAACTACCTCTTTCCCTTAACCGATCTTCACCAAAATCAACAGATCTTGAGAACTCTACAATTCAGGGCTGTATGCGAAACATTATTTGATTCTGTTTGAATTTGCGGCTGTTATCGTTTGCCAAACAAACAAAATTACCCTTGCTAAAAAAAAACCGTTGCTGGTAAACTACCCCTTTCCCTCAACCGATCTTCACCAAAAACAATAGGTCGCGAGTACTCTGCAAATCAGGGCTGTATGCAAAAAATTATTTGATTCTGTTTGAATTTGCGGCAGTTATCGTTTGCCATAGAAAAAAAATCTACAGACAGACACACAGACACACAGACAGACAGACAGACACACACACAGACACTTTTCGGAAAACGACTTTTTTTCATGTTTTGAGTGTAGTAGAATCAGAATCTGCAATAATCTCGAACACGATTTTTTTGCCATCACCATACTTCCATTCCTTAAGGAATATGGAAGTAAAATAAAATAATTTTGTTGCCAGGCAATAAAATTATAATTTTTTCATTTTAATGTAAATCTGTACATAGTATAAAGTAAAGTCGGGCCGTTTTCTCTCTGTGTTTGAAATCGCTAATCTCAGGAAGTACTGAACGGATTTTATTCAAGTTTTCGCCAATAGATAAAATGTCTATCGAGGAACATTTATGTGTATAATTAATACATATATGTTGTACATATGCTTAGCTATCACGGTTTATGTCAAGTAAGTGGTATAGTTTACATCTTATATATAAAAATGAATGTTTCATTGTTTGTCCCGTATGCGTTCCTATACCACTCATCCGATTGCGATGAAACTTCGGTTGAGTTGTGCGCACGTCCGCGAAGGTTTCTTCCACATCTCCTCCTAAACCACTGTACCGATTTCAACCAAACTTGGCACAAATATTTTACGCAATGGGAGAACCAACATAGGATAGGTGTTTTTTCGATGGGGTCCTTTTGGGGGTTCTTTGGGGTCTTCCACATCGCCTCCTAAACCACTGGACCGATTTCAACCAAACTTGGCACAAATATTTTACGCAAAGGGAGAACCAACATAGGACAAGTGTTTTTTTTTTTTATACGATCCTTTGGGGGGTCCTTTGGGGTCTTCCACGTCTCCACCTAAACCATTGGACCGATTTCAACCAAACTTGGCACAAATATTTTACGCAACGGGAGAACCAACATAGGACAGGTGTTTTTTCGATACGATCCTCTGGGGGGTCCTTTGCGGTCTTAAAAAACTATTCGATCTGGTTACTATGGCAACCCAATAGAATAGATTCTGTTCTAAATATATTATCGCATTAAATTGAAGACCACGCGAACGAAGTTGTGGGCAACAGCTATTTATTTTTAAGAAGCCTACTTTAATTAAACTTTATTAATTAAACTAACATTTTCATTACGTACAACGTGAAACTCCGTAGCGAAGCACGGGTATTCTGCTAGTCATGTATAAGAGAAAATATATCGTGCGTGGCAGGCAAGCATATCTCAGTTATGTACTGTTTACGTTTCCATTTTATTATTATCACTACCGCAATAAAAAGGCAGGGAAGACACACACACACACACACACACACACAATTCGCGTTATTTCTGGCCTCATTCACGTTTATTTTCTTACATTTGCACGGTTTTTAAATGGAAAGTGCCGAACCCATACCAACATAACGCATGCAAGCCGAAAAAGTGTCCAGCGTGGATAGCGATTTGCGTCCTGTGGATCGCTGGGCAGTGTAACTGCACGTGTTTACAGAGGAACGATTCATAGACAGACTTTTCCTCTTTAGGGAATGAACCCTCTGCAAGATGCTGAGGGTCCATGAGTGACTTCGGAGCGCTCCTTCTTTTCCTTTTTGTTGCCGATATTTGGCCATAGTCCAATGTTTTCTACAAAACCAGACGTTTCGGCAATGCCATCGACTTCCATCATCAGTGAAAATCGAGTGCGATAACGTGAGGTGGTATACGTTAGTGACCACAGTAATGTGGTTAAGGCTGAAGCAGTAAGTAGAAAGAAGTAGTTTCTATGGTAATATTTTATTTCGAAAATGATTTTAAATATAAATCTTAGAATATGGAAGTCATGTATGGTTCTCCATACCGATATTACTTCCATATTCCTTAAGGAATGGAAGTATGGTGATGGCAAAAAAAATCGTGTTCGAGATTATTGCAGATTCTGATTCTACTACACTCAAAACATGAAAAAAAGTCGTTTTCCGAAAAGTGTCTGTGTGTCTGTCTGTCTATCTGTCTGCCTGTCTGTCTGTGTGTCTGTGTGTCTGTAGATTTTTTTTCTATGGCAAACGATAACTGCCGCAAATTCAAACAGAATCAAATACTTTTTTCCATACAGCCCTGATTTGCAGAGTACTCGCGACCTATTGTTTTTGGTGAAGATCGGTTGAGGTAAAGGGGTAGTTTACCAGCAACGGTTTTTTTTTAGCAAGGGTAATTTTGTTTGTTTGGCAAACGATAACAGCCGCAAATTCAAACAGAATCAAATAATGTTTCGCATACAGCCCTGAATTGTAGAGTTCTCAAGATCTGTTGATTTTGGTGAAGATCGGTTAAGGGAAAGGGGTAGTTTACCGGCGACGGTTTTTTTTTAGCAAGGGTAATTTTGTTTGTTTGGCAAACGATAACAGCCGCAAATTCAAACAGAATCAAATAATGTTTCGCATACAGCCCTGAATTGTAGAGTTCTCAAGATCTGTTGATTTTGGTGAAGATCGGTTAAGGGAAAGGGGTAGTTTACCTGTAACGTTTTATGTTTTAACAAGGGTATTTCCTATGGCAAACGATAACAGCCGCAAATTCAAACAGAATCAAAAGATTATTTGCATACATCCCTAAATTGTAAAGTTCTCAAGACCTATTGTTTTTGGTGAAGATCGGTTAAGGGAAAGGAGTAGTTTACCTGCAACGTTTTTTTAACAAGGGTATTTTCTATGGCAAACGATAACAGCCGCAAATTCAAACAGAATCAAATAATGTTTTGCATACAGCCCTGATTTGTAGAGTACTCAAGACCTGTTGTTTTTGGTGAAGATCGGTTAAGGGGAAGGGGTAGTTTACCTGCAACATTTTTTTATCAAGCGTATTTTCTATGGCAAACGATAACAGCCGCAAATTCAAACAGAATCAAATAATTTTTTGCATACGTCCCTGAATTGTAGAGGTCTCAATGACTTTCGATTTTGGTGAAGATCGGTTAAGGGGAAGGGGTAGTTTACCTGCAACCTTTTACGTTTTAACAAGAGTAAAGTACTTGAAAATTTATTTAAACTTTTTGAAACAATGGTAATTGTTAAAAATAAAATAATTTTGTTGCCAGGCAATAAAATTATAATTTTTTCATTTTAATGTAATATAATATTTTTCATTTAATACAGCAATAAAAAGGCAGGTAAGACACAGCCTGGCTGTTTGGCTGAAAATGATTTTAAATATAAATCTTAGAATATGGAAGTCATGTATGGTTCTCCATACCGATATTTTGCCATCACCATACTTCCATTTCCTTAAGGAACAAGGAAATAAAATGACTTTTCTTCACGTTTTGAGGGCAGTACAATCAGAATCAGCCCTTATCTCGAACATGATTTTTTTGCCATCACCATACTTCCATTTCCTTACGGAATATGGAAGTAACAAACAAAGAAGAATTATACTTAATAGAAAAACCTCGAAATTTTGCCATTTGAAGTTGGGGTTAAACCATAGGTGACATATTATACATAACATTAAACCTTTCACGACCGGAGTCATATTCAGAAAAATTATTTTCCTGGCAGTTGGTCCGTGGTCCTCTTCTTGTACCGCCAAACATTTCCACTGCAGCTGCGGCAGTCATCTTCAGGGAGTCTTCTGTTCTGCTGCTCTTCTGGTCGGATATCATTTAGTCGCCAGAGGAGTAGAACAGAAGACCCTCATTGAAGATAACAGCTGCGACTGCAATCGAAATGTTTGGGTCTGCAAAAAAAGGACCGCGGCCCAACAGCCCAGAAAATAATTTTACTGAACATAGGTGACATATTGTAATGTAGGACAGTTCTTGCAGCAAGGCACAAATGAATCTTTACCCATCAGTTGAAAACACACACTCAAAACGTTCCAGGATCTTGTTTTGGTTTGCTGCTAACACAACCAACATAGTAATAATAGTATCTGTTATGTAATTAAAAAATGAATAATTAATGTGAATATAAAAAATAGTAATAACACAAAATACATTGTTCTTTATACACCTGTTGATTACCTCATCCAACTGGGAGGAACATTGTCACAGGGTGGAATATGTATTGAGTAAGTTAGCAGAGAACGACATAACACTAAATCTCGAAAAATCCCAATTAATAGCGAAGGAGGTTCAATTTTTAGGTTTCAATATACAAATCACTATAGATAAGTTTATTTAACAAAAATATTTTCAGGCCTATTTACAAAACTTTTACCTTGAGTGACTGTATTTTCCTCAAACGTTTGAGAACTACACTCTCATAATCCTCCCTGAATACATCTCGCAATGTCTAAAGTTTATGATACAGGTATGTTCTATTGTTAATTCGTTCCTCTTCCCTTAGATTGTATACAAAAGAAAGGAAACAAAGTTAATTGTAATTTGTTTTCAACAATTAATTAGATCTACTTTAATTTTTGTAACTGATTATTTTAATAATATCCATTTTCTGGTAAAAGTTGTGACTAAGTGTCGTCTTATCTCACATTTCTTCAGCCACTCTTGTGTTCTTTCCAAATTTCTTTACTATTTTTGTACTCAGAGCATCTCAATCTCATTGGGAGTTGGCTGTCATACCTTTGAGGACCATGAGATAGATGTGACATAACACCTCGTCACATCATTTAGCTGTACATTACTTTGGTCAGCATCATCATCACCACTCCATGTATTAGGCCCTAGACCTGTTCTGGAATCCATCTCCTCCTTAGTCTACCTACATCTCTCTTTCCAGTAGGATGATAATCCAAGGCAGCCACTGTAGATGGATATCAGGCATGTGGTTCAAGTGTTCACACCATTCCCTTCTATGGTCTTCAATCTCCTAGAGCAATGATGTGATGTTTAATTCGTGTCTAATATCCTTGTTCCTTTTCCAATCCAGCAGAGAACGACTTTGCGTCCCTCTTAGAAATTCCATTTCAGCTGCTGGAATCCTCTGTATGTCCCTTTTATCAAGAGTCCATATCTCACTAGCATACAGGAATGTGGGGGACAGTCACAGTTTTGTAAAATTTCTGTCAGGTATCCTTCCATGTTTTATTTTTCAGGTACCTATGAATAGTTCCACAGATGCATCTAAATCTTATTAGCTTGCTTTCCCAATTAATATCGGTTCCAAAGGACATATCACAACCCAGGTAATTAAAATGACTAACCTGATCTAAAAAGTGATTATTCACAACTATCATAGTTCTTATAGGATATCTACCCTTAAATGCCACCGTTTTGGATTTTGTAGCAGAGATCTGTAGCCCATAGTCTTGTATGATGCTATTGAACATAAATATCACCCTTTGTAACTACTCTTCTGTTTTCTTTATCATTACCTTGTCATCTGCATAAAGCAATGAATTCACATGAATATTTCACTGAAGTTATGTTCCTGAATCAACTTGAGATGTATTACTTTGCTTCGTACAATATTTAGCAGATTAGCTTATTGAATGCATGTTCTGATTGCAAATATATAAATACAAAAAAATTGTATTCCACCTGACATGTTGAAACACAATTAAAATATAGGTGTTAAGATGAGACGATGATGCCCCACGTTGCGAGCGTCAATTTGTAAAGAAATGATATGGACGTCCTCGTTTTCGTTTAAGCCCCACGTTGCAGGCGGCAATTTGAAACAGATAGGAAATATATAGGATGTGTCGAGTACGTGTTTAAATAAGCCCCACGTTGGGCGCCAATTTGTAACACAATTAAAATATAGGTGTTTCAAATGAGACGATGATGCCTCACGTTGCGAGCGTCAATTTGTAAAGAAACCAGTATGTGCCGGTGCTAGCGAAAATGTCCGTCTTATTCAAACCCCACTGTTGTAATCAATTTAGTAACGAACTGCTTGTTAATTATGTGAGGACGTATGTTATAATGTATGATACCAGCTGGAGACGTCAAATTATAAAGAAATCTTGTCTATGAGTGTAATTAGTTATAAGAGACTCCGGTGTAACAAACGCCAAGTAGTACGTTGTAGGTGGCGATTCGTAACAATTAAAATGCTGTTACCTGGTTTAATTAATATGTTATTAACTAATATACCTTGCGGTTGTGACCAGTGAAACCCTCAGAACACAGATTATTAAGTCCACAAACTTAGAATTATATTCCTGAATTTATAATGGTAGTATTCTGTAGACTTAATTTAATTCTCTGTGGTTGTTTAATATGAGCAATATATATGGAGTATTTACTGAATGTAAGTGGTTTTTGTCTCAACCCTAGTCCCTCAACGATAAAAATTTCATTCAAATTTAGTATGAAAAAACCGGTTAGTTCAGCAATCTCCCGTCCCACCAGCTGTAAACTTGGAGCGCTATTACTAGAAATAAGTGTACTTATAGGTTAGTTATTCGGAGTGTTTGTATCAATCTGTTAATAAATTATTACGCCAATTACATATAGTATTTTCTCTGCAATGATTAAAACGTTATCTCATACAACAAATGTACTTTATTTATTTTTCTCTGGTATTTAACAAGTTACGTTGTCTCAGACAAACAATAAGACGATCCAATCGACTATCCCAACATGTATCGATTCTTAATTATTCGAACTCTAAAAAAAAAACATATATACTTTGAAAATAATGACAAATAATTCTTATACCAGGGTTCGTGTAGTTCTTTGAACCATTAGTAAGGCCAGGTAAAACGCATAATTAAGGTTGTTCAATTTACAAAAAGAATAAAATTATTTACTTAAAATACAATGATATGAAAATAATTTGTTTTTTTACCCAAGCGGCGAAAGCTTCATTAGGCGGTGAATGTTTGTCAACAACGGTCAAAATGCAGTTTATATCGTCTTCACCCAGTAAAACTGCTCTGGTCTTCAATGAATGGATGATGATAATCCCACAGGAACTCTGGTGCTTCGATTCTTCTTTTGCGTCTTCACAATTCTTGGTCCCAACGAACTGGAATTAGGATCTCAGCTTACGCTGTCAATGAAGGTTATTTCGTCAACCGAATCTTCTGTATTTCCAAATATTTCCGTTAATTCAGGCTTCAACTCTTTATTGGTCTTCAATTTATAGCATGAATTGGTTTGATACCAAATTCAGCGGAATTATTTAGTGAATGAGGTGAGACGCTTTCAGTTCTTTTTTATTGTATTCATTGATAATTTAGAGGGTTATTTAATTTGTATGATTCATTGACATTCCAGTATAATTGTTTTGCAAAAATGCTTTTTCAATATGGATATATATTTTCTTTATATTTATTCATATATTTTAAATATATCGGTTCATCTCAACCTAATAGCTTGTAACAATCAGTACCATCTATACAAAATCAACAACTTACTAAAAATCAGTTGCCTTAACAACCATGTTTTCTATATATCCTTGAGCCGGCATTATAGAATATTACTACTCCTTTCCAATAAAATACTCCATGCTTGGATTAATATTGAATCACATAAAATTCTCCCCTTACCTTCCTTATTAAACAGTAAATGTTTTACTAGAGTTTCGTTGGACTGGGTTTACTAAAAAGGTATTAATTTCCTTTCACTAATATGGAATTTAGGCCTATAGATTCATTTACAACCATTATAACATTATTTGGTTTTTAACTTAATTTTCTTTTTACCTGACCTACTGTACAATTAATTATTGATTACATAGTTAATTACATGAATTTTAATTTACTGGTGGTTATTTGTTTTTACATTAATCAATTGGTTCTGGAACCCTTTATTAATTTATGACATAATTGTCAGAACTACTTGTTAGACTTGAAACACTGGTCACACTCCTGATCCAGTTTATAAACATTAATTAGAACAACAGTATCTTTCAATTTTATACAATACTGACAACTTAGTACAGTGCCTAACATTGGTAACTATACTGTGCTGTATAAAAACAAATCTAATATAAAATATAAACATAATTATTGAGTAAGTATTATTATCAAACAACATCATTTCATTTTTAACACATTCAACATACAATATAAATATTCTGCAGACCTTAACATGTCACAGTACAAAACAAATATTTCATTACATCCAATCATTCATTGGTCTGGCTCTTTTACATTTAATATTAGTCATTGCCTCCTTTTTACTTGAGGTCCTTCTCAAACATATGAACTATCGAACAACCTTAAGTCAGGGTATGGTCTTTGACCATATTTCATTCAGTCTTTTATGTAACGTTGGGGAACCTCAACTATGTTGCGTTACATAACACCCCCCCTTCGAAATAAGTTTATTTTGGTATAAACAAAGTTTAGCAAGAAATAAACTTCTAATTTGTATCTGGCCAATTGGCTTCCTATTTATAGTACTTTTATATTTCCCAATTATTCGTTATTTTATTATCATTTCTTCGTTCCTTCTTAAAGTCAATTATTTCCCAAGTTTAAATCTTATTTCTATAATCATTCTTGTGACATTCTTCATTAATTATACATTTTGGATCTGGTTTTATTTAATTCTCTATATTTATTTGTGAGTTTTCCCTCTAATATTTAATTTTCCTAAACCTCCCTAACATTATAACTGGAATCGAATCGGTGGTGCTCTATCGGCTAACCAATTACCGTCGTCCGTTACATACTTTCTGGGATCAGAGGAACATCATCTCTGCCCAGTTAAATGATTGCTGGAATATTCTACAGTCAATCTTCATTAATAAACCTCGTAAGGTAGTCATCATGTGACCTTCAATAAAATAATAAATAATAATCATATTCTAGGGATTATTCACTGTACTTTAACTCAGATCATATTATTTCTTCATATTAATTCTTCCTTCTATTATACACTTTTTCTCTCCAATACTTGGCTATTTTATTGACATTTATTAATTGGGTTTTGTCTTCGGATAATTCTGAACCATTTGTTTTTTCTTTTCTGGTGATCCTTTTGATGGTTCCATTTTGGCTTCTTCATTCTCTTGTCTTCATTGGCTCATATTCCTTTGTGATCAATACAGCTGGTTATGAAATTTTGGTCAGTACTATACATTACATTATGTAGCTATATTCTTCTGGCACAATCATTATTATTTCTTTTACATTCGAAATTACATTTCTCACTATTATGTTACATTAGATAAACTCATTTCGTCTTCTGGTTTTGATGATTTTTATTAGGTTGAATTAGTGTAAAATTTTTTCTTCTTTCATATCAGTTTAAAGCAATTTCTTCTAAATTGTATAGTAAGGTGTTCTTACTTATTTTTCGACTTTGGTTGTTCTTTTTATCTTCAAAATTCTCTTTCTTATATAACTCATAAATTGTTTTCTTAGATACTTGTTTGTAAGTTGAGCTTACTTCATTTTTTTGAATTTTGGGGTATTTATTCTCTTTATTTTAAATCATACTGTTTCTGAATAATTATGAGTAAGTTGTTCTTACATCCTTTGGAATTTTGGGTTTTAGTCTCTTCATTTTATATTATATCGTTTCGAAATTACTTGAGTAAGTTGTCCTTACAGTTTCTTTAGAATTTTGGGTTTTAGTTTCTTCATTTTAAATTATATTGTTCGAAATAAGTTGAGTAAGTTGTCCTTACGTCTTTTGGAATTTTGGGTTTTTATTTACAATGGGTTGCTTGGTCCTGTATCCATAAAATCCGTCCCTTTTCATTATATTCTGTTTGGAATCTGTTTAACCGTGGTCCATTATTTCCTCTATACTGGTTGTTCGGGTCTCTCTAGTGTATAGAGTTATTTCTGTCCTTGTGACATATCTCATTATTGTGCAGTTCTTGCCTCTTGTCACTATAAAATGGTCATTTATAGTCAAGCTCATCATTGTCCTTTGAACTGATTCTTCTGTACTGTCTCTTAATGTTTCTGATGGTTCATACATAAATTCCACAAGTCCTCCATGCTCCTTAGTTAGTTTTGGCCTTTTTGGTCCTTCTAGTCCATCTGGGAATTCAAGTGTGGTTCGTTTAAAGTTTCTCACTTGCCTTACTTCTCTGTTTTCCGTAATTGGTCTATTATGTAGCTGAACCAATCCCCTTTTAATCATTTCCAATTCTTCCCGTGTATTTATTAATTTCCGTTTACACATTTGTCTTATTCTCACTATCTTCATTTCATCATGAATCCGTTCTATTCTTCCGGTTCTATCAATTGGTATCTTGTCAAATTTTTCTTGGGTCTTTGCTTGTAGTTTTCCTATTTGAGTAATTTTGGTCTCTACTTCCACTCTGAGTTGCATGATAGGTTCATCTGTCTTTCCCAGATCCACCTTAATTTCATTTATTTGCTGTCTTACCTCCACTTCATAGCTATCAACTCCTTTGCTCCATGTTTCATTGACAATTATAATACTTCCATTGATGACTTCCCTCAATGCTAGGCCTTGTTCATTGATGATTTGCCGCAACTCCTTATTATGGTTTTCAATTTTCTCATCCATTCGTTTGTTATTCTCCAGAATCTGCCTCAAACTCTCATCATTCCTGTCAAACTTTTCATTCATTTGTTTGATTAAATTTTCGCTCAAAATTTCGTTTTGTTTTCTTGAGTTCTCATTAATACTGTCTATTTTATTTTCCAGCTTTTCTGAATTTTCATTTATACTGTCTATCTTTTCATTGATTTGTCTAAAATCGGCCTTCAATCGTTCATTATTTTCATTTATGGTTTGCCTTAAAAGTTCACTAGTACTTTCCTTAATACTGTCTTTTAATTCTTCCTTCTGTTTCTTGGAATCTTCTTTAATTTGTCTAAAGTTCTCCTTATTATCCTTCTTCATGCTACTCATTAATTCCATTAATTTTTCCCAATTTAATCCTCCTCTGGTTTCCTCTTTATCTGGTTGGTCACCTTGGGCATCTTCTTCCACTATTTCCGTTTCCGTATCCATAACTATTTCGGTTTCTTCTGTATCACCTGTCTGTTGATCCATTTCAGTATCTGTACCTACCTCTGTTTCTTTTTCCCTCCTATCTTCTTCTGTTTCTTGTTCCTTCTCCATTCTTTTCGTAAGAGCTCTCGTATGCATTCCTGTGCCTCTAATGGTTGCCTGCTCAAGTTAAGTAACAAATAATATGAGTTTTTACTTAACTAAAGCCCACTCGTTGAGCGCCAATTTGAAACAAAATTAAATTAGGGAGACGTCTTCGTTTTCGTTTAAGCCCCACGTTGCAGGCGGCAATTTGAAACAGATAGGAAATATATAGGATGTGTCGAGTACGTGTTTAAATAAGCCCCACGTTGGGCGCCAATTTGTAACACAATTAAAATATAGGTGTTTCAAATGAGACGATGATGCCTCACGTTGCGAGCGTCAATTTGTAAAGAAACCAGTATGTGCCGGTGCTAGCGAAAATGTCCGTCTTATTCAAACCCCACTGTTGTAATCAATTTAGTAACGAACTGCTTGTTAATTATGTGAGGACGTATGTTATAATGTATGATACCAGCTGGAGACGTCAAATTATAAAGAAATCTTGTCTATGAGTGTAATTAGTTATAAGAGACTCCGGTGTAACAAACGCCAAGTAGTACGTTGTAGGTGGCGATTCGTAACAATTAAAATGCTGTTACCTGGTTTAATTAATATGTTATTAACTAATATACCTTGCGGTTGTGACCAGTGAAACCCTCAGAACACAGATTATTAAGTCCACAAACTTAGAATTATATTCCTGAATTTATAATGGTAGTATTCTGTAGACTTAATTTAATTCTCTGTGGTTGTTTAATATGAGCAACATATATGGAGTATTTACTGAATGTAAGTGGTTTTTGTCTCAACCCTAGTCCCTCAACGATAAAAATTTCATTCAAATTTAGTATGAAAAAACCGGTTAGTTCAGCAATCTCCCGTCCCACCAGCTGTAAACTTGGAGCGCTATTACTAGAAATAAGTGTACTTATAGGTTAGTTATTCGGAGTGTTTGTATCAATCTGTTAATAAATTATTACGCCAATTACATATAGTATTTTCTCTGCAATGATTAAAACGTTATCTCATACAACAAATGTACTTTATTTATTTTTCTCTGGTATTTAACAAGTTACGTTGTCTCAGACAAACAATAAGACGATCCAATCGACTATCCCAACATGTATCGATTCTTAATTATTCGAACTCTAAAAAAAAACATATATACTTTGAAAATAATGACAAATAATTCTTATACCAGGGTTCGTGTAGTTCTTTGAACCATTAGTAAGGCCAGGTAAAACGCATAATTAAGGTTGTTCAATTTACAAAAAGAATAAAATTATTTACTTAAAATACAATGATATGAAAATAATTTGTTTTTTTACCCAAGCGGCGAAAGCTTCATTAGGCGGTGAATGTTTGTCAACAACGGTCAAAATGCAGTTTATATCGTCTTCACCCAGTAAAACTGCTCTGGTCTTCAATGAATGGATGATGATAATCCCACAGGAACTCTGGTGCTTCGATTCTTCTTTTGCGTCTTCACAATTCTTGGTCCCAACGAACTGGAATTAGGATCTCAGCTTACGCTGTCAATGAAGGTTATTTCGTCAACCGAATCTTCTGTATTTCCAAATATTTCCGTTAATTCAGGCTTCAACTCTTTATTGGTCTTCAATTTATAGCATGAATTGGTTTGATACCAAATTCAGCGGAATTATTTAGTGAATGAGGTGAGACGCTTTCAGTTCTTTTTTATTGTATTCATTGATAATTTAGAGGGTTATTTAATTTGTATGATTCATTGACATTCCAGTATAATTGTTTTGCAAAAATGCTTTTTCAATTTGGATATATATTTTCTTTATATTTATTCATATATTTTAAATATATCAGTTCATCTCAACCTAATAGCTTGTAACAATCAGTACCATCTATACAAAATCAACAACTTACTAAAAATCAGTTGCCTTAACAACCATGTTTTCTATATATCCTTGAGCCGGCATTATAGAATATTACTACTCCTTTCCAATAAAATACTCCATGCTTGGATTAATATTGAATCACATAAAATTCTCCCCTAACCTTCCTTATTAAACAGTAAATGTTTTACTAGAGTTTCGTTGGACTGGGTTTACTAAAAAGGTATTAATTTCCTTTCACTAATATGGAATTTAGGCCTATAGATTCATTTACAACCATTATAACATTATTTGGTTTTTAACTTAATTTTCTTTTTACCTGACCTACTGTACAATTAATTATTGATTACATAGTTAATTACATGAATTTTAATTTACTGGTGGTTATTTGTTTTTACATTAATCAATTGGTTCTGGAACCCTTTATTAATTTATGACATAATTGTCAGAACTACTTGTTAGACTTGAAACACTGGTCACACTCCTGATCCAGTTTATAAACATTAATTAGAACAACAGTATCTTTCAATTTTATACAATACTGACAACTTAGTACAGTGCCTAACATTGGTAACTATACTGTGCTGTATAAAAACAAATCTAATATAAAATATAAACATAATTATTGAGTAAGTATTATTATCAAACAACATCATTTCATTTTTAACACATTCAACATACAATATAAATATTCTGCAGACCTTAACATGTCACAGTACAAAACAAATATTTCATTACATCCAATCATTCATTGGTCTGGCTCTTTTACATTTAATATTAGTCATTGCCTCCTTTTTACTTGAGGTCCTTCTCAAACATATGAACTATCGAACAACCTTAAGTCAGGGTATGGTCTTTGACCATATTTCATTCAGTCTTTTATGTAACGTTGGGGAACCTCAACTATGTTGCGTTACAATGTATAAAAATAATAACAAGCAAGCAATAAACACCATAAAATTAAAAAAACTATGCAACATGGTTAGTTATAAACTGAACTACCAGTACCCAATGTCCTTGATTTTTGTCAATGCTACTCAAATTTTTAAAATGCAAAATCATTCATCAGGTCAGAGTTCAATAGTAAAATACAGTAATACAATTACATGGATTTACTTTAATTTCTTAGATTTTGTTGTCCTTGCATGTCTGAGAGTTGATAATATGCAATACACTAGTCCCTGAACACTAATTTTTGGATTAAAATTTTAATAAAAATTGTGAAGGTAACTTTTTTTATATAAAAGTTAGCGTTTCTTAGTGATAAATAATCCATTACCTAATTATTTTAATATATATATGTTTTAAAAAATAATTGAAGACAATTTTATAACAGTTGATATCAAGTTAAAATTAGTCATAATTGCCATTTAGTTTAAAACTATATAGTTTTCTTGTGTTTAATAAAAAGCATTATTATTGCATACAAAGTTAAAGTTTACCAGCATGCACACACACACACAACTGTACTCAGAAGACATGTCAGATTAATATAATGGGAAATTGGGGAACCAAAATCGCTTTTGTCTCTCAAATCTGAGACCCGCAGATAATATACGGTTATTTAATAAAAACTGCAGCTTAAAATGAAAAGATTACACGTATTTTATCTTCTCAATACACCTACTTTTCTCGCATATTAGTCCTTTACAAGAAAAATGTGAAGGTTGATATACGATTAACAAGTTTTTAAATAGACTATATTAAATATAATTATATCACTACGACTCAGAACACAAATTCTGTGTTCATTTGTGATCCAAGTCGGTAGTGATACAATTATATTTAGTTAATCAACGGACACATCATGGAGAACGAAATCCAAGAAGACTATATTAGTTAAGAATATGAAAATTATGTATCTCTCGTGCTTGTGAAAGAAGTGAAATATTTAGATAAAGTAAAAAGAATACACAAGATACACATTACAATTCCTCACCTCTAGAAGAGTCCCATTGTCCTGCTAGAATATTCTCTTTATTCTAAACCCCTTTATTAGTCCATTCTTTATTTTCTTGGGTATTCTACTGTCACTCATTTGCTCAATATGTGTCCTGCCCATGTTAGGTGTCATAGCCTGATGTCGTGTGCTCTGTTCTTTATATAACTATTGTAATTTGTAACTGAACGTAATGCACCATTCATCATACCCCAACCAAGCTAAAATAGTTTTTAATATAGTTTACATAAAAAAAGAAATAAAATAGAAATATGCAGGACATTTGGCTTGGTAAGAAACTGCAGATGGTCATGAAGGTTACTAGATTGGGTGCCTTGACAAATGTGGGTCTAAGTCAATAACCCTTTGCAAGATGGAGGAACGACTGATGATGGTGATATATGGCATCATGCAATACATATGTTGTGATTCTAGTAATCTTGTTATATTCATTTAGAAAAATCCTGCTCAGTGTATTACTGCCTCACTTTACTGTTAACATCTCCAATCAAAGCAACTATTGTGAATGACTTTTGGCTCCACTTTTGTAGTTATGATGTTGATATGTTTCTGTATGTCACTTAGACAAAGGCCTATACTGACAGTAGAATGGTAATGACATTGATGAATGTCAAGCTTTTAATGTCACATTTAAAAATCACATTTACTAAAATAATAATGTGATTAATGCATAGGGGCAGTGCCATTGTTTCAAGAATATTTATTACATCAAGTGTTAGAATGTCATCCTTTCACTGTGGCAACTATGTCATAAAATTTTACATGTCATACCTCTATCTTGTAAAGGGACACTGCGCAATTTTTTTCTTTACATTTCTTGGTCTTCAATCTAGTAACATTCTCGACTATCTGCCTTCATCTTTCTTAGCCAAATGCCCTACCCACATGCTTTCGATTTTCTTAATTTTGTGAACTATAGTTTGATCACATATCTGATACTTTCTCCCCTCCTTTGCTACTCCAAGCATAGTCCAGGCTAAGCTTCCTTGTACAGCTCAGTGTTTTTGTATCTTCTCCTATCCTCCTATGTACGTATGTGTTCCCAACCTACGGGGCATCACAGGAAGCACACATTACCTGAAAACTTTTCAAAACAATGTAAGTTTGTTATTCTTCACAACACTGCTCGTCTTTCCATGATAGTCAACCCCCAAACTTATTTTTTTAAGAATTTATAATTTGGTTTATTATTATTTTACCTAAACACTTTATTTTACTGATAATGGCAATTTATTTACTGAATCCTTATCATCAATTTTCATCTTCTCAATAATGCGCCATTATTAAATACTGTATTTACCTTTACCGTGTTTGTTCTCAGTTTCCTAATTAAACTCATTAATCATCTCTCTGTTTTTCTATATTTGTGCTTTCACTACATCATCTGAAATTCTCAAATTTAAAAAAAATATTTGTGAGTGCATTCTAGTTCATCAAGTTCATCAACTTTAATAAGCTGAAAACATCCTTCTACAATGCTGAAAATACCTTTCAATGGACTTTTTGTTGCCTTTTCTGTTGGTACTTTATTCAACATATGCAGTTCATTTTGAACTGTTAATTTTCAAGTATTTTAGACATAACTTGCAAATAACCTTAGTTCTTCAAATATTTTCATGACAACTTTTGTTTTATGGAATAAAAAATATTCGTGTTTCCAACAAATAACTTGTTAAACGGTTTTCTTTCACATAACAATGTTCTTGAATTTCAGCTTTGCTTATAGATCATCTTCTATTATGCTGTTTCAAAATCTGTTTCAGGTAACTGTTGGTTGTCAAAGTAACACTTCCTAAAAACTTTGTTTGAGGAGGACAGCAATAAAAGTTGTTTCCCAATCAAGTGTATCCTTTTTTTTTTATTATTAGGACCATTACAGAATTGTTCCATTCTGCCAATATCTTTTTATTTTGATACATTTAAAAAGTGTCTTCAGTATTTCCACACTTAAAATCCTTACAAACAGCAACTTCTCTGTTAATCTGTTGTTATATGGAAAGTTGTCTCTCTCTCTCTCTCTCTCTCTCTCTCTCTCTCTCTCTCTCTCTCTCTCTCTCTCTCTCTACATCCAAACTGCCATTTTTTGTTATCAGGAGTATCACATTTTGCCATTTCTCCTTTTTTGCCATCTCATCATTCTATATCTTGTTTGCTTTCTATTTTATATTATATTATAAAGAGACTGTTTGTAAACTTACTTCATTTCCTGCTTTCTCATCTTGAGTGTTTGTGACAGCACAATGAGCTTTGATTACCATTGTGCCCATCCTTATTTAATATAATTTTACAGTTTCTACTGATATATGTTTCATTTTCATGATAGTTGTCTTTTCTATATATTTATTTATAATGAATTTATTTATAAAATTTATATTTCCCCAGGCTTTCACTCTAATCCCTTTGTAGAACATTGTTCCCATTTCTTAATTTCAAACAGCATTCACCTTTTCTCTGAATCTTCCATATACTTCCAAAAATTTCCATACTGACCCCACTGTGCAGGACAGCGGTCTACCTCACAGTGACTATCTGACTGACTGACACCACATAAGAAGTCATATTAATGTATATAAGAACTTATACACACACACTTTGAAGGATACACACATGTATGTGTATTTTGAATATTTTTAAAGATTGGTCTGTAGAGGTTCTTGTGTTGACTGATTTGACTCCATCAGTTGTTCTTTGTCTCGACATTTCAATATCCTTCTTCCCTGATGTCTTTTTGAGGAGGGTAGTAGTGGTTCAAGTTTTACTGTTTTATCCAGTAAGTGTTTATGACCCTTCTCATCAGTTTCCACCCAACATTGTTGCCAGAGCCAATTAAAACGAGTGATATCACACTCTTCAAGGAAACATTGTAAACGATGTTGCTGAATCATTCAGAGGAAGACAAAAATGATTTCTGTCAACCCTGGAAGCACAAGAATCAGTACAGATATACATACAGACAGAAGACATATTGTTTACTGATAATTGTATATGAATATGATTAAAGTTTAATCAGTTTGACTGATTGCGTGTTTGGATGAGTGTCACTGTTAAACAACATAACAGATTTCACAACAAATTTTTAAGACACTTGTCTAATAGTCTAACTTAACCGTGACTTATTATTGACAACAACAAAAAAGTTGTAAATCTAGAAAGTATCAAAGTGATAACCATATATTTCCTTTGTAATGCAAAATGAAAAGGAGTATGCAATTATAGCACTTTCTTGTGATTTACAGTGATACAACTTCATATTTTGTTAAATAACAAATTTCTCTATAGTTTATGTGTAATTAACCTCAATAACATTGTTTCCTATATTGACACACAGATCTGTGGCATAGAATGAGACACAAGTTGTTGTTATACCACTAATTTATTAATATTAATGATGATGATGATCCTTGGTGCTAGAGCCCTGCAAGTCCAGACCTCCAACATCATTCATCTGGTCTGTGCTTGTCTCCACTACTGCCCTACTCCCAAGTGGTGGTGATCTTCTTCAACATCTAACTTTATTATTATTATTAATACAGTACTACTGTTAAGGCAGCAGGGGCGTATTTATATGGGGGGGGGTGAACAGAACTGGGACCTCCCCCAGAAGTTGACGAATCTTGTTAATCTCTTAATTTTTAGGCTGTTTTATTAATTTTTCCAGCCCTGTATGCTAATTTAGTAGTAACTCAAAATATACAAACAGGTTTAATACACAGCATCAGCATATACATTTGAAATATGGAATATAGTCAATATAGGAAAATCAATTCAGTCAATAAGTATCTTATTAACAATGTTTCAATAACGCGTATTTTTATTGTGTTATTACCTTTTACATTAATGAGATTGATTTCAGCCACTTTATAGAAGCACGTGGTGCCCTATGGTGCCATCAGACTCGTGCCCCCTCCCCCAATTCAAAATTGAACCTTTTATCCATTATTTACACTGATAAATGGCATTTGCAATTTCGAAAGTCAACAATTATTTTATTAAACTCTCATTACAACAAATATTTAGCTAAATAGTGATTACAATGAGCATAGTAGAACTTAATCTTAGACATAATAATCGATCCATTTTTTCTTGATTTTGCCTTACAAAGTCTTGTATAATTTCTTCTAAATCTAACTTTCAATATTCAACTTTGTCAACAAAGATAATCTCTCATCTCCCATAGTTGAACTCAACATACCTTTAATAGTTGTCTTGATTGTTCATCATCTTTTTTCATCATATTTAATGCACTTTAATACAGAAAATTATCTTTCAGATTTGCAGTTAGCTACTGGAATCGTCTTTTCACATTTATTATCTTCAAAAAGCTTTTGTGATTTAGGGCTGAATGGTGCCCCTCCCGACAGCTGAGGCCATGGGTGGTGTCCGGTGCTGCAGCATACTCTAGCGTTATGGATAATCCGCCTCCCCGAAGGCCAAATTATAGATATGCCACTGTAAGGCAGCCTCGTGACTGCTCTGTATTGCATCAATATTCAAAATAGTCCAGCCAAGGGTGGTAATGAGTGCAACTAAAAAC
This sequence comes from Magicicada septendecula, assembly GCA_034769895.1. Lineage (NCBI taxonomy): Eukaryota > Metazoa > Arthropoda > Insecta > Hemiptera > Cicadidae > Magicicada > Magicicada septendecula. Next base: position 93,555,402 of record CM068369.1, on the reverse strand, counting down.
AGTTGTGCCACATTAATAATAACAAATTGGTGGTGTGACAACAACATGTGTGTCTTTCATTCAACATTGTTTTTCTCTTTTGCTAAAAAATATAAAGTTAAAAACTTAATTATTCTTCTGTTAGTAATAGAAAACTATGAAAAAGCTTTTCTGGTAAACAGTATATCAGTTTTACATATAAGTGAAATTGGGTGCCTGCAATTTAAGTGATTTGAGCATTTTTCCAGTGCTTCTTTTTTTTAGTAGACCATCCACTAATTAAGTTTTAGAAACATCATTATACTTCCACTACATAAGTACATAAACAAGTATACAATACTTAACTAATGGATGAAACATATTTAATATATGTAAGCATACATACACCAACACACAGAGACACTTTTGCCTTTTGCATGTGTGTGTGCGTGCGTGCGTGCGCTAGTTGGATCACACTTTGTGCACACAGATATAGGTCATACATTATAGTGCGGGGCCGATACACATTTGTTAGTTCTGAATTTCTAGATACTCGTAGAAATACATTAAATATTAATTATGTAAAATTTATGTTTACTGATAATTAACTATATAAAGTCAACACCTGACTATCCATTTGTTGGTTATGCGTAAAAGAGAAACCACTGTTATGTATACACATTGAGTAGTTTAATAATTATCTTCATCTTGTAATATCTGTAAGTTTACACTAAATTCAAGCCTAATGGGCTGACTAATTCTTCAAAGAAACTTTCTTTTACATAAAAATAAAATGTATTGAAAGAGGGAGAAGTGTGTGTATGTGTGTATGTTGGGGGGGCAGAGACAGAAAGATAATTTAACAAATTGAATGAAATGAAAGGAAAAGAAGGATATCTTAATATAAATAGTCAGCATGTAAGTAATATTATAAACTTCATCATTTGTAAGTAATAAACTGTTTTAGAAAGATTATTATTACAGTAGGACCTACATTAACCGAAACACTTTTAACCAAAATATCGTTTAACTGAAACGACCAACAAAAAAAAAAATGATATTCTCCAGATTTTTACTACAACAAAAATTTGTTTTCCGGATAAAACACAAAAACTAATGTAATAAACATGTAATAAATTGTGCTTCATGTCAACAAAGATGAAACGGGTCATGATCACGATTGAAGAAAAATCAGAGGTAATTAAGAGAATAAAAATTACGAGATTTTGCGGATTGTGGCAGCCGAATTTGGTGTTGGTGTTCCTACTGTTTCTGATTGGGCCAAGATGAAAAATAAGTTTGAAGAGCATGCTTCGAAGATGCAAAACAAGAAAACAACGAAGACGTGTCACAAAACAAGAAAGTACATGAGGCTGTGCTTTTATGGTTCACGAAGCAAAGCGACAGTGAAGACAGTGACATAACAGAACGTAGCAGCCATGACATTGCTGATGAGATCTTCAATACCTTAGAGGTAAGAGTTTTTATTTTGGGTTAGGGCATTAATTTAGGCTGTATTAATTAAGCGCTTTTCTCACAGAGTTTTATTCATATTTTCAGATCACGGTTCCTCGAACGATCTGAAGAATTGACGTTCTCCTAATGAGGCGATGGTGAGATATTGCTGCAAGAAAGCAATGGAAAAGAAAAATCAAAGGAAGATATAAGATTTAAAAAAAGTCATAAAACTAGTGTTAAAAAATGACTTTATGTAAATAGTTTGATTTTTATTAAAATCTTTTGAAAGTACAGTATTGTATATTACCTCCAGTTATTTTACCGCACACTTTAAAAATGACATCTTAATTATTATCCAAAATTTTAGTTATCCAAAACCGCCTCCTCCCCCCTTGTTTCAGTTTAACAGAGGTTCTACTGTAGTTCTACAAGCAATTTTCTTATCAATATGAAACTCAATCAATTACCTAAATTAAAGTGTTCTTTTTAAACAGTGGTTAATGACATTTTATAGAAAATGTCTCCAGTTCAGATGGTAACTTTTCTGCAACCAGGAAAGATTTAAAGTTAGTCTAACAAAAAAGTTACCCTAGTATTGGATGTAAATCTGTTTTTAAATTTTCTGCATACGTTTATAATTCTATTTACAATTTATAAGTCAACAGTACAAAATAGTTTAACAGTAACATTACTGTATCACTATATAAACGTAATCCATGTATTGATATTGCCAGTGGTTGATTTCTAAAATTGTAGGTGCCAGAATGCATCAAATCAAAAGTTTTACAGACACAAATATACTTATATTTTATATTAGCTTGAGATCTTGTTCACTAAACGGTCTGTTTTTAATAGATTTTTTTCAGTGCCTCATAAAATATTTCAGGGTCTACAAGATTATTGTATTTCCTACCTTCCTTTTTTTGAAGCGTAACTCCGAAAAAAGTTTAGTACTGCTTTCAGGCCCTGGGTTTTGTACTGTTAATAATAGGGGCCTGGTACTGATGTTCTGCTTTCAAATAAAGAAGCTGTAATTTTCAGTTTTTCGTTGGCATAACCCAGACCAACATTGCGATTCTGCAAAAAAAAAAAGAACGATAGTAGTTAAGATAAAGATTAGTGCTGATGTTTGATTTTGACAAAAATGTAGTTTTGTAGTGGGGCTGATAAGGGGCACAATTTAAAAAGTATTAGAAAATTTTTATAATAGTTAGGTTTTTCTTTTCATAAATTTTGTTCGATAATTTATTTTTGGAACCAAGAGGTTACGGAACACCGTTCTGGTGTGTTCCCTCCTCTGAAATCAAGCCCCGGATATGGTGTAGAACAATGGCTACATTACATGGAAAAAAATTGCAATGACAGTGCAAATGGGAATGAGTCCTCAACACGAAAAGTTAATATGAAACACTAATATAATACACACTACATAAAGGATTGTGGAAGTACTACTTATACTACGTGCAACCAGTACTGGTAATGATAACTGATAAACTTGTTCTTATCTGTTCTTTACTAATGTTACAGAAAGAGACTACACAAGTTCCAGACTGATCAAACTGGAATAAGCCAATCATTATACTGTGATACATAATATTGTGTATCATTATATTGACTTATCGTAAGTCATTACATAATATTGTGAATATTGCCATTAAAATAATGTAAACGATGTAAAGAGCATGTAGAAGAATGAAGGATTCAACATAATCAGCTGTATTTACCATAGGCGTGCGCAGGGATGTTACAATGAGGGGACCACAATACCAGGGAGATATGAAATGCCCTCAGCAAAATGGTCTATAAAATTAATATTGAAAAAATAAATTGGTTTAATTAAAAACATATCGTTGAAATCTCATTGAAATCACTCTTACATGTAGTTTTATATTAGTGTATTTTTTTTATACACGTCATTTTTTCACTCTTTTCTCATCTTTTAATTTGTCCGAATTTGGCTTTTTTTGTAAACTAATAGGGGGGGGGGGCAAGGTCCCTCTGGTCTCTCACGTGCGCATGCCTATGGTAGTTACACAATTCCTAACACAAAAACTTCCTAGATCCTCCGCCACCTGATCCTTCAGTATAGTTCGTGGTCTTAGATGAATGTATAATATGGACATGAAAAATATTTACAAAGAACTTGGTAAATTTGAATCTTCTTATCAGAAGTGTTCCTAACAGGTGGGGATCCATGGGGATATAGAGGAAGTTTCTCCCCCCTCCCACCAAATGGTCACATCAGACGAAATTTTTTATTGTTATTTTGTGATGGTAAATATGATACAACATTCATATCACGTTATGTAGGTTAATAGTTTTTTTTTCTAAAATTATTTAAATTGTAACTGTACCTTAACGCCATGTAATTTTTTTTATAGGCTATATAAACCTAAATGAGTAGTGTGTACTTTAAACTGTAAGTGAACGGACAAACACAGATATGATTTATTTTATACTTGTATGTTAATAATAATAAATTCTTGGATTTCGTTGTCCATGACGTGTCCCTTATTTTACTAAATACAACTATTTCATTAATTATACCTACTGTTTTGATAATAACACACTGCATTTTTATCTGCACTCATTCCTATCATTTATATTGTAGGCCATTAAAATATGGTCCAACTTTTCATATCCCCCAAATGTCAACTCTTCCCCCCCCCCAAATTGCTTGATGGATCCGCCCCTGGTTCCCAAGGAATTTTCTTTGACTGAGATCGCCGTAGAATTTGTTAAGCAAGCAGGGCATGAGAAACCAGTTACACTGTAAATTCCTACATTGTTATTTTTGAATTTTGAATGAATCAAGCTATGCACACTATTGGACTGAACTGAATCGTAAGATATTCCTTTAACCGGTCATTCTGTAATTAAGAGGATTCCAAATTAACAATATTAATAAATGGCAGCAACCATAGTAATCATAACAACAAATTATTTTATTATTAAGGTGTATATGTTACGACTGCTACGATAAATTAATTATCAAAAGTAGGCAAACAAACAACTGATAAACGAAAGAACGTGCGAAGTATGGAGAATACGTTCTGGTTAGCTAAATGAAGAATTAATATTAACATACAATAGCTAGCAACTTGTCCAAGAACCAAGCCTTGAGTTACAAAACACATATCGCAGCCAGAACGAAGTTTAACACGGCATATGAATTAGCCGAGAGACTGAACCTCGACCACTCTTCTGTTCGATCATAATCTTACGCTTTCGAGTTCAAATACAAGTAACGCTCAATATTTTGTTAACTACAACAAAATTTATGACTTTACGCAATTATGATATATGTCTACACACCACGCAACAGCTGAATGCGTTACTTTAAAAAATCCAAAACGTTTCCATCTCGGGACATTAAAACGGTACATTAGAATTTGGCCTGGGGGAGGGGAGGGTCCGGTCGAGTCGGCTTCAAACAAAAGAAAAGACAAGTTAAGACTAATCAATATTAAATTCTTGGATTTTGTAAGCCTCTGACGAAGCTTATAATAAGCGAAAACTGGGTCAGGCTATAAGGTAAAATTTTTACATTTTACCAATAAAAAACTTTGTGTTCCGAGTCGGTAGTGATATACTTATATTTAATCAATTTTACTACAAAGTGGCTGAAAAACGTGTGATAACATCCTGAAGTCAATCCCATTAAAGTAAACGGTAATAACAATAAAAATACGCACTATAAAAACACTGTTTAAAAGATAGCTTACTTATTGACTGAATTGAAGTTCCTATACGTCATACTTCAAATTTATACGCAAATGCTGTACGCTGTGTAATAAACCTGTTTGTGTATTTAAAAAAAACACACAAAAAAACATTACTAAATAGTGTACACTGCTGAAAGAAATAATACAGCCTAAAAATGAAGATATTAACAAAATTACTGGTCAACTTTTTTCGACCCTCTGGTGGGGGGGGGGGGGGTTCGGTTCCGTTCGTCCCCCTCGTAAATATGTCCCTAGTAAAAGTTGAAGCGGGGGTACACAGTGTTACGTTGCGTTTTATAAAAACTATTAATAACAACAATTTTTTTTTTAATGCTCTGTCTTGTGCAGGCCTAAATGCTTGAGCCTGTATGAGAAGAGAACATGAAAGACTGTCAGTTTTTATTAACAGTCACTTATTGTAAGTAAAGAATTTAAGAAAAAAATTGGCTATATGTTATGTGTGGAGCGTTGCTTTATATGGTGCAGAGACATGGACACTGAGGAAAGAGGATGAGAAAAGATTAGAAGCATTTGAGATGTGGGTTTGGCGAGCAACGGAAAAAGGGAGGTGGGTTGATAAAGTAAGGAATTATGAAGTTTTAAGAAGAATAGGGAAAGAGAGAAGAATCCTGAAGGTAATAGAAAATAGGAAAAGGAATTGGTTATGTCATTGTTTAGGAAGGTCTGCTTTCTTACAACTGCCATGGAGGGTGTCAAAGAAGGAGAAAAAAGAAGACGGCGTAGACGAATGAAGTTAATAGATAGCTTTAAAATCAGAGGGTGTTACGAAGAAACGAAAAGACTGGCAGCGATAGGACAGCTTGGAGAGTTCTTACCATTTGAAGACCTCCCTTAGGGGAGAACACCAAATAATAATAATATTGTAAGTAAAACCATAACTAACGGTTACAGCTTTCTCATCACTTAGACGGGTAACCGTGTACCTAGTTACACTAGCTACAGCCACTTCAGAGTGTATGCCAGATATATTGGCGTATACAGAGGAAACTACAGGTTTTGTTGTTATACCGCAGCTCGAAGGCATCAGTAACGCGCGCGAAGAGTTGAAAAGGCGTCGGCCGATCTCGAAGTAATTCGGTGCGTATTCCTGTTGGATTACGCAAGACGACATTAGGCGGACCTCGTACAACTGTTCTGTCGTGTGTCGTCTCGCGATGTAGTAGGCGTGCAGTAACTGAGCGATTGACGGAATGAATGAATAAAGGCGCCGATTGACGTCGGGAAGTTGCTTCGCTCCCGTAGACGCGACACACGCGGATGTGAGGTGATTTAAATCAGAATTCATTTGTTATAAAATATCGGTATGGACCATGACTTCCATGTTTTAAGATTTATTTTTAAAATCATTTTTGTAATGAAATATTTCCATAGAAACTACTTTCTTCAGCCTTAACCACACTAACGTATACCACACTAACGTTGTCACTAACGTATACCACCTCACGTCAGCGCACTCGATTTTCACTGATGATGGTAGTCGATGGCACTGCCGAAACGTCTGGTTTTGCAGAAAACATTGCACCACGGCCAAACAGCCCGGAAAGGAATTTTAACAACAAACTACTACTTTGTTGCCGATAACGTAGTACACATATAAAATATCGGTATGGAGAACCATACATGACATCCATGTTCTAAGATTTATATTTAAAATCATTTACGAAATGAAATGTTCCCATAGAAACTACTTCTTTCCACTTATTGGTTCAGCCTTAACCACAGTACTGTGGTCACTAACGTATACCACCACACGTTATCGCACTCAATTTTCACTGATGATGGCAGTCGACGGCACTGCCGAAACGTCTGGTTTTGCAGTAAACATTGGACTACGCCCAAACAGCCCGGGAAGGAATTTTAACAACAAACTACTACTTTGTTGCCGATAACGTAGTACACATAAAATTATCCCGTCCCCTTCAATTACTCTTTTCATTTATAGATATTTCATCTACCTTTATACAGTGGATTATTATGACCTTATTTTCAGGATACTTTATTTATCAAAATTAAGTACTTTACTCTTGTTAAAACATAAAACGATGCAGGTAAACTACCCCTTTCCCTTAACCGATCTTCACAAAAATAAATAGGCCTTGAGTACTCTACAACTCGGGAACACATGCAAAAAATTATTTGATTCTGTTTGAATTTGCGGCAGTTATCATTCGCCATAGAAAAAAATTCTACACACAGACACTTTTCGGAAAATGACTTTTATTCAGGATAGTAGGCCTATAATCAGAATCAGTCGTTATCTCGAACACTATTTTTTTCGCCATCACCATACTTCCATTTCCTTATGGAACATGGAAGTAAAAAATAAATTTCAAATTACGTTACATTTACAATTGCTACTTGCATTACACTTATATTTTTCTAGCAGAGGACTTGTCCCTCGCATCGTGAATACTCAAGGTTCAGAAGGGGGTTGTCGCGCCAGAGCTTTTACAAATTGCACTACTGTTGTGGAATTGGCTTTGTGCATGTGTAGGCTAAGTACGGAGCGCGCAAGAATCTTTTGGTCCCAAAATTGGAAGAGTCGGTGTTTGTTGTGTGACAACGCCAGCCCAACTTTTACAGACTTTATAATTTTGTGGAAGGTCTTGTTTAGTACAACGGATATTTTCTCGGTAACAAAAGTATTTAAATTATCCCAACCGTCTCTCTCTCTCTCTCTCTCTCTCTCTCTCTCTCTCACACACACACACACACACGCGCACACAAATAAGCGATAATTGTGTTAGGCTAAAATAATTTGCAAACAGAAATCAATATCCCCGCGATGTTTTTATTTTTGCTTATGTGGCCGGTCAGATGATAAGTAGGCACTGGTCTTTGTCAGACAAGAGACGCCAAATTTGAAGCCTGGGATGCATAGCATTGTTGAAATACTTTCATAAATATAACCCGTCCCACACAAGGCATCGTCTAGTTAATAGTCTGAAATAACATAGTTGAGTTGAAATTTGTAAAATAAATTATACTCATTCTGTAAACTTATATGGGCACATTATCATTATTTAATAGTTTATGAGAATTTACATACAGCTTGCAGTCCTATTAAAGTACAATATATATGTAGGCGACTTCTTCTACCCACACCATCTAACCTTTGTCACCCATTAACTTGCACAGAATTCTTCCTCATTCTTGGCTGACATCGAATAAATTCTCAAGTGTGCGTAATGGATATTTATTTACTACATCATTTTCTGACATCTTGAGAAATTAACGCTCCCGACTTAAAATCTCAAAAATGTGGACTTTTGTGCGCAGAGAAATGTTTTGCTACTTAAAAATGAACACGTAAACGGCTCACTAATATTCGCTAACAAAACAAGTTCAGAGACATTTTCAGTCGATCGTGTTAAATTCTCAAATGAATAGTAAGTTTAATTCCAAACTGTTTAAAGTGAATAAATGGGACGTTTAATTAAAATAATTAAGGATAAGGTTGTAACAAAATAACATTTGTGCTCGTAATAGTGGTGACAGGTTTTTCTTTTTAACTTACATGTTTTAAATGGCCTTCCTAGAACATAAAAAAATCACAAAACTGGACCTTCATTTTCATCCCAATTCACGTAGTTGCTACAAGATGGCAGTAGAGACTAAGAAACGTGTTGGCGCGGTGATTGGGCTATCGTGATTGGCCCGTTTTTGTAACATGGAGTCCAGGAATGTCATGTTGAATGATTAAATGTGGTGGAGTGGGGAAATGGTATGTGTATATGTAAGTATTTATACAGACCTTGTGTGAGACTAGTTGTTTCAGGAATGTCAACGTATTTGACTGGATACAGATGGAATGTAGCCTTGTTGCGCAGGTATAACTCTGGAATGCAGTTGATTGCGCTTGTCCTCCACTGGAGCGCTACAATCGTGCAGTGAACAGTAGCTTGTAGCTAACACTACACAAACGTGCAGTGCCGGTGAATTTGGAGGGCTGTGTTAGTTTTCTGATTAGCGCTAGATGTGTGTGTGTGAATTATTTTTTCAGTATTAAATTAATTGAAACATAAATAAACTTGTGGATTGAACGAATAAAAATTAATTCGATAATGAAGTATAGGAGTGCCAATTATAAGTTTGAAATCAACGCAGATTTGTAAATTTTAATAAATTGAAAACAACGTGCTTAGTAAAGAAACCTAACCTATAGGCCTATTTTACTGAGTGGAAAGTGTGCCGCTTCCAATGTGAATGGTGAAGTGAAATTTATAATATAATGAAGTGGGTTTTGCTGATAAGGCCTAGTGGATAATATTTTAAAATTATATTTTGTAAATTAATAAAAAAAAAAACAGTGCCATTTTGGATTACATCGTTAAACACATGATACTGGATTTAACAATATGGATTGTTTTTCAATCTGTATTTTACAACAAACAGAATTGGATCGTGTATAAAAGGTTAGTGTAGATATTTATGTAGCTTTTATATAAAATATAAAATTATATAAAAACTGGATAGCACAAGTATGTTCTGTATTTATCGAAACAGTTTAAGAGTAGCTCGTAATCGTAATCTGTAATGAGTAAACTTCGTAAAAACGTTTATCGGATCACGTTTTGTTAAGTTTTAATACTGCTTGTCTGTCTAACGTGAATCTCTTTCATTATATATGAAAACAGTGACTGTTTGCTTAAATTTGTACTGCGTTTGAGGAGATTCGTACTAACACCTATAGTTAGTTCACTGAACTGTCAGAAGTGTAAAATATATGTTAGTACACCAAGCTATGACGGTTGGCTAAACAACACGAACTCCGAGATAGACCGTACGAAAGAAAATTTTGTGGTAAAGTAAATTTTACAAGTAGTTTTGGAGGTCATTCGAAATAAATAAGAAAATTATTGTAACATACATTTCTCTCGCTTTGTTTTCTGTAGGGCTATGTTTAACACAGATGAGGACTTTATCGCTTGAAAATATTATCAACGTTTACTACAACAGTTCTCGGGTGTTTTTAACGTTAAAATCTCTAGCGATTTCTCGAAATACGTTTGGTGATGTTTTGATCTGTCAGTGTAACCTCATCACCGAGAAGCATGGTCACACACTGTTTCTATAGTGAAGCTGTTAGCTGTTAGCAATGTAATAGAAAAATGACCCACTTTTAAATAGTTGACCTTCACTGGGTTAGTTTAATTAGTCGTGTGTGTGTATAAAGTGCCTCAACTAGTTAGCGTAGTTACGAAACTTTAGACGAGTTTGTTGTAAGAGCTTTGGTTTCATGTTATCCATCATGCATTGTTATCAGATTAATAACAATGATTTCTGTCAGACAAGTGAACAGTCGCCAACACATATATTAAGGTTTCTGTAGTGGATAAACAAAATTACTGTCACTGTTTGCCTTGCCCAATAGACAACCCATTTGAAGACACATAAATTGACTTAACAACTTAAACACTCAAAGTTCACTTTAACACTCTTCACTTCTAATTCATTACATTATTCATTAGTCAGGTTCATTTTTTCTGAGTTGTTAAAAATAAATGATTTGTAGTTTTACATAGCCGAACGCGAGTGTTATTCTTAACTGTATCGCAACGCGTTCAGTAGTTTCGGGGCTAGAAAATATGAAATGTTCCCAATCTTCTCTTGTTCTCAGGTGGTGGAGTTGATGTGATCTCTCTCTCTCTCTCTCTCCCCCCCATACTCTCTCTCTCGCTGTGTGTGTGTGTGTGTGTGTGTGTGTCCATAAATACCGTAATGAATTTCGGTAATTATATACAACACACTTGTACTTCTGTTTTTTTTTCATATTGCTATATACATTACTCGTTTTGATATATTAAATAAAAAAAATAAAATAAAAATAAAAATTGTTACTAACTCTTGTGAACTATAAGACAGCGTTACTTTTATGTATGAAGAATGCACACTGTAAGTAAGGACGTTAATGTATTAACCTGAAGTTATTATAATACTTTTACAAATTTATTATTTTGTAAAGTACAGGAAGATAAACAAATTATTTCGAATTTTTTCAAGAGGTTATTGTGTACATTCGTTGTTCCCAGAGAACGAATAGTTTTGTTTCATGAATCGCGTACCTTTTTTTACTTGGAGCTCAGTGATCACAGTCTGAATTAATTAAACCAATTTTTCTGTATTGAATTACTGCCATTCGGTATGTACTGATACTTGAAACCATGAATGGATGGGGGGGGGGGTTCGGTTGGTCGAGTCACGTGTAATGCATTAGGTGTAATATATAGTAATATGTGTACTTGCGATATGTACGTCAGTGTTTGTAATAAACTGCGGAAAGTTGCCCCAATTGTTAGTGCTGCTTTCATGTGTCACGATATACGGAGTAGCTGAACTCGAACTCTACTTGCACGGTGGGGAAAAGTTGTTTGAATTAAGTTTGGTGACGGTGTCCAGACAATGCATGCAAAACATGGCGAAGTGAATTTGCCTACATTGTGGGTTAGTTCTTCCCGTTCTTCTGTCATTTGTTGGTCAGTTTACGTTCACGGATTTCGTAAGATTTGCCAGAAATTTAAACGAATCAACCCTTGTTTGGGTGTCGTTATGTGTCTCACTTGGTTTTATTCATAGTACAAATTACCTGGACGAGCTGAGTAAAACCCACGATATACACGCCCGTCATGTGTTCGTGGACCGTTTCTTAAGACCTTGTACCGAGCAAACGGCCGAGCTGCGTTGTATGAAATTGGCGTTCATCGGGCTCCAGCCTGGACAACCCACACAAATCGGGGCGCACGACGCCCCGTGTATCGTCTGTCAGTCTGTTTGAGTAGAACTATGTATTTTCTAGATTCGTAACAATTGAGGGATATAACTGGTTGGTGTAGTTAGAATAGGTCCACTTGCTTTCATAGTTTCGATAAGCTTCCACCTCAATGCTGATAAGTTTCCATGACACGGGCTAAAACATAGTGAGTATTGATCTCGAAACGAATCACGGGGCTTGGACTTGAAGGAAGGGTAGTAGCATGCGAAGAAACCTGACTCTGGGCTGTGTGGTTCTGCGTCGCAGAGACGTACAACTCGGGTGTCTTGAGTTAGGAGCTACCTTCCGGAGTTCCTGCCTCATGGCCCTGCCAGATAGGGCGATTTTGCTCTTTAGCCGACCTTATATCGGCTGTTCGTGCTACCCTACACTAGCACAGTATACACCGAGGCCGTTCCCACAAATCACCTGGACGTATACGGTACTGCCCCGGCCCGGTTATAAGAGGATTATCTGGGAACCTTGCGAAAAAATATCTGCCGAATTTATGTGTAATATCGGTGTATGGGTTTAGTTCGGATAGCTTGCTATGCGTTCCAATTGACCACAATACCGTGAACCGTTGGAACCTGGCGTTAATCGGGCTCCAAATCAACCAGGGCGCAAGACGGCCCGCTAACTAGTCTGTTTGTCTGTCCATCATCCTACAAACAGACAAACTCAAATCACCATTATGTTGGTGACGGAAATTATATCTCGGGCTCACACGAAGTCTGGACATATCTCGTTCATTACCAAACACATTGCCCGAATTACTTACCGAATCAATACAATGTGGTCATTGTGAAGAAATTAAAACCGGCCTGAGAGAAGAGAAAGAAAATTACGACGCGATTTTCGCAACGAAGCGTATTTATATTCTACATTTTATCCCCTTTAATGATAAACGCAATAATGGTAACAACGTGTTGTTAATAAAAACAATTCTGATTAGATATTGGAGTTTCAAAATGGAGGCAAAACTGTAGAGCTTGATTTGATGCAGTAAGGCTCGTGTGGTATGCTCTGGTATGTGATTAGTACAATGAATGTAGTGTGTGTGTGTGTGTGTGTGTGTGTGTGTGTGTGTGTGTGTGTGTGCAACGATTGAAAGACAGTTACCAGTAGTGCTTTCGTATGAAATCAAAGCTACAGCAAAGCAACGCAACATATCTTCTTGTCGTTTGCGACAGTCGAAAGGAAACATTTGTTATATACGAGGTGTGTTCAAAAAGTATCAGGATCGACACTGGCAATGCCAAGTCAGCCGACTTGGCTCCAAAAAAGCGACACATACATTTACTTTACAGTATACTAATTACTCGTTAAAAGTTTTATAATAACAGCTGATCTGGTTTGTTTACAAACGCCCATTGTTGTGTTGTGTGTTAATCTCATTTGGCGCATTTTCCATGTCAGAAAAAATTTATCAGAGAATTTGTATCAGATTTTGTCAAGAAAGTTGGTGAAACATGTAAAGATACATTTGAAAAGTTACAAAAAGTTTATGGGGAAGATTGTATAAGTCGTACACAGGTTAATGAGTGGTTTAAGTGTTTTAAAGATGGGCATGAAAGTGTTGAGAGTGACGAGCGTTCAGGAAGGCCTTTAACCAGCAAGACTGACCACAACGTTGAGCTTGTGCGTGCTGCTGTGCGAGAAAACTGCCGAATCACCGGTGATTCGTGAATTAGCAAATGATTTAAATATTAGTTTCGGATCAGTTCAGTCCAGTCTTACTGATGAGTTGGGAATGAAACGTGTTTCTGCAAAGTTTGTACCAAAAGTTATCTCTTTCCGAAGATAAAAAATAAATTGAAAGGGAGATCATTTCAAGACGTAGAAGAGATAAAAGAAAATGCGACAGGCTCTTACAGAAGATGACTTTAAGACATACTTCGAACAATTGGGAAAGTGCTGGAAGAAGTGTGTGGCTGCGGAAGGGGACTATTTTGAAGGAGACAAGTTTACAAATCTGTAACTTGTATATTTATGTAAATAAAATCAATGCTGATACTTTTTGATCTCACCTCGTATATAAACAGTAGCAAACGTTTTGTGCTTTATGTTCGTTCCTGTCGTGCTTATAGGTTTTAGACATACGCAGGAAAAAGTTAGACAGGAAAATATTAGCTTCGGTAATGATCTAAATTGTAATCGCTGTTGCTTAAAACTGGGGAAAACTTGTAAACCGCTTTTTTAAAGCCATCTTCCTGCTCTTGAATACGCTGCTTTCACTGTCTCTGCAATATTACCGATGATGGCATCCAGTATTTTCAAGGTGAACGTCGGCTTGTGTTTCGGAACTTCTTTTTTATTAGAGGATTGTTAAAAAATCGCAAGGGACAAGTCGGACTGTATATGATGAATGCAGCAGGTAATGTAAGTTTTTTCGTGAAAAACTGTATAAACAACACGAGAAACATAGAGTTGCAGCGATGTAAATAGAAGAGGTGTATTGTCTGGTAAAAGAAACGATATTCAGTAAACGTTAACCTGTATCTTGTTGTTTACAGTACGATGGTCACGTCAGTGTTACAACTTCAACCCCACTTGCTTTCCCAATTTAAATACCTAATCGTGATGTGCCTGTTTTATACTTTTCCTCAGTCGAAAGCATAGTTTAATCGTAACGCTTTTTTCGAAATATCATCATCATCATCTTCAAGGATTAAACCAAGGATGGTTTGTTCCGGTCTCAAATAGGCAAAGATTAGAGCCGGTCACTCCAGGGCTTCCTCGGACGTCCCACATCTCTCCGTCCCCTCGGCGTATAGTTCCATAGTTGTTTGGGGATGCGACAGTCATCCATTCGGCAAAGATGTTCCCACCAATTCACCCGATACTGGGCAATCCCGTCGAGTATACTCATAATATTCAGTTCCTGTCGTATATCCGTGTTTCTTCTACGATCATAGAGAGTATACCCTGGCACGCACCTGAGAAATCTCATTTCAGCCGCTTGAGTGCGACTGGTTTTTCTAAATATGAATCCTTTATTTAGTCGCGACTAATAAAATTAAATCCATCATTTTCATTTTCACCGCCACAACAGATAAAAAGACGTGTTTACCAGTGATTATTTGTAACAGCGTTGTTATAAGCTCAACGGTGATTTTTTAAACAAGTTTTATCATTAATTTTTGATATCGCGTAAAGTAGAAGCGCCACATGATCTTCACAGTTAGTGATCAATTATTGAAAGATTGTTGCGTCAGCTTTTGTTCTAATAACATTGGAGCCGGTTTGGGCGTGCAGGCGTGTGTGCGGAATGTGCAGTTTCGACATCGTTTAACAACTTAGTATGCAGCGTTTTGCATGACCCATAATTACACCGTCTGTTAGTCTTGGGCTGTTATTATTTCTGTCAAGAATAAGGGCTCTGCAAACCTCGCATTGTCAAATCGTCGTCCATACCATGAGGTTAAAGAGCGCACGCGCCCACACACACACGTATAATACATTTACGTATAAAAATGTATAACAGTGTACATCTTTAGGTTGTTTCATGTAAAGTTTGGTCGGTTTGTCGGTAATAGGTGGGCAAGTAGATTACAGAATATTGAATGTATTATTGTGAGTGTTGAAAGTATTCACTACAGTACTGGTCAACGAAGATCTGTTTGTGATTAGTGTTCCGTAAAGATGCACAGTGTACAGTAGATTACACCTAGGATTGCCGCAAATTTTTTTAGTTAACTACCAAAATTAATGTTGTAAGTAAAATTGTTTTCATTAATGAAAATTTTCTGATATAGGTTGTAAAATGCATATCGGATCTAATTTATATACAATTTCGTCTTATAATTTATGGTTTTAGGTCTATCAGACTATAAAGAAAGTCGAGGATTGTTGGAGGAAACTTATTCTTAGGGGCGCCGTAGTACTTAAGGCAAGGTTGCAGGGTTGCCCGGGAAGTCCAAAACTTTGATAACCACTGGTCAAAGGAATAACCACTTTTGTTGTATTTGTCGTGTAAGTCCTGTTATTGCCCATGTAATCAGAATTTAGGGTGGGAACTAATGACAGTTATCTGCCAGTATCATGATTGGAGCGAGAGGTCCTACGTGTGTCATGATAATCCACAACATATCGTCAGTTGTATTCGTGTTTTCCCTAGCGCGCGAAATGGAAATCTGAAAACCAGTACGAGAGTTGTTTATTTGGCTATGAAATCACTGTGTAACTTGGAGTTAGATTACCGCGTGGCTGTTCCGCAAGCGATAATCTTCATTGTCGGTGGTACTGTTAACCTCCAATGTAAGCGATTTGTGACTGAATCGTCACCGATGAAAGTAATCTTCATCGGACTTTGAACAAATATTTCTTTTTTTTAACGATTGACCGGGTTTACGTTGATGTTAAAAGTTTGAGAACTGTACGAATCTAAAGGAACTGCACATGTCACAGTGCATATGTACGGCTGGCTAGTTCGTGTCTCAACCATACTCATTGTGTGTCTGGATAAGGGGTAGAATTATACCGCTCATTGTGTGTGAACTAAACATCCACCATTCAACTATGGGAGTCACCATCACCGCGGGTTACCCGCGTTAGATAACCAGGCAAACGAATTTCACCATTACTAGGGACACTCCAATACTAAGCAACATTTTTTTATAGCAGTGTTTCCCAAAGTGGAGTCCGCGGAGACTTTTAAGAAAAAAAATAGAATATACCGTAATTTTCTCCGATTTTTTTATAGCCTAAAATCTAAATTTTAGAATCTTAAAACAATTAATAGAAGATTCCAGTATTTTTTGTTTGTTGAAACTAATTGTAATTGTAAAAGTAATTTCAAATGACTGGCTTTAATAATGTCTTTAAATCATGTCGTGTAGCAGATCTGTTTGTCAGCCGGACGTGACTAGAGCGCCGCATCAACGCAGAACTGATGTATCTCGGTGAGATATAAACATTTGTATTTCACGTATATGCACTGTTAGCATGGTAAACGAAGACATTTGCCTGAACAAAAATTTCGATCAGGATGAAAATTTGGATTTATGTAGCTAAAGATGTATACTTTAAAATAAGAAAACCTTACCATCGCGGCAGGACCCCGTTTCCGGGAAAATCGATCGGAAAAGTCGTGATTGTCGGTTTTCTTCACATAATTGTTTAAATAATGAAAATAAAGCAAAACGTTTCAAATAAATGTTGTAGCTTATGATTTTATCTACAAATTTTGTCTAAACAATTTTTCGATATCTGAATTAGTTTACGAGATATAAACGATTTTCCACGTACTCTCGCTATACTACTCGTGGATGCGCGCGCATCTCCAAAATAGGAAAATTTTCAAACATGTGATTAATTAATCGATAATTTGGGATATTTATCGAAGTCGGAAAATTTTGAAAATGACAGGACATAGAGAAAAACCTCAGCTTTCACGTGAATATATTTACATATTTCATTAAAGAATTTATCATATACAAAAATGTGTTTAAAAATGGGCAACTACATCTTATGAACAGAAATTTCGTATTTTGTCAACTTTTTTGAAAATAATCAGAATGAAAATTCCTTCTGGATTTACTTTCTTTAATGTTTGTATAATAATAATATTAAAACGAGAAAAGGATTACTGTTAAGGGGAGAAAATGATCTTGCGTCGAAGTTTGGGTTGTTTTCCATTCTTATTTTTAAGTGTTTTTTCCGGAATTCATTTATCAATATTTTCAATGTGAATTAATCAAAATCAATAAAAATGTGCTTATAAGTACTTAAAAGTATACTCTTTCGAAAGGATTAAACATTTTTTCAGTACACGTAATATTTTTTAAATTATGCTAAACTATTATGCATAGGTACCAAAACTGGCCATATTTTAGTAAAATAAATACAACTTTTTCCAAAATGAATATTTTTGTTTGTAAATTTTAGAGCATATTAAAGAATGCACACAAGAGAGATTGCACCTATACAGAGAATACACCTATTGTAAAGGTAGAAATGAGAAGGGCCTACTAAGTGAGGTGAAAATGCAGGTGTCAGGGAAAAAAGCGACCTTGGTATTTGAGCGCGCAACGCCAGGCGGCGTGACATGGCGCACTCAGGGACCACGCAGGCGCAGGCCTTAAACAGCCGGGAAGTTAGTCAGTGTTGTTGTCGCATGATTGTTACATAGCTGACATTTTAAGGTTATTATTTTTTGATAATAAACAGTTTGCGTTAACAATGAGTGAGAATTGTGAAAAAGTTGATAATATCACTTGTTTCATTTGTGAAAAAGATTTAGAAATATTAAAAGCTGTCAGTATTGAAAGAAACGAAATATTGAAATGTACTGAAATAAGCAGTGCTATAGTAGTAAATATATTTTCGGCGTGTTCAACAGAAAATGAACTTCAAATTAATTATAATTATGAACGTACTCCCCTTTTATATTTTTATACAAAGTGGTGGCGGTAACTGATGAATTTTCAGCATTATAATATTCGGAATAGTTTATACAAACAATTACATTGATCATTTTCCTTACAGAATTTAAGAAATAAACATAAAAGTAGCTACAAACCCTTAAGGTGCCGAGATTCCCCCACATCTATCGTACATTTTACTACATAAATTGTGTAGGTAAAAGTATGAGGTACCACAGTAACATTCTTGTTTTTTACAAATTTTCATTTTTTAGAAGCTATATACCAAAAAAGGAAAAAATGACGAGAGGTGTAAGTGGAAAATCGGCGTTATCTCCGTAAGGCATGAATATTTAAAAAAACTTTTTTAACCAATCTTGCTGAGAAAATCACGAGCTACAAGATTCATATACAAGTGTTTCGCTATTTCCATGTTTTAAATGAGTAGGACGGAAAATAAACGCTAAAAAGGCCGACGCTCGGCGGAAGGTCGTGGAAAATCGTTTATATCTCGGAAACAAATTAATGGATCGAAAAATTGTTTAGACAAGTTTTGTAGGTAAAAGTATGAGGTACCACAGTAACATTCTTGTTTTTTACAAATTTTCATTTTTTAGAAGCTATATATAAAAAAATGAAAAAATAATGAGAGGTGTAAGTGGAAAATCGGCGTTATCTCTGTAACGCATTAATATATCAAAAAATATTTTGAACCAGTTTTGTAGAGAAAAACACGAGCTACAACATTAATTTGTAACATTTTTCGCTATTTCCATTTTTTAAATGACTATAACAGAAAAACGAACGCTAAAAAAGCGGACGCGCGGCGGAAGGTCGTGGAAAATCGTCTATATCTCGTAAACTAATTCAGATATCGAAAAATTGTTTAGACAAAATTTGTAGATAAAATCATAAGCTACAACATTTATTTGTAACATTTTGCTATATTTTCATTATTTAAACAATTACGTGAAGAAAACCGACAATCACGACTTTTCCGATCGATTTTCCCGGAAACGGGGTCCCGCCGCGATGGTAAGGTTTTCTTATTTTAAAGTATACATCTTTAGCTACCTAAGTCCAAATTTTCATCCTGATCGAAATTTTTGCACACATTTGTCGAAATTTTGTCTTCGTTTACCATGCTATGTACTTAAGCAGAACGTTTTTCCGTGTAGCTCGTTTTACGCCTAAGTAGCTGGATTTCGACATGTGTGGCTGGACAGATAGAGCAGAGGTTGGCAAAGTTAAGAAATAAACTTGATCTCGAGAGTGACTTAATATTGAAATTATCACACATTAAATTAATATTGCAGAGCTAATTGTTCAAAAGCAGCTTCATTGTTCACATTAAACTATGTTTGATATCATTAATATCATAATTTTGCAATTTAAGAGAATTTTGATTTTAATACATTTGAATTAGAATATAAGAGTTTGTATGATATTTACTGTTGGCTTTATTTCATAACTCAGACGGGGTCCGTGAAATCTTAATTTTGGGGAAGCGGATCCGCGGACTGAAAAGTTTGGGAACCACTGTTGTAGACTGAATGCGTTTGTAACATGAATTTGATTGTCAACGCGCTGATTGTACTATTCCGTTGTAGCGTCAGATTCCACGTGATTCAATAGACTACATTGTTCTGGTTGTGTACCGTCTCATATGTTTTATTGCCATAAATGTACGTTTTGCGTTTAACAAAAGCAGCTGTTATCAGCACAATACCTGCCGTCCGAACAACGAGTTCAGCGTAACTTGTGTCGTTTTGGATGTCAACGAATCTATTGGCGTAAATAAACTTAACCGATTTTGATGTCTCAGGCTCTCACGGCCGGGGTCAATTCTGTTAAAACTGTTACTCCATTGCCAGGCTAGTAGGCCGTGGTCTGATGCTGTTAACTTGAACAGACGTTTCGGCCCCTCCATTGGAAACCATCTTCAGCGTAAACGACCCCAGAGTATCTTGGCTCCCAGATAAACAGCACTAACGACATCAATACTGATATAAGAAGAAAAATATATCTCGCAAATAAAACATTATGGATTGAAAAAGCACCTGACATCTAGCTTTATCTCAAGAAGCACGAAATGCAAAATCTACAAAACACTTATCAGGCCAGTGCTGACATATGCTTCAGAAACCTGGACAATGACAACAAATAGCGAGAGACTTCTAGGTTGCTGTGAAAGACAGATTCTAAGAACAATATGTAGAGGAGTACAAGAAAATGGAATGTGGCGCAGGCGCTATAATTATGAACTATACCATCTTTACAAAGAGCAGGACATTGTGAGGATAATCAAAATACACAGGCTAAGGTGGGTTGGACACATAGAGGGAACGGAGGAAGGACAGCCTACGAAACATTTTCTACCAGAAACCAATGGGTAGTAGAAAAGGGGAAGAGCCCGAAGTAGATTCAAAGACCAGATAGAGGAGGACTTCGGAAAGCTGAACATAAGAAACTGGAAAGCCAGGGCATGCAATAGGGAGGAATGGAATCGACTTTTGGAGCAGGCCAAGACCTGCCAAGGATTGTAGAGCCACGGTTGATTGATGATGAGACTACGGCCGACTAGGCTGGCAATGAGTAATAGCTTTAACAGAGTTAACCGATTTTGTTACGTGTACTGCTTGTCACCGAATTCGTTTATTTTTGGATTTAAAAGATGGATTTGTAACAGCAGCTTTAGCGTTCGATGTATTTCACTTTGCTAACATCTGGTAGGCCTGTACGGTGGTCGCGAGCATTTCTTTATTTAAAGATTTTACAATATCGTTTGTTGTTTTTACGATTATATCAATAGTACGTCTTGGTCAGGGCCGGATTAAGGTATCTTGGCGCCCTAGGGTAATTATATTTTATCGCCCCCTCACCTCCCATAGGCTACTCTTACGTTTATTTCCAAGGCGCTGAATGAAACTTTAAACTTTAAACACCCTACAATATATTTCTTAGTTAGGAATATTTCAAATATCTTACTGTTTTTGGAAATAGTCTCAAGAATTGAAAACTGAGGCTATATTTCAGAGATTGTTTTAGAGTTACACCTTCAACCATTTGTAGTTTGCATGGCTTTTATAAGGAAAAAATTAATTAAGTAGTTACAGAATTATAACAGTTTTATTAAGAGTACATTTAACATCATTTACACAAAGAAGACAGTCAGTTAAATATCTTGTAGATTTGTTAAGACTCATGTAAAGTTCAAGCTAGATTCTTTTTTCTCGCTTCAGATTGAGCAAACGTTTTAATCACCTCACTGAAATCAAGTCCTTGCAGAAAGTCACTTTCAATTAACAAGAGGGCTACACCGATGACTAATAACCAGAGAAAACAGTTTGGAAAGCACTTCTATTACTTATTTACAGTTTTACCATAATTTCATTTAGCTGTAAAATTTTATTATTTTTTAGCTAAAATTGTGCGCCCCCCAATGTGCCGCGCCCTAGGCTACAGCCTAGACAGCCTAATGGTTAATCCGCCCCTGGTCTTGGTAAACAAATGTATACCGACTAAGATTTCGGAATAGCAAACGCGGTGATGCGCACGTTTGTCGTTTGCCAAAGGTCAGAAAGTACAAGTTAGCAGCATTATAAGGTAAACATGAGCATCCACTTAACAGAGGAAAAGTGTAAATCAGAATGTGACAGACGGGACGGAGGTTATATTCATTAACATTTATTGATGAATAAATCGTGACAAAAGAAACAGCTTATGTCTTAACGTTGTTCAGCACGAAGTCAGCCGCGTTAAGTCGTACAGTCGTTAACCAAATCAGTTCTACAGAAACAAATAATGTTTCAACGACTTGAAAAAACCTTAAAGTTTTCGTGGCAAAAAATTTACACGACACCAAACGATGCATATTTAAAGGGAACTGAAAATTATTTTGAAGGTCATGGTGGGCAAAACATCGACGGAACGAAGAACCTTTGTGGTGAAGGTCGCATCACTTTTTTTTTGTTTATAGGCCGCACCCTTCACATCACTTCCAGTTCAGCGGTGTAACAGTCTTTCTTGTGATAAACTTGATCTGTTCATTGTCTCCCAACGCGTGGTTATAATCGATCTGCCGAGATTGCGGTCTTACGGGAAATCGATTAGTACGTTTTTCATTTTAAGGTTTCAAAAATTAGTATATTTCACTTCTTGACAGCGTTGATCTCGTATTTTCATTTTCGCGTTTGTTTATGAGAACAGTCAACAAATTAGGCGGACCAGTTCTATCAAGGCGACGTTGTTAATAGCAGGAAAAAATCACAGGAGTTTGATATCAGAAAAAAATCTTGTATAAATGAAGAAGACTGTCATGTTATCTGCAAGTTTATAACTAAAACGAATAATTTCATCCGTAAACATACATTACCGGATAAACTGGTATACTAATCGTATTTAGGCTATATGGCTTGTTTATTCTGTTTTTTTTTTTTGTGTACCGAATGTTGCATGTGTGTTTTGTTTTTGTAATTTATTGTGTAATGCGTTAGGCAAATCTGCATCAATGTTTAGTTTATACGGTAAGCGACGTTTAAGCCAAAGAAAGGCAGGGTCGCCTAAATTTTCCCCCTCTCCTCTTCTGGGCACAAAGTTGATCACCTCCAAGTGATAATTCACTATCTGAACTAGCAATAAAATTCTCACGTCGATGTGTTTTGTAATTTTTTACACACTCAAAATATTTATGTGTCTGTGTATAACTTTCGAATTCCAGAAAGTTTGATTGAAAATTGAAAAAAAAGCAATTCTAAAAATATCGGTATGGAGAATCATACATGACTTCCATGTTCTAAGATTTATATTTAAAATCATTTACTTGAATTCGGTTCGATAATTTCTAACAAGTTAGGTGTGTTCCTTGTAAATCGAGTTTTATGTTTGACTAATTGAAATGAAATATTTCCATAGAAACTACTTCTTTGTTGCCGATAACGTAGTACACATATAAACAAAATTATCCCCTCCCTCTTCACCTATCGGTTTCATTTATAGAAAATTACCTCCTCCCCCTTCAACTACCCTTTTCATTTATAGATATTTCATGTACCTTTCTACAGTGGATTATTATGACCTTCTTTTCAGGATAATTTAACTTTACTCTTGTTAAAACGTAAAACGTTGCAGGTAAACTACCCCTTTCCCATAACCGATCTTCAGTAAAATCAATAGGCCTTGAGTCCTCTACAACTCGGGCACATGTGCAAAAATTTATTTGATTCTGTTTGAATTTGCGACAGTTATCGTTCACCATAGAAAAAAGTCCACACACACACACACACACACATTTAGGAAAATGACTTTTCTTCATGTTTTTGAGGGTAGTACAATCAGAATAAACCCTTATTTCGAACACGATTTTTTTCGCGATCACCATACTTCCATTTCCTTACGGAACATGGAAGTAACTATTTATTAAAACGCAGTATTAAAGCACAAGGAGTTTCGTTGTTAGCGGCGTGCTGTTTGTTTAAACATTCAGTGTAAATGCTATTCTGCGACATCGAAAAAATTACATGTCTTATGGAACCCATACAGCCCATACGTGATAGCCAAAAGTAATAAAAGCTCATATATATATATATATATATGATTTTATCATCTTCTTGCCCAGTTCCTTGACTCCTTATAATCCCTGGAGGGCCAGCGATGCTTCCAGACCCTTCCAGCTCCCACAGTGAGGACGCTAATGCCCTTGTGACCGTACAGCAAAATAAATAATCGAGCCTCTTGTGTCGGAATATTTCAGCATAAGTCTCTTTAAAAATCTAATGTATGTAAGTTTGTAAAATAAGTTAAAATAAATATGGCTCAACTGACTTGGAAGTAACCACTAAAAAAAGGGTTATTTTGATGTCAGAATTGTTTCCTACCACAAAAGGGCTTAAACAAGGGTGCAGCTTGTCACCTACCCTGTTTAAAATATATATCCAAGAAGTCATGAGTAACTGGAGAAGAAAAACATCAGGAATGGGAATTCAAATGGATGAGTAGTGCTTAACAACTCTCCTATTTGCCGACGATCAGGTAATTATAGCGTGTGACGAGGACTACACAGACTGTATGTTTAGAAAATTGAAAGAGGAGTATGAGAAATGGGGTCTAAACATAAACACTACTAAAACAGAATATCTGAAATAAGGAGACATGCAAGAAGAAGACCTGGATCTGCAAATCCATGGAATCGGAAAGTGTAGCGAATTCAGATATTTTGGGAAGCATTATTTCAGAAGATGGAACAACAAAAAATTACATCAAAAATAGCATACAACAGGGAAAAAAGGCTAGTCGTTTGCTAAACTCGTTACTTTGGTCGAACAAAATGAAACTTCAAACTAAACTGACAGTGTACACAACTATTGTGGAGCCCATTTTAACTTATGGCTGCGAATTCTCTGGCAACTTTCAGATAAAGAGAAAAAGATGATAGAAACTGTGGAAATGGACTTCTTAAGAAGAGCGTGTAATATTTCTAGAATGCAACATGTTTGAAACGAAGATATAAGAAGGAAAACAGGGCGCGTATTTACAACAGCAGAAAGAATAGAATCCAGACAGTTGCTATGGTATGGTCACGTAATGAGGGTGGAGGAGAAGTGATGGCTAAAGAAACCATTGAGTTACACACCACAAAACAGGAGAAGAAAAGGAATACTGACAACACAATGGAGAACAGGAATTAGGAAAAGCATGAGAGATCGAGCTGTTGAAGATGATAACTGGAAGGATAGGGAGAAGTGGCGATCGAAATGCGGGATGCGGCATAGACTGTAGGACCCCCGCTAATAATAATAATATTTTGATGTGTTATTAATATAAAAGTAGCGTAGAAGTATGTCTGAAAATTCGGTGCTGCATTACCGCTAGCGTGGTTTCATTATCGATGTAGCTGAATTACTGCGTTAATTATATTTTTTAGTACAGTGCATAGGTTTCAGTGTGCTAATGTTAGGTGTGTCCAACGTCAGATGATTTTTTTTTGCTCTACAATATGAAGTTGTTATTCAATAGTCGTATAATGTGTGTGAAATACGATACACATGCCACAGACACGTGTACAGTATACGCTTACGCATGCACACAAACAATGGCGCGAAATTGAGTTGAAATGTAAAGAGATATTTTGATAAAAGTATCGGACGAACGTTCAGTTAGTCCGATAAATAAATGATAATATATTTTTTCATCTATATTTTTGCGGGCATAATCGGTATTACTTAAGAAAGTTTAACGTTAACTTTGTACAAACCTACAGTTTTGTGTGAATTATGGTGTACATAGAATTTGATTCACTAAATTTGTGCACGGTATAAGTGCGATGTGTGTGATTAAAATTTTGTAATAGCTCTTATTTCTTGCGATATAACGAGAAAGGGAGACAGAAAAACAGTATATTGTGACATTCTGTTCGAGGAGGAGCTGTTCGAAATACCTCATGTAGGATAGCTATTTGAAAAAAATTCCTGAGCAATTCGCTAAGGTACAGGCGAGAGAGAGAGAGAGAGAGAGAGAGATGGCGGGAGGGAAGAGAAAGATTGAGAGAAAGGTTAGACAGACAGAGAGAGTGACGGAAAGAGCTGGATGGGAGAAGGGTAATGTAGATCGTAGGCGGGGAGAGGGGAACTCTGTACTTTCTCCAAGAGTTGCTTGCATTCCGTAGGTTTCATCCCCCCCCCCTCTCTCTCTCTCTCTCTCTCTCTCTCTCTCTCTCTCTCTCTCTCTCTCTCTCTCTCTCTCTCTCTCCCGTGTGCCTCACCCAGTATACCTCGTTTCCGAAAGAAATATAATCAAAGCCAATAAAAGTGCAGTGATGAAAGAGATTTCAACGCGCGGTGTGTATGTAGTAGACTTCTGTGAAGATAACATCGGCGGTTTCTACTTTCCTCTATATAAATTTGAAACACGACGTAAACATATCCAGTAAATTGAAAACATATTCCAGCGGATGTAGGCTACAATAGGAACGACCCTTCATTCATTGTCTGGGATTATTTATCTTGTACGTTGTTTGTTTAGTAGGAAATAACAAAACAAACGTCGCGTTTCGATTGCCGTCTCGATTCGTTGACGCCATCATAGGCGCGCGTAACGGTAACATGACGTTGTTTAGTTAAATCAGATCAGTGGTTGTGACTGTTTAAAATTTACACTTTGTATAACAAGTGCGCACAGCCTGCATATTACCTAGGGTTGCCATCTGCTAAAATGAACTCATAGTCGGGTTGAAAACTAGGACAGTTTCGGATATGAAACGTGTAAATGTAAAACAA
The DNA here is from genome assembly GCA_034769895.1 of Magicicada septendecula. Lineage (NCBI taxonomy): Eukaryota > Metazoa > Arthropoda > Insecta > Hemiptera > Cicadidae > Magicicada > Magicicada septendecula. The sequence goes on along the minus strand of CM068369.1, from coordinate 93,528,851 downwards.
ATAAACAATCCGACACATATGGGGTCATTAGCATGGTATTGGTGTTCCTTACTATGTTGTTTCAAAGTTTAGTTTATAAAATACACTTAGTATTTATTAATATTAATAAAAACTGTATACGTTACAATAGGCTACTGTTTTTACGACAGGACGGTACAATTTTCTTAACGGTAAGGGTATTTTAATTAAATAGAAACAGGTATAAATTGAAAAAAAAAATTCTAAAAAATAAATTAAATACACAGTTGCTTTTTTGTAGCAGTGGTCAATACTTGTTGTCTACCTACTCTTAACGTCAAATGTACCGTTTTTGAATTAGGATACGTTTTCCCTAATGCATCAGTAAACAAGGGCCTAAAGCCTAAACATAAGTGAAACTGAGACTACTTTAAGACGCAAAATTACAACTTAATAAACACCATGGACTCGTGTCAATGGATTAGCTATATTATGTGTAATTGATTTCTAACGGAGTTAATATACTTCTTAAAATCAGCCCATTGTTTAAGGATTCGTAAAATCCCGGATTTGGACAAATATTCTCTCCCGTCCTTTCACACGTCACGTGAAAAACAGAGGAGAAACCCGAACGAATGGCGACCCTATGTTACCGGTAACATTGCTGTGCTTGTACATCAAATATAAAACGCAGTCTTGTAGTCACAACGAATAACCGACAGAAAAGCTTTATTATTGTGACTGCTGTATTTGCTTTATGTTAAACCCTTGGAAACGTTACCAGTAATTCTAACTAAACAATTTCGTAGCAGCTGTTAATTGATATGTACGTAGTCTCGTGTTTCGTCAGTATGATTTATACGAAGCCTAAGTAAACGGTTATGGTTGACGACATTTACGGCTGAACTTCCTTCTTACCTTTTTAGAATATGAACTCTTAGTCACAAGTTTGGCTGTTGTGTAGAATGCAGTTTTTAATTTAAAAAATGCACACGTAGAAGTCTGACCTTCCTTAAGGGGCTTTTTATGAAACTTAAGAATAAACCTACTTCGAAGCACTATGAAGGATTTTGTCATTTTGTATTTCGGCCACTCCGCAGTTCCTTCTACTCTGAGACTTTGCATCCGAATTCGTTAAACTACTATTCGTTGAACGTTCGTAGATGTAAATACCGGGCGGGTTTACGAGAAAAACATACCTGTGTAAGTTGTGTCACACTCCTTCCGAACGAAGTTACGATTGCCAGCTGTCATCCACAGTATCTTTTATCAAACCTTTATCGCACTCTGTAGCGAACGCTATTTGTTTACTGTAAGCTTATATCTACATATATGTCGATTTGAATAACATTTTTCATTAGACGGGAGCTATAAGTCGTTGAATATTTCTTTTATCTTCCTCTACTCTTTTGTAAGTTGAGTTAAACGACCCAGCGTTTCTCGCATAACCACTTCTCTTATTCCTGTGATCAGCTTCCATATGTTTCCAATGACTGAAATCTCCCTTCGCTGTTGCTGATCTTATTCCCCGAAATATATTCGACATGCTTTTCATTTTCGGTTTTATTACATCCAGGATCACTCCATGGATTTTTATAACTTCTGGAACATCGACTGCCATTCTCTAATACAGCATCGCTTATTACTATTCTGTATAGGCTATTGTATATGTGCCTCTTTAAGTACACCCCATTTATGCGCTCTAGTCTTTATCATTTTCTCCAAAGGAGGTCTCGTGTTTTTATACACGAACTTTTAGTACATGTATACAAGTTATTTTAATTGTAACATTTCAGTTCTTACTTACAGCGTTTTAGTATGGTGTGCGTTTTGCTTCTCGTACTTGTTTAGTTCATTATTATTTTTTTTAATTTATGAAAAGTTTTATTTCTTTGATCCATATAATCGTCAATACACGTTAATGTAGGGACGTGACCATACTACACAATACTATGTTCTGTTATGATATAACCTGTTAGTTCTAAGCCTTCGTGACAATTTCGTCGGTCTTTGATGATTTCATCGATGAACGTCAACTCTTTTGTTCGCTCACCTCAATGTTTACTGTTTTTAATTTTGTTTTAATTTATATAAAACTCGCTATGTTTTTAACTTCATGTATAGAAATGAATAGCTGTGTTAGAGAAATTGCTACATGGCAAGTATGCATTAATCTAGATGTAAGGTAACCTCCGTTTACGTAGCTTTCGCATTCAGTAAAGTAGTGATGTTGGTTACCAGCGTGGCGTCCGTAGGGCTGAGGTAACGTCGCGCATGTATACGGAAACGTACGTGCAAATACTTGGAATTCTAACAAGAACTGCAAACTGAATGAAAGTGCAGTTGGTATTTGTGTGTTGTGAAACTCCCGGCTTGCGATGTTTGTCGCATTATAAGAGTCTGTAACGCTTGTTTTAATTCTTTACTTTTAGTGTAGTTTAGAGCCCAAACAAATAGTACTGTCTTGTGATTCACATACGCACGCGCGTTGGCACATTTCTATAAAGATTTCTTCATAAAAGAAAAACTATTTTTTTTAAATTACTTCTGTTAATGACAGTTGATTCCGTATTGACTTAGCAATTAACATTCCATTTAACTTTGGGTCCTTGCAGAGCGAGCCAGAAATGTAGTAGTCAGTTAATGATATTAAATAGCAGGTTTATTAATAGAAAGTAAATGAGTAACGCGAACGAATAATGGTGTCAAAGAATGTATAGGAAGCGGTACCTATGGTATTTTCATATTGTAAACCGTGATAATAGCAGTAAAGGCCACAAATTGAGCTTTATAAATAAAAACTTATAAAAAGCACGTGAAATTAATTAATCCATTCAGATTTCACGTGCCTTTTAACTGTGTGTAGAAATCCTACCAGTTGGCGTGGGTTAAACGAGAGAGTGTGAGGGGAGGGGAAAGTGAGGGAGAACGCTAAGTTTTTTTAAGCGCTTGGTTGTCTACATTAATACGCTGACTGAACAATGATGAATATGGTAATGAGTTTATGGTTGACAGATTCCGAGTAATTCCGACCTTGAATTTGTCGTTTGGTGGCCAGTAGGAATTAAAAATAATTATTTGGGATAGTATTTACATATGTTTTTTATGTGAGAGAGCCTGCGTTCGAGGTTGTATGAACGCGCGCGTGTGCTTTAATAATGCTTGTGGCCGGAAGGTAGTTATGTAGTATTAAATATTGGTGCAACTACTGAATGATAATTTAAATATATTATTTTTCTCTCTTTAAGAATTAGAAGATGACCAGTGGGGATGTGCGGGACGAAGGGCATGCCCGTCGCCCGCTCGTATGCTGCGTTCCGAGCTTCAAGTAGGGCTCCTGCCGCAGGGACCATAGATAGGGCTGTATGAATTAGGTCTAAGTCGTATAGTGGTTGCCATAACGTTTACGAGAGCAGTTTTTGTACATCGGTGTTTCGTATCTCCCACCAACTCCTTAAACGGAAAGGATAGCATTATCACGGTGACGCAGAACTTTATCGATAAGGTTACATTAAGGCGTAAGCGCTGTAAGTTATTAATTATACTTCATTACCATTGCTGACGTAGGAGCTGCAATGTACCCTCTTGATCACATGCCTCTATAGTAGTCACTTCCTCTAGTAGACTTGCATAGTGTGTAGACTATGTCGTCCTTTTCCTTAATATCAGCGTTATTATGTTATCCATCAAACTACGGTTTTAATGAAAACATTTTCTTGCAAAATTCACTATTTCACCACTCATTATTAACATTATCCAAGATAATGTGTTTTTAAGTTCCTCCCGTAGTGTCACTGTATTTGGCAGGAGAGTAGAACTCTCTCTCTCCCTCTTTCTCACTCTCTCTCTCTCTCCCTCTCCCTCTCCCTCCTTTGGTACTACAGCCCTTGTTGGGCCTGGGCTCCTTTAATTTCCTCCCCCCCTCCTTTCTGTCGGTAGCCCATCCTCCTCCAGGAACGCACTTTCAGTATTTCTTTCGCATCCTCATCCACCACGTCCTCCCATCTTCTCCTCGGTCTTCCCACTGGTCTTTTTCCGTGGATTCTGATATTCGATAGTTTTCGTGCCATTCTGCATCCTGGCTGCATGACCAGTAGACGCAGTAGTTTTATGTATTGGCTTAGTGGTGGTTCTTTATACATTTGATACAACTCAAAAGTTATATCTTATTCTCCAGCCGTGTACGTCTTTAACTGGCCCCAGGATTCTTCGTAATATTTTAGGAGAGTAGAACAGCCAGTTCAATATTCACAGTAGTTGACTGATTTGTAATAGTTTAACACGAAATAAGTAATTTAAAAATATCAGTACTCTACAACGATGGGATTATTCATTGTACACTCGTTTACCTGCATTATACTGTTCAGTTGTAAATGTAACAAAATAAGTGTTATACATATTAATGTGCACATTGTCGATTAACGTTGTTTTGATATTCGAAGGCATCTCCAGTACTGGTACCGTACTGAAGTCAGTCGTATGTATCCGATTTGCAAACAAGTCCAGATATCTTGTTTGTATCTTTTTCGTGTACAACGTGTATTTTCTACTGCTTTTAGATCCTTTTTATAGAAGAATTTTTATCAAAAATTTGTCAATGTCGTCACGAATTGACCAACATATTCCTAACATGTTCCTAAAGTGTAGTATTAAGAAATTAGAAACCAAGTTCAGGTTTTACAGATAAAAATAAGCCTTTTCGGTTGTTATCTCCAAAAACGGATTGTATATGAGACAGTTTTTCCTGTTTTTTTTTTTTTCATTTCAACATTCGATTGACTTTTACAGTGGGTTTTAAGGAAGTCCAGAACTGCAATTATGTAGTTATTAGTGATTAACTAGTAATACTTTAATCATATGAACACGAGTTTAATATATTGATGTGTATAAAGTCTACATATTACCGAAGGTTTTTATATTATTACTAATGTATTACCAATTGCTTTTAGATGAAAAAAATAGGACAGTTCTCTACGTTTATAGAATAACCGGTTTTAGTGTTTTTGCAACAGTGTTAATTACATTAATATTTATTTTATATTTTCAGTTTAGGTACGGTACTAGAATTGTTACGATTACAACACGGCATTAGAAACAAGCACAGTGGTAAATACTTTTGTTTTTGTTGCGTTAAGCGTGTGGTGAATTGGGCTTGTATCCTACGACGAATGTGGTGTACTACGAAGTTTTTAAAATGTTTGTCTTTATTATTGTTGGTTTTATTTATACTAAGTTCTTAAATTCGTAGTGACCTCCAATCAATGAATTTTTCGGCGAAGGGTTAGTAAGGATCGGTCAAAAATATAACACAAATTTTAACTTATTTGTGTCGAAGTTTCGATAATATTTATTGTCATCATCAGGACAATTGTTGCTGACAGTTTTTTCACAGTTGTATGTTTGGCGTCAGCAACAATTGACCTGATGATGACAATAAACATTCTGGAAACGTCGACACAAATAAGTTAAAATTTGTGTTATATTTTTGACCGATCTTCACTAACCCTTCACAGAAAAAAAACGTATTTATACGGTTGTGGGTTAAGGTACTGTGTACGAGAAATTGACGCCTTAACTTAAATAAAGGAATCGTAACGTAGAAGGAATTTTTTTGCACAAGATAATGTTTTTTTAAGTCCCTCCCGTAGTGTTACTGTATTTGGCTGGAGAGTAAAACAGCCAGTTCAATATTCACAGTAGCTGACTGATTTGTAATAGTTTAACATGAAATAATTAACGGACAAACATTCATCGTCAAAAATAGAATCGAGTTCATTTTACCAGTGATGCCTGTGAAGGTAACTGCTACAGTTAAAAAAAATCTGCGCTACTGTATTTAGCAATAGTGAAGCAGTGAGCGTATTAACAGAAAGTAACCAAAGGTTCAGTTAAGGGCGGCCCGGCGTACGATGACTCGCTGTTAGCGAGACGTACCGACCGAGAGGTCTGGTTCCTCCCGGATTCCTGAGCGACATCGGAATGCGTTCTGTGCCCCTGCGCTCCTCACTCCGTCGTGACCACCGCCTACTGTCCTCCCCACTACACACACAGCGCGCGCACTCGTACACGTACGTATACAGTACACACACTCACACTGTAAGCGTACGCACGGGCGTAAAGTAACCTGCCACTGATCACGCGAGTGCATGGATTTTGTACTAGTCATGTTTGTGGGTCACGCTACGTAAATGGACACACACACACATTTATTTTTACATAAACCAAAATTTTATAAATTGTAAATACAAGAATTTTAACAAATCAGCTTACTTTGCTTCACGTTTGTGTGTGTTTGTGTGTTTTTGAGCCAGTGAGCTACATGTAGGCCTACTCACTCGCAACTTCCCACAAAAGGAGATAGGTCTTATAAAATTATTACACTACCTTTAGACAGACGTGAGAAACCTACTACGGTATTCGATGTGTAAAAAATATGCTAAAAATATTATGAAAACAGAAAAATGCAAAAATTCGTACACGGTGGAAAGATCGATAATATAAAAAAAAAATCCGATTTTAAAATATCAACGATGTTAATTCAGCTAGATTTGTTTTTTTCTCAAGGGTTCATAATAGTCTAGCTTCAGGAACAGACGAAAGAACAGCTGAACTAATAAAGTACGGAGATGAAAGTCTCAAATCTCTGGAAAACTACATCTTATAATTGCACTAAATTGGAGGCAACTTAAAATACCAAATGACCGTTATTGGGAATTATACAACCTATACACAAGGAGGGAGACAAACTAGAATGCTCTAACTACAGGTCTGATGTTACTGAGCGTTACTTGTAAAGTCGAATCAGGTGTCATGTACAATAGGTTAGTAGAATATGCGGAAGAAATATTAGGAGAATACCAATGTGGATTCCGACCGAGTCGCTCTACAACTGATCAAACATTCACCATCAGACAGATACAGGAAAACGCGTATGAATACAACATACATCTATATAACGTGTATATAGACTTCATAGAAGCCTTTGACGTATTAACCGACGATAGATGTTGGAAGATCTATTATCCACTTGGTATCCCAAAGAAACTACTACAACGCGTGGAAGTGACTATGGCTGGTTCCAGAGCAACGATACGAGTTGGCAGTCAGTTCATATTCACATATCCCATTACCATAGGCGTTGGACAAGGAGATGCACTGTTCTCTTTACTCTTTGACGGAGTTTTAGAAGCAGTAATCAACAAGATGGAATTTAGGAGGCATATAGGAACAAAAACCACACAAATTCATGCTTACGCTGATGATATAGCATTATAAGTAGAAACAAAAACTCTTCTGAAAGAAGCTGTGATATTAATATAGGTAGCGGGGCAGTGTAGAGAGGACTGAAAATAAATATTTAAAAAAATATATATATATATATGAAATAACAAGAATGCCGTAGGCCTACAGTAGGGTAGCCTCTGCAGTGCGAAAATCATGAATTTGAACACGCAAGTGAATTTTCCTATCTAAGCTCACATACTATACTAACACCACAAGCAGTGATATAATTAGACATAATTATACAGAAGTATAATTAGACCAGTCGTAACATACGTACGTGAAATCTGGGTATTAATGGAAAAAGACGAACAGTATCTAAAAAATATTCGAACGGAAAATACTGAGAAACATTTTTGGACCACTGCAAAATAGCATCGACTTGTGGACAATACGAAGGAATCACGAAATCAATACTCTAATACACGGAACTGATATATAGTAAGGTTTGTAAAGAGTAGACGGATTGTCTTTCTGGGACACAATGTTCCCTGCAACAACAAACAACACAGAACAACAGAATTCCTAGAAACATTCTAGAATGGAGACCAATTAGGTAGGAGATCAAGAGGATGTCCAAGGAAGAGATGCATCGAGGATGTTGAGGAGGATCTGAGGAAAGTAAGTATAAGAAGAAGGAGAAGACTGTGTAATCAAAGGGTAAATGAAGAAAAATCGTTGAAGAGGCTAAAACCCTTACTGGGTTCCAACTTCGTGGTGCTTATTTGCTAAACTGCTAAATGGCATGTGCTGGACGAGGCCTTTCAGTGTTTCCACCATTTTGAAGTCCTAAACCACGACCTAGTTTTTTAGAATTTAGGTCGTGGTTTAGGACTTGAAAATGGTGGAAACACTGAAAGGCCTCGTCCAGCACATGCCATTTAGCAGTTTAGCAAATAAGCACGACGAAGTTGGAGTTACGGAGACTGCTAATTCAAATAACAAGATTAACCTTACTGGATTGTAACGCCAGTAGAAGAAGAAGAAGATGGTAAGTAAAGACTTTGGTAGTCCAATGGATACAAGATGAGGATAATGTTTTAACCAGGAGTATTAGCCATGTCCTGAAGGGAAGGGCCGCAGTAAGCGAGGAAAGAAGGAAGGGAAAATGAGAGACTAAAAATTTTGACGTATTTTATGATAAGGTTTTTTTTTTGTATTCAGTCTTTTTCCACTGAAACCCAGTTATGTAGTTAAATCTTGCTAGGATTTTGTACATTCGCACGCGGTCGGTGGCGCCAACTTTTCGTAGTACCACTCTTAACGGCAGCTAGAATTCGAAACAACGTTGCGTAATTATTGTGTGCACAAATACGTATTAGTAGAAGAAGCTGGTTTGTTGGTTTAATTATTTTAATGAGTGGGTAAAGTGAAGAATAAGAACACGGCGCGGTAAGATGGTGGCGCCGGATTCTCATATTTCCGGTCTGATAATCTAGGACAAACACACAGATTCCTAACTAAAACTGGTTCATTGCATAGCCAGATAGGCGGTTTAACGTGTCACTGCGTTCGTTTCGGAGACGCTACGGGTCCATTAATTAACCTCTCACCGTCGTCCTTCTTAGTAGCGACCTTCAGAATCTATTTGTACCGTAGGGTAAGGGCCCGTAGTTTTGTTACATGTTCTGTCTTATTAAACGAACGCTGGATTAACTGCCAGTAATTTGTATTCGTAATACAAACGAAACAAGCCCATTAACTGTGCTTGACGGTTGACGCGTACGCGCGTTACAATAGTTTAAACGCCGCCATTCCTTCGTGTCTTTTATGTACAACAAAAAATTGAAAAAAACAAAAAACAAAATAGGAACACAGGAAATAGGGACAGGGAATACATGTTTGTGTATGTACACAGGGACTTTCAGACCGTTTGCCCCTTTTTATTTTTTTTACCATTGTTTCTGCCTTATTTTGGGGCCGAAAGTAATCAAGCGCGGTTTTAAACCTCGTTTTTCTCTGGCCATGAGGTGCAGATTTGGTATTCAGATGTATGGTCAAACATTTTTTTGTCGGTCCTCTACCCTGAACGTCATTGACCTCAATACGTAGACGAACGTAATTTCTTTAAAAGATGGCTGTGATGGATTGTAGACATTTGAATTCGAATCTAAACGACGGACCTTCGTCATCACATAAAAATATAAACGCGACGTTTGGGCCTCCAGCGCAGACGGTTGCCGATTGTTTGGGGCGACCGAAACGTCGTATTTATATTTTTTTCTGTGATGGCAAAAATTCGTCATTTAAATTCAAATTCAAACGTTATATATACACGGGCTTGTTTTAAATATAAGAGAGAGAGAGAGAGAGAAAGGAGGTAGTAATGGATTTTTGATAATAGAATTCAATAAGAGGGATTTCGCCATCTCTGCAATATTTAATCAAGATCATTGGCCTTCCTCTTGATCTCCTGTCTACTGGTCTCCATTCTAGAATTTTTCTGGGAATTCTGTGTTGGCTCCATTCCTCATTGTGTGTCTCAGCCAGGGTATCCTTCTACTCTTTATAAACCTTACTACGACAGCTTCGTGTATCAGATTAGTTATTTCTTGATTCTATCGTATTCTCTACGAGCCGTTGTTATTTTCCACTGGTCCAAACAATTTTCTCAGCATCTTTCGTTTAAATATTTTGAGATACTGTTCGTCTTTTTGAATGCCCATGTTTCATAAGCATAAGTTACAACTGGTCTAATTATGCCTTTGTATATTTTTAATTCTATGATTTGTTCAGTGACTCCAAAGAAGTTCAATGAGGTCAGAGAGCAATTTTCGGCTCCGCCGTATAGATAGCACAGGTTCGGGAGTTAATACCTGGCCGCATGGCTCCTAAACGATGATCAGAAACTTACCATACAAGCTTAGTTTTATTCTTATGTAACACGTTTCGATGTAAACTTTACGCTAAACTGTACAGTTCCAAAAGACGTGTCAGAATGTATTTTCTTTCTATTTTATTTTGAAATTAAAACAGGCAAATGTACAGTAAAAATGGAAGATCCTGGAAAAATGTAGATGGATTATTGGGAAACGTACGAGGGAAAAGCCAGCGGAAACAGAGTGAAAACGAGGAAAGTAGGAGAAAGATAAGATCGGAAGCAAGTGCACTGAAATGTATATATAGGGGACAGGTGGATCAGGGCAGAATGGTATTAATGACAGTAATGATGTTAACAGATGGGCGCAGAGAAAAACATAATTCATTGATTGCATTGACAAATCGCGGAGACAATTTGTATGATTTTAATATGAATAGAGAAAAACAGTAGTTTTGGCCTTAAAATACCAGAGATCAGTGAATAGATGGTCATTTTTTTTTAATTGAATTGGACGTATTTCTGTTGATGTTGTTATGTGTGGCACCGAAAGATAACAGGCTGCGTTTAGTTGGTTAAAAACTCGGTTAATTAGTCAGTTTGTTTATGTAAATTATACCGGATTGTACGGTGAATCCGTGTCGTAACCTGCAAAATTACAGTACGGTTCTTTCGAATTACCTGAACATCGGTTAGTCACCTACTTACAATGCGGTAGCACGAGCGCGCGCGCGTGTGCGTGAAAGAAAGGGAGAGTGACGAGTGAGGCGTGGAGGGGGGGCGAAGGGAAGGACAATACGTTACGTTTGTAAACGGAAGTGCTGTGTACCGCATTATTGTTTAGCTTTTTCCTCACTTTATTTTACTCCGTGTACTGTGTAGTTACAGTACAGAGCGTAAAACGAATAAATTAAACATTTGTAAGATTAATTATAATTATAAAAAATTCAAACGCGTTTTGCTACCGTCTATTTCTTGATGTATATAATATATTTAAAATTTACATTTACTTTACCTCAAGATATTATTTTTCCCTTATTTGGAACGTGTTTCGGTACCCTTAGTGTTCCCATCACACAACAATAACACACAATAACACACAACAATAACAATTTAAAAAACCAACGGGAAGCCATAACAACAGCCAACCAGCACACAGGTACTCCACAAGATTTAAAATTAGGAAGGTCGATGATGGGAACTCTAAGGGTCCCGAAACATGTTGCAAATAAGGGAAAAATAACATCTTGAGGTAAAGTAAATATAAATTTTAAATATATTATATACATCAAGAAATAGACTGTAGCAAAAAGTGTTTGAATTATAAATAAGTAGGCTAACAAGTTTATTCGAAAACACAAGGATTGTTTTATTGTCTGCTTATGTCAATGTAAATAGTTTAAAGGTAATATCGTCAGACTAACTTCTCTGATGACGGCAGTTGGATTTAGCGAAGATGAAAAGGAAATCCGATCCTACATTAGGCGTATTATTACGTAACATCAACTATTACATTGATTAGTAAGAAAAATTTGAATGTCGTGTCTTTTGAAAACGACGAGGCACTGTATAAAATTGAAATACAATATGTTACTACTGCGGGTCTTCTCGTGCCCGCAAAAATATTTATAAACATTACATTCGTTTATAACAAGTAGGGGTGTTGCAAGTATATGTTGAATGGATTTTAGAGCATCATCATCATCATCAATTTTTTATGAAAACGACAGAGAGAGTGCGAGGGGGGGGGTTGAACGTGAAATACGACCGCTTATACCGACGAGAAGATGCAACCTTTCGCAAATAGAGACGGAAAAGAGTAACTTTTCGCTGACTGATAAAATTCCTCTGTTCGTACAGTTTGGCATTACATAACGCCGGCAGCGAATTGCTCTGGCATTTAACATAAGAACAACGCTAGATTATAACGTTTTTCTGTGAGTACAGTGTGTTCAACGCAACGCGAATGTCACTCAATGACAATACTTTACGTAAACAGTACTCAATGTTCAACAACAACAATACTCAACTTTTCATAAACAATACTTTGTCTTCTATATAATCTTGTAAATTTACTTGAATTCTTTACTCGCATAAATGTGAAATCTTGAAAAAAGTAGTTATATTGTACTATGTACTGTTAAGTAGTGCGTGTGCTATTGTCTGTCTTCAGTCAGTTGGTTTAGCGTATTGCTTTCACTGTGTACTAATATAAATATAGCCTAATGCACAAGCACCATGTTTTATCGGAAGAATCCATAATCCGTAATCTTCGAAGACGAACTTAGGTAATCACAAAGTGCCTTTTTTTTTTGGTGGCCACACGCCATCTTGTGCATCCCTCTAATCTAACTCAAAGGGGGTTTTTCCTCCCTCTAGAACGCACGGTCTTTAGATAAGACTAACAAAAAACATCACTCCCGGCCCTGTTGTCCTGATAAGAGAATACTCTCCCGTCCTCATCGAAATCGAAGTTGTCTGTCTGTCTGTCTCCCTCCCTCCCTCCTGCTTGACATTATATTCAGATAATCTCGCGGTCCACGTGTCCGTATCCTCAAGTTTCCCTAACTGGTCTGTCGTAGTACAATTACCGTCCTATTTCATTAGTTCTGTGCATTTCGAGGCTCAGCTACTTGTCATTAGGACGTACCCTACTTTATTTACGTCCTCCATGTTTCGTAACGTGGCATGCGTATAACGTTAATGACCAGTTGATCAGGATCATCAGGACGGCGGCAGTAAAAATACCATGTTTCGTAACGTGGCATGCGTATAACGTTAACGACCAGTTGATCAGGATCATCAGGACGGCGGCAGTAAAAATACCATGTTTCGTAACGTGGCATGCGTATAACGTTAACGACCAGTTGATCAGGATCATCAGGACGGCGGCAGTAAAAATAATCTTACATGTGTGTTCTCTGTACGTTCACCAAAGTCGATGATTTCCTTGAGTGCACTCCTCACGTTTATCAAAACCAATAAGAGCGTACTGGCCCTAATTGTAACCCCCCCCCCCCACACAACACACTCAAACACCACTCTGACCTCCCACACTCCTTTTTATTCACAGAGACCACATCACCTAATTAAAAATATTTTTTGTCTTGATTACGGTTGATCGTAGAACTGTAAGTAAGAAATATGACGTCACGTGTCGGGAAAGACATGTTGAAATCGTTTAATACTTTGTGGGTGTAGTCAAGGAGACTTTAAAGTACTTTTCTGAGTGGCCGTACTGCTTTAAATAAGGTTTGAAGAGTCCATATTTTATATGAACAACGCGTTACCAGAATTTTACAAAGGAAGTTAATTATTTATCCACATAAAAAGTGTAAAGAGTGTTACCTGTCTTTATTCAAGCTTTATATTAGGTACCAGCGATATTAGAAAAAAACGCGCATGTAAAACTATTAGAAATAATGAGCTACTTCGTCGTTAAACCAAATATATCGAGGGGTTAGAGGTAAAACTACCCAAGACCAAGTTTTAATGATGTTTCAGAACCGACATTTTTTATTTTTTAACATCCATGTAATCAATAAAAAATGTCTATTAATAATAAAAGTTAACCAGTATCTGTGAGGGAAGAAGTCAACATCAAGTTGGATTAAAGAAGTCCAAAAGGCTGTAGGAAAAAATAATATAAACGCAGAAGAAGCAATTGAAAGACATCTTTTTCGGGCAAAAGTGTTAAAAATGGAAGGAGTCCAGGGTAGGAGAGAGAAAAACGCAGGTTCAAAGTGGACTGAAGACAGGAAGAAGAGACACAGTGAAAAGATGAAAGAATATTGGAGACAAAGAAAAGAACAAAGAATAAAGAATTGAAATTGGCATGTGGTCCTTAGATGGCCGATAAAAAAAAGTTAACTTTTAAAATCAGTTTTATGATTTATCATTGCGTTTAAAACCTTTAATTTCAGTTTTCCGTAAATCACATGAGTGGACTTAAGGTTAGACTTACCAATAATCTCTCTTCTTTTAATTGTACTCAGTAAGCGACAATCTGTGTATAGTCTACGAAAGAATAAAGATTATCAGTTATCATGCCCACCAAATCATGTTAGTTGTTAATAGAGGTAATAGTGGTTAATACTGCTTATAGTTAGTTGGTAACAGAGGTAATAGTGATTAATACTGCTTATAATTAGTTGGTAACAGAGGTAATAGTGGTTAATACTGCTTATAGTTAGTTGGTAACAGAGGTAATAGTGATTAATACTGCTTATAATTAGTTGGTAATAGAGGTAATAGTGGTTAATACTGCTTATAGTTAGTTGTTAATAGAGGTAATAGTGGTTAATACTGCTTATAGTTAGTTGGTGACAGAGGTAATAGTGGTTAATACTGCTTATAATTAGTTGGTAATAGAGCTAATGGTGGTTAATACTGCTTATAGTTAGTTGGTAACAGAGCTAATAGTGGTTAATACTGCTTATAGTTAGTTGGTAACAGAGCTAATAGTGGTTAATACTGCTTATAGTTAGTTGGTAAGAGAGCTAATAGTGGTTAATACTGCTTATAATTAGTTGGTAATAGAGGTAATAGTGGTTAATACTGCTTATAGTTAGTTGTTAATAGAGGTAATAGTGGTTAATACTGCTTATAGTTAGTTGGTAACTGAGGTAATAGTGGTTAATACTGCTTATAATTAGTTGGTAATAGAGCTAACAATGGTTAATACGGCTTATAGTTAGTTGGTAACAGAGCTAATAGTGGTTAATACTGCTTATAGTTAGTTGGTAACAGAGGTAATAGTGATTAATACTGCTTATAATTAGTTGGTAATAGAGGTAAGAGTGGTTAATACTGCTTATAGTTAGTTGTTAATAGAGGTAATAGTGGTTAATACTGCTTATAGTTAGTTGGTAACAGAGGTAATAGTGGTTAATACTGCTTGTAATTAGTTAGTAATAGAGCTAATAGTGGTTAATACTGCTTATAGTTAGTTGGTAATAGAGGTCTCTCAGTATACTGCGTTTACTCCAGGTATGTCCCGCGGAAGTCTTCACGTTACGTATTTTTATCAGTCAATGTTGTCCAATCATTAGATTTAGATATAATATAGGCTAATCTAATTTGATTCAAATTACAACACGTATATTACGTATTTTTAATTAAGTTCATTACATATATAGGTCTACAGTAGTGTCTTAATATACAGCCTATTATTACATTCCTGCAGAACGGCGATCAGAGTTCAATGACATCGTTAAGGTATGTTCAAGTACGTATATAATGTAAAGTAAGGTAAATGCAATAACAGGCACATGGAGTAATCCCAGTCGAGTGTCATGGTTCAGCATTCTCACAACGATGGGATTATTCATTGTACACTTGATTAGCCTACCTGCATTATACTGTTCAGTTGTAAAGACATTATTTATTCATGTACCCGTTGATTACATGTAGTAGGTCTATAGAAGGGAATCTGGATTTTTGTGAAATGATATTACTGTACTTCATGTCATAGCTACAAGAGAAGATATTTGATTATATTATTATAGTTAACGCTTTGTTCTTATTCTGATTGTTTGAGGTTGATTAGCTTACAGATTATGAGAAACGATTATAAGACTGGTTCGTGTGGTACCTTTTCTTTGAATGTATCCATTCTTCTTCTTGTTCAGCATCGGGTTTTAGGGAGCCTCCATCCATCGTCTCATCTATCCCTCATGTCCGTGCACATAGCCTTCCCACAGTCTCTCAATATATGACCGATATGTCATCGCTTGCCTTCCTCTTTGTCTCTACCCTTCGCCTTGTTTTATTTTTCTTGCTTCATATATCCTACTTGCTTGCCCCAACTACTTCAGTGCCTCATCCAGAGTGAGGGCTGTGCGAGATGGAGGGCATGCCCGTCGCCCGCTCGTGTGCTGCTTCCCGAGCTTCAAATAGAGCTCCTGCCGCAGGGACCACAGATGGTGCTGGATATTTAGGGTGTGGCCTGCTACCGGCCGTGGGTCGTCAATTAATTACTTAATTGAGGGTGAGTATTCGCCGAGGCCTGGTCCAAGATTCACCTGGGACAGATTGGTAGCAACCGAAGGCGCTAATGAGGTGATTGCCCTGAAAGCGGGCGGCGCGGCGATAGAATTTCCGGGACAGTGTCCGTATAGTGGCGTCCAGGGAACGAACACGTAGGGATTCTCTAATGATTTTATTAGAAGTCAGGTAGTGGACTTTGCACGCCCAGCACAATCCTCGATCCAGGAGAGACTGAAGCTTTCGCTTATGGGTTATGGCCAAGTAGCCCCATACGGGGATCGCGTAGGTAACCATCGACACCATATAGGTGGAGACGATAACCTTCCCTAGGCGGCGGGAACGGAGTGCATATAGTCGATTGGCGGTCTTGCGGGCTACTTGCTCGGAGTGTGTCCGCCAGGTAAACGTCAATCGAGGTGGAGCCTGAGGTACTTAACCTCCCGAGACCAGGGCAAGGGAGTGTCACCTACGTAGAGTCTGTCAGCGCCTGGAGAAGACTACGACTGTGCTCTTGGCCGTGTTGTTGAGCGTCTCATCCCTAACAAATCCATCAGGGGCTTTACGCCCAAATTTCTTACGAGCGTCTCCTTGTTTTTCCCATTGTTCTCCTGAGAAACCTCATCTCTGCTGATGTTGATCTACTTCCTTGTTTGTTAAAGATAGTCCAACTTTCTGCTCCGTACATTATTGTCTGTAGGTATACAGATTTACATATCTGTAATTTTGCTTTCTTGTCTACTTTCCTCTTTGCTATAAGCGTGTTATTTATTATACAATTTATAGAGTTTTCTTTCCTTACTCGATTTCGTATTTCTTGATGTGTTCTTCTCATTCGTATCAAAAGTGACACCTAAGTATTCATATTCCTTGACTTAAACTAACTGTTCACCGTCACAGGTAATTCTCGGGGACTGCTCTCCTTTCCTTCAACACGCATGACTTTACTTTTCTAGATATTCACCTCCAAGCCTTTTCTTCCTAATTCCTCTTTACATTCTGCCACGGCCTCTTGAAGTTTAGAATTTATCTCATTACACATTTATCTTCATTAGAATCATCTTTTACACACGGTGTTCGTAGCCTAATACGCACAAATTTGTCGGGCTTCTTGGTGTGTGTATATTTAATATACATAAATTAGCCTGTCAAGCTACTGTTAAATTTAATCAAAAGTATAGTTATTTAAACGTGGATTTTTTTTACGTTTTAATGACTACTTTTTTTCTAAAACATTGCGAATGAAAACAACACTTTTTTACTTTGTTTACACGTTTTAATATAATTATTTTCACAGAGTGAAGTTTGTGAAATGGCTTTCTAGATTTGTGGGCTTTGGAATTATGACTTGTGACAATCACATGATTGTTGTCAAAATGTGATTCTTATCAATGGGGGGATGTCATGATATTTTCTAGGTGTTTTTTTTTTCGCCACTTGATTTTGTTACAGTGAACCCAACGCTATGTATTTCTGTAGTGAACCTACTTACAGTACACCCAACACTGTATTCTGTGTAAAATTCTGAGTTTTGTAGTACTCGTATTTATATCAGATCAGATGTCGCATAGCGGACAGCCGAGCTGTTAGATTGCACAGAGTAATTTTTGTTTTTATGGAAGATTTTCCGACTTTTTAAGTTTTGATTCGACTTTCGTGAGGTCAGTGTGCCTTACTTATATTCAAAAGTATTCTATATATAGGCCTACTACATAGACACTTTAGCTTGCTGATATGTACAGTTAGTATTTATGGTTAGAACATGGAACTTATTGTAATGAACTAAAGGTTCCTTGAATTTTCCGAAAATCGGACCTCCGCCCAGAGGGTCGAAAGTTAAGGAATTTTGTTAACCTCGTAATTTTTAAGCTGTTTTATTAATTTCTCTGCTGTGTACGCTAATATAGTGGCAAACCTTTAGGTCTACAAACAATTTTATTATACAGCGTTTGCGTTAGTCTTGTTTTTTCTTCTGAATGAAGCCGACTCGACTTTGACTCCTCCCAAGACTAAATACGCTACTTCATATTACTAAATGCAGTCCACATCTCAGTTTATGTGATTTGGCACTATTTTGCCCCGACTCGTTAATCACAATCAGCTTTCATTTAAGGCGTTTGTGTTTGGTGAAATGTCTGCAAAAGCGTGTGTCGCTGACGGCAGCGTGGTGTGCTGTACACAAAGGGTAATGCGGTTCAGACCTCGTATCGCTTTGGACACTACGAAATATAAATAAGAAAATATATTTGTACACTTAATAAATATGACAAGCTAAGGTGAACAAATCTCTCTCAAAGGGATTTTCATAGGCGATTGCCGCATACCCGCACCAACCGCCATCTATCTCTGTCCTGTGCATCTTCTTCTGCCAAGTTGTCATGTTCCATGGCCTTCCTCATGTTTTCATACCAGGACAGTCTAGGTCTGCCCCCTTTTTTCTCTTGCACTGAAATATTTTCCTCGGCCATCTCTGTACATCCATTCGGAGTAAGTGACCGAACCACTTTAGGTCTCTTCGTTCTACACCAATACGTATCCGATGCTGCATGTCAGATTTTTTAACATTTAATTTTTTGACGAGTATCGAGGAGTTAGCCCGATGCCTCAACCCCCAACGTGGAGGACCAGAATTTTCTGTTAGGGTTTTTTCCCTTAGCTGACTTGTTCGAGTTTTTAAACGCCCGAAACTCGCTTGTCACAGTCTCTCGTCTGTTGCATAACGCACTGCAATAGTACGCCATACATCCAGGGGCCACGCGGCATAAGCCTACGAGAACGTGAGAGCAGAATTTGTTGGTAGGGCTGAGTTTGATTTTTGAAACCTCTGACTTACTTGATAGGAAAATGCAGTGGGCATTTCTCAGAGTTTTAGTGCTATGAAGGTGTCAGCAGCCTCCATATAAGGTGAACAAATACATTTAAAAAATCCGTTAAGGTAGACAACCGCACTACCCCTTTGTGAAGTTGTGAATAATTTGGGAACGAATTAATTACATCGGAAAACAATAACAAGGTTTTAGTTTCGCATTTTTTATTATAATAACTCGGCGCTAAAAAAAAAGTAATGAGCGACTGCTGTTTTGCTGTAACGCGTTACAGTAGCTGACAAATCAATTCGGTCGCGTCACGGTTACACGTGTGCGTGCGCGCTCCTTGTAGTCAAAGAAGAAGAGTATGTAACTGGACTGACGGTCGGTCGGTCGTGGTATTTTCTGGTGTAAGCTCACGTGCAGAGCGTGTAAGGCAATACCTAGAGAAAAACTCCATAACGATAGTTCATTGAAACGTAAAGAGGCAGAGCACTGTGTGCGTGTGTGTGTGTGTGTGTGTGTGTGTGTGTCTGTTTATTCAGAGAGACACTCTAGTTCTGGCTGCGCCGGTGACCACCGGACGCACATTGAATATACATTATGTATGTTTACAGTTTCTGTTTCACAGCAAAACAAAACAAAACGAACACGCCTGAGCTATGTCGGCCAGCCTCGCTTCCACTCGGCCAGTTTGTTTGCGCTGGCTGGCTATACATACATACATACGTATATATTTTTTCACAGTTGAATTAATTTTGGTAACAAACCAATTTTTACTACCGTACTACCGGTGTATGTGTGTGGAGACAGTGGCCCCGCACCACGTCTGCTGGCCGTGTTCATGCCACTCAATGCGGCGTGGAATGCGGACGGCCTTCAACACGGTCCTCCCCCCTGCCCCCTTCATCGGCTCTACACAGTCTCTCCTATGGATACGCACTTCACGCAATTCCATTCGCACGACCTCACCTATCCATCCTATTCCCTCCGCTGCTGCCCGGCCTGAATGCGTGCATACCGATCTACCCCCACGGCGCACGCATTCTCTCCGAATACCCCCTCCTCCCTCCCCCGTATTCACTTTCCTTAGTATCTCTCCCTTCTTCCTTCGGAGAACATTGTTTACTGTGAATGCCATTAAAATACTTAATTTGAAAGAATGTAACCTCACGAAGGTAATCTTGACATTAAAAAAAATATGCAGCAGGGCGTCTTGTCTTGTTATGTGTGTTACGCACACGAGCGTGCGCGAGTCGTATTGTTTACGTGTAGGCCACAAATTATCAGCCATACGCTACCAACTTTCAGACTGGATATGTTTTATGCATTACTGTTAGCGCAGATGCTTGTAATATATCGCGGGGTTATTGTAAAGTTACCCAAATCCACTTAAGTACGGTTACCATACAACCTCTTTTTCTCGGACACGTCTTCTTTTTTAGTGTTAAAAACCTGTTCGGAAGGATTTTTCAAAAACAGGGAAATGTCCTCTTTTGTTACGTAAAACTGGAAAATGTATTTTTATTCCATTCCGAGTAACAACTCTATTACAGAACGGGAGTTTTCTCTGATCAGTCCACAGCAGACCAAAGAGAGAAATAGGTTTATGGTAGAAAATGTTAAAGATATAATTTGTGTACAGTACAACTTTAAAAGTCTTTCATGTGTTCAGTTCTATGATTATTTATTAGAAAATAAAAAGCTTTTGATGGGTATTGGTTCATCTGATACATCCAATGGCACCACAAAGACACAATTGAACATTTAGACTGGACTGATTAGTATTAAATTAATTATTGCTATGATTAAAAATAAATATAGCAAATATTCTTTTCCTATGTAAGTTCCGCTTATAACTAATAGTTTTAAGTTGTTTGTAAACATTTTCTTGTTACGTCACAAAAATTAAATTGGACATTGTATAAACTCTGTAAAAATGCTTAACTTAATCATGAATTCTTTTCCATAATGTATGTTTTTACTGTCAATTTTTTTTTTCCATAAAGTAACGATCATGCTGTTAAATTTTCAGGTTGACCTCTATGGTAACCCTAGCTAAGTGAATTTACGGAAAACTGAAATTTAAGGTTTTGAAGTGCACTGATAAATCATAAAATTATTAAATTGATTTTCAAGGTTGATTTTTATTGATCGGCGTCCACGTAGGCCGTGAATGCCTTAGAAACTCTATTCGCCTCCTAAATTTTTATTATTAATAGAGTTTTTTATTGATAATAGAAAATTAAAAAGAATAACAGAAATTAATAAAATAAAGGAAACGTGTTTCTTGAAACATCATTGGATTTGGATAGTTTTTACCACCATCCCCACGATATATTTGCGTAGGCCTAATACAAATCGTTGTTGGATCCTGCATAACAAAACATACAGTAATTGTAAGGCGTTACCGACAGTTGTACGCTCGTAACGTTTATCGACGTTCAGCATCCCTTAAATTTCATATTTTTGTGTGACTGCGGTTTCATATTTTATTCTCCGTGTTACCGTGTGACGGTATGGAATAGGTTTATTAAAAGACCATGAAACCATGAGCGGCGATAGTGTAAGTCAGCAGTTGTGTAAACACCGTTGGTTTAAGTAGATACAGTGCCAAACGAAATTGTTGCGACTTGCATGTGAATGTGAACGTAATCTGGTAAAATTTAAATAACAAGTATTAATCGTGCCAGACCTTATGGAGAATTCCTGAAACGATAAGGAAACTTTTATTGTGGAGAACTAGTAGGCCTGAAAAATAAAATGAAATTTTATAAAACTGTGGCAGTCCCCACATTCCTGTATGCTAGTGTGACATGGACTCTTGGTAAAATGGACGTGCAGAGGATTCAGGCAGGCGAAATGAAATTTCTATGAGGGACGCAAGGTTGTTCTCTATTGGATCGGAGAAGGAACGAGGATATTAGACGCGATTTAAACAGTGTATCATTGCACCAGAGATTGAAGACCACAGAAGGAGATGGTGTGAACACTTGAATCGCATGCCTGATATCTGTCTACCTGTGGCTGCCTTGGGTTGTCACCCTACTGGCAAGAGAGATGACGGTAGACCGAGGAGGAGATGGGTTCCGGAACAGGTCTAGGGCCTAGTCCTTGGAGTGGTGATGATGATGATGAAGAACTAGTAAACCTACGTAAGTTATGTATTCCAGGTGCCTGCTGTTAACGGAGTTTTTATCCTGTGATACTCTTCCATTAATACTTTGATATACAATTTATTCTCTTTCCCTTTACCTTTAACAAAGGTTCAGTCGTGTGTATATTGGAGAAAACTGTTGACAGATTCCATACTTAACGTCCAGTGCTATACACATTAGTTGCGCGTATTCTCCAAATAATTAAATGTGTTGCCACCAGTCCGTTAACACCATTAATTATCGGCCTACTTTCTATGAGAGGTTGTTATCGTTAAAGAAAATTAAAAAAAAGTGCACGTTCAGATTATTTATTTATAAGTTATCATAATTGTAGGTTATCAGATAATCTGATTTCTTGTAATACGTTTTTTATCAAAAAATAATTAATTTTTAAACAGGGAGGAATAGAATTATTGTTTAATTTAAAGGAATAATCTAATGCAGTCTACAATTATTATTCTACAACTCCTCTATTATCTCAATAACAGTTTGGTAACATTATGCAAGTTACTTAATAATTGTCACAGGCATCCTTAAATAAAAATTCCGTCTTAAACCATTAGCCTGAAGACACTTGAAAACTTTACAATCCGCAAAACTGTTTTTGTTCTTTTTTATGATTTGAGGTAACACAAGGCAAATTAATTGTGGTGGTGACTGAGTAGTGAACAATAATACTGAATAATAATATTGACAAAAAGAATCTATAAAAATGAATTTCAAGTCATGTGTATTTACCTCCAAGTTATTAGTGTTCTGTTATGAGAAACTTTCTTAATATAAATACAAAATTTTGATGGTTTTCATTTAAAAGAATTGTTGTATACTAGAGAACCTCCAACCCACATTCTAAGTATTATTATGAATATTGTATAATATATTAAGTGTTACTGTGATTGGTATTCTTAAAACTATTTTTTATTAATATTATAATATATAGGTTAAGTTTGTTGCTCACGTGTATTTACATTATCCACAATTGATGTATAACTTATGTATATTCATGGACACTATTTACAGAATACGCTAGAATGTTCTATATCAGTGTACAATACATTTATAGTTAAGTGTAGTTTTTTCTATAACTTCCTACATAACTGTTGAATGACTTCGATTATACTAGTAAGTACTAAACGATGCATATTTTTAAGTAACGTGATTACTAACTATATATAAAACAGTAAGAGATAGAGAAAAGTTAGTCTTCATTGAGAGTTGAGTTACTAAATACAATTAGTAAATAAAATCAAAAAATACAATTCATTTCACATGAATTATTTATTCAGATCAAATTCGATTTTTTTTTACTTCGGACGTGGTTACAAACGTACCAGTAACTCGGTTGAGAAACATGCGTGTTTATAAAATCAGTTAAAATGTACATCGTAGGGAATACGTGTATGATGTTTATCCAAAAATTGTATCAAATAATAAAATTTACGTCAATCGTAGGACGGTTAATTTATTTTTGTAATTCCGGCCTTTTACCAATAGGTAAATGGTAAAATTAAACAAAATGTTCAGACAATTTCCTTCTCGCCTACGCTTCATTACTACAAAGACTGAACTGCGATAGACAACCGTGGACGGATCCAGCAGGCAATGGGGGGGGGGGGGAGTTAAATTTTGGGGGGAAATACGAAAAGTTGGACCATTCGTTTTTAATGGTCTAAAATATAAATATTAGGAATGAGTGAAGACAGAAGTACAGTGCGTTATTATCAACACAATACGATTATTAACGTACAAGTATAAAATCATATCTGTGTTTGTCAGTTCATTGTCCTGTTAATAATATTCATTTACAGCTCAAAATACACATTTCTCATTTAAGTTAAATATCACACAAAAATTAACAGGTGGTAAGGTACAGTTACAATTTAAAGTAAACGTAATTTTAGAGTTAAACCATGGCTTGATTTTAGGGAGAACGCACCGGGACGGCGTTCCGGAACCTCTTGGATCCAAAAATAAATTACCGAAAAAATTATATGAAAAGAAAAACCTAATCGTTGCAATAATTTTCTGGTACTTTATAAATTGTGCCCCTCATCAGCCCCACTACAAAACTAACATTTGTCAAAATTTTAAACACCAGCACTAATGTTTATCTTAACTATTATCGTTCACAAAATGTCCCAATAACCTATGGAGAAAATGAAACAAAAAACTTGCTTAAAAATTAAAACTACATGAAAGGCAACTGATTGGGAGCTTCCGAGAATATGTGGATTCCAAAGTTTTTCCAAAGAGCCTTTCTACCTTGAAATATGCTATTGAATCAATAGTCAATGTGAGAGGGCTAATTTCTGGCAATCATACGGCATTGGACACAGAGAATAAGGAAAGGTCAAGAAACAAACAATATGACGGCACATTGATGAAACTAGGGACACTTTTTTAAAATGTCTGAACCACCGAAACCATCACTTAGAGTTTGATTGAGGCTCCGGGATGACGGCATCATCAGTGACATGTTTTCGATTGTCAAACTTGCCTTCACTTGACAATAAAGCTCTTTAGAAATATCAGTAAACTTTACTACCTTTACAAGTTTATACGTATGTTACAAATTTTATAAGGCTTTAAAAATGTAGACCTCCTTTGTAATAATCTGTTGTAAATTTATACGATAATATAGAATAGGCCTATAAGTATATATTTGTGTCTGTACAACTTTTAAATTGACGCGTTCCGGGACCTATAATTTTAGAAACCAACCACTGTGTAAAACCATGAACCTGCATAACATGATATGAATTTTTTATCACATTCTCAATCACAAAACCATTGTACAGTCACAAGACGAAAAAATTCTGTCTGAAGTAGCCTTGGGGGGGGGGGTAAAGTCCCCCCTCCCCGTGGACCCGGACCTGTAAACAACGGACATACAAGAAAACAGTCTGTAAGAATGTCGTGTAACAAGAAAGCTCGTCTAAGATTGTGTTGTAGTTTTCAAAGAGCCACTCGTTTCCTCAGATCGAGTCTTTTTGTTTTTAAAACCCCGAAAAAATTTACTTTTCTTTACTTTGCGTTTACCATAGTAACGACCTTCAATTTTGCACACAGTTGATCACTTATAATGAATCTGTTCGTGTTGTCTTGATTTCTTAAGGATGCTGTTTTCCCGTTTATTTCCCTTTTGTTTTTCTGTTTTTTTTCCTGGAAGGAAGAAGGACGTTTTTATTATTACTACGTAAGCAGATAATAGTATAAACGTATTGAATGCACATACGTTATCATATGGACGTATTTCATACCGGTAGTGACGGAATAATAAATTAGTGTGACGTAGCTTAAGTGTGTATGAATTGACGTACATAATGACGCTGATGAAGTGACTGGCTCGCCGTGTCCAGTCATGCCAATGATAATGTTCGTCTTTTGCGCTAAGTACGTATTGACGGCACTAAGTGTAGGCTACTTATGCGATCCGACCAAAACAAACGGCACATACTACCTATTTATTTTTATTGTGAAACAAACGACGAGCATAGAAACGTCGCCAATAAGGTTTTCAGTCGTTGTACGAGTGTTGTTTCACTGTTTCGAACAGCGAGTTTGTGATTCCTCCATACAAGTGTCGTGTACGTTATATAACGCTCGTGGCGGATTTTGTTATCATTTCCGTTTTCAAAAACAAATGAAATCGGTGTACATCTGAATAGCTTCTATAGCTTTTCACAGCCTATGAATTTGACTGTCCCTGATGAGTTGTTATTTTAAATGCTTAAAGCCAAAATAAGCGCACCCATAGATTCGCAAAAAGGAAGGAGGAATTACAAAGAAGAATACTGAAAAATAAGGTTTACAAAAACGTGTATGAACAAGGAACCGAAATAGGGGGGGGGGTCAAAATACCGAAATAAACTTATGATGACCGAAGAAACGGTTTGCCTAAGACAGAGTTGCGGGCGTCTAACTTGGAAACTATTAGAAATGATGAAAACAAGAAGAGAAAAGATGAATACCAGGTTAGTTGAGACGATGGAAAGAAATGGTTTAACGTGTTTGGACGTTTGAAAGAGACGAATGACACGAGACGGTCGAAGAAGAAAGAAAAAGTAATTCGGCCCACCGTAAAAAGAAAAGAGGGAGACCTTGAAGATGTTGGAGGGACGGTATTGATGATGCTGTGGAAATAAGAGAATTGAAAGAAGGCATTTAAGAATTGAGAAAATCATTTAACTGAGGAGAGAGAGAATAATAAAGAAATATCTAAAATTTGTTTTGCAGTGTGATTATATATTTTTGTTACTGTTTAAATAGTATTTATTGTCATTTAGTGTTATCATCGTAGTTGTGCATTACGTGGAGTCGAACATTCCTTATTTAAGACGGACAGTTGATTGAAATCATATACCTGATTAACGTGAAAAAAAAACTGTTTACAGCTTGTTTGGAGCCGATGTGGATCCCAATAGGCCGCTATTGTTTCATTCTGAAGAAACTGTAGCGGGAATAAATTTTAGGTTACTCGTAAGCGGGAACGGTATAGGACATAGAACACTCGAGAGTTGCTACTTTTGGAGCGTACGGTTGAACGTTTTCCTACATAAAGATTCGATGAGACTGAAAATAACACCAATTTTGTGAGAATACAGCTAAGGTTTTTGATTATCTCACGTAACTAACATAGCATAACTCACGTAATCAGTAAGCACAGTAGATGTTTCCAGTTTGTGTTAGGTTAATATAGTAAATTTATCCACTTAACTTGACCGTTTAAAAATGTTTTGAAGCATGGTTGCATGTTTCAATCGAGAAAAAAATGTCTCCGAAAAGAAGAACCCTATATGAAGAAAAATGTATGAAGAGGTTGATCGAAAACTGAAAAGTGAATTGGTTTCTAGGTCTTCCATTGTGTAAATGATGTATATATAAATCGGTTTATAAGGTTATCCTACGTCTTCCGATCCCTAGTCTCCATTGGTCTCGATCTAACCAAGATTCTTCTTCCAATTCCCGGTCTCTCATTGGCCGATTGATGCCTTCTCTCCAACTCAACCTAGGTCTTCCTCTTCGCCTACGACCATATGGTGTCCATCTCAAAATTTGCTTGGGGAGTCGATTATCCGGCATTCTTTGCACATGCTCAAACCATCCTAGCTGTTTTGTTTTTATGTCGTCGACAATAGAGCACTGAACCCCCGTTACCCCCGGATTGTGACGTTTCTTACTTTTTCCAGTTTTGACCTCCCTGCCGCTCTTCGCCAATTATCCATTTCAGTAGCTTCCAACAACTTTTCTGTTCTTTGTGTTATTGGCCATATTTCACACCCGTATGACGTAATTGGTTTCACAATTGTATTGTATATATGATGTTTATTTTGTTTTGATATTTGCTGGTCCCACAGTATGTTGTTCAGCAATGCTATCAATTTTCTTCCCAAGTTATTTTTGTCTCTTATCGCTTTATCTAGACTGCCATCTTCTGTAACTGTTGTTCCTAGATATTTATAGCTACTGCAATTTATTATTTCTTGTTCGTATTCTAAAATTAAATTCTTCTGTTCCCCACCAATGCACATATACTCCGTTTTCTTTGTGTTTATTTCAAGGCCCCATAGCTTATATTCCTCTATAAGTTTTCGTGTCATGTATTCCATGTCGTGATAGTCCTGCGCTACCACGACTTGGTCGTCAGCGAAACACAGCGTGTACAGTGTGTTGTCAATTAGAGGTATCCCCATTTTGTGGCATTTATTTTTCCAGGTTTTGAGGGCTTGTTCCAAGTATATTTTAAGAAGCGTCGGTGAGAGACAACATCCCTGCTTCAGGCTCTTACTAACATTAAATCCTTTTGAGACTTTACTTCCAATTTTTACTTGCGCTTTCAATCCGTTATATAAAGTTTTAACCGGTTCGATTAAAGTGGAGGCGATGTTTGCTCGTTGAAGTGCCAGGCAAAGTTTGGTGTGCGGAATACTGTCATACGCTTTCTTAAGGTCAACATATAGGCAGTGCACTTCTTGGTTTACAGCAGTTTTCTTTTTTATGATTTGCGTCAAGTAAATAATGTACCTCGACCTAAAGATTCGATTCGAAGAAACTGAAATAACACCAATTTCGTGAGAATACAACTAAGGTTTTGAATATCTCATGTAACTAATGAAGCATGGAGCATACTTCACGTAATCAATAAGTAGATATTTTCAGTTTGTGTTAACTATAATCGGATAACAGTTTTCACTTAATCCCTATGTGAGAGCATGTGGGGATGAAGTCCACAAATGATAGATGAATAAGCAATACTTACAATTGTGAAAAGTTATCACATTGATTTTTGAAAATTTTGTTTGTCTGTACGTTGCCGAAGACCTAATTTGGACCAGCGTCAATTTAAACATATTGTAGAAATGCCCACATACTATGGTACAGTACTGAACAAAAACGTGGGGATCTAAGGGCATCCGATCAATATCCTGTCTCAGAAGATGTTGGAAATGCCGGTCATGCATAATTGACAGCGGTGATCGCTGTAGTGGCGTAGAATTTATTCGAGCTATTATTATTAATTATTCGAGCTATCAGAATCAGTGGGGTTTACCAATCAGATCAATGTCTTTGTGTGAGGGAATTATAAGTAATCTGGGATGAACGATGCACTAAAAGTGGTGGGTTGACATATTTCAAGGGTTCTGGACCTTTCTAGAAATCCCTGTTCCGCTAGAAATCCCTGTAATATTTTTTTTTTGTCCAAATTAAGACTGATGTTGACGTTCTAGATAGAATGTGAGAACTATTCGTCCTTTGTATGTTTATTCCCATATACAGTATACTTATTTCTAGGTCAATGAAAATGTAACATTGAAGGGTTGAGTCACCAGCTCCATAATACATTGGAATGCACTCAGTGCGTTCAGTGTTTTCAATGCTTCATTGTTTTGATACAATTAGGGCACGTTTAAAAGTAAACGTGTAAGAAAATATTCGTATTCCATTAGACTTTGATATGCCCCAAGCGACGGCAGCCGATTCCCAGTGTATAATTTAATCATATAGGCTACTATCCGTAAGTACGGCAGGACACTGAATTTTATGTTTTTGTCAATACAGAATTTCTACACATAGCATCAGGTGGAAATAAATGAATTCATGATAAAACTATTACGATTAAGTTTAATCCTATTAGAAGTGATTCACTGCTAATTAGGTGTGGAATTAGAACGAGGGGGATAATGACCGAATAGTTTCAAGATGCATGTGTAACATTCAAAACATTTTAGTACCTTAGGATTCTGAAGCATTATGGACAGAAAAACAATCTGGAGAACACTAGTGAGTTTGAAAACTCATATGCTCAAGTAACTAAAGTTTGTATAAAAGGAAGTCGGTGTGCGGTGAATAATATTGAACGACGTCAGGCGATTTCGAAAGGAATATACGAGAGTTAAGCAACATTCTTCGTCTTTAGTACTACAGCCCAATGTGAGACCTGGCTTCCAACACCAATCTTCTCTTAAGTCTCCTATCCATTTCCATCCAGTATAACCCCTCACAACCATTTTTCTTAGATCTAGCACATCATCCAACCATCTTATCCTAGGTCGGCCCCTCTTTCTGTTTTTATAGATATGTCGCTGGAATGCGGTTAACGAGTCACCCGACTAGCGGATAACAACAGATGCTGTTGAACATAAAACAACTACAAACCAATAATAAAAGTTCGTTAATTAAATAACAGAAAACATGTTCCCAATCACGAATAAACTAAATGTTCAGTAAGTGAAACTTATTCATTTTTATGTTGGCTTTAGGTTCGTATTTTCAAGTGTCTAGTTAGTTAAGAATTTTTGTACCTCTTTAGGTTAATCAGATTTCTTCTTCTTCTTCTTCTTCTTCTTTTTCTTCTTCTTCTTCTTCTTCTTCTTCTTCTTCTTCTTCTTCTTCTTCTTCTTCTTCTTCTTCTTCTTCTTCTTCTTCTTCTTCTCCTCCTCCTCCTCCTCCTCCTCCTCCTCCTCCTTTTCCTTCTCCTTCTTCTCCTTCTCCTCCTTCTACTTCTTCTTCTTCTTCTTCTTCTTCTTCTTCTTCTTCGGCACTACAGCCCAACACGAGCCCTGACTTCCAGCACCAATCTTTTCCAAAGTCTTCTATCCATTGCCATCTCAGTGTAACCCGTCACATCCATTTTCTTAGATCTTCTAACATATCATCCAACCATCTTGTCCTAGGTCGGCCCCTTTTTCTGCTTTTATAGACTTGCGCCCTCAGGATTTTCTTTTCCATACGCTGATCATCCATCCGCTCTAGGTGACCCAGACATTGTAGTCGTTAAGCCTTTACGAATCTTACAGTGTCCTCATGATTTAATAGCTCACCTATCTCCTGGGTATTTCTTATGCTCCATTCGTCAACTGGACCATGAACACGTCTTAACAATCTTTTTCTCAAACGTTCTTAGCATTTCTTGTTCCTTTTTTGGCAGTGTCCATGCCTCGCCTCCACAAGAAACAAGCGGTCTGATAAGTGTCATATATTTTTATTTTTGTGTTACCACTAATGAGCTTGCTTCTCAACAGTCCGCTGCTGGCATAATATGCCCTATTTCATATGGTTAGCAACATTAGTATACGTATATGCACGAGTGTTACGCAGAATTAGTCTATATCGTTCCTTATGCTGGATATAGTATTGGAAAAGTGGCAGAACTGGCTATGGCACGGAACTCGTGCTATTTTTTAAAAACATTAAAACATCTTATTTCTGTCACAGGCCTGTATTTTGTTGTTTATGTCCCCTATACGACTTTGATTGACCGATAATCATATTCACGGAGATACTATAATCTGCTTAGCTCCGATTATGGAGTAAACAACAACATAGGTCTGAGGCGATCGATACTTAAATAACTTTAGTAGCGTATAGTAGTGGCAATGGTAGTAAGGCGTGCCTTTGGTGTGATTCATACGTGTGTAATGCGATCAGGTGTCGGTTTACTGACTGCACGGCAGCGGTTATTGAGGAAAAAAACTTGACGTTGCTGCCCGCGCGAACTCACGTCATTTCGCATTTTTTTGACCATTGTCAGAGTCAGGATTGTTTCCACATATTGTTTACACCTCCACACAAAACGTAAGCCACTAGCACGCCGTTTAACGCTAATTGTGCTTTACTTTAGTTTTGTGAGTACACTTATTATGACTTAGGACAATATGGGGGAGCCCACAGGCGTAGTTGAGAGAATTTAAAAAATCTATTCTTCTTGATGACTAATCACCCTGAGGAATAATAAAATAATCATTATCAAACCCTTTGTAGAAGGTTTGAATATATCTAACATTAAAGTTACGGCTTGTATTGCCTTGACGTGGGTTGGGTCACTGTAACTGGCTAAATTATTTTAGGGAAATAATTATTTATTTGGGAAGCATTATTTCAGAAGATGGAACAAAAAAAAATTATATTAAAAATAAGGAAAAAGGCTATTCGTTTGCTAAACTCGTTACTTTGGTCGAACAAAATGAAACTTCAAACTAAACTGACAATTTATACAACTATTGTAGAGCCGATTTTAACTTATGGCTGCGAATGCTGGCAACTTTCAGACAAAGAGAAAAAGATGATAGAAACTGAAAATGGACTTCTTAAGAAGAGCATGTAATATTTCTAGAATACAACATGTTAGAAACGAAGATATAAGAAGGAAAACAGGGCGCGTATTTACAACAGCAGAAAGAATAGAATCCACACAGTTGCTATGGTATGGTCAAGTAATGAGGACGGAGGAGAAGCGATGGCCAAAGAAAGCATTGACTTACACACCACAAAACAGGAGAAGAGAGGGAACACTGACAACACAATGTAGAACAGGAATTAGGAAAAGCATGAGAGATCGAGCTGTTGAAGATGATGACTGGAAGGATAGGGAGAAATGGCGATCGAAATGCGGGATGCGGCATAGATTGTGGGACCCCGCTAATGCGGGATGCGGCATAGATTGTAGGGCCCCCGCTAACGCGTAATGCGGCATAGACTGTAGGACCCCCGCTAATGCGGGATGCGGCATAGTCTTAGGACCCCCGTTAATAAAAAAAAATTATTTTATCCGTACAGTACTCAGTGACCAGAATTACGCCTCAATGTGGTCAAACACCTGTCAGGGCTGGGTAGGCCCAGGGTGCAGTTCTTCTTTACCACTACAGCCCAACGTGAGCCCCGGCTTCCAACACCAATCTTCTCGAAAGTCTCCTATTCATTCCTATCTCAGTGTAACCCCTCACATCAATTCTTCTGAGATCTTCTAGCACATAATCCAGCCATCTTATCCTAGGTCGGCCCCTCTTGATGCTTTTGTAGACTTGCGCGCTCAGGATTTTTTTGACATGCGCTGATCATCCATCCGCCCTAGGTGACCTAGCAGTTGTATTCGTTGAGCCTTTATGAATCTTACAATGTACTCCTGCTTCAATAGCTCATCTATATCCTGGTTATTTCTCATTCTCCGGGCCATAAACTCGTTTTACGATCTTTCTTTCACACCTTAACTAAGGTGCAATTAGACGTATTAATAAAAAAAGGATCCGTACACCTAAGATCAATGTGATGTATTTTTGGAAATCGACGTTCGTTATTGCGTTTCCGTGAGTTCATTTAATAAATCGCTCTCAGGGTACAGAGAATGACAGTGGAAGCAGCGATGACATCATACTACCATAATATGTACGAAGTTTTACGCCAAAGAGAGAAAGGCCCCTATCTGTTCTCAAGAGAATCGTCCGCTGTCACACGAAATGGAAACCAAATACCACAAGAAGATACTGAAAGCACAAGACTGAAGGGTTGAACTAGTAGATCTAACAACTAAACTCTGGAAAACGTTCAATAACACTCGATTGTTAAGACGGGAGACTCTGTATTGTGATATTACAAGATATGTTTAGGCTAATTCAAAATTTGCGCTTGTAGTCATAAGTTTGATTAAAACAAATACTTCTTTTCAAATGTTTTACAGATTTCCGTCAAGCGTGATCGTCCGTCTAGAGTTTTGTCCCCAGACGAGACATAATGTAATTTATGTTTCGTGTCACGAAGCGCATAGATTGTAGCGAAATGGTGATCAATTTGTTGTATTTGCCATTCAGATTAATATGTAATGTGATGAGTTAAAAAAAAAAAATAGAACGAAGCCTGGAAGAAACTCAATGGATGTAGATTGTTGTGTATCACAGCTTGGCTTCCGTCGCAGAAGGTGACGTAGTGTGGTGTCTCGATTTGATTACTGCCAGCAATACTGTTTCGTGTTAATAACTGGATACCTTGTAATTAACGATTCTGAAGAACGAAGCCTGTGCTGTTGGAATTTTTCCATCGTTACGGAATTAGCGGATTTCTTACACAGAGCACAACAGTGAACCCTATCCTCATTGAACGTAAATAAGATAAATTTCAATAATCTCAAGAAGCACGAAATGCAAAATCTACAAAACACTTATCAGCCCAGTGCTGACGTGTGCTTCAGAAACCTGGACAATGACAGAAAATAGCAAGAGACTTCTAGGTTGCTGTGAAAGACAGATTCTAAGAACAATATTTAGAGGAATAGGTGGGACACATGGGGAGAATGGAGGAATGACAGCCTACGAATCATATTTTCTACCAGAATCCAACGGGTAGTAGAAAAAGGGGAAGACCCCGAATTAGATTGAAAGACCAGATACAGGAGGACCTGGGAAAGCTGAACATAAGAAACTGGAAAGCCAGGGCCTGCAATAGGGAGGAATGGAATCGACTCTTGGAGCAGGCCAAGACCCACCAAGGGTTGTAGAGCCACGGTTGATGATGATGAATACAAACGTTCATTAAGATAAAAAATGATTGACTAAATCAACAAGCCCAGTCGCCGCTGACGTTCATTGTGCTAGGAGAGAAGTAGAATATAGTGTATATGCAAAATAAAATATAGTTACGAATTAAGTCTGGCCTTCAGAGGTATGACATAGTGTCCTTCAAAATGCGTCTTCACATTCGCTTGTAGCGTACGGTACTGAGAACATTTTTTCTAATTCACCTGCTCAATCTTGGAAATCAGACCCTGCGGCATTTTGCACATCAAAGTTGATGGATACAGATGTCTTCAGAAAGGTAAGATTCCGCTTTTGAGATACCTGCACGTGTTAAATAAAAAAAAAGGAAAAAAAACAGTATAACAGTAAGGCAAATTTTTTTATGATATAATCACCAGGCTATATCGAGCAGCGGTCCATTTCTTCAAATCCCAGAAGTTTCAACTCCATCTGCGGAAGTCATCTTCAGCGAGAGTTCTTTGATCCGAAGGGACAGTCACTGAAAAGAAAGGCTATGCACTGAATATGACTTCTACAGATAGAGTCGAATCATCTGGTTATTTTATAAGAAGTGGGACGTGACTCGATGGCCCCATATTATAACGATGATTCAGATTGTGAATGTTTGAATCCTGTTAAGTGCAGTCATAAAGTATAATGATCGCTGTTATCGCGTAGAGATTAAATGAAAATAATATATTACTCAGGGCGCACTGCGATCTCCTTACACGAATCGTGTCATACGTAAATAACGACATGACATGTGTACGACAACTTGTTCCTAAACAACATTCCATATTTAGATAATGTCTAGTTCCTAGAGAATGTTCCCGATTTAAAGGCCGAAGGTACTGTTGTCGGTCTAGGACGTACGTAGCGAAGAATGCCCGTGTGCGGTGTCTAGTGACTATTCCCTATCACCGAGTTCCTTTAATAATTTTCCCGGCACAGCTGTAGGAGGCGTAGGAAAAGGGTTACCAGTCAAAGGGTGCCTCTGGAGGGTATTCCAAAAAAGGAAGTCGTAAAGTGTCTAACTTTCTTTTGAGAGGGATTCTCAGCAAGTAGGAGGCCATTGCCCAGCAGCTTTTCCCATGCTTTTTCAGTGAGAAGATAAGAACAGGGCGTCACTCTCGCTCTGTGACATGTGTTTTTTAAATTAACGTCGAGAGTCAATAAAACAGCGTAAGATGGGTGTTCGTCAGAAAATTATTAATAACAAAAGAAAACAGGGAGTACATTAAATGTGTATTTGACAAGACGTTCAAAAGAATATGCACGTCAAAAATATGTGTTCTAAACATTATTACACATATGCTCTTTCAATATCATTACTTCAAATACACATAAATCGCTAAAGGAATTTCTGTCATCATCATCTTCTTCACGGATTAAACCAAAAATGGTTTCTTCCGGTCTCAAATAGGAAAAGATTAGAGCTGGTCACTCCAGCGCTTCCTCGGACGTCCCACACCTCTCCGTCTCCTCGGCTTATAGTTCCATAGTTGTTTGGGGATGCGGCAGAAATCCATTCGGCAAAGATGTTCCAACCAATTCAGGCGATACTGGGCGATTGTGTCGAGTGTACTCATAATATTCAATTCCTGCCGTGTATCTGTGTTTCTTCTATGATCATGGAGAGTATACCCTGCCACGTGCCTGAGAAATCTCATTTCAGCCGCTTGGATGCGACTGGCCTGGCCTTTCGTTAAAGTCCAATTCTCAGACCCATAAAGAAATGTGGGAAGAGCCATCACCTTGTAAAATTTTAGGCGTGTTCCTTTACTTGCTGACGTAAGGGTTCGCCTAATGGTCCCGGACATAAGATTGAACTTCAACTTATTCACAACGTCGTTGCGTGCATTATAAGACACACTGTAGCCCAGGTATTCAAAATGTCTAACTTGTTCCAGGAAGGAATTTCTGTTACAAAGAAATTTTGTGATTCGTGAAGTGGCATATTAAAGTTTGAATACAGCAGTTTTTATACCTCGCCGGGTACACGAATCACGGAATTGCCATAATTTAAAAGGTTATGGCATCTCTCGTCACAGGTTATTTTTAAGGTTCGGTTTATCATATCGGACAGATATCGTGGTTTGTTTTAATTAAACTCTCCACCGTTGTTTTTGACATTAAAATTAACTACGTGTAACAGTGCACGCTTTCGTAGTTGTTACGAAATTCCTACCTCGTAATCGTTTATTTTTAGTACTGTCAGAACTCGTAATTTGACTACACAGCGTCCGTGTCTGACTTTGAAGGTGATGAATTCCGATCGCAAATATGTCGAGGGGGTATCGTGATAACGTAACATTGTTAGAGTTATTATTAAGTAACTATTAATAATACTTTATTATTAGTTAATACTTTATTTTTAATTATTAAGTCTAACGCACTATCCATCGCCACTGTCCAGCATGCCCGACGTCGGTGGTGGATGGATGTGCGGACCACACTGTCGTGCAACTCGTCCAGCGTGCCAGACGTTCTTTAGTTCTCGTTTTGTTTTGTAACAATCATTTTATTGATTTTTTTCTGTATTAAAATTAAAAAAAAAACGCTGTCATTCTTTTATTTTTATTCATGTAATCTGCCGAGGATACGTCCCACAGGCACCTATTTAATTTATATTTTTCGATAAATTTTGATGTTATTTCACGGTCCATTATGAATTGTAATTAAAACAAATTAATA
The DNA here is from genome assembly GCA_034769895.1 of Magicicada septendecula. Taxonomy (NCBI): domain Eukaryota; kingdom Metazoa; phylum Arthropoda; class Insecta; order Hemiptera; family Cicadidae; genus Magicicada; species Magicicada septendecula. Next base: position 93,492,364 of record CM068369.1, on the reverse strand, counting down.
ATAACAATATTTAAAATAATAACTACTAATGACATTTGAATGTATTATGTAAACGAAGAATAAACTAAACTAAATATAAAGAATGAACGTAACGTAAAATTGGTAGATTTACTCGAGGTTGGTAGGTTTACTCGAATTTTTCTTTGAAACCTTCGAAGGTTTAAAGTACTATTATTTGTTAACTTTGGAAATCGTGTATGCCATTTATCAGTGTAAACAGTGGATAAAAGGTTGAATTTTGAGTGGGAGGAGGCACCAGTTTGATGGCAGCATAGGGCTCCACGTGCTTCTAATCCGCCCCTGCGTAGACGTGTAAGTGTTTTACACGAAGCTCTTGTGTAGTGTCTGTAATGAATTAACAGACTTAGTGGGTAACAAGACATTAGCCTGAAATCTGTCAATAGTTTCAACAACAACAGCAGTATGCCACAGGCCATCGTCAGTATCACATGGTAACAACTTGTTCACGCAAATGAATTCTTACCGCATCTGTACTACGTGATATCGGCCTGTTTAGATTTCTCGGTAAGATAAGTAGTCGGCTGCATACGGAAATCGCTCTCCGTCGCGGAGCGGAGTCGGTCAGTCGTTTTATACAAGTAGTTTATGCGTTCTGTTTGAATAAGAAATGCTGGAAAAAACCAGTTTCCGAACGCAGGAAGCTTGGTTCCGAACCGATTGCATATATTGATGAACAACTTTAAACGCTGACCTAAAAGAATTGCGTTTAAATAACTCCGAGTAGCATTCCGTTTAAATAGGTTAGGATATGTTTAAATGATCAACTGTTACCGCCTGACCGGTAATGTTTCGCGTTATTAGAATGCTTTTTTTTTGTCCGTGCATCAAATATGTAGCCTATTAGAACGCTTTCTTACTTCTAGTCGAGTTTTTTCCTTACCGAACGACCGAGTGGCATTTCCTTTATTTACTTCCATAGCGTCACTAGCGAAGGTCAAGCACGTAAAGAGTGTGTGTCTGTGTGTGTTTGTGTGACGATAGCGCGCATGGGTGTATACGAGTAAAATTCGACTTGACATTTTCCTACGCTTTTCTGCCAATGATATTTCTTGCGTTTACATATTTACGATGCATTCGGTGGTATCGCCCTTGACTCGAGCAGTATATTCGGAAATAAAACGTGATGTATAGTTTAGTAGAGTCGTTCGAGGCCAGCTGGGCATGTTTGTCTGCAGAATATAGGCTATATCGTTGTGTGACCACTATATCCATATAGGCCTACGACACGGCTTTATATACTGCCATACTGCACCTCGTATGCACAGATGGTACTAATTCCTATGATGACTCCGTCCCCTGCTTTGCAGCAACTCTACGTACCCCGCTGCCTAGGGAAGCTTACCGTCACCATCTATGTGGTGCCGATGGTTACCTACGCGATTCGCATATGGGGCCGCTTGGCCAAGGACCCATAAGCGAAGAAAGCTTCAGTATCTCCTGCACCGAGGATTGCGCTGGGCGTGCAAAGGGCGCATTATGCTGTTTGTTGCTATATTATGGAATCTCGTAAAGACAAGTCACGCGAGTAATTAGATTGCATCGTTATAATACCACCAAATGTTCTTTAGGCCTATACCAACCACTGTATGTTTTCGGTGAGTAAGGTTCTTTTGTGTAGGTATGTAACCGAGGATAAGTATTTAAAAAATCGAAATCATACAAATTCTCTTCTTCGTCTTCGTCTTTAGCATTACAGCCCAATGTGAGCCCTGGATTCCAACAACAATCTTATCCAATGTCTCCTATCCATTGCCATCTCAGTGTAACCCCTCACATCAATTTTGTTTTAGATCTAGCACATCGTCCAACCATCTTATCCTAGGTCGGGCCCTCTTTCTGCTATTATAGACTTGTGTCCTCAGGATTTTCTTTGGCATACACTGATCATCCATCCGCTCTAGGTGACCAAGCCATTGTATTCTTTGAGCCTTTACGAATCTTACCTTACAACATCGTCATGCTTCAGTAGCTCATCTATCTCCTGGTTATTTCTTATTCGTCATCTTCATTAACCGGGCCATAAACACACCGTTAAATTTGTCTATCAAACCTTCTTAGTGTTTCTTGTTCCTTTTTTGTCAATGTCCATGTATCGCCTCCATAAGTAACAACCGGTCTGATAACTGTCTTATATACGGTATTATTTATTAATGTTATGACTAATGAGTTTGCATCTCAATAGTCTACTGTTGGCATAATATACCCTACTTGCTATTTGTATCCTGTCATGTATCGTCGTGTTTATTGACCGTTCATTGTCTATCATGTTACCCAGATATCTGAACTTATTAACTGCATCACATGAATTATCGTCTATGCATAAATTATATAGATTTCTTCTCCTTACTGATGCAGAAATCAGCATGTATTTAGTTTTGCTGATATTTACATTGAGTCCCATCCCAGCGGATTTTTGATTCAGCTCCTTGTATACCTCAACTAGTTGTTGTCTTAATCTGGCTATTAACACAGCATTGTCAGTGTAAGCACGTATTTTGCAAATCGTACAAATTACGAACTTATTATGCCAACAGTAGTAAGCATTATGTAAAGTACGTGATTTACATAGATTTGTGATTCACGCACAGACCAAAGTTGTAGAACAGACTGTCGCAGCGAAGTGCAAAACAGTAGCGAAGAAGAAAAATAGTGGGGGGCCGAAATATATAAAATCGAAACGGCTAACGATGAGGAGGGCGTGGTGGAGCAGAAGAGAATGAGACGAGATTTAGTCAATTTGTTAGTTACAGGTATAGTGGACGTCCTCGCATTCCGTCCAAATTGTTTTCATTCCGTTCCCTAGTGTCAAAGATATTTATGTAAAAAAGAAGAAATATTTACAGCCAACGAATACCACAAATCCTCTTTAAAAAGATTTGAAAACTTTTATAAAACCCATTTATAAGACGTCGTTAAAATCTTTTTCGTATAGAATTCTTTATTTACATTCTAACATTCTCTTGAAGAGAGAGAACCGTGAGGAGAATGCCGTATCTGCTTTGTGTAATCTTTACGTTTGCGCGCGTAAAACTTTTAAAAAACAAGTGAACGGCTATTGGTATGGGAATGTCGGTAAACATTATCCACTGTCCAAGCAAGACGGTAGCAGCGGCTTTATGGCACCAAGTTAAATAGCGCTTTCACACGCGCTCTGGAGAAGGAATTAAACATTTTAAACGATGAATCCATTACAGGCATGTCGTTTTTTCCAAAAAGTTAAAAAAAAAAACGCCTTGTTCATTTGTAATATAAGGATAAATCCCTTTGCTTTAAAAACGTCTTCGGTCTTGAGGGATAAAAACTGCAACAAAGTTGTTTAAAACAGTGAATGTATTTTTTATTAGATGAAACGTTAATAAAGTACCATATTACGTTGCTAAGTGTTGTTACAGAACCAAATGTGTAATCTTATACAGAGTCAGTTAAATATTGTTACGACGGTCTACTGATCGTCGTATAGTACAGTGGAAAACAAAATATAAGACACCAATTAAGTCACTGATCACCAGCTTTAATTATCACAATTAAACAGTTTGTAATCAACAAGATAGTCCCTTACAACAAATCAAAATATCGGTATGGAGAACCATACATGACTTCCATATTCTAAGATTTATATTTAAAATCATTTTCGAAATGAAATATTACCATAGAAACTACTTCTTTCTACTTACTGCTTCAGCCTTAACCACAGTACTGTGGTCACTAACGTATACCACCTCACGTTATCGCACTCGATTTTCACTGATGATGGAAGTCGATGGCATTGCCGAAATGTCTGGTTTTGTAGAAAACATTGGACTACGGCCAAATATCCCGGGAAGGAATTTTAACAAAAACTACTTCTTTGTTGCCGATAACGTTGTACACATATATATCAGTGGCGAAGTTACATGGAGGCAATTGAGGCAATGCCTACCCTAACAAATTCTGTAGAATAAAAATTATAAATACGTATGAACTACATAACGTAAAGATTATACATTGTTACTGTGACTGTCAAATTTATTAAACCGAAACGTGCTTTATTGAGCGACCGCTAGATGGTGACAGGTGAGATTCGGCATAGTTCGTTTAAAGCGAATGAGGCAACCTGAACTTGCCTCAGCGTTTTTTGTATACATCGTATGTAAGCAATGTAGTGGTGTGATAGGGAAGTGTAGGGAGGGGGGATTGTCCCGCGCTGTACACATAGAGCGTTGAGGCATGCCTCACTTCTGTGGTCCAAACAGTTAAGTTAAAGCGCCTGTGTTGTTTCTAAGTGTTTATTTTATGCGGTTATTAAAAGTGTTACTGTTATTCCGCTGAACTAACAGATGATCAAGATTGTTATTTGAATTATTTGTAACATTAAACATATATATATAGAAACTAATCAAGTTTAAAAATTTGAAGTTCAATCAGTTGTATTATTGTGTATGACTAATACAAGGATTGTTCAATAGACACACGTATAGAGCTGTAAAGCATTTTTTATTCAACGATTTTAAAAGAAGTCTCCAATAACATTAAGACATGAGTTCCACTATTGCGCTAACCTGTAGATTCCCTGCTAGTAAAATTCTTACGGCTGTTTGTGGAACCATTCGGTTACAGCAAACTCTACCTCAGCGTCCGATTTGACCCACTGTCCTTTTAGTGATTCCTTAAAAAAAATTTAAGATAAGATTTTTGCCTACCCATTCATTAACTACTAGCTTCGCCAGTAAGCAAATTGATGTCCATTTTTTCGGCTTGCACGCGTTATGTTGGTGTGGGTTTCGGCACTTTCCATTTAAAAAGCGTGCAAACGTAAGAAAATAAACATGAGTGAGGCCAGAAATAACGTGAATTGTGTGTTTGTGTCTTACCTGCCTTTTTATTGCCGTATTAAATGAAAAATATTATATTACATTAAAATTAAAAAATTTTAATTTTATTGCCTGGCAACAAAATTATTTTATTTTTAACAATTACCATTGTTTCAAAAAGTTTAAATAAATTTGCAAGTACTTTACTCTTGTTAAAACGTAAAAGGTTGCAGGTAAACTACCCCTTCCCCTTAACCGATCTTCACCAAAATCGAACGTCCTTTAGACCTCTACAATTCAGGGATGTATGCATAAATTATTTGATTCTGTTTGAATTTGCGGCTATCGTTTGCCATAGAAAATACGCTTGATAAAAAAACGGTGCAGGTAAACTACCCCTTCCCCTTAACCGATCTTCACCAAAAACAATAGGTCTTGAGTACTCTACAAATCAGGGCTGTATGCAGAAAATTATTTGATTCTGTTTGAATTTGCGGCTGTTATCGTTTGCCATAGAAAATACCCTTGTTAAAAAAACGTTGTAGGTAAACTACCCCTTTCCCTTAACCGATCTTCACCAAAAACAACAGGTCTTGAGAACTCTACAATTTAGGGCTGTATGCAAATAATCTTTTGATTCTGTTTGAATTTGCGGCTGTTATCGTTTGCCATAAGAAATACCCTTGTTAAAACATAAAACGTTACAAGTAAACTACCCCTTTCCCTTAGCCGATCTTCACCAAAAACAAAAGGTCTTGAGAACTCTACAATTCAGGGCTGTATAAGAAATATTATTTGATTCTGTTTGAATTTGCGGCTGTTATCGTTTGCCAAAAAAAAAAATTTCCCTTGATAAAGAAAAACCGTTGCAGGTAAACTACCCCTTTCCCTCAACCGATCTTCACCAAAAACAATAGGTCGCGAGTCCTCTACAAATCAGGGCTGTATGCAAAAAATTATTTGATTCTGTTTGAATTTGCGGCAGTTATCGTTTGCCATAGAAAAAAAATCTACAGACAGACACACACACACACAGACACTTTTCGGAAAACGATTTTTTTTCATGTTTTGAGTGTAGTAGATTCAGAATCTGCAATAATCTCGAACACGATTTTTTTTGCCATCACCATACTTCCATTCCTTAAGGAAATATGGAAGTAATAAAAATTGTTCACACGGAATAAAAATGTTTACTAATATAAAACACAATTGTAGACTATTACAATTGTCCCGCACAATTATAAAACACAACACTTCGCCACAATAATTACTTTTCACTAATAACCTCTTCACCGCACAGAGTAATCGCCCGACAATAACTGAACTAAGGCGGCTGACTCCTTGTATTTATACCCCGCTCAAAAACTAGAATATTCCACATACTACGCATTAGCGCTACACTACGACGTAATTGATTGCGACCTTGACACAGTGCACGCGGCTGGCGACGTCTAGAAAAGTCTCGCGAACGCATGTTTAAATCACGTACGCACACAGCCGGATTCTTCTGGAACATTCGAGAAACACGTAGATTGTTCTGTAATGTCGTAACAATATATAGCAGCAGGGCAGGTTACTATTTTAAAAGGCGTCGAAGCTACCCTCTACTAATTTAAATACCAATTCCTTATTGTAAGATATTTTAAAATCTTAATAACCCAATTGACTTCAATGCTTTGCGGGGTATGAAAGACTAATATTGTAAACTCATATTCAAATGATTCATTCTGTAATATATTTCGAATATATTTATTAAAAAGAAATATATTTTTCGGTGTCACGCTTTCTAATAAATTTTGAACAGGCCTGTACAAATTAAGTGGTATGTGTCTTTAAGGGGTGATAAACACTTTGTAACAAGTTGAAGATAAACAACGTTGAAGTCCAGAACGGATTTATCACTAGATGCAACAAACATAGAAACAAGCAGCGACATTTTTGCCTAAGATGGACCACTACCACTGCATAATAATAATAATAATAATCGTCATCATCATCAGCTCCATAACCATTGAAGGCGCCCTGGCGGTTGCGCGTTAGAGCTCCGCAATCCTTGTCAGGTAATTATTAGACGCTGTTGCGAGCAGCAGAAGGATTTAACCAGTTGACACTCTGCTTATTGAAGTAGTTCCGTCCAGAACCTGTACTCCGTTGTCTACTCTGGCAGTTGTAAACAATAGACTCACTTTTTCCATATTTAATATTTGTAATTACTTACATTATTAAATGTTGTAAATACAAAGTAATGAAAACCGAAAAATATTGTTAAAGGTTCGTATTTATTATAAAATTCTTAAAGCTTTCACGGCCGGCGCCAACATAGTTAGAAACATTATTTGCCGGGCTGTTAGGCCGCGGTCTACTGTTTGTGGGGACAGAGGTTTCGGCCCCACCATATCTTCAGTGTCGGAAACAATAGGCACGGTGTCCGGCGGACATTCACCCCAGTGATGAGGTAGAGACTACGGTGAACTCCCGGACACCGTGCCGATTGTTTCCGACACTGAAGATGGCCTCCGATGGTGGGACCGAAACGTCTGTCCACACAAACAGTAGACCGCGGCCTCACAGCCCGGCAAATAATGTTTCTAACTATGTTCGTATTTACTGACCGATCATATTGTTACAACATTACAGAACATGCTACTTGTTTCTCGGCTATTCAAGCGGAGCCCAGTTGTAATGTGTGTGTGCGTACATATTGCTGCTACTTTCAGACGAAGGACAGTTACGTGATACTTGTCACGCGTCCGCAACGAGACTTTTGAAGATCATACCGGTCCGCGCGCGCTGTGTTCAAGGCCGCAATCAATTACGTTCTAGTGTTTTCTAGTACACGCGTATTATGGAATATGCTGAAATCTCAGCGGGGTGTAAATACAAAACTTCAGCGGCGCTTACTTTAGTTTGAGTGGCGATTTATTATAGTGCGGTTCGAAGTATTGTGGCGAAGTGTTATGTGTTTGTGCGGTACTCTATTAGTTGACATTTTTATTGCGTGTGAACAATTTTTGTTTGATTTGTTGTAAGAGATTATCTTGTTGGTTACAAACTGTTTAATTGTGATGATTAAAACTGGTGATTAGTGACTTAATTGGTGTCTTGTATTTTGTTTTCCACTGTACCATACGACGATCAGTAGATCGTTGTAACAATATTAACACATTTGTCTCCATAGATTTTAATTTTTTTACAGTGGTGGTTCACAGTTCTCTAGAATTAATATACGTAGGCTACATGTGATTTAGTGCGTATAATTGTATTAGTTACTTATGATTGTGACTTAGCGGAGTTCAAATAAGGTTCGATGTCTTAAAGTTCGATTTTGACTTTCTGCAATAAAGGATGATATATATTCTTTAAGAGTGAAAGTGTGAAAAAATAAAAGGTTCTGAATGTATTGTACACAGTATCATCATCATCATCATCATCTTCTTCTTCTTCTTAGCGGTTTTAGGCTTTAGCGGCCTGTTCGTATTCCACGGTCCACCTTTTCTTAGCTTTACCAACTTTTCTTCTGCCTCTAGGGTTGTAATCTTTCGCCATCTTCGGTATTCTACCTTGTTCCATTCTGTTGATGAGTATAATCCATTTTCTTTTGTATTCTTTAATCCTTTCATTAACTGCAAAAAATATCTAAATCACTTCTTATCTCAGAAATTTCATTTCTCCTGTTTGTATCTTCTGTTCATCTTTTTTCTTTATGACCCAAGTTTCAGAACCACAGAGTAGTGTAGGTATTGCCGCTGTTTTATACAATTTTATTTGGGTTTCTTTTCTACATTTCTACATAAAGCGTAAGACAAGGTTGTTGTCTGTCACCATTACTTTTTAACCTTTATCTAGATGATCTCAAAAAGATGGAAAGAACAATCCCCTGACGGTATTAAAATCCACCGAAATGAAAGCTTGAAAACCTTTTTCTTCGTGGATGACCATGCTATATTCGGCACTTCAGAAGACGATCTCCAGCGAGCAATATACATCATACATAAAATATGAAAAGAATGTAACTGTAACATATCTGATTCAAAGACAAAAGTAATGGCTTTTATAGGAGTTGAACCGGTTCGGACCAAAATATGTGTACACAGTATGTATGCACTAATATTGTTTGTAAATCCATCCGACACTGCAACGCAGTTGATGGAATCTGTCAAAGCCGAAACAACTATCTGTTATGCGTACCGTAGAATTGTGAGTGTCGATGGGCGCCCGTCCGTATATTGTGCAAGTGTAAGAATCAGTCTCGTTTGCATGCGAGGCGACGCACTGGCAATGAAGTCACTTTCCTTTCTGGTATGCGTGACATTACGCTTAGGTGTATTAAAGTAAAGAAAATTGTTCTTGTATCTTATCAGTGAAAGTAAGTGATGTGTTTGTGCGTGCGCGCGAGCAGCACTACTTAAGAATAAAGAAAGAGGAAACGAGATACGAGGATAATCTGTTGCACCACGCGCGCGCGCGCGCGCGCGCGCGTGTGTGTGTGTGTGTGTGTGTTCTGACTGATAAGGGAAAAATTTAATCTTAACCGAAGCCAAGCCTGTATTTGATAATGGTATTGGCACGTAAACGGTAATATAGCACTCGACACACAATGTTTGAAAGTTAAGATAAAGCGAATGTAATTTGTTGTAATCATTTGTTAGTTGTGGGGAGGGGGGGAGGGCCGCGCGTGTGAGACAACGTGTTAACAAGTGACACATTGCATAGCTTGTAGCACTTTTATATCCTACGTTTAATGTGAGGAAAGTGAAATGAGACAGGTCGTGTTCTTGAACTGTTTCAGGTCGTGTTTTTGACGGGGATCCTAAGTTGGAAATGGTAATAAGAAGTTAATAAACTGTTACACTGAGAATAATTAAAATAACATCAATATTGTGAGCCGACTAAGATTTTTTTTTCTCCTTTTACGAGCCATTTCTTTACCAGTTACCTTGTCTGAACGTACGCGTAATATAAGGTTTCTGAACCCGTTGTTTGTGGACCTACAACGGCTGTGTTTATCATTTGGTTCACAGCACGTGAAACTGTTCTTCTTCGTGAGTGTGACAAATGTTCAAGCATGTACGTATTATAGCCTATTGCAAGTATATAGCGAGCACGATCTAGTTTAAGGTTACGCGCGAACACCTTCACTTAACTGGAAACGTAGCATAAACGTTTTGTTTATAAGCGTGAACTACGAAGGGCGCATTATGCTGTCTGTTTTATATTATGGAATCTCGTAAAGACAAGTCACGCGAGTAATTAGATTGCATCGTTATAATACCACCAACTGTTCTTTATACCAACCACTGTATGTTTTCGGTGAGTAGGTTGTCTGCGTAAGTATGTAATCGATGATAAATATTTTAAAAATCGAAATGATACAAATTTTCTCCTTCGTCTTCTTCTTTAGCATTACAGCCCAATGTGAGCCCTGTCTTCCAACACCAGTCTTCTCCTCCAATATCTTCTATCCATTGGCATCTCTGTGTAACCTCACATCCATTCTTCTTAGATCTTCCAGCATATCATCCAACCATCTCATCCTAGGTTGGCCCTCCGTTCTGCTTTAATAGACTTGCGACCTCAGGATTTTCTTTAGCGTACGCTGATCATTCATCCGCTCTAGGTGGCCTAACCATTGTGTTCGTTGAGCCTTACAAATCTTACAATGTCTTCATGCTTCAATAACTCGTGTATCTCCTGGTTGTATCTTATTCTCCATTCATCGTCTTATTTAACCGGGCCACATACACTTCTTACAATGTTTCTTTCAAAACTTAATGTTTCTTGTTCCTCTTTTGTCAGTGTCCAAGTCCCGCTTCCATCCATAACCACCGGTCTGATAAGTGTCTTATATATTACGTCTTATATGGTACGTGATTTTGTGTTACGACTAATGACTTTGGTTCTCAGTAGTCTACTGTTGGCTGATATATGCCCTATTTCCTATCTGTATCGTGTCATGTATCGTCGTCTTAGGGACACTTCATTATCTATCACCTTACCAACGTATCTGAACTTATTAACTGCATCAAATGAATTATCTTATATGCATAAAATATATAGATTTCTTCTCTTTCTGATGCAGAAATCAGCATGTATTTAGTTTTGCTGATATTTACATTGAGTCCCATTCCAGCGGATTTTTGATTCAGCTCCTAGTATACCAACTACCCGTTGTCGTGATGCGACTGTCATCTCAGTATCGTCAGCGTAAGCACATATTTGGCTTGTCTTATTTATTATTGTTCCTCGCTGATCTACAGTATGTCTGTAATGGGATAGTGTAGCACAATAATAAAGGGGACGGCCGATACCCCATCTCCTTGCTTAACTCTCGTATTAAATGCAAACTGTTTGTGTCACCATATTAGTTCACCGACATCGTCATCTTGCAACCGGTTTCGGCTCCAAGCCTCTTCCTAGGAAGGCCGACTGGAAATCAGGCTTTGTCATTCTTATCAGACGACCATGCCATCGCATGTAAACTCGTTATCACATCACATTCGACGTATTGCTACACCACATAATCAGTAATCTCCCTTTCGGTTGACCACAAGTCAGTAATAGGTAACTGTTTGTTTTAAGTCTTCCTTCCGTTTTCATAGTCTGTCGAGCACGTATTCGATTTTCGAATTACTGCTGACCAAGAGTCTTGTTTTTGATTCCTCCACATTGTACTGTATTCTTCTGTAGATTAATTATTTTCTTTCCGTGAGGATCATCTCTATCTGATCTTTTTTGCAAGGAACTGTGTACTTCGCGTCTCTTTCAGCGAAGTCAACACTTTGTGAACTTCCCGTTATACTGTAAACAATCCGCGCAGTTCCATTTAAATGAGGCTAACCATTCTGCAGTGTTTCTGACGTTAGATTTCTATTCGATGCACTCAATAGTTTTTGTGTTATTGACTTGTTGGATCCGAGCATCTTAATATTAATTGTCAACCCAGAGCGGGAGTCTATTCGATAGAGATTTACAATCCGTACGTTTCATTAGTCATATTTACCTTTCATACAGAAGTCATAAGCTACAAACGTTTCATATTTACATTTCATAAGTCTTCTTATGTCTTTAAAAATGTGTCACCATCCCATCTGACAATGTGAAATGTATGGTACAGAGATAATTATATGTAAGCCTATGTATATCGTGTACATGTGAATCGTGTCGTGTGTCTATAGAACACAGGTGTGTGGGTATACCCAAGGAGAGATGGCTGGATCTTTGAAGGCGGAACAGGCAGCACCTTGCCTATGATGTGATGTGAAGATTATGGTGTCCCTCTGTCTACTCTTCTGAGTGGTCCTTGGCCGTATGGTCGCCAATCCGGGTTTCTGTAGTTGTCCGTGTGACGCTTGACTTTGCAGGTAGAACCATAGTATTAAAACCACACGATAGATCATAATAATAGATAGGAATAATTTTCTACAGTTTTCGACTGCCCGATTTGTGACGGCAGTCTTCTTCATATTCATTGTTACCTTTCACCACCGCTCTAATTCCTTTCCCAGGAATGTGTGGAAGAACCGTTTAATTATATTTTGTAATTTTAGGAAGCATATGATATAATATGTTTGCGTGTACTCGCGACTTTATTTGTTTTTATAGACTGCCGTATTTGCATGTAACACTTACTATAATATTTCAGTAGTTCTAGTTTTAAATTTTAATCAACACTCAGTCCAGTCTCAGAATACTTCTTATTTATCAGTAAAAGAGGCGTCTCCACATTGTGTTGCTCCTCTCAGAAGTTGGAGAAATAATTCCGAAGTGTCAGAGAAATATTTGAGTAGTTTAACAAAAGAAAACAAAGTATTTTATATAGTTCTTATAAATTTTATTTTGTAAATTTTGAACGTACACTACTAATGGTCTTTTTATAGTCACTGTCAAATAATAATTACTTTTCACGCATACATTACGTGGAACAGTTGTATGTTACATAGGGTTAAGATGACCTTCAAAATCTCGGATACTGTCCTGGCCACATGTCTAAGACTTAAAAATCAGACTTAAACAAAATCAGGAACCTAAAAATCGCTTTTCTGTAGTTTGTGGCTGTATGCTACTTATCGAACATACTTAACTACGTGCGTCAGTACTTTAGTGGGTTAGGAGGATACATCTATGAACTAGTTCCAAGAGTCGATTCGAAATTTGTCTCTAGTCTTGGCTCAAGCCTTAAAGTTCAGTCAGTATTCAATATTGAAGGCAATACTTCAGTATTCAGTCTTCCTCTGGACCTATTATCATTAACAAGGCGCCTGTTGTCAATTTAATAAGTTCATTACTAATAAAACGTACACTTGCCTCTTGAAAACAATGTTTTTACGATTTTGCTATTTCGCGAGCTAATATTATATTAAACTAACCGATTATTATTTCAGAAGGACCACGTACAGCAGATAGTATGTGCTTACTTACTTGGAACAGCGTGATAGTTTTCCTCGGTGACACCCGGGGAAATCGTTTGGAGGGATGGAGACAGTGAGACAGTGACGTATCTAGAATTTGCACTTGAGCAGGGGTCGAGTCAGCTTTATACAGAAGAAAAAAACAAGTTAAGACTAATCAACATTACTAACTTTAAAATGGCTGAAAAAATCCTGAAATTAGTGCCATTAAAGTAAACGGTAATAACACAATAAAATATACGCCTTATTGAAACGTTGTTTACAAGATGCTTATTGACTAAATTTTCCTATATTTCATATTTCAAACGTATACGCTAATGCTATATAATAAACCTCTTTGTATATTCAAGGAAGAGTTACTTATTAGCATACACAACTGAAAAATAGTAAAACAGCCTAAAAATTAAAGGTTAACAAAATTCGTGAAATTGTTTCGACATTCTGGAGGGAGGTCGGGTCCTGTTCGTCCGCCCCTGCTTTTAGTTCGACAGTATTCCAAGTGCAAATTGGTTGAAACATCCTTCAGGCGACGAATTCAGTAATGACAGTGAAAGTAAAACGACTAAAGAAATTATGGTTTAATTGTTTTCTTATCTTACTTTCAGTTTAACTAAAAGTTTGACTCCCGTCTTCGCAAATTATCCTGTTTGTATATTTTTTAAATAATGGACATACGATCATCTATAATTACCTTTCAATAAATAAATACTTAATTCAAAATATTTCTTATTGGCCGTTAGAAACGTTAAGATTATTCTCAAACCATTTCAGCGTATAAAACGTTTGCCTATGTTTAAAACACGTGAACCTTGAACAATATTAAATCGTCCATCGAATCATTTCAAACGGGTATAAAAGGAAGTGGTAGTATCGTTTGATTCCAGATCTTTTTTTTGAAGACTTAAGAGGTTCGGTTGATCAGATAATTACCATATTGGTTGCAATATGCAGTGGATAACGTTTAGCGCAAAATGACGGGGACCAGCTGTTATTTCGTGATAAGATAATTTCGTGTTGAACGTATAAAAAAGTAAAACAAAATGAGATAAATAAGCACTGTATTGCGTAGGAAAATAAAGCAATAAAGAATATTCTGCAGGTACTGACATATAAACGTTTTAGTTATCCTCCTGAATAATTTGTGGTTAATTTGGGGAAAAATATGACTAAGATTTTTCTTAAAATTTAGTATACACACACCGTAGCTGTTCTTCACTTAGTCTTACGATTTAGGTTTTCTTGTGCAGTAATGTAGTAAGTCTTTTAAAGTTTCTATACTGCCCATTGTTCAATTATTTTTAAAACAGTCCGTTACTTTTTGCATACAATTCTGCACTACTTAATTTTCAGCAATGTGGTCACTGCACTACTTAAAATTTATCAATGTGGTCAAAAGTTTCACCTTCCGAGTTGGCTTGTAAATATCGACGAACGACGAACCTCTAAATTTCTTAGCAACGAAAGATATCAGTAGCGGTAAGACCTCTTAAATCTTCATTGTCATTTTCCTCGTCAAGTTCGTAAACACCCTCATCTGTTTCACAGTTTTTAACTTGTACTGTTTTGGGGTGTGCATGTATGGATTTATTTATTATACAGCTACTGAAACAGCGACAAAATTATTATAACATAATTTTTCGTGTTAACCGATATTTTATAGGTAAAACGTTCGTGTCAACCTTACGGACTATAATTGTAAAAAATCGGTGTGGAGAACAATACATGACTTCCATGTTATAACAATCGGTGTGGAGAACAATACATGACTTCCATGTTATAACAATCGGTATGGAGAACAATACATGACTTCCATGTTATAACAATCGGTGTGGAGAACAATACATGACTTCCATGTTATAACAATCGGTATGGAGAACAATACATGACTTCCATGTTATAACAATCGGTGTGGAGAACAATACATGACTTCCATGTTATAACAATCGGTATGGGGAACAATACATGACTTCCATGTTATAAGATTTATATTTACAATCATTTACTTGAATTAGGTTCGTTAATTTCCAACAAATTAGGCGTGTTCCTTGTAAATCGAGTTTTATGTTTGACAAATTGAAATGAAATATTTTCATAGAAACTACTTCTCTTTTGCCGATAACGTAGTACACATATAACAAATTATCCCCTATCCCTTCAAATATGTCCATTTATAGAAAATTACCCCCTCCCCTTCAACTACCCTTTTCATTTATAGATATTTCATCTACCTTTCTACAGTGGATTATTATGACCTTTTCAGGGTACTCTATTTATCAAAATTAAGTATTTTACTCTTGTTAAAACGTAAAACGTTGCAGGTAAACTACCCCTTCCCCTTAACCGATTTTCACCAAAATCAATAGGACTTGAGTCCTCTACAACTCGGGCACATATGCAAAAAATTATTTGATTCTGTGTGAATTTTTGGCAGTTATCGTTCGCCATAGAGAAAATTCTGCACACCGACACTTTTCAGAAAATGACTTTCTCATGTTTTGAGGGTACTACAGTCAGAATGAGCCCTTATATCGAACACGATTTTTTTCGCCATCAGCATACTTCCATTTCCTTATGAAACATGGAAGTAAAAAGAAGCAACGATCGGGACCTGAGTCATATTTCGTGTTAACAGTTTTCGTGTTAAACGTTTTCCACTGTATAATCAAAAGGCTTTATGACGAAATTATTGTTACAATATAGCTGTCGTACATGTTGTGCGACTGTTGTTTGTAATTTATCTGTGCAGTCATTATGAAAACGTAATTGTGTGTGTGTGTGTGTGTGTGTGTGTGCGCGCGCGCGCGCGCGTGTGTTGAGTGCGTGCGGGCGCGCTGTAATTACGTAGAGGCGAGTGAGTCTGAATGGCGTTTGGCGTTCGAGTGCAGTGCTGCAGCCCACAGCGCTGTTGTATGGTAATTATTTGGGTGCGTCCGCGTTGCCAATCCGTTTCATTGTTTTTCATTTACCGTATTGTTTTTATTTACTTATTTGTTTTATTATTATTCGCGCTGTCTGTTATTTGGTGTGACAAAGCAGGAGAATTTTGCGTCGTTTCACTACTTTGTTGTTCCGCCTCTTGTCAGACACTCGGGGAACAGGTGGGTCGTATTAAACGGTTTTGCTTTCTTGAAAATTAAAATTTTTTCTGCTTTGATCGTGGAATGTGGCGAATCGTCATTATATAGAAACAAATATGTCTTACTTTAAAACCTTCAAGCGATGGGTGACGTCTCACAGGTAAATCCTCTATTGCAGTGGTTCCCAAAGTGGGGTCCGTGACAATGTTTCAGGGGGTCCGCAGACACTTTTAAGAAAAAAAATGTATCCTAATTTTCTCCGATTTTTTATAGTCTAAAATCTAAATTTTAGAATCTTAAAATAATTAGTAGGAGATTCCAGTTTTTTCCAAATTAATTGTAATTGTAAAAGTAATTTCAAACTTATAGCTTTAATAATGTCTTTAAATCATGTAGCGTAGCAGATCTGTTTGTCAGCCGAGCTGACTAGAGCGCCGCATCAACGCAGAACTGATCGCGCTGTTTTAGTCCACGTATAAGCACTATATCTAAGCATAACGTTTTTCCGTGTAGCTGGTTTTACACCTAAGTAGCTGGATTTCGACACGTGTGCCTGGAAAGGTAGAGCCGTGGTTGGAAAAGTTAAGAAATAAACTTTATGTGGAGAGTGACTTAATATTGAAATTATCAGACATTAAACCTAATATTGTAGAGCTAATTGTTCAAAAGTTCATTGTTCACATTAAACTATGTTTGATGTCATCAATATTTTTTGCAAGTTGGGAACCACTGCTCTATTGCGACCGCTTCCATCGTAATGTTTTTCTCGCCTGACGTGGAATCTGGGGTCGTCCTCGGAAGCTGTGAATGGCGGTTGAAAGACCCAGTTGGAAGACCTAACAACCTAATCGAATCTTAACATCATGTTGTGAGGGCTTTCAAGCGCCGTTCACAGTTTGTGAGGAAGATGCCAGATCCCAGGCATCTAAACGTCAAGCGACAACAATATTACGCAGTCTCAATAGAGGATTTACCCGTACACTATGCCTTAGCTGAGCCCTTCATAGAATGCGTGCACGTAGATTTTACGCTTTCTCGTTTCTGGAATTCGTACAGCTGTATGAACGTAAGCGAACATTCGTCACATTGTGAAGAAAGTGTTTTATCCGCTGATAACTTAATGAGTCATTTGTACTTGACGAGCAAGTGAAGTGATTTACACGTGGGACAATTGAATCGTAACTGAACTGCTATACCAAAAAACTTGACGTCTTCTGTTAGTTCAAATTCGATTCTGCTATTGGGTATGGTGAAACACACTTATATATACATACGTACACGTGTGTGCGCGTGCGTGCGTGCATTCTCTCTGTCTTTAAGCCTTTTACTTAGTTCAGTTATTGCTGAAATTTAATACCAGAGAAGGAGTTAAGTCACTAAGCAATTTGGAGATGTTTGTAATTACAGTGGGAAACGGTTAACACACAATGTCGGTTAACACGAAATTTGGCTCAGGTCCCGATCGTTGCTTATATTTTACAATTACAGTTCACGCTTAACACGAAATTTTTACCTACAGAATATCGGTTTAAACGATCAGTTTTGTTGGCTCACTTTGAATAGTAAATATTCTCACCTCGGTGCTTAAATCCATACATGCACACCGTCCCAAAAGAGTGCAAGTAACAACTGTGCAAGTGATGAGAGTGCCGACGAACTTCCCACGGAAAATGGCAGTGAAAATTTACGAGTTCCTACCGCTACCGATTAGCTTTCGTTGCTGAGTCGTGTTCGTCGATATTTAGAAGCCAACTCTGAGGGTAAAATGTTTGACCACATTGATAAATTAGAACAACTTGTTGAAAATAAAGTAGTGCACAATAATTGTGTGCAAAAGAAAATAACGGGCTGTTTTAAAAATAATTGAACATTGTCATTATAGGAACTTTAAAAGTCAAGTACTACATTACTGGTCAAGAAAACCTAAATCATACTAGACTAAGTGAAGAACAGCTGCAGTTCGTGTATAACTAAATTTTAAGAAACATTTTAGCCATATTTTCCCCCATAATCAACCAGAAATTATACAGGAGGATAAATAAAACATTTATCTGTAAGTACTTTCTGTATATTCTTTATTGCTTTATTGTTGTACACAATACGGTAAGTAATGTATTCAGTATTTGTTCACTTATCTCAGTTTGTTTCACTTTCTGTCCGTTCAACATGAAATTCTGTTAGCACGAAAAAACAGCCGGTCCCCGTCATTTCGCGTTAAACGTCTTCCACTAAAATGGCGTCTGTAAAAAACGTAATTTTGTAAACCCAGAGTTAGACTTATGTGAACTGTTCATAGAATATCATCCGCATTCGAAAATAACCAAATACAGACGAAGATCTGTGTAAGTAAAACGTTTATTTAAATCATTCTGCAGTATCTAGTCTTATAAATACCACCAAGTACTGTCTGGAATCGAGCGTAGGCGATCTCGCGTGTGGTTGTGGGTCTGTAGACTGTCTCAAAGGTATATGGCAGTAGGCATGTACTGTAGGCAGTGTTAGACCGTCTCTGCATAGCTGTCTTTGAACGGTTGTGTAGTAACCGCTGGTTACTAGGCAGGAACGCAATCGCTAGTTTGCCATCGCTTTGCGAAGCTAAAAGTGTCGTCTGAAAGCCAGATTATATTTTTCCTATGATGGGAATCGAACGCAAACCAAGTGGTTTAGAGAGCCAACGCCCTCCGTACTATGTTTAAAAAATAATAATAATAATAATAATAATAATAATAATACCAATAATATAATTTTGTTTTATCACTAATTCTGTAACTATATGTTATAAGAAACAAACATGAAATTAGTGAGGTGATGTTAGCAGAGCGCGTACATAACTGTACGTGTTTTAGTAGCAAACTTTCAACCCTGCTCACCCTTAACACGTGTATAAAATGAAGTGTTCTTACAATCAGTTTTTTTTTTCATTTAATTTTAGCTTTAAGTAAAGAAGTAAGGTCTGATGTCTAGCAACGTTATAGCTGTTTTAAGGATTTCTCCTTACTGATCGATATGGCGTAATGCAGTCGCATTTCGTTAACTAGTTTGGTCGTTTTGTTTCCCATTATGAATAATTGTTATCGGCACTGCAGTATCGGCGCGGTACTAGTAATTGCAACAACACGATAGTGTACCGTAGCTCTCATTAATTGTTATCGGCACTGCAGTATCGGCGCGGTACTAGTAATTGCAACAACACGATAGTGTACCGTAGCTCTCATTAATTGTTATCGGCACTGCAGTATCGGCGCGGTACTAGTAATTGCAACAACACGATAGTGTACCGTAGCTCTCATTAATTGTTATCGGCACTGCAGTATCGGCGCGGTACTAGTAATTGCAACAACACGATAGTGTACCGTAGCTCTCATTAATTGTTATCGGCACTGCAGTATCGGCGCGGTACTAGTAATTGCAACAACACGATAGTGTACCGTAGCTCTCATTAATTGTTATCGGCACTGCAGTATCGGCGCGGTACTAGTAATTGCAACAACACGATAGTGTACCGTAGCTCTCATTAATTGTTATCGGCACTGCAGTATCGGCGCGGTACTAGTAATTGCAACAACACGATAGTGTACCGTAGCTCTCATTAATTGTTATCGGCACTGCAGTATCGGCGCGGTACTAGTAATTGCAACAACACGATAGTGTACCGTAGCTCTCATTAATTAAACCTTGCCCTCGTTTCTCCATATTAGTCATAGTCGTAGTATGTTTATCGGCACTGCAGTATCGGCGCGGTACTAGTAATTGCAACAACACGATAGTGTACCGTAGCTCTCATTAATTAAACCTTGCCCTCGTTTCTCCATATTAGTCATAGTCGTAGTATGTTTATCGGCACTGCAGTATCGGCGCGGTACTAGTAATTGCAACAACACGATAGTGTACCGTAGCTCTCATTAATTAAACCTTGCCCTCGTTTCTCCATATTAGTCATAGTCGTAGTATGTTTATCGGCACTGCAGTATCGGCGCGGTACTAGTAATTGCAACAACACGATAGTGTACCGTAGCTCTCATTAATTAAACCTCGCCCTCGTTTCTCCATATTAGTCATAGTCGTAGTATGTTTATTACAAAATTGTATACAGGTCGGTCGCCTTTAAACGGGCAGCCGTATATTGTCGTCATAAGAAAACAAAGACGCGGTGTGTATAATATGTGTGAAGGATGAGAGGTGTAAAGAGCGACACGCTTCTCACACGTTCTCAGAAAGAAGTATTCCTTTTTCTGCTCACATTATTTCCTGTACTTTGTTCCTTAGTTTCTGTTTCAAGGACAGCTTTTTAATCTTCCTGTGTTACTAAAATTCTGATTACGTGTTTACTCCTGTTGTTATGCTGTGCAAAAGGGGTCTCCAAACTTTTTCACTTGAGGGCCGAATTGAAAAATCTTGGAAGTCAGGCGGGGCAACAACATATATAATTGTATAATATATATATATTATATATATATACATTGTAAACTTATTTTTTGTAAGTTTACGAAATAATTAAGTCATTAAAGTAGGTATTTAAATAAAAATTAAGAAGACTGTCCAAAGAAAACAAATTCATTTATTCAAAATAATGTAAATAAAAGTAAGGAAAAAATTACATTTAAAGCTATTTCTTATGTATTATTTTTTGGCTTTCTTATGTACGTATTCGATGTGTGGAGTTGCTTCTGACATATATAGGTAACGTCTGTTCGCTTTGGGTCAGATTTTGATGCTCCTATCACTAGACTGGATTTCAAGTGTTCGTCTGACAAGTTAGCCCTGTACTTTGATTTTATACTTATTTCTTGTTTAGTTATTTAGTAAAATGTTATAATATTTGAAGTATTTTGACGATCTATTTAAAAAGTGCGCGCAGCATCGGACAATGACCCTTCGGGGGCCGTAGTTTGGAGACCCTAGCAGCTATGCCATTCATTTGGAGTGCATAACAAACTTTTAGGAATACATTTTACGAATAGTTTTTGTATAGTTAAAACGTTTGTAAATCACCTCCTTAACGTTTTAGTATGCCTTTACTAAACGTATATATACGTATTCTTGTGATGAACGGTAATTAAATACGGGATTCGCGGATTACCTCTCGCACACAATCCACGTATGTAGTATTACGTGAAAATTCAGTGGGTTTATTCGCTAGTTAGTTTGGGTTTGTGTGCACGTTTGTTCTCGGCGATCTGCAATAGAAACAGGCCCACTTTTGACATCAACAGGGCCCTGGCCACACTGTGTGCAAGCCCCCCACCCCCAGGGATCAAGACCTTTCAGCCCTTACAATAACAACAGCAAATAACACAAATTCTTCAAACTAAACTGACAATCCTACACAGCTATTGTGGAGCCCATTTTAACTTATAGCTGCGAATGCTGGCAACTTTCAGACAAAGAGAAAAACATGATAGAAACTGTAGAAATGGACTTTTTAAGAAGAGCGTGTAATATTTCTAGAATGCAACATGTTAGAAACGAAGATATAAGAAGGAAAACAGGGCGCGTATTTACAGCAACAGAAGAAATAGAATCCAGACAGTTGCTATGGTATGGTCACGTAATGAGGGTGGAGGAGAAGCGATGGCCAAAGAAAGCATTGACTTACACACCACAAAACAGGAGAAGAAAAGGAAGACTGACAACACAATGGAGAACAGGAATTGGGAAAAGCATGAGAGATCGAGCTATTGAAGATAGGGAGAAATGGCTTTCGAAATGCGGGATGGCGGGATGCTGTATAGACTGTAGGACCCCGGAAAAAAAAACACCAATTGCATGACAGTTTTCGTTCGGGAGGGATTTCTCCCTTAACCCTCCTTCGGAGAGCCTGTGCATTATCCACAACCTACGGACCCGCCGTGTTCCGGACTGGCAGCCGTATAAAAATAACGCGTATTGTTCACGTAATGATAGCGAGAATATAGATGTAATATTTTACCGTATCACGGATCTCCTTCCTCCCACCGTTTTTTCTAAAACCCTCATCTCTTAACTTTAATTATAAATTGATTACGACGCGTATGACGGCTAATAATAAAATGTTGAACTTTATTCTAGCCCTAAATGCGCATATTTAAACATTTTTTTTCTCGGAAAGCAGTGCCGTTTTTCCGTTGCGTTCCGGCTTCAGTACATCCCTGCTTGGTATAAGGATGATAGCCAGCATCTAAGGAACGTCAAAATTGGATTTAATTTCTTCTTGATCGTTGTGAACAATGACGTGGGTGGATACGATACGTGAAAGAAAAGTGAAATCTGGCCACAATCACTAACTTTCAAAGCGACTTTTCAGTAGTCTTTTCTCAAGTGTTTATGTTTTAGTAATTGAGGGTAGAAGGGACGAGAGGGGGTGGTTGGGTAAACTTGGACCAGAGGCCGCAAAACATGTATAGCCCGTAGACGGCAAAACGTAAGTACGCCTTCTAGTGGCTTACCCCATCCATAACAGGAAATTACCCAAGAGGCTCTTCACCTTTGGTTCTTTTTACTTCCATGTTCCATAAGGAAATGGAAGTATGGTGATGGCGAAAAAAAATCGTGTTCGAGATAAGGGCTGATTCTGATTGTACTACCCTCAAAACATGAAGAAAAGTAATTTTTGAAAAGTGCGTGTAGAATTTTTTCTATGGCAAACGATAACTGCCGCAAATTGAAACAGAATCAAATAATTTTTTGCATACGTGCCTGAATTGTAGAGGACTCGAGGCCTATTGATTTTGGTGAAGATCGGTTAAGGGGAAGGGGTAGTTTACCTGCAACGTTTTATGTTTTAACAAGAGTAAAGTACTTAATTTTGATCAATAAAGTATCCTGAAAAGAAGGTCATAATAATCCACTGTAGAAAGGTAAATGAAATACCTATAAATGAAAAGAGTAGATGAAGGGGAGGGGGTAATTGTCTATAAATGAAAATGATAGTTGAATGGGGAGGGGAAATGTTTTTATGTGTGTACTACGTTATCGGCAACAAAGAAGTAGTTTGTTGTTAAAATTCCTTCCCGGGCTGTTTGGCTGTGGCCCAATGTTTTCTGTAAAACAACACGTTTCGGCAGTATCATCGACTGCCATCATCAGTGAAAATCGAGTGCACTAACGTGAGGTGGTATACGTTAGTGACTACAGTACTGTGGTTAAGGCTGAAGCAAGAAGTAGAAAGAAGTAGTTTCTATGGAAATATTTCATTTTGAAAATGATGTTAAATATAAATCTTAGAACATGGAAGTCATGTATGGTTCTCCTTACCGATATTTGTTTTTTAGAATCTCCATCCAACTTGTAGCAGATCTAGTACTATTCCCGTTCCGTTGCTACGTTGTCGCTGTATTCTAATAATACGGACCGTACGGTTCACTCGAATCCTTGATGTTTATCGTATTTGTTGTAAGTTTAGTTATTTTTTAGGTTAAGGACGTTTTCTAATTTCCTCTCATTTTTTCATTCCACGGACGTTGCGCCCCCAGCCTTTTGCGTCTCTGGGCTGAACATGCCCAGTGTGCCCGTTTATAAAATCGAGACGGAATAGAAAACCTTGGTGGATGACTATGTAATGGCTGTACGGTTATGGACATTTACGCTCGGAAGGGAGTCAGGCGATAAAGATTCCAAAATTTATCACAATGAGATTTAGTAGATATTAAAGTAAACCCGTATTTATGGTATGTATTAAGTGTTTTTAGTTGCAGAACTGGCCTGTCAGTTTCTACTGCTCTTTCAAAAATTGGGCCGTAATTTATTTATGTAAATAAAAACGCTTTGACTGTTATAGGCATGCTGCATAATGTGTGACACCATATGGTTCAAAAAATCTTATGAAAATATTTGAAAATAGAAAAATGGGTAAATTGTGTCCATCCCGTATTCCTAACAATTTCAAACGAATATTTTGTGTTTAAGTGATTGTATGATTATGATTTTAACGAAAAGACGTACAAAAAATTTTCTCAGCAAGTTATTTATAGTTTTGGTAGATGAATCTTTAAGGTAGGACATTTCGTCTGAATAATGAGTGTAAAGCATTCCTTTGTTAGGCTTCAGTTAGTGTGAACTACCTAACGACCTCATAGATGGTCAGAACTCACCAGTGAACGGAGCTTAAGTTACATTCATGAACCTAAAAATTCGTAATGTGTAAGAAATTCGTTATCACAAATTCAGATCGGGACACTCTTTTTATTGTTAACTCAAGTCTACAAAGTTTGTTGCCGTGCCCTAGCGGACACGAATTTTAACGATATTTGTTTGTGACGTGTAACTTTCACTGTACAGCCCAAGACGCAAAATAAGCAAATAAGAAAGTACACGACAGATTGAAATCGAGTACGTATTTCAGACGTCCGAGTTTGTGTCACGTTTGTAAAGATTTAGCGCCTTGAAATTTAGCGGACGCTGCATACCGGACTCCGATTTCGGTACTGTCTTTTATTCACGAATACACCCGTTCTGGGTGTACCCTTAGTCCACGCCTGACGTCATCCGCGCACGCGTCGGTAACCAATTAGAAAATGATTTCTTACAAAATTTGTCTTTTAATAACTTCACTTCTCTTCTAGGTTAGCAGCTCATAGGCTGGTTTACAGCAGCTCGCTATTCTTCACGCATCTCTGCTTTTCTTTTCAACTCACAATATGATATGCAGTTCATATCGACCATACGCTGTTTCATGTGGTCTAAACGGGGTCGTCCTCTGTGATTCTTCCCTTCAATTGATCCTTCTATTATTCTCTTAACCAACCCATTGTGTCGTAGTATATGCCCTATAAACTTAGCTCTTCTGCCATTTAAGTATCTGCTGATATTAGGGATATCTTAAACAGATCTTTAATGCAGTCGTTTCCCCTTGCCTTCTACATACTATAACGTTGATGTATACCCGTTCCTCCGCCTTTAGAAGTGATTTCTCACCCCTAGGACAATAGGGTGCCCTGTCCTCTATCCGCTCATCTGCCCTCCAAGGAGACCATTGGCACTTGATAGAGTGGATCACCTTATCCCGGGTGATATTCGGTCCCTGTGTTCGTTACCCGCTTGATATACAAACGTTGCCCGCTCTCTACCACGGGGAGGTGAACATAGGATTTTCCCTTCGTCAGGTCTAGGACCATAGTGGCATTTACTAGACCCTCCAGTAATTTTAGAGAGGTTTAGTAACAAAGGCCGTTAAGTCAGCATATAAAGGTTACATGTATTTAAGGCTACATTTATTTTGTCCAGTATGCAACGCACTATAAACTGTGGTCGTGTTAGTTTTCTAAACTCGCGTACTCAGATTTAGGTTCACCTTTTTTCTGGCGTTCTCGAAGACTCTGGATGTCCGGTTTTTCATAATCGGAGTGCCAGGTTACACCCGCTCACTCCGTCATAATGTGAATGTGATGATTTAAGTAATAATTATTTGGTGTTCTGCCCTAAGGCAGGTCTTCAAATGGTAAAAGCTCTCCAAACTGTCCTATCGCATGCCAGTCTTTTCGTTTCTTCGTAACACCCTCTGATTTTAATGCTATCTATTAACTTCATTCTTCTACGCCCTCTCTTTCTTCTCTTTCTATGACACCCTCCATGGCAGTTGTAAGCAAGCAGTCTCTTCTTAAACAGTGACCTAACCAATTGCTTTTCCTATTTTCTGTTACCTTCAGGATTCTTCTCTCTTCCCCTATTCTTCTTAAAACTTCATCATTCCTTACTTTATCAACCCACCTCACGTTTTCCATTGCTCGCCAAACCCACATCTCAAATGCTTCTAATCTTTTCTCATCCTCCTTCCTCAGTGCCCATGTCTCTGCACCATATAAAGCAACGCTCCACACATAACATTTGGCCAACCTTTTTCTAAAATTCTTATTCATTTTGCAACACAGCAGTCTTATCTTCCCATTAAATGCCTCTTTCGCTATAGCAATTCTTGCTCTAATTTCACGAGTGCAGGACATATCTTCACTTATCAAGCTCCCAAGATATTTAAACAACTCCACCTGTTGTATTTAAGTAATTAAAGATTTGGAATTAGGTTTTGTATTTAAGCAAAGCTAAATAAGAGTGTCAGAGAAGCACCAATGGTACAATAGGCACGATTTATGAAATTTCGACATTTAATAACTTAGTATGGTTGGCTAAACTCTACCACAGCACAGTGTAATACTGGTACTTAATGAGCACCATGATGTTTATGTCATATAAAGCTCAGCTGTATTATATCTTAACTAAAATTCATTAAACTTAAAAACAAACTACGTGAATGTATATGTAGAGCTATTACGGTATGTGTTAGTGGCAGAAAACAGGTCTGAACAACATAATCTATAACCAGACCCTGTTTTCGTCTTTTAACCTTGAGCTCGGTTTTAACTTCGGGAATCCGAGTTTTAACTTCGCAGCTCCAATTTTAAATTCGAGGCTACTGGTCCTAAGGTAGTTTAGATTGGAAACTTCGTCTTTCGAGTAGAACTATTCCACACAGGAACTATTAGAAATACGTTACTGTAGGTCCATTAGTAACGAACAGTAAGCAACAAATAGTAGTAATTAACAGTTAACAGTGCTCAGTATACGGGTGTTAAAGTAAAGTATGTATATACGTAATCTGGGCCTGTACAAATTTTCTGAATTAAAACTGATCGAAGATGTAATTTGTGTATGTTTGAAAGGTATTTTTAAGGCAGTAATATGCAGCTGAATCCACAATATCATACATTGGGGTATTCTTTGAAAGTTGTAAATTTTCCGAATAATATTTTTTGCATATACAGTTTTTCGGAAAGTTGCATGTGCAAAAATAACAAAAATAATATAAAACATTTTCTGCTTTATTTTAGGCTAATTTTATTAATTGTTTAGTAACTGCCGTGTCATTTTTTAATCTAAGAATAAGTCTAAACCTACCATTTTATAAACCGTGATCGAAAACGGTTGATCGTTATTTTGTCAATTAGCCTATATAACTTGTTTGACGTAATGGAACACGTGAGTGCACAGAATCTGTAATTTCATTGTCAGTTTGTAACTACCTAATCGGTTTTCTTTCAGGACATTTCAAACGTATGGTTTTAAGGTTAAGTTGTGGATGACATGGGACACCCCTCTGCCGGTTACTGAATTTTAGCCCTACTTGAGTGTTTTACCTTACCTTGTAGTCAAAAATTGGTTTAAAAATATTGATATTTAAAAGGGAGCGAATCTTTCGATAGTTGTTGCTTCCTCTTAAAATTCTGCGTCTTAGAGAATGGAGAATTTCTGGGGAATCAAATGGTAACGCGGAGCATTTGTTAGAAGTGAAGTCTCGCATCTCAACCGACGTGGTGACGTACTCATTACGTTATGTTTTGGAAATTGTCATGACTTGTTATAAGCAACCTATTCAGTGGTGTTGTGCAGTTAGTTCTCCAGGTTACTCAACTTTAATAATTTTTATTACGTAGTTTTAATCATGTTCATAACACGGCATACGCAGTGTGCTGCCTTTTTCGCATTCAAAGATTCTGCAGCCACCTCTTCCTGTGTCTACCCGTACACCTGTATCCTATAGGTTTGTATTTCCAGACTTGTTTGGCCCCAATCTGGAATCTGACATTCTTTCTAAGTGTCCTTTCCACCGTTGTTTGTAATCTTTTAATTTTTCATTCAAGTTAGAAACTTGTACCTCTTCTTTATAAGGTCAAGTTTAGAACACAATTTTAACTCCTCTTAAGAACGCCATTTCCGAGGCCTGTATTTTACTATTTCGTTTCTTGGTTGTTGTCCATAGTTCACACCCATAGGACAGTACTAGGACTGCCATAACTTTGTAGAACTTTAAATTTGCATCTCGACGTACCTTGTTTCTAAAAATAGGGTTGATTGTCCCACAGATAGTCTGGAACTTTCCTAATTTAACATCAGTATCATAATTCATGGTACCCTATAATGGGGAAATTAATTTAATTTACTCATAACTTTCAAAGAAGACAGCCGAACGGAGATAATAGTAAACGTATTTTTCCGAAGTGTAATATTTTGTTTGCTAGATTTATTAGATATTACTTTTTGCAGTTCGATATCCATTATTTTAGTTGCCGTGTTTGTAAAGTTTCAGTCATTTCGTGTCTGCTCGTAATAACGTCTGCTGCAATTTTCTGATTGATATTTGTAATGTTCGCCAGTACTAGGGACTGCTTATCGAACTGTCGAGTTCGTTGCTAGATCAGAAATTGATTTTTCTGTTGTACGAAGATTTTTGTTTCATTGGCAGGAGCAGAGCAATCCGTTATTTCGAATCGATAACTTGAAATTGTAGGTTATGACATTTTATATAATAGAGAATTACGTAAGTGTACCAAGGTAGGTGTGGTGGCGTACCACACCGCACTGATAGCCCAGATAACAAACAACCAATTTCCTCGTGCTTTCGACAAAATTTATAACAATGAAAGTAACACTGCAATAACGGCCGGATCATCGTCGCACGGACGACGAGCTGCTCGCGTTCTGTAGGGCTCCTCTCGTCTGTACAACGAAACTATCGACTATCGCTTTGGAACTGGATCCAGTACGAATAGTGTGGTACTTACTAAGCGGCGCGCTATTGAGGTCGCGGAAGAAAGCAGTTGCGTGTATGTTAGTAGCCTTGCGCGAAATGAATGAGTAATATGCGTGCGTGCGTGCGCGCGTTCTCTAACAACCATTATGCGAGTGACCTGCTTTGTGCTACATAGATACGTACACATACTTATGTACATACCTAGCTAGCTAGCTACAGTAAATAGAGTTATACCACACCTCTCCTCCTTCGCCTCCCCCTACCAAACGCGTGCGCTCATTCGACCTCAAAATTATTCAACTGCCTACACTGAATGTATTTCATATTACTGCAACGCCGTACCAGCTTATGTGCTCGACAAAAACAAAGAAACAAGATGTTGCCTTTAAAATAAGTTATTTTTATTTTTTATACGCAAATTTTGAATGTGTATTCTGCGATTTGTGTCGAGTTCTTATTTTAAAGATTTGGATTGTTTACATAGAAACCGTCAGAAAAAGCAATGTCAGAAGTACAGTAGGCGTAGAGGAATTTGTAACTTCTAATGGCAGTACTATCTACGAAAAGCTTGTTCAGCACTGTTGTCGTTTTACTTCCATATTCCTTAAGGAATGGAAGTATGGTGATGGCAAAAAAAATCGTGTTCGAGATTATTGCAGATTCTGATTCTACTACACTCAAAACATGAAAAAAAGTCGTTTTCCGAAAAGTGTCTGTGTGTGTGTCTGTCTGTCTGTGTGTCTGTGTGTCTGTCTGTGTGTCTGTAGATTTTTTTCTATGGCAAACGATAACTGCCGCAAATTCAAACAGAATCAAATAATTTTTTGCATGCAGCCCTGATTTGCAGAGTACTCGCGACCTATTGTTTTTGGTGAAGATCGGTTGAGGGAAAGGGGTAGTTTACCTGCAACGGTTTTTTTTTTTAGCAAGGGTATTACTTCCATATTCCTTAAGGAATGGAAGTATGGTGATGGCAAAAAAAATCGTGTTCGAGATTATTGCAGATTCTGATTCTACTACACTCAAAACATGAAAAAAAGTCGTTTTCCGAAAAGTGTCTGTGTGTCTGTCTGTGTGTCTGTCTGTCTGTGTGTCTGTCTGTCTGTCTTCTGTAGATTTTTTTTCTATGGCAAACGATAACTGCCGCAAATTCAAACAGAATCAAATAATTTTTTGCATGCAGCCCGGTTTTGCAGAGTTCTCGCGACCTATTGTTTTTGGTGAAGATCGGTTGAGGGAAAGGGGTAGTTTACCTGCAACGGTTTTTTTTTAGCAAGGGAAATTTTGTTTGTTTGGCAAACGATAACAGCCGCAAATTCAAACAGAATCAAATAATGTTTCGCATACAGCCCTGAATTGTAGAGTTCTCAAGACCTATTGTTTTTGGTGAAGATCGGTTAAGGGAAAGGGGTAGTTTACCTGTAACGTTTTATGTTTTAACAAGGGTATTTCCTATGGGAAACGATAACAGCCGCAAATTCAAACAGAATGAAAAGATTATTTGCATACAGCCCTAAATTGTAGAGTTCTCAATACCTTTTGTTTTTGGTGAAGATCGGTTAAGGGAAAGGGGTAGTTTACCTACAACGTTTTTTTAACAAGGGTATTTTCTATGGCAAACGATAACAGCCGCAAATTCAAAGAGAATCAAATAATTTTCTGCATACAGCCCTGATTTGTAGAGTACTCAAGACCTATTGTTTTTGGTGAAGATCGGTTGAGGGGAAGGGGTAGTTTACCAGCAACGTTTTTTATCATGCGTATTTTCTATGGCAAACGACAACTGCCGCAAATTCAAACAGAATCAAATAATTTTTTGCATACAGCCCTGATTTGTAGAGTACTCGCGACCTATTGTTTTTGGTGAAGATCGGTTGAGGGGAAGGGGTAGTTTACCTGCAACGGTTTTTTTTATCAAGGGAAATTTTTTTTTTTTTGGCAAACGATAACAGCCGCAAATTCAAACAGAATCAAATAATGTTTCGCATACAGCCCTGAATTGTAGATTTCTCAAGACCTATTGTTTTTGGTGAAGATCGGTTGAGGGAAAGGGGTAGTTTACCTGCAACGTTTTTTTAACAAGGGTATTTTATATGGCAAACGATAACAGCCGCAAATTCAAACAGAATCAAATAATGTTTTGCATGCAGTCCTGATTTGTAGAGTACTCAAGACCTATTGTTTTTGGTGAAGATCGGTTAAGGGGAAGGGGTAGTTTACCTGCAACGTTTTTTTATCAAGCGTATTTTCTATGGCAAACGATAACAGCCGCAAATTCAAACAGAATCAAATAATTTTTTGCATACGTCCCTGAATTGTAGAGGTCTCAATGACTTTCGATTTTGGTGAAGATCGGTTAAGGGGAAGGGGTAGTTTACCTGCAACCTTATACGTTTTAACAAGAGTAAAGTACTTGAAAATTTATTTAAACTTTTTGAAACAATGGTAATTGTTAAAAATAAAATAATTTTGTTGCCAGGCAATAAAATTATAATTTTTTCATTTTAATGTAATATAAATTTTTTCATTTAATACAGCAATAAAAAGGCAGGTAAGACACAGCCTGGCTGTTTGGCTGAAAATGATTTTAAATATAAATCTTAGAATATGGAAGTCATGTATGGTTCTCCATACCGATATTTTTGTTTGTTTGGCAAACGATAACAGCCGCAAATTCAAACAGAATCAAATAATGTTTCGCATACAGCCCTGAATTGTAGAGTTCTCAAGATCTGTTGATTTTGGTGAAGATCGGTTAAGGGAAAGGGGTAGTTTACCTGTAACGTTTTATGTTTTAACAAGGGTATTTCCTATGGCAAACGATAACAGCCGCAAATTCAAACAGAATCAAAAGTTTATTTGCATACATCCCTAAATTGTAGAGTTCTCAAGACCTATTGTTTTTGGTGAAGATCGGTTAAGGGAAAGGGGTAGTTTACCTACAACGTTTTTTTAACAAGGGTATTTTCTATGGCAAACGATAACAGCCGCAAATTCAAACAGAATCAAATAATTTTCTGCATACAGCCCTGATTTGTTGAGTACTCAAGACCTATTCTTTTTGGTGAAGATCGGTTGAGGGGAAGGGGTAGTTTACCTGCAACGTTTTTTATCAAGCGTATTTTCTATGGCAAACGATAACTGCCGCAAATTCAAACAGAATCAAATAATTTTTTGCATACAGCCCTGATTTGTAGAGTACTCGCGACCTATTGTTTTTGGTGAAGATCGGTTGAGGGGAAGGGGTAGTTTACCGGCAACGGTTTTTTTTATAAAGGGAAATTTTTTTTTTGGCAAACGATAACAGCCGCAAATTCAAACAGAATCAAATAATGTTTCGCATACAGCCCTGAATTGTAGAGTTCTCAAGACGTATTGTTTTTGGTGAAGATCGGTTAAGGGAAAGGGGTAGTTTACCTACAACGTTTTTTTAACAAGGGTATTTTCTATGGCAAACGATAACAGCCGCAAATTCAAACAGAATCAAATAATTTTCTGCATACAGCCCTCATTTGTAGAGTACTCAAGACCTATTGTTTTTGGTGAAGATCGGTTGAGGGGAAGGGGTAGTTTACCTGCAACGTTTTTTTAACAAGGGTATTTTCTATGGCAAACGATAACTGCCGCAAATTCAAACAGAATCAAATAATTTTTTGCATACCTCCCTGAATTGTAGAGGTCTCAAGGACTTTCGATTTTGGTGAAGATCGGTTAAGGGGAAGGGGTAGTTTACCTGCAACCTTTTACGTTTTAACAAGAGTAAAGTACTTGAAAATTTATTTAAACTTTTTCAAACAATGGTAATTGTTAAAAATAAAATAATTTTGTTGCCAAGCAATAAAATTAAAATTTGTTCATTTTTTACTTCCATGTTCCATAAGGAAATGAAATGAATGTATGGTGATGGCGAAAAAATCGTGTTCGAAATTAGGGCTGATTCTGATTGTACTACCCTCAAAACTTGAAGAAAAGTAATTTTTCGAAAAGTGTCTCTATGTGTGTGTGTGTGTATTTGTGTGTAGAATTTTTTCTATGGCGAACGATAACTGCCGCAAATTCAAACAGAATCAAATAATTTTTTGCATATGTGCCTGAGTTGTAGACGCCTCAAGGCCTATTGATTTTGGTGAAGATCGGTTAAGGGGAACGGGTAGTTTACTTCCAACGTTGTATGTTTTAACTAGAGTAAAGTACTTATTATTAAAGTACTAGAGTGGGGGTAATTTTCTATAAATGAAAATGACAGTTGAAGGGGGAGGGGATAGTTTTTATTTATATGTCATGTGTACTACATTATCGGCAACAAAGAAGTAGTTTGTTGTTAAAATTCCTTCCCGGGGTGTTTGGTGTGGTTCAATGTTTTCTGTAAAACCATACGTTCCGGCAGTGCTATCGACTGCTAGCATCAG
The DNA here is from genome assembly GCA_034769895.1 of Magicicada septendecula. Lineage (NCBI taxonomy): Eukaryota > Metazoa > Arthropoda > Insecta > Hemiptera > Cicadidae > Magicicada > Magicicada septendecula. Next base: position 93,459,160 of record CM068369.1, on the reverse strand, counting down.
TGAAATTCGAGTGCGCTAACGTGAGGTGGTATACGTTACTGATCACAGTACTGTGGTTAAGGCTGAGGAAAGAAATAGTTTCTATGGAAATATGTCATTTCGAAAATGATTTTAAATATAAATCTTAGAACATGGAAGTCATGTATGGTTCTCCATACCGATTTTTGTCTTATATTAGCGTCTGTGAATTTAAAGAAACACAGATTATGGATTTAAAAACAGATGTGAGAAGAGGAAGCCGAACACAAGAATAATTTGATGTCCTATTCAGGCTAATATGCCAAAGCTAAAGTATAATAGAACAACAGGTTCATTGTGCTGTTTCATTCGTAACATTTCTATACGCGTTGTTTATGAGTTATTAATTAAAATATCCACGTTATACAAGTCTAATTTTTTTAGACTTGTGCTCTCAGGATTTTCTTTGGCATTCGTTGATCATCCATCCGCGGTAGGTGACCTAGCCACTGTATTCGTTGAGCCTTTACGAATCTTACAGTGTCATGATTCAGTAGCTCATCTGTCTCTTGATTATTTCTTATTCTCCATTCGCCATCTTCTTTAACCGGGCCATAAATACGTCTTACAATCTTTCTTTCAAACTTTCTTTCTTTCAAAGTGTTTCGTGTTCCTTTTTTGTCAATGTCCACGTCTCGCCTCCATAAGTAACAACCGGTCTGGTAAGTGTCTTATATATATTTATTTTTGTGTTACGACTAATAAGTTTGCTTCTCAAAAGTCTACTGTTGGCATAATATGGCCTATTTGCTATTTGTATCCTGTCATGTATTGTCGTGTTATGAACCCTTCATTATCTACCATATTACCCAGGTATCTGAACTTATTGACTGCAGCAAATGAATTATCCTCTATGCATGCTCGTAATCTTACTGGTATTATTGTCGCGCTATTTATAATGTACGATGCATCATGGTGTAGGGTCAATCCTCAACACATCCCTGGCTTGGTATGTGTGTTTTCCAGTTTAACGAACGCGGAGTCCAGGTAAGTATTAAAACAGGAGGGAGGCAGACTAACGCCTACATAATCTCACATTATGATTAATCCGCGTTGGCCTACAGGAGATGCAAATAGTTGTAGTACAGTATCTTCACGACGTCATATGTTTAACAAGTTTTTCAGATTCAGAGTCAGGGTTGTTGGGTGTTATGCAGGCCGTTTTTCCTAGTATGTGCTGTTGAAAGGAATCGATTTCGTAGCATGGTCGACGCCAAATCCTACGAGTTTCTTGAATACCGGCGAGGAGTAAGGGAGGGCACCTCTTCTGTTTTGTCTTTACAGATCACAGTACTGTGTATCTCGTGAAAGTACAAAAGCCGTGAGATCGCCTACGAACCAATTACCGCTTCCGGGTACAGATTGTCATTGTTAGTGAAAAACAGACGGTCACATGCTTGTGAACTGGAACGACAAGAATAAAAGATGCTAAAAAGTCGCAAGGTTTTTAACAGCCTGCCTTTCATAAAAGTGTCAGCAAAGATAAATTGTGTGTAAAACTCAAGATAGTAGGTTAATAGATAGAGAAATAAAATTGTAATACAAAATATACGTTGTGAAGAATTCTGTAGGAAGTAACTTGCAGTTCTGTAAAGTCCGCGGAGGACCAAATGTGACGTGAGCCTCATTTAAGTAGGCTACTTTTGTAAGGTTAAAAAAGATGTAAACATTAACATCAACGTAACCCATTATTTGCCATCGTATATATTCACCAGTCTGTACAGTACTTCCACAGTACAGATCTTCTGCCACAGTACTGTGGAAACTGGTGGAGAGCGTACCGGTTGTTTGTCTCAAGTCGCAACACTGAAGATGGCCTCCAGTGGTGGGGCCGAAACGTCATTTTATGCGGCAGCATTAGACCACGGCCTAACAGCCCTGCGAATAGTAAAAATAATATTAAGAGAGACGTAAGGTTTTTGTGAACACAAGACGCCGAGTTCCTGTTCGCATTACAAACCAATAAATTTTACAGCATAAACTGAATTTTCCAAAAACTCCACGTTATTGTGGACCTTCTGGCTCCTCACTTTCGTAGAACCTGTTACATTTGTTATTACTTTAAATGTCTACTGCTTCTTCCTCGGTAGTTGGCAGTGCCGATTACTTTGGCAAAGTAACAGCCGTCTTCTCACTGTGATTTATAGAAAGCCCATGTGGTCAACGAGTGTAATGTTTGTGTAATGGCACAGGAGCTGGGTATTGGGAACGACAACATTGCAGTAGCCTCAAGCTTCACATATTTGGGAAGGAAAGTGAACCAAACTAACGACATCGCGAAAGAAGTGTAGTACATATGCTAATGAGGAGAGCCTCACAATTCGTCATTAGTTCGAGTGCTATATACAGAACTCGTATAAGAAAGATTACCCCTGAACTTACAATTCCTATCTAAATGTAAACCGATATGTTGTAAAATTCAGGGGAGTATTTACGGAGGGGGACGAACGGAATCGGACCCCGCCCCCCACAGGGTCGAAAAACAGTTGACGAATTATGTTAATCTCCTAATTTTCAGGTTATTTTATTATTTTTTCAGCTGTGTACGCTAATATAGTTGTAACACTTTTTTAAATATACAAACAGTTTTATTACACAGCATTTTGGTATACTTGCGAAATATGAAATATATAAAATCAATTCAATCAGTATGTTTTAAACAATGTTTCAATGACGTGTATTATCATTGTGTTATTACCGTTTACTTTAATGGGATTGCTTTCAGGATGTTATCACACGGTTTTCAACCACTTTAAAGATAGTAATGTTGATTAGTCTTAATTTGTTTTTCTTTAGTATGGAGCCAACTCGAAGCCCCCCCCCCCCAAGGCTTCAAGCTCCATATATTTGGGAAGGAAAGTGAACCAAATTAACGATATCGCGCAATAAATGCAGTATATGATAACGTGGAGAGCCGAAACTTCGTCACTATATACAAAACTCGTATAAGACAGATTACCCCCTGTAGGAATTTGTAATTCCTACCTAAATGTTAAGCGATATGTTGTAAAATCGTATGAGAGAACGAAGTGCATTTGTTTTAGTATTTATTTAATGTGCTGTAGAGGGCTCTTGTGGTGTACCGGTAGTGAATTAGGACCAGTACTTACAGATGCGTAATGCAAACGTACCTGGCGTAACACTGTACCAGAAATACTATAGATGTCATCGCTTGTCTAAACAAACCATCGTTTCCTCTTGCGTAGCGTAGTCTCGTCAACATAGCTAACGTTTACGTAAAGGCCGCCACACCTTATTTTCATACACTCAAGTATTTATGGTGACAATATATTCTCTCTCTCGTCTTATCTCAATTTATTTTTATATAATGTGCATTGTCTTCGAGCGGTCGTATGACAGCTATTTTTTTCATTTTCCTAATTCCTTTTACTTGTTCACTTTAGATTGTACGCTTATAGATAAAACGTTTCTCGATTAACAAACAGAACTGTAATTAACATTAATTTAATACTGTCGCTGAGGTGGAATATCTATCAGTTTTGTGCGCAGCGGTTGCTGGATTTAGAAACAAATTAGGGTGAATAATACCAGTAAAATCAATGGTCCATAATTGCATTTCTACTTCTGTCCTTTGAAAATGGTTAACCTACAGGCGAGATTTCGTTACTGTTTTTTAAACGTCTTCCCGATATACACTAGTATGCTCGCTGAGCTGCAGAACACGCTCACTATTTTGAACGAAGTACGTTTTGGATAGATTTTGATATTGGATAATTTTTCAATTACGGAAGAAATACGAAAATTCCGATTACATTAATTTGTTTATAGTAAAGTAACAATTATAGAGCAATCATACAATAACCACTATAAATTCGAAACAACAGGATTTGTTTATAGTAAAGTAACAATTATAGAGCAATCATACAATAACCACTATAAATTCGAAACAACAGGATTTGTTTATAGTAAAGTAACAATTATAGAGCAATCATACAATAACCACTATACTTTCGAAACAACAGGATTTGTTTATAGTAAAGTAACAATTATAGAGCAATCATACAATAACCACTATAAATTCGAAACAACAGGATTTGTTTATAGTAAAGTAACAATTATAGAGCAATCATACAATAACCACTATAAATTCGAAACAACAGGATTTGTTTATAGCAAAGTAACAATTATAGAGCAATCATACAATAACCACTATAAATTCGAAACAACAGGATTTGTTTATAGTAAAGTAACAATTATAGAGCAATCATACAATAACCACTATAAATTCGAAACAACAGGATTTGTTTATAGTAAAGTAACAATTATAGATCAATCATACAATAACCACTATAAATTCGAAACAACAGGATTTGTTTATAGTAAAGTAACAATTATAGATCAATCATACAATAACCACTATAAATTCGAAACAACAGGATTTGTTTATAGTAAAGTAACAATTATAGCGCAATCATACAATAACCACTATAAATTCGAAACAACAGGATTTGTTTTAAAATTCCCTTTAGTTTGACATCCGGATGGATTTCCACCATTTTTTCAATTTTTATTCGCATTTATGGCCCCTCGGGTCTAATGTTGAAATTTACAAAACTGTACACTGTAGGCCTATTGATGTCTGAGGCTTTCACGGTCGCTATCAATGTTATTAGAAGATTGGCTTGATGGGTTGGCAGGGGGTGTTCTAGACTTGTGGATGCAATCAACAACTGTAGAACATGGCCTTACAACCCGACAAGAAAGTCTCCTAAAAACATGTACAGTACACTATATTCACAGTTTGGGTAAAATCCTCTTCAATTTGATATCCCACATGGAATTTGTAATTTTATGAAACTTTTGCCCAATTTTTGGGGGGCCCTGGCGTCCCAAAGTTTTGAAATTTCTAAAAATTAACACTGCATTCTGATTTTCGTTAAAATTCCTTATAATTCGATACGCCATGTGCATTTTTGCAATTTTGTCAACATTTTCACCCACTTTTTGGCCCAGTATTTAGAAATTTTCCAAAATCATTTTAATTTGATACCCCACACGGACTTTTGCAATTTTAGGCTTTACATTTAGTCCTTGGGATTTTAGGCTTTGCGATTTAGGATTTAGGCTCCTCACATTTTTGCCTCTCCCATTTTGGGGGGGGGTGTTGTAGGGTTTTGTAGTGTAAAAGTATGGACATGCATGCCAAGTTTTACAAAAATCGGTTTATGCGTTCAAAAGTTATCGTGAGACATACCCAAGTAGACAGACAGACAGTCGAATGCCAAATGGTCGAGTTAAAACGTAGAACTCACTTAGCTTTTTCAAAATATATTTATAAATGAAATTGCATAAATGTTTAATTATAAATATTTAATCATAAATGTTTTTAATTTTATCAGGCCACCATTACTGCACAGACCGTATTCAGGAGAAATATTAAACGTCATTAGGTTTTGTCACACTGGGTGCGCAACGCAAACTTACTAAGGATATGGCATCAAGTACGGAGTCCTGGTCCGTTCTGTTGTTGCTGTGTATTTAGTGGTAATACCAGTGATAACCAGTGCGATTGAATTTCAATTACACCTGAATTTCATTAATTTCTTTATCTGATTTGTTGTGTCTTTCCTATGATTCTTAACGGATTACAGTAACCACCCGAGGTAGCAGGACAGTTTTACAGAGTAGTTATTTATTGTTTGTGCGTGCATTTTATTGACAATTTACCCTCATTTGTTTGGGACGGTGACGAGGCTTTGGATGCAGCTCAAACTTGATCCATGAAGACAAATTTCTTGTCTATGACAAGATTCTATTCATACTGTAAGAATACTATCATGTGTATCATTAAGGTGGATTATATGCGACATGTGGATTTTATGTTTCAACAATAGCTACGCACATAGTTTTGTTGTTTTATTCAGTCTTTTTTTTTTAACTTTCGATTTATAGGCGTAGCACATTGAATCGGATTGAATCATTCTATTAATTGCACCAACATAATTAATACCGTATCTCGTTCTTCAGAGACCATGTTTTAAATATAAATGTCTTAATCATCCGTACGATTAAGTACAGTTGCACCTTGCGGTTAACTCTTCACTTACACCTACTTGTTCAGCCTTTCAGATGTGCACACAGAAAATCTGGTCAGAGATTGAGTTCGTTGAGATGTGTTCGAATATTATTATTAAAATATTTTTCTTAGCCCAGGTTAACTTCACTATTCCACAAATCTGAGGACTTGCCAACTAAGGAGTGATTTTAATGAGAAGGAGGAGGAGGAGTTAAGTAGAAGTAAAGCCTTAAAATAAGTTATAAGTTATTTTACAAAGAATAATAGGCACTTAATTAAAAAGGTTGAAAGATATTGATCCTATTGGATGCTGCAAGCCTGTATGGATTTTCGAGCTTCCTACTTGTGTTGTGTAACTACAAGTACTGTCTGAAAAGCAGTAGGCCTACTAGTCGCATCTTATTGAGGCTTCCCTAAATTCCTCTCAGTCGAAGAGTTGTGTAAAAATGAAAGAATCTAAAATCACGTTATTGTCGCTAATGAAAAACGTGATTAAGGCGTAGTTAATTTATCGACGTTAGACGAGTCCTAGCTTAATTGAATTTATAGAAATAACATAGTTGAAAAAGCGATGACTAGAAGAATTTGTTGATTGAAAATTAAAATATGCTCAAGGTTTTGTTTGGTTTTTAACTGGCGCGGAAGCTATCGAAATAAAGTAATTACTCATTTGCGATACCGACAGAATGCCCACACCTTTGTTTTACGTAACATCGTTGTTTGTTGCTGTCACTTCTTTATTTTAGCTGGCGATTGAATTTTTCATTGTCCGTCTGTTATTTTCTCATTACTGGTATTAGATAAGTTATAAACTATGTTATTTTCAATTAACTTAAATAATGACACTGCGGTATGCATAACACTCAGACCGTGCTATATGTAACTAATAACGAATATTGTGACGTACTGAATATTTCCACTCTTTGTGAACAAAGTTTTGTAAACGAGTATGCGCGCGCGTGCGTGTGTGTGGGGAGGCAACGGATCAGTTCACAGCACTTTGGGAAAGGTAAATCTTCTTTAGCAGATTTAGTTAAACGATTTAGTTTAAGGTTACGCGCGAACACCTTCACTTACTGGAAACGTAGCTATGAACGTTTTGTTTATAAGCGTGAGCTACGAAGGGCACATTATGCTGTTTGTTGCTATGTTATGGAATCTCGTAAAGACATTAGAGAAAAGTCACTCGAGAAATTAGATTGCGTCGTTATAATACCACCAACTATCAACCACTGTCTGTTTTTCTGAGTAACGTTCTCTTGTGTAGGTCTATAACCGAGGATAAGTATTTAAAAATCGAAATCGTACAAATTCTCTTCTTCTTCTTTAGCACTACAGCCCAACGTGAGCCCTGGATTCCAATACCAATCTTCTCAAATGTCTCCTATACATTAACCCCTCACATCCATTCTTTTTAGAGCTTCCAGCACATCATCCAACCATCGTATCCTAGGTCGGTCCCCCCTCTTTCTGCTTTTATAGACTTGCGCCCTCAGGATTTTCTTTGGCATACACTGATCATCAATCCGCTCTAGGTGACCTAGCCATCGTATTCGCTGAGCCTTTACGAATCTTACAAGGTCCTCATGCTTCAATAGCTCATATATCTCCTGGTTATTTGTTATTCTAAATTCAACATCTTTAACCGGGCCATAAAGATGTCTTTAAAATCTTTCCTTCAAACCTTAGTGAGTGTTTCTTGTTCCTTTTTTGTTAATGTCCATGTCTTGCCTCCATAAGTAACAACCGATCTGATAAGTGTCTTATATATTTTTGTGTTACGACTGATGAGTTTGCTTCTCAATAGTCTACTGTTGGCATAATTGCCCTGTTTGCTGTTTGTTTCGTCATGTTTATGGACTCTTTATTATCTACCGTGTTACCCAGGTATGTGAACTTACTAACGGCATCAAATGAATTATCCTCTATGCATAAATTATATAGATTTTTTCTTCTTTCTGATGCAGAAATTATAATGAATTTAGTTATGTTTATATTTATATTCAGTCCCATTCCAGGGGATTTTTTATTCAGTTTCTTGTATAGCCTCTTTGTCAAGGTGAGGTGCATAGGTGGGATATTTTATATTGCGGGTACTGGGGTTTGGGAGCAGTTAGTTACAAATTAAATAGAAAGTTAATTGTACTTTGCGTTTCGCTTTACGTTTCATGATTTACACAGTTTTGTTATGTTGATAAACATTTAAAAATGTTACCTCAGCATGTGTTAAAAATGTAAAAGTAACTCATGTGAAAAAGATGTTTCGTTGAAATTAAAATCGAAAAGCGATCATTATCCTGAAAAAAAACTGCTTGAGAAGGTGGTTAGGTTTACAGGCGTAATTTTGCTGATTTAAAAGTAAATTCTGTTGATGAGTGTGTCTATTAAATATCTTATTGCCCGTCACTTAGTCATAGGTATTTCACTGACGATAACAGCTACACACCTTCACATGAGTTTTCAAAAAGCTTTATCTGTTACTGAATCTTTCAAAATTCAAAGCAAATTACGTCGGATATTACAGATCGTGTTATACTTGTCTTTTAAGACGCTTCTTCAAAAGTTCAATGTATCATAGATGATAGGAGACTACTTAGTTTACAGAGTAACGTAACTATAGTTTAGGGGCACTTGTAGAATAACTCTGAGTTAATTCTGAGTACAAAATTAAAATCTTGGAAAATTGAGTCGGACAACGTAGCATAACTCAGATTAGTCTGAGTTAGACTATCTATCGTAGGACGAAGTTTTCAAGTTTGCGGCTCCTCCATCTTCCTCTTCACTCCACTTCGGATGTGTGAACTATTCTGCCCCCCCCCCCTCTCTCTCTCTCTCTCTCTCTCTCTCTCTCTCTCTCTCTCTCTCTCTCTCTCTCTCTCTCTCTTCCATATTGCTCCCCGCTCCCACGATGCCGAAAAATTCCTTTCCTTAGTCTTCCTCTACGTTCTTCTTCTGCATCCTTTCATCAGTATCGTGAGATACAAGTTACGTCGTATTAAATGCCTTATTCAATTGTGTATTGTCTGTTTTACTGTCTCTCGTTGTCTTCGTCTCACACATACTTTTAATAATTTTTTATTAGTCATCCTACGTATCGAAGATAGCTTTACACTCCTAAAGATCGCCGATCGTTTATGTTGTGTGTCTTCTGATTAGAGATAATTATGGTTCCACTCGTAACCCTTCTTTTAACTTATTCCCGTCCTGATAAACTGTTTCAGTATCCTTTTGTGCTTGTTGAAAGCGCATTCTGTGAGTTCTATGTTGTGTGTGATAGCCTTCATTTCTATCTAATGTTCTAACACTTTCTTCAGTGTTTTAAAGATTTTGTCAAGTCTGCACCTTCGATTGTTATAGTAATGTGTGTGTGTGTGCGCGCGCGCGCGCGCGCATAGATCAGTATATATTGCGGGGATCCTACGACATTATTGCATCTTGCAACTCGATCGCCAGTAATCTCCGTTTTCCCAGTTAGTCTCCTGTAAATTCCTGCTCCTCATATCCTCCTCTACATCCCGTCTCCAGGTTCCCAAGACCTACCTCTTTTCTTGCGATTTTGCTAGATTTCCTGCGGCATTTTATTTGCTTTCGTTTGTTTATATAGGACATCTCCCGCGCAGCTTCATGAGCCGTGTTCAAGGATCTTATAAAATAAAATTCCTCCCTCCAAACGGATTTTTGTTTCCTCTCTCCATGCGAACTAGCGTCGGATCCTCATAGGGATCTCTTCTTGGTAATCCCTTCTCATCGCGCTTCTCTCCAGATCCTTGACTCCTACGTGATTTCACACAAGATCCTTCTCAGTCCACTAACCCTGTTGTAACGTTCAATTCACATGCCCTTTAGATATTTGCCAAAAAATAAACAGATATGAGCTCGTAAAGGAAAATTATATACTTTCTTTTTTTATAATTGTCGATTTGTTTTAAAGTGGAATTTGGCTTTTCTATTTCCATCATGAAACATTCTTTCCTATTACAACTTAAATACACGGCCATGAAACAACGATAGAACGCTCACATTTCGTCGTACCTTGTTACTGAACTGCTTGCTGCTGAACGAGGTCTTCCTTTTAGGAGTTGATAATGGTAGTGACACCGAAAGCAGTTCAGTAACATGTTATGACGAAGTGGCAGTAGCTTAACTGATAACTATGTAACAGATTGAAGTGTCATCAGAATGCTTTTGTTAATGTGATTAAATGTTTTTGGTTTCAGGGTTGGGGCGTAACAGTCGGGATGTAGGCAGGTATGCAGCATGCGCAGTAGCACTGTGAGTGCCCCTGTGGAGACATGCAACCTCGGCCTAAGCGCTCCCAACTCCCGATACGCAGCTGTACAACTACTCACAAATCAACTTTTGTATTTCATAGTTGAGGTAAGTACTATTGTTCGTACTGTCATATAATTAGATCTGTTGCTTTCCTTTGATTTCTAAAAATCAAAATATCTATTAATATCTATCTATCAAAATTAATATTATGATCATGAGGTTATTGCAGTAAGATATTGTGGGCAAGTAGACAACATTTTATGTAAGAACAGCTCAGAGGTTTCATCATTATCATGTCCCAGCGAAGTTATAGGCAACTCCTTCGTGCTCTTCTGGCTGGTGGAGACGTCACCAGATTCTCAAGCTTTTTCCTTCCTGTCTCTCATTCCACGTTGTCACTCTGGTAACTATCAAATTTCCAAATTCTTAGTCTTCCCGTCTCCTCCGCGGCTTTCTTTTGACTATTTCTCTGCACCTCCTGTTTCACAATCTTCTAATTAGATCTGTCGTTTTGTCTGTGTACGTGACTGAACCGTCATAGTAGTGTTTGCTCTGTAATATACCTCAGTGAGTCTGGTGTCCTCCCAATTCCCATCGCTTAGAAAAGATAAGCAATTTGTTTGTCATATGTAAGTGTATGCGAAAAAACTTCCCCTGTTGGAAGTGTGTAAGTAGGCCTATATGTGTATATATGAGACAACACCGCGGTTGCGAACAAATCGATGAGGAATTTGCTGCTTATAAATCTTATGTTGAAGTGTGTGTGTATACTGAAGGTCTATTAATATTGTAAATTTGTTTTTGCTAATGAAAGGTGAAGAAAAATAGTGAAATTTATATTTTTTTGGAATACTCGATTTATTGGAATGCTGGTTTTCATTATGGGGAATTACTGTAGTACACGATTCTCAGATCTCATTGTCTAACCAGCCAAATGATACTCAGCAACTAAATTCGTAGTTCGATCATTACCCGGCGTTTTCAGTTGTCTTTGTCTCAGCTACATCATACTTCTTATTGCCACGCCTATTATATTAAAAGAATATGAGTCTAATATTGTAAATTTGTTAATTGTTATATTTGAACTATTTACAACTTATCTGAACATTTGTAAAAATACAAGCATTTAAAACAACAGTGAAATTTAATACGGTTGGCCAATACATAATACAGAGTGTTCTCTCTCTCTCTCACACACACACACACACACACACTCCCCCTTTCCCTCAGTGGGTTCATTTAACCATTTCAAGGGGAACAAAAGGTTGAGGACCCTGGGTTGGATGGTGTTAGTAGCTGAGAGGAAAAGTGATACGAACAGTAAGTAATGCACTTTCAAAAACGTACGTGAGGAGAGCCTTCCAGTGCCGTGTTGTGTTCAGAGCGAGTTTCTTCTGTTCAGCGCAGCGTAACCGACGACTGAATTCCGAGAACGCGTCTGTAGATAGTGTGATAAGAATGTTACTATCTTAACGACTGTTGTAGTGGTTTACATAGTTAACGTCTTTGTTAGTACGTAGTTGAATTTCAAGCAAAAACTATTGTACATTTATAGTTGTAATATCAATTTAGCATTTAACATGTGATGTTTTCTGATTAACTGGAGCGTTTTGTTTCTTGCTTTGGATATTGCCGATTAAAATTAACTTAGTCAATATATTGTCTAGAACTACAACTCGCAAGAGATGGAGGACGAGATTTTATACGCTCAGACTCGCCACTTCGCTCGTCCTTCCTCCACGTCCGTTGGGAGCTGTAACTTTTCCAATTTTAATGCGATTTTGCGCCCAGCTCTCGAGTGCAGTCAGCAGGGGCGAATTAGAAGTGTGTGGTGCCCCTATGCTGCCATCAGAATGGTGCCCTCCCCCGCCCGATTCAAAATTCAACCTTTTATCCATTATTTACACTGATAAATGGCATACACAATTTCGAAAGTTAACAATTATTTTATTAAACTCTCAAATTACAACAAAAATTTAGCTAAATAGTGATTACAATGTGCATAGTAATAATTAAGCTTGGAAAATACTAATCGACCCATTTTTTCTTGATTTTGCCTTAACGAAGTCTTGTATAATTTCGTCTAAATCGAGCGATTCAAGTGACTCGCTTTCAGTATTCAACGTTGCTAAGATAATCTCTTATCTCCTACGGTTGAACTCAACGTATCTTTAATGCGTTTCAATACAGGAAATGATCTTTCAGATTCGCAGTTAACTATTGGAATCGTCAGAAGCAGGCGATAAGCAATGTATGTATTCGGAAATACGTGAGTCATTTTGCAATCAATAATCCAGTTTAATACTTAGAGCCGACAAACATTAGTTGTGGAACGGGGCTTCAAAAAGTTTTTGTGATTTAGGGCTGGATGGTGCCCCCTCTGACAGCTGAGGCCCTGGTGCCCGGTGCTGCAGCATATCCTAGCGTTATCGATAATCCGCCACTGGCAGTCAGGAAAGGGTGGAGATTGTCCTGAAACGTGATTCATGGGAATTATAAGTTGCCCCTGCAGTTTTACAGCGTTTAGACGATTATGTTGCGGGGTTTTCCAACAGGTTATCATGTCATCGGAAAACACAGTCGTAATGGTTCCTCAGGTGTACATAACTCGGAATGAATATTAAATACCTAAATGTTTCTTAATTTTACAATTATAGGATCTACTTGTTGCTTTATCAACATATATAAACAGCCTTTAGTTTCTTCCCGGCTTCCATGGTGTTGTTTATGAAGAAACTACTTAGCAATAGGTAAACAATCAAATTACGTCACTCTCCACTTTGAGTAACATTTGCGTAATTACACATCAGCCGGAAAAATAGATTACCACCATTTTTGTACAGTGTGCAATTGTTATTCAGGAACCTGTATTTGCAACGGCGATCTTCAATTGTAATTAATCTAAACATTTATATATTAGTACTTTCATATACATTTTTGATGAGAAAATGGAACGCATTTAACAAAAACAAAAACTCATTAAGACGATGTGTGAAAAAATTAAACACCAAATGTTTCATTGTATTTTCGGTAAATAGTATTCATACTTCTGTAGAAAAGTTGAAAACAAATATGGAAATACTACTTTACTTTTATCAAATTAACATTTAAATTTGTAACAATTTGACGTCGTGTAGCTTACGTTCAAGTCAGGCTGCTGTGTTTAGAATGCTGAATATTGTCTAATTTGTTTGTGTTTCAGCACTATATATATTAGCTTTGATGAATCCGCGACAGGAATTAGCTTTTATTAGTGAGAGGGAAACGAGAAATAACTAACTGATCACCACGTGAACTTCGTTGTAATAATACATTTTGTACAATGTGTTCAATATTTTTGTAACTGCATGTTTTGATGACTTGATACAAGAGTGGGAAAGTAGGAGAGAAGATAAAATTTAACGCTCACAAATGACTAAATAGTGTTTCATTTGCGCATGGTGAGGCTTTGTTTAATACTGTGAAGGCAAGGGATGAAGGGTTTAAGATTATTTATAATGTCTGTGTTGTATATAAACAGTCATATAAGGAATATAAGGACATGTATGTTAAACTAATCAGATATCTAAAGAATCTGCGGCACAGTTTCAAGAACTTCGGTCGGTAAGTTCAGAAGTAGACGCAAATACGATTTTACTAGTCAATGCCAATACCTACGTTAGCGTATGCTTAGGCATTCTTAATACCAAAGCAGACGGATTGAAGAGCGTTGCAGGTAACTGATGTGATGCTGCTTCGTGCGGTACGAGGGTAGAGTGTGTACAATGATTAGAAGAAGCATTCGTTGGCTTGAAAGTACAGCTTGTCGTTACAAAGTATACTGGAGGACTGGACTGGTTATGTCTTCAGTTAGGATACCGATGTGGGTCTCACAGAGAGAAGTGGGAAAAGAAGACAATGCGTAAATGAATGCCAGAGACGAATACTTAGAATTTTTGTATTGTGTTGAGTAACCTTTCCTTTTGTTTTTATCATCTTCCTATGTGAAAAATATAACAGATGAGTGCCAGAAGTTTGAGAGAGCACTGTTTGGCTAGTGTAATATTATATTACCCCTAAACGTTTCTCTTGTATAACAAGCAATAATGTATCTATTTCTCTAAATACGATGTAACATCGCGTACAGTGGGCGTCCTAAAAATTATTTTTTCGACGTCAAGAGCCCCTTCATATTAAACTTTCACGGACGTGTTCTTTCACACGACAAAGGAAGGTCTATTGGACCCTTTGCGATGATCACGCCACTGAAGTAAATTTTCCAGGCTGACTCTTTTAACGGCTGACAATTTTACAAATTTTCATCATACCGAAATGCGCCTTCCAAAATGGGTGCAGTTAGCGGTATTCAGTGACAGATTTGGAATAATATGGACCGTCACAAAATAAATCAGACTGAGAATCGGATGTTGTTGATGTTTCTGGTTTCTGTTATTTGGTGACATGTGTTCTGCTGATGTCACCATCATATTACCTTCACGCATGGAATGAGCAGAACTGTGATGATTTGGCTAAGTATGTTATTCATAGAGGCTATTTGCGAATTCGACAACTTCAAGTTGTTTTTCGCATCCTAGCTTCCAAAAGTCCTCATCTTCCCAGTTCCCTTATCAGGAGGTTCCTTTCTCTCGTACCTGATTATGCGCTATCTTTCCAAGTTTTTTTGGCTTTCATCTTCTTCTTTCTAAAGGTGTCAGCTTTAACAATTGTTTGCCATCTTTCTTCCTCCATCGTTTTCACGTTCCCATAACATCGTAGGCTTCTATAGTATTAATTATTGATGTACTGTTCTCTAATTGCCGCGTTCGTACAGGGTCACGTTATGTAGAATCCCATTTCCACAGGTTTGAGTCTCTGTTTTACTTGCTCCGTAGTTTAACAGAATTGCGCATCATATGTTACAATGTTTCCACAGTCGTCGTGTGAATCCTTGTTTTAGTATCTTTCCTGATCCTTTAGTTCCAGAGGACATAGCGCAATTGCCTAATTCAGTATATTATTTGATTCACGTTAATGGTTATGTATAGTGTACGTGCGACAGTGTAGCGATTCTAATAGGTTTTTATTTTTTGTAATTTATTCTCGGTTTTCCAGTCTCAAAATTCCAGACTTCTCAATTCCATAATTAAAATCAGTTTTAAAATTTATTTCTCTTTCTGGTAAACATTATAACGTTTAAATGTCCCAATTAAATCAGCATTAGCATTACAGTGGGAACTTTAATGTTTGTCTGCCGTCCAAACTGAAATACGTGTCTCGAATGCGACATCTTCGAAACAGCGAATGAAGTTGAGGTGTTCGAAGGTAACGGGACCTGTCCGTTCAGACTTTATTCTCATCATCTTCGTGTAATTATGACCTGTATAAGTGAGATACTTTATTGTGCTTATCGCTTGTTTGGTGTTTTCGCTTGCCCGCGGTCTTGGTTAGTAGCCTATTGTTCATTAGAAAAATCTGAAATCACGTTTTTAGGTAAGTGTAACATTTTACAAGTTCGATTGAGGTTGTAATGTGCATTAGGTGTAACCTAAAGATTATAGAGAAAACAACTAAATAAATACAACTCTTCTTACACCTTCGTGGGTCAGGACTACAAATAATTATTCAAAAAAGGTATTCAGAGTGTCCACACGGAAGGCAGTGTGAACAAGATTTAGAGAGCTGGGAGCTCATCATTGAGGACTGATGATTATTTTTTAAAATATTTTGGATGTAGTGTAGAATTTGTTTTTTTTTTTACTCCTCTTTGTTTTTGCTACACGTTTTCGCCGATAGATGGCGAGGATTAACACCTTTCATTGTAGTTTTTTCCAATGTAAGAAGTACGTGATCGCACATTGACGTTCTTGCTGTGCGAACGTTTCAGTTGTAGTTTCGAAGCAGAATCTGAAGTCTTGCTTTGTGTATGTCGGTAGATACGTAAATTTTAGCGACTAATTCTGTATCGACACATATTAGAATCGTTTAGAAGCAGTTAGTAGAGAGACTGACTGTAGTTGAGGATTATTATAGCCAGAACGTCATATTTGCGGTACAGATGTAAAGTAAGAAGGGGCTTCTCCCTCATTTATTTATTACTGTTTCAAAACTACTCAGTGTAAGTTACTTGTGAAAGCGGTACAGGTTCATAATCCACAAAACGTGTTGTGACGGGAGACTAATTATTTATCTTCTCCATGATAAATGGAGAATAAGAAATAACCAGGAGATAGATGAGCTATTGAAGCATGAGGACAATGTAAGATTCGTAACGGCTCAACGAATACAATGGCTAGGTCACCTGGAGAAATGCCAAAGTAAACCTGAGGGCGCAAGTCTATTAAAGCAGAAGAGGGGCCGGCCTAGGATAAGGTGGTTGGATGATGTGCTAGAAGATCTAAGAACAATCGATGTGAGGGGTTGTACTGAGATGGCAGTGGCTAGGAGACATTGGAGAATATTAGTGTTGGAAGCCAGGGCTCATGTTGGGCTAAAGTGCTAAAGAAGAAGAAGACGACTGTTTTTTGACATTAACGTTAATGTCTCAGCGCATTCTGTTGTTATTATTATTATTATTATTATTATTTTTAGTATAAATTCGCCAGCTGCGATGTACAGTAGACCTGCTGCTTTGCGGCTCCCAACAGGAATACATCGGTATGGAGAACCGTACATGATTTCCATGTTCTAAGATTTATATTTAAAATCATTTTCGAAATGAAATTTTTCCATAGAAATCTACTTCTTTGCACTTCTTGCTTCAGCCTTAACCACAGTACTGTGGTCACTAATGTACACCACATCACGTTAGCGCACTCGATTTTCACTGACGATGGCAGTCGATGGCACTCCGAAATGTCTGGTTTTGCAGAAAACATTAGACCACGGCCAAACAGCCAGGGAAGGAATTTTAACAACAAACTACTTCTTTGTTGCCGATAACGTACTACACATATAAAAAATTATCTCCTCTCCTTCAACTATCATTTTTATTTATAGAAAATTCTCCCCTCCCCCTTCAACTACCCTTTTCATTTGTAGATATTTCATCTATCTTTCTACAGTGGATTATTATATGACTTTATCAGGATACTTTATTTACCAAAATTAAGTACATAAAATGTCTTGTTAAAACATAAAACGTTGCTGGTAAACTGCCTCTTCTCCTCAACCGATCTTCACCAAAATCAATAGGCCTTAAGTCCTCTGGAATTCAGGCACGTATGCAAAAAATTATTTAATTCTGTTAGAATTTGCGGCAGTAGAAAACTGCTGTTCGCCATAGAAAAAATCACACACACACATTTCGAAAAATGAATTTTCTTCATGTTTTGAGGGTAGTACTATAAGAATCAGCCCTTATCTCAAACACAATTTTTTTCGCCATCACTATAGGCCTACTTCCATTTTCTTATGGAACATGGAAGTAAAACACACCTAATTCTAACATCTGTGACAGATGTAATTCACTTACAGTTTGTGCAGTCCGTGTATGGGTGTAACATAACACACAGAGTGCATGTCGGCTGAATGCAGTTGTACCGGAAGGAAGTGTTTAATGCCAGAGAAAGCAATACAATGCGTTTCCGTAGGCACCACCTGTTCGGATCGTAAACAAACGTAAAAACTGCGTGCTCCCGCGTTCTGTTTCACGTAATACCAAATAGGCCTACTATACTGTAATACTGCATAATAAGAAACAGGCAGAATTCAAAAACATTTGTGCCTGAAAATTTCTCAGTTCAGCTGTTTGTGTAATGCGACTCAACCCGTTCCAGTCATCCACGTTCGTGCACTAATCCAGCGCAAGCTTCTCCTCCATATATAGCCGTAGTTTGTGGTTTACAGACTGTCTCACAGTTATGTGGGAACCTACACTGGGCCAGAGCATATTTTAAGGAATTTGCACTAGGCGGCACTAAACCAACCAGTGTGCGTGCGTGCGTGCGCGCGCGTGTGATTTTATATAATATTGAAAATTATGTAATTTGAATTTAACTTGACCATGATCATGTTCATTCTTTCATCATCATCATCATCCTCAAGGTTTACACCAAGAATGGTTTGTTCCGGTCTCGAGTAGGCAAATATTACAGCTGGTCACTCCAGCGCTTCCTCGGACGTCCCACTCCTCTCCGTCCCATCGGTTTATAGTTCCATAGTTGTTTGGGGATGTGGCAGTCATCCATTCGGCAGAGATGTTCCCAACAATTGAGTCGATACTGCCACGTGCCTGAGAAATCTCATTTCAGCCGCTTGGATGCGACTGGCCTGGCCTTTCGTTAAAGTCCACTTCTCAGACCCATAAAGAAGTGTGGGAAGAGCCATCACCTTGTAGAATTTTAGGCGTGTTCCTTTACTTGCTGACTTAAGGGTTCGCCTGATGGCCCCGCACATAAGGTTGCACTTATACATCACGTCGTTACTTGCATTATAAGACACATTGTAGCCCAGATATTCAAAACTGCTAACTTGTTCCAGGACAGTACCATCTATAACAATTTTTGCCCGTACGGGATCAGTTCCACAAAAAGCTATCACCTTGGTTTTCATTGTGAATATCTGTAATCCAGAGTCTTTGCAGATTTGCAGATTCCATTTAAAAAATGTATACCCATCTGCAATCTGTTTTTAGAGTCCGACAGACTTAATGTACATTCTTTACTTGTGAAATTAACTGTAAAAATAGACACAAATGGTCAAATGGATTCATTATAAATCATCTTAAAGAAAATATCCTACCATTCGAGTTTTTGAAGTATGCTTAAGCAAGGCCAGTTAGACTTTAGTAAGAGCGCTGAGAAATTCTCGTACGCAAATGTTTAGGCCTATACTATCATAGAGTGAAGATTAGGTTAGGTGCAGTGAATCTTATGTTGACAGCGAAAATATCAATTATTCTTTTTCAGGGCACTTGCTAAAGCGTTCCTGTATAAATTTACCTAATAAAGTACACACTGTTCGGACACTGTAATGCTGAAAGCTAATATACGCAAATGCAAACGCGCCTTCTTGATTTGCTAATTTCTCCCCTTTTTTCTCACTTTTCGGCACCGGGACTAATACCTGCCAATAGGCGGCAAGTGCCGCCTAGTTTATTACTTAAAATGTGCTGTGACACTGATCTTGACGTAAGCAGTGTTTTGCTAGGCATACCGGTCTTGGTTTGCCATCGCCTTATGAGGGGATTGTGACTCTCAAAACGACGTATTATATTAATGTTACATAAATTTGTTACTGTCACCTCTGCTCGGGCCTCGCGTCCCCAGCTTTATAGCCTATATAGCGTACTACGGATTTTCTCAGTAACTTGTTTTCGTCTCTTCGGAAGATTGCAACAATTACAGTGGAATCTGTTATAGGCCCGCCAGCCTTTCATGAACAGTAACCTGCGCCGATCCAATGCATGAATTACCCCCACTTTCAAGTATAGCTAAGCTGTCTGAAGAGAAGAGAGGGGGGCCATAAGTTATAGTGAACGCTATAACAGTTCACTGTCTCATTTTCATATTATTTCCCTCTCTGTTGCACACATGCTTCCGTTGTTCTCGCCAGTCTTGTTGCAGCCGATGTTCACGCTATGAAACACTGCACAAAACTGTTCTGCGCTTTTGCGAAGTGAATGCAAATTTTGTTAGCCTCGCAACGAGGTGTTTGTCTACTGCGCATCGAGACCCGAGTGTTCAATTTACATCGTCCTGCCTAATATTCGTTTGACAACTCTCCGGGCCGTTAGGCCGTGGTCCGCTACTGCCGCATAAAACAGACGTTTCGACCCCACGTTGGAGGTCATCTTCAATGTAACGACTTGAGTAACTTCGTTCTTCACCAGTCACCTGGTTGATGTCGGCTGTGAAAGCCTAACATGCCAATTACAGTGGAATTTTGTGTTCGTTTGTCGGCTGCATGCCAGAGTGAAGGAATGTGAGCATAATCTGCACTATAATAATATGCCATCTTTAAATACAATATGGTTTCCGCTGTGTTTATTTTAAGCATTTCGGTGACCACGTGCTGGAAATCCCCCTCTTTATAAGTAGATAAGGTGTGCGTGTCTGAGTCGCATTGGAACGAACATTAATCATACAATAGCACTGCGAAACCATTTACACACCTGCGATATCAGATCGCGAAGAAGTAACGTGTATAAGTTTTTATGTTAGTTACGTGTGTGTGTGTTTTGTTCAGTTTCTCTGTCTGGAAACACCTACGGCGTTTATTTCCCAGAGAAACTAGAGGGGGGACGTACGTATAACGAGTCGTTATGTGTGATTTATTGTATCAAGCTGAGAATTGAAAATGCTTCGTTGTTATTCAGTATTAACTAACGGAATATCCCTTTACAAAAACGGCGTATGTTGAAAAGATGTTAATTTTATTTCGTAGTTCTAGTCGGCGACGAATACGTTTGAGCGGACGAATTCCATCTTCTCTAACTACATAGTTGTTTTTAAGGTACGGTTTCGGCAGTCAGTGTTTCGTGATCAATTCTTGGCAGCACGGATGTCATTGTCTCTTCAAGATCTTCCCCGTCTTCTGGACATTGGACTCTAATATGATAATTTTTCTTTCATCGGTGTGGTCCTGCCCGTCTGACTTGCCCGTATTGATCAGGCACTTGTGCCCTTTCATGAGCAAAGTAGCAACAAGGAAAAATATTTCTGGAAGTCATCGTCCCGTTGTTTTCTATAATATAGTGTTCACTGGTAGGGGCTAGTATTGTTGTCTGAGATTGTGTTATGTGGGGTTACTGGCAATGTTTTGTTACTGAGAGTAATAAATATTGTTAAAGTTACTACTATTAGTCGAGCTGTTAGGCCGTGGTCTGCAGATGTTTTGACAAACGTTTCGCCCCCCCCCCATCGGAGGCCATCATCAGTGTCTGAAACAGTTGGCACGGTGTCCGCCAACACACCCCAGTGATGAGGAAGAGAGTATGTATTGTGCCTAAGAAGACCCACTTATATTAACGTTCGTACCAGCACGAACTACACTGGAAAGCGGCCCATTTATATGAAAGTTTATATAAGTGCTCCTTCTATACAAGCTGTATAAAGACAATGGTCTAACCACCACCATCCGACTGCATAGATTCCAGTCGGCAGGACACATCATCAGGATGGAAGACAACCGAATACCTAGGAAGGTACTGTTTAGTCAGACCGAGGGTAGAAGGCCTGTCGGAAGACCCAAGACACTCTGTACTGACGCAGTGGCGAGGGATGCTGATAATTTACTTAAAATAAAACGATGGACATCGATCGCCAAGGACAGGGAAAAATGGAGGCGGACGATTATGGAGGCTAAGGTTCGACTTTGAACTGTGACGCCACAGAAAAAGAAGAAGATAAGTGCTCCTTCTTACGTAAAATACATAGTCACTACCTCATCACTGGGGCGTATTGGCGGACACCGTGCCAACTGTTTCAGATACTGACGATGGCCTCCTATTGGGGGGGGGGGGGGGCGAAACGTTTGTCAACAACAACTGCAGACCGCGGCCTAACAGCTCGACTAATAGTAGTAACTTTAACAACTTTAACGCCGGCCTTAAAAGCTCAAAACTTGCATAGGAGAGTAATAAATATTTGTGAAACGTCGTTGAAGCGAACAGCCAGGAATTGGATGTATTTTAAAAAACATCGTTGGTTGTTCGCTCTGGCAAGTTTTTATTACTTCAGTATTTTAATTTGTTTTTACTGTGTTTTGCTAGCGATTGTACGCGATGCGAGAGATGATGGTTTTACATAATATTCGTAAACGCGAGAAAATCAAGCGTTACTCGCTTTACTGCAAGTTATAGTAATTAACTTTTTTCAATTAAAAAGATTACAGACTATGAAGCGTAGAAATTCAGCACTTCAAATTCTATAATGTCACGGCTTTAGAAACATTGCGAATCAAAATAACTCCTATAATAATTGTTACGTGGTCTCAGGACAAGTGTCTCGAAAGAAATAATACACTTCTTGCAGAAGTAGCGAAGTGTTTGATAAAAATCTTATATTGATACAGTTTCACCATGTAGGTATTACGATTATGACAACGTAAAAACGTTAGTTTCAAAAACTGTGTATTGGAATTAAGTTTATATGTATTTGTATTTGCCCATCCACCTTAAGAGGTTTCGTGGTGTACGGAAGTTTCAGATGATGGTTGAGTTTAAAAACATTTTAAACAACTTTTTTTTCAGATTTTTATAGTTTTACATAATATGAAACTGTTTCATCAAACCTAAGGGCCTGCCATACTTAGGGGGGTGTATTCTCTGTCTCTCTCTCGCCCCCCTCTCACCTGGCCTCCCTTCCTCCCTCTCATGCGTCCTCTTCCACCCCCCACACACACATTCTGCATAAATTATGCAGGCATAGAAGTTATCAACGTCTCTTTAATCATGTTACAAGAGAATAATTCTTTTAGAAATAAATCAACAATTTCTCGTCATTTTTTAATTCTTAATAATTTAAACTTTTTTAAAAATACTCTTTATTTTAAAAACAATCGTAGGGTGGAATTAATTCCTAAGGCCGTATAATCACTGCGCAAAGAGCAGATAGTGAATGTCATGATTTTCTTACAGAATTCCGTCCCTGTTTGCATTGTTAAGACACGTAAACGTGCTTAAAAAACGTTTTCATAGAAATTTTCAGCAGTCTTCAGCTGTTGTAGAAACAGCGACCTCTATTTAAGAATGATTAGACCCTATTTAGCCCAGTGCTCGAATTAGACAGTGTGTGCGCCGCTCGCGCGCCTTTATTATTCAAATCACCGATAATTTGAAGATTCGAAGACACGCGTATTGCACAGGAAACGGTGTTGGTAACAACGGCAGATATCGTGTTGTTTACAATTTATCGCCTCACGTTAGGTGTCAGTTGCCCAAAATACCTGTGTCTAGTTCTAATGACGCTTATAGAAATCGTTCGACCTTCTGTATCGATCAGATCATTGCCTTGGTCTAATTAATACAGTGCCTTGACGGGGCTATATTAAATCAAACGGTAACATAACATCAATTGTGCGATGACGGAGCGATCCTTACTTAGACAATGCTAGCTGGCTTCACCTTAGGGCGAATCATATTTCGTTGCCTGCATGTATGTATCCTTCATACCTATGCATTCTTTCATATCTCTCTCTCTCTCTCTCTCTCTCTCTCTCTCTCTCTCTCTCTCTCTCTCTCTCTCTCTCTCTCTCTCTCTCTCTCTCTCTCTCTCTCTCTCGTTTTTGTTCACTTACATGACACTGCCAACTACCGTGGTTTGTCGATCTATCTTCGTGACCGTTTAATTTTCTACTTTATTGTTATTATTCAAGCTGTACAATGTTTACACATTTTTCGGAACAGAAGATTACAGAATTGATTGAATTCTCATCTTTCACTACTGTTTGTCCATCCAAATATCTTCTTCAATTTCTCGTTCCCTTAATGTAGTCTGAATTTCTTCTATCCAGGTGTAGGTGGTCTTCCTCTTTTCCTTCTTCGTGGTAGGGTCCATTCCGTAACGCACCTTGGCAATCTTTCCTGTGCCATTCTTTTAGTGTGTCCATACCATTGTATATATATTTTTAAATAAAATCAACAATTGAATTTTTCAAATTCATTCTGTCCTTTAATTTCTAATTTTCTCACTTCTAGATACTCTTGCCGAATGTTTCCAAAAGTCCATCTCTTCTGTCATTAATTTAGTTCTTGTGTGTTTATTGGTACTCCAGACTTCTGAACCACTTCGAAGTCATGATACTTCTTACAATGGTTTTAAATATTTTGGGTTTAGTTTCTGCTGTAATTTGCTTATCCCACAGGATTCCATTTAATGTAGCCATATAGCCATCTTTCCCAAATTAATTCTGGATTGTATTTCTTTGTCTTGCTTTCCACTGGCCACAGAAATATTTCTAAGAAATATCCCCGCAGAAATATTTTCCACATTATATTTCTCTTATTTTATCCAGTATCATTTAACATAATCCTTACGCTTGTTACCGTCCTCTTTCAAAAGAGGACTCGTGAACCAAATCGTCATGAGACTTACATTTGTGTATGTCTTTGTAAGTCGCCGACATTTTGTCCGATCGCTATAATCCCAGCAGTTTAGAATCTGTGGTGCTGTATCAGTATCAGTACTGATACTGATGTGTTGCGATCTCTGTACATTCGTAAAACTGTGAGCATCGTATAACACAGTGGTTTCCTAATTAAAAGGCGCGTGAGAGCTACACTTAAACTTAGGAACCTACCGGCGGGCCGCATCATAATCTATCCATTTTCGACAATCTTGTTATTTAAATTGGCAGTCTCCGTAACTCCAACTTCGTCGTGCGTATTTGCTAAACTGCTAAGTGCCATATTCTGGACGAGGCCATCCAGTGTTTCCACCATTTTCAAGTCCTAAATCACGACAAAAGATTTACGCTTTTGTCGTGATTTAGGACTTGAAAATGGTGGAAACACTGAATGGCCTCGTCCAGAACATGGTACCGGTACTTAGCAGTTTAGCAAATAAGCGCGACGAAGTTGGAGTATTTTCGACTAGTAACGTAAAAATAAAAACGGCTGTAATTAATTGTAAATAAGTACAAAGTTGTGATTTACACATTTAACATATCTTACTACATTTCTTTGACGGTAAAATCTTTATTGTGTCAATATATTAATGAAGATATAGAAAAGGTTTAAATATTGTTCATTTACATAAAATATTCAATGCGAAAACAGGACGATCTGCTACAGACACTAAAGCAGTAATGTCCACATGGAACTGAAAACATCTAAACGTAACTTTGAATAACGGATATGGGAAGACGAAACGTTGGGCAGACTGGATCTTGTAATATGGTGAAAATGAAAGAGGGCTGGAGCAAATACACATTCCATTAAACAAATAAAATGAAAAGTACTGTAATGCACTTCGTAGCCTTATACGGCCGGAGTCGGTGTTGTTAAAATTCATTCCCGGGCTGTTTGGTCGTGGTCCATTGTTTTCTACAAAAACAGACGTTTCGGCAGTGCCATCGTCAGTGTAAATCGAGTTATGCTAACGTAAGGTGGTAGACGTTAGTGACCACAGTACTGTGGTTAAGGCTGAGGATGCGCCCGCGTAACATTGCCTGCTCTCCGCGCCGGGAAATGCGACTGGTTTGAGGTGTGAATATATTGTTCTTTAATTTCAGAAACCGAGGGATAACCCCAGTATCGTGGTAATTTCAGTACAAAAGCCAGTGAACAGAGCAGGTAACTAAGACGCGTTAACCTGACGTCTACCACCTTACGTTAGCGTAACTCGATTTTACACTGATGATGGCAGTCGATGGCACTGCCGAAATGTCTGTTTTTGTAGAAAACAATGGACCACGGCCAAACAGCTCGGGAATGAATTTTACCAACATTGAAATGTACTGTGTTTATTAGTGAATCGTTGAAACAATTTTTCATAAATTTCGCCTGCAAGAGCACTCCTCAATTAAAATAATACTTTATTATTCATTTACTTATTAAATTGGCAGGGTAATTATTAAATTTGTTTTCCAAAATAAGGTCGCTGACCGCCAGTTGGAAATCACAGGTGTAACACAAAACGGTGTAAAAGTGGACTTAATTAATTACAAAACCACGGATGACTGACGAGAGCGAGATATTTTGGTGTTCGGTTTCATCATTAAGAAACGAATTAACTGTCATTTTATTAACCATTGTTAAATTATCTTCTTATACGAATAGAGTGTTTGCACACTTCTCAGCATTTTTCTATACAATTAACATCCTAACGTGTAGCCCCTGAAACATCTCTGTTAGGCAAAGCGAACACATCTTTAATTTTTCGCTACACTAATGATTTATTTTTCTTGAAGCTCGGTATTTTCTATTTTACAGTAGCAATAAACAGCGTGTATTTTAAAAATTCAGTTAGGATTTCGTTTTCATTCTCGAGTTAAAGAGGGACACGAGATACCAGTAGATGCTTCGTGCTGTAGACACAGATTCTGCGCTTCTGCTCTACACTTGTTCCATGGGCAATATTTACTTTCTAAGTGGCACATGGGTTTTATAAATCAGTAATCGTGTTGTGAGCATTGCGCTGACGAGATCAGTTATTGAATTGCATTTAATTAAAACAGCGTTAACCTGGAAATAGTTAATCAGTTTAAATATTTGGGATGTCGGATGGCAGAAGACAATGAAGAAATAAATGAAACAAGGAAAAGGATACAGGCCGCAAATAGAGCATACGCTTCGTTGACATCTGTATTCAAGACAAGGGATATCCACCATCAGTTCAAGGTCACATTATATAAAGTAATGATTGGACCGGTGATAACATATGGCAGCGAGACTTGAATTCTGAACAAACAAGCCGCTAGCATAGTCAATACTTTTGAAAGGAGAATTTTGAGGAGAATATGTGGACTGATCCAAGTCAATGGGATATGGAGAATGCGTCACAATGAGGCTATACAAGCTGTATAAAGACAATGATCCGACTGCATAGATTGCAATGGGCAGGACACATCGTTAGAATGGAAGGAAACCGAATACCTAGGAAGGTACTGTTTAGTGAAACCGAGGGTAGAAGGCCGGTCGGAACACCCATGGATTGACGCAGTGGCGAGGGATGCTGATAATTTACTTAAAATAAAGCGATGGACATCGATCCGCAAAGACAGGGAAAATGGAGGCGGATGATTATGGAGGCTAAGGTTCGACTTCGAACTGTGACGCCATTGAAGAAGAAGAAGAAGAAGAAGAAGAAGAAGAAGAAGAAGAAGAAGAAGAAGAAGAAGAAGAAGAAGAAGAAACAGCGTTATTTACACAATACGTGAAGTTTGCTGTTGCAGATATGTTTCACGATTCCACAACACGTACATTCTTTCATCCCAATTCAATATCTGCTTATCTGTTTCTGTGCACGTATTTCTGTGTTTTATGTCTTAGTGTTAATATTTTGTACTGTACTTTTCGTACTGTTCTGTATTGTATTCGCTACTAATGTTTTATTGTTTACTGACGTCCGCAGTTCAAAATCATATATACTTATCATTTATGTACAGTTCGGAACTCCTAAGGCATTCACGGTCGGTTTTACATTGTTGAGATTATTTTCTTTCGGCCTATTACTCCTTGGCCTGCTGCTTTCATTGTTAACAGACGTTTCTTAGTCATTGTTAGGCGGTGGTTTTCAGAAGAATCGATATTTTGGTGAAGCGATCTTCCCTGGTGCATGATGTGAAGGCTTCTCTCCGGTGTACGATTTCTATATGAGACTAATCATGTAACAGTCAATATGGCAACACTGTAAGGTTTCCATTAACACAGATGGTTAGATAAACAGATGATATAACCTGGCGAAGCACCTGACCGAGCTGGTCCGGCCATACATTGGGCAAACGGAGTCGTACGTGTGTGACGCCACGCACTTTCGGCGGCTTCGTGTTCAACCCTGGCGATGTGATGGTGAGTTTTGGCATCGGTCTCGCTCTCCACTATGGTTACCGTGAATGAGGTCCTCGGGCACATCCCCACCAGACGTTGCAAGTCCTCACGACAACCTACTTCGAATATAGCGACGATTTCTACGGGATGGTTGATGGTGTCGCCATGGGTAGTCCCTTGAGTCCGGTAGCGGCCAACTTCTACGTGAAAATTTTACACTGAAGATGGCCTCCGATGGTGGGGCCGAAACGTCGGTTAACAATGAAAGCAGTAGGACACTTTTGTTGTCCAAAATCCAAAGCCCGGCATAAAGTAATCTCAACAACATTTACAGTTTTTTTTAAAATTATGTATTAATTCAGAAGGGGTTGCTGTTAGGTTTTTTTTTTACATCGCGTACTTTCACTAATCCTTAGGAAATGATTGGAAATAAACCTGTTGTGTGTCTTATAATGCATGCAACGACGTTGTGAATAAGTTGCATAAGTTCAACGTTATGTGCCGGGACCATTAGGCGAACCCTTAAGTCAGCAAGTAAAGGAACACGCGTAAAATTCTACAAGGTGATGGCTCTTCCCACACTTCTTTATGGGTCTGAGAATTGGACTTTAACGAAAGGCCAGGCCAGTCGCATCCTAGCGGCCGAAATGAGATTTCTCAGGCACGAGGCAGGGTATACTCTCCATGATCATAGAAGAAACACAGATATACGGCAGAAACTGAATATTATGAGTTTACTCGACAGGAGCGACCAGCATCGGCTGAATTGGTGGGAACATCTTTGCCGAATGGATGACTGCCGCATCCCCAAACAACTCTGGAACTATAAGCCGAGGGGACGGAGAGGTGTGGGACGTCCGAGGAAGCGCTGAAGTGACCAGCTCTGATCTTTGCCTATTTGAGACTGGAACAAACCATCCTTCGTTTAATTCGTGAAGAAGATGATGATGATGATATATAGTCATTCAGAAGTGTTGGTGTTGTTAAGTTTTTTTTTACATTGCGTACTTTCATTAATCCTTAGGAAATGATTGAAAATAAACCTGTTTTTCCTGGAAATGTCCGTAACTTTAAGTCTCTTTCCTATACAAGAAATCCGGAAGCCAAACTGTGGAAGCCGGCAGGGTTTGGGGATATGCACTTTTAAATCACGTCTGTTAATTCTGTTTAGTCTGTGACTTTTTTTTTTTTTTAATAATTTTCGTTTTATGTTTTATTAAAATTTTGTTCTCGCATGTTATTTTGATTTGAATGTAATTTAATTTTTTGTTTGTTTTTATTTTGTTAGCCGAAATCTCGGACAAAGGAACTGTACACCCAAACATGCTTGCATCTGACAGCACAAGGGATGCTCGACACAGAGCTTTTTGGCTTGGCAATCGTGTCAGGTAAGTTGCACAAATACTTAGTATACGCTTAGTGTATTTAGTCCAGCTGTTTGTGTATACAGTCGCCATATAGGCCTATAGCACTGTTGCGAACGTTTAGCGATAGTCCCCTAACTCGTTTTTTAAATAAAATTTTAGATATATAATATAAAATATTTTAGATATTTTCTTTAAATATATACTATTTGTTTTATTATAATATTTAAGGAGAGCAGGAAGGCAAAAAAATAACTTTTTTCAATTTTTTTTTGCTGAATTTTGTTTTATGACGTGTCCTCTTTCAGAATATGTTACTGTTATTTTCGTCTAAGGTGTGTGGGCATTAAAAAAAAAAACCAATGAAGCTATGTCAGAGGTCTGAACGAACGTTAACAGAGCGTCGCACAGGCCTGTCTGCGGGTTACGCCCTAAAGGGCCTGATTCATGGTGCAAATACAATAAAACCCAAGCCTTGAAGCAAACGTATCACCATAGAAACAGTTTGCTAGTAGTTACGACAGCTATAAAGATGCCAAAATTTAGCGAACCCAGAGCTTCTTAAAAAATGTCTCCATGGTCATACGCAGAAACTTAATAAAAGTTGCAACAGTGTTGTGTGGTTAAAAGTACCTAAACTCGTGTTTGTTAGGCTTCATACACTGAAACTAGTTATGTACGTTGTTGTTTTAAACTTTAATGATGCCTTTAGTAGTAACCTAGCAATTTATAAAAAATTAGGACTGAAACTTTGCAAGAAATCAGTGGACATTCTTCAGGATCTCATCGTGCGATTAAAAAAAAGCAGAAAAAGCTGCAGAAAGTGTGACAAAAGAGGCTAGGCAAACTAGAAGAAGCAAGAAAAGACTGCTTGATGACCAGGATTTACAGACTGATGATCCAGACTATGGATCAGGGGTGTTTTAAAGATAAATTTCAATATCAAAGGTAGTCAAATTTTAAACGTAATTTCTCGAAAATATACTGTTTTCTCGATAAAGGTGCAGTTTTCTCAGTAATTATTAACGATAGAAACTTGAAATTTTTGCACATATTCCTTCATATATTGTATACGTCTGGTAGCAGAATTATTCCTGTACTAAGTTTCAGTCTGGTGATACAAAATTATGTACTTTATAAAACATGTGGTTTTTTTCATTGTTTGAAATAAATAATTGTCATAGCTCTATATTTTTTCGGTTAAACTTAATAATTCTGCTACCAGCTTGTAAAGTATAAGGCACAAAAATTTGGAACGTATAGCTTTACAGGTTTCTTAGAAAAGTGCATGTAAACGTGGCGAATTTAACATGGGCGGGATAGACCCTTCCGCTCCCCTTAATATTTTAGTTAGTTATAGGAACATGTAAGACCGCAGGATCGTGTTTGCTCTGCAGTTTGTACATTTTTACTTTCAAACTGGCGTACGCGCGTGTACGGAGGTCGCATATGTGCAGACCTGAAAATATAGAAGCTTATAGGATGGTGCTTGCCCCCCATTCCAAAATATATGTACACAAGTGCCCGTTAACTCAAAAACGTTAGGTTCTTTATTTTAAGTGTTATAACCATTGTATATACACATTAAACGTTATGTTTTCCTCAACCATAGCTTTTATTTATTTCAGCAGTAAACTAAAAACCAAAACCGTTGTCACCTAACCTCACAAATGAAAACACCACGTATTTTCGCTTTGCATTAAGAAATAGGACAATTTACAATTAGTACACTTCTTCTTTTTCACATCGTAGTATATCGATACAATCGCATATTAAAAACATCGAAAATGCACTGCAGGAACGGATAAAGGTACAGTTCCGATGCCGCTAAATAGAATTTGTTTATTTACTTGTTACTGTGGTAATCAATTCTGGTCTCCATGGTGTTGTTGACATCTTTATACGGGTCAACAAAAGGGCCTAAATCGTGCGAACGGGGCAGAATATCAAATTCCAAGTTAGACATTGTTGTTCGCCTTGTGTCAAAGGTTACCTGTGCAAAATTTGGTGGTGTAACGGTGTGGATTTGTATTCAGTACAAAGAAACAAATCCTCAGAATTTGAGTTTTATATATATAAATTTTTTTTATTTGGTGTTCTGCTCTAAGGCAGGTATTCAAATGGTAAAAGCTCTCCAAGCTTCCTATCTCATGCCAGTCTTTTCGTTTCTTCGTAACACCCTCTGATTTTAATGCTATCTATTAGCTTCATTCTCCTACGCTCTCTTCTATTTTCTCCTGCTATGACACCCCCCATGGCAGTTGTAAGCAAGCAGTCTCTTCTTAAACATTAACCTAACCAGTTCCTTTTCCTATTTTCTGTTACCTTCAGGATTCTTCTCTCTTCCTCTATTCTTCTTAAAACTTCATCATTCCTTACTTTATCAACGCACCTTACTTTTTCCATTGCTCGCCAAACCCACATCTGAAATGCTAACGGAGGGCGGATGAGCGGGTAGAGGTAGGGCACTTTCTTGGCCTTGGGATGGGAAACTGCCCCTAAAGGCGGATGAACCACTTGGTCAACGGTATGAGGATGTGCAAGGCAACGGGATGTGCAAAGCAACATTAAGAATCCATGTTGGATATCCCTAGTAGGGCAAATGGTATATATAGTGTGTAAATTGTCAGCAAGGAGAGAGGGAGTAAACGTTTACTGTAGTACAAGTGTAAATTGTGTACAATTACCGCTGACTTACCGTTAATCGCCTTGTAGTTATGCACAGCAGCGTTGTTACTGGAATATTGCATACCAGAGCCTAACTTGGCGCTGCCGTCCATTGGCATTGTGGTTTTCCCGTGAATTTAGACGCCACACCATTGTATGGTAATAGCTCTTAGCATTCATACTTTTAGCGTGCGCGCTATGCGATAAAGCATGAATGGATAACAGGACCTAGTGACGTTAAATACGTACATTCCACAGGCCACAAAACTTCGTTGACACACTGAGCGATTGAGAAATCAAACTGCGGTGATAAAATTTCGCACCGTTTCGTGTGTTTTAATTTTGCCTGGCGTTTTGTGTCTTCTCTACTACTGTTAGTAACGCAAAAAATTAGTCGTTTTTTATACTGGATTGTACGTTTTACCTCAGTATGTAAGCAGAATTTCCGGTATGAAATTGACGTATAGAAACGCGGTTAGATTATTTTATGTAAAAAGGAAAACATGTGCCTTCTGTTTTTGGCAACTCTAACATTTACTGATTTTTTTTAGTAATTTTTTGTCTTTTCTACGTCCACATATAGAAAATAGAAAGTCGAGTTAGCGATTTGATCTAAAAAAAAATCGGCGTGATTTTATAATAATTTTATTGCTGGCTACCAATAGCTGTATAATAAATAAAGCCATACATGCACGCCCCAAAACAGAGCAAGTGAAAACCGTGAAACTGATGAGGGTGTCTACGAACTTGACGAGGAAAATAACAGTGAAAATTTACGAGTTCTTTCCGCTACCTATATCTTTCGTTGCTAAGATATTTAGAAGTTCGTCGTTCGTCGATATTTAGAAGCCAATTCGGAAGGTGAAATGTTTGACCACGTTGATAAATTAGAACGATTTGCTGAAAATAAAGTAGTGCAGAATTGTGTGCAAAACAAAATAACGGACTATTTTAAAAATAATTGAACAATGGTCACTATAGGTACTTAAAAAGACATACTACATTACAGCACAAGGAAACCTAAATTGTAAGACTAAGTTAAGAACGCCTATAGTGCGTGTATAGGCCTACTAAATTTTTTAAAAAATTTTATAAATTTTGGGATCTTTTCGGTTTAGTGGCAGCATGCAGTGAGCAATCGCCAGTAACAACGCCCACACGTAGCGATATTTTTTTTATATTTATATTTTATTTATAATTTACTAGAAATTTTAGTTTACATTTTATTTACAACTTATTATATTTTCTTTTCGTGAAACAAGTCTCGTCCACTTTTACATTCAAATTAGGTCCACCAATAACCTTTGGATTTTGTAATAAATGGTGCTCACACACTTCTCGCATGTATGAATTCCAATCCACGCATGTGGAGTGAATTATTTCCAATTCATCTTGACAGTATAGCACGGTTGTGTACACCTTACTCCAGTAGTAAATGAAGTATACGATTGTGCGGAAATCTAATCAAGAATTATTTAGGAATGTATCCTGTCGCACTTGTTTGGTTTCCCGGCAGCACTTTTTAGAACATACCCAACGGTCTTTACCTGTCGTATACGGTTTCATTTGGCCGTTCGTACAAATTCTTGGGTTATGTAAAATATTTTTGTCTCTTAGAAACTGTATCGCTGAATCTTTGTCAGGAATCCGTGCTGTTAACTGAAGAAAATTCATGATACGCAACGATAGTACCACACTTGCGACTGCGGCCGGGGAATGGTTGCAAAATGCGTTGGAGGGTGAAATGCGTTGTTACTGGCGATTGCTACGTAGAGTAATTGCTCACTGCATGCTGCCACTTAACCGAAAAGATCCAAATTTTGAATAGATTGAAAGGCCAGTGTGTTATTCCAGTGACAGATAGTTCGGCGTATGATGATTAAGCCGGATTCTTTTGCTATTAATACGGAAATTAGAGTATAAAAAAAATGTTATCTGGAGTTTACGCAGGGTTACTCATTCCCAGCGGAAAGATTCGTAGATGACGCGTCCGTGGTTCTGAAACCAAGGTCAGTCGTATATCCTTAGAAAATCAAGGTCAGGTGTGTGTGTGTGTGTGTGTGTGTGTGTGTGTGTGTGTGTAATGTTAAAGTCAAAAGCTGAGTCAAAGTTGGGCAGGTGTGGGCAAGTTTTGGGGCCGGGCGACCTCGTCCTTGTATCTGCAGGCCGGGCCGCACCTGCATCGTATATATTGCATCGCATTCTGTTCTGTTCTGGCCTTTCCCTTTCCTGCAGCTTCATTGTACATCACTGTACACTGTGTACAGCCTCCAACGCACACGCACACGTTGTCATAGTATTAATTGCTTTCGCCGATGTAAACACTGTCTGCTGTTAGATCGTTTTCTGTTTCACACTACCATCTGAATACGATATTTCTATCGCTGTTAATGTATTCAAGTTGAGCAGTAAATTATGAATTTTTAAAATTTACAAAGTCGCCACAAACACATAAAACTTACGCATAAACAATATAACGGTACGTTCATGAAAACGTAGAGAAATACACCTAATCAAATAATAATTTCCTTTTCGACTAAAAGTTTTTTGTACTACTGTAGAAAATATTTTACTATCGAACTTACGGTAGTAAGTAGTGTATCGGCAATGTGAAGTTGGTCAGCTTACTGTTATTCCTTTTTTAAATTCTGCCCTTCATCTTGCACGATTAATAAGTCAGTTAGACGTTCCCAGTGACAAAGACACTGTGTCGAAATGTTTGCTATGGTATTGTACTGGGGACCATTTTTAGTGAATGGTAAGTGTAATGGTACACTCTTAATTAACGTAGAGTACTGATAGAAGGGTATCAGTAAAAGTAGTGGCAGGTTTTAAGAATTATATTTAGCGGCATCTCGGAGTAAACATACACGGGGAAAAAGTGGACATGCTTAGGTTCGCAGATGATATAGCAGTGACTGCAGAGAGCAGCGAAGATCTACAAAAGATTCTTGACACAATGAAGTAATGAAGAATTAATTCAATATGAAAATAAATGAACAAAAGACCAAAGTCCTACTCTGTAGTCGGAAGGAAGAAGATCCAGTCAGAATAACTCTTGGAAATAATGTTCTCCAGGCAGTTGAAGAATATAATTATCTAAGAAGTAAAATCACAAGTGATGGACGTAGCAGTAAGGAAATTATAAGCAGAATTAACCAGGCTAAAATTGCTTTCAAAAAACAGAAAAACCTCTTCACTTCAAACACTATCAGCCTAAAAATAATAAAGAATCTAGTAAAGGCATACGTCTGGAGTGTTGGCCTATACGGGAGTGAATCTTGGACAATTGGAGAAAGTGACAAGAAAAGACTCCAAGCATTTGAGACCTGGTACTACAGAAGAATATTCAAGATATCTGGAGGGAGAAGATAACGAATGAGAAAGTCTTTAGAAGAGCTCAGTAGGAGAAGAGCTTTCTACGAAATTTAAAAGTGAGAAGAGCTAAGTTTACAGAGCATATACTACGTCACAATGGGTTGGTTAAGAGAATAATAGAAGGAACAATTGAAAAGAAGAATCACAGAGGACGACCCCGTTTAGATTACATGAAACAGCTTATGGTCGATATGAACTGCACACCATACGCGTATTGTGAGTTGAAAAGAAAAGCAGAGTAGCGTGAAGAATGGCGAGCTGCTGCCAACCACCAGCCTATGGGCTGCTAACCTAGAAGAGTAGAAGAGAGAGATTATTTGCTTATTATTATTAAGTAAAATAATTAATTTAATTCTTCTTATTAATTTACTCGTACTAATTTCTCAATTATGTATCATTAAATACATAGCAGTTTCGTTAGACTCGATCAGATCCTCGCGTTGCGTTGGGTAAAACGACACCTTACCGCCTCAGGTACGGATGTTACCGCCTCCTCAGAATATTGGCACGCTGCAGTCGATTAGGGAACGTGTGGTGAATGTGTCACTCTTAATTAACATAGAATACGTTAATAGAAGGATAGCAGTAAATAGTAGTAGTTTTTAACAATTATATTTAGCGGCAATACGCGAAATTGCGGTAGAATGGTATAGCCTCAATCATAAGATCAAATAATCAAATAACGAAAATATAATCTGTACCTAAGCCTGTCACGGCCGGCGCCAACTGTGTTAGGGTCAAACTGACCTATTGGGCCGTCGTCCACAGACGTTTCGGCCTCACAGCTGTGTGACAACCCATCGGTAATTGACACTGTCTTCGCCAGTTAACTACAGTATTGTGCAAAGAAAATAGCAGCCAGGAGGTAAGTCAGCTTGATCTTAACACAACGAAAATATAGTCACCGTTTTGTGCATTAATAGTAAATTCTGATCCTTTTTCACGATTATCGGTTATAACTTTATGAAGCGTCTTCTTCTTCTATGGCGTCATAGTTCGAATTCGAACCTTAGCCTCCATAATCATCCGCCTCCATTTTCCCTGTCCTTAGCGATCGATGTCCATCGTTTTATTTTAAGTAAATTATCAGCACCTCTCGCCACTGCGTCAATCCAGCGTGTCTTGGGTCTTCCGACAGGCCTTCTACCCTCGATTTGACTAAACAGTACCTTCCTAGGTATATGGTTGCCTTCCATCCTACAAATATGTTCTGGCCATTGGAATCTATGCAGTCGGCTGGTGGCGGCCAGATCATTGTCTTTATACAGCATGTATAGCTCCTCATTGTGACGCATTCTCCGTATCCCATTGGCTTGGATCAGTCCATATATTCTCCTCAAAATTCTTTCAAAAGTATTGACTATGTTAGCGGCTTGTTTGTTCAGAGTCCAAGTCTCGCTGCCATATGTTATCACCGTTCTAATCATAACTTTATATGTGACCTTGGACTGATGGTGGATAGGCCTACTCCTTGTCTTAAATATATATATGTCAACGAAGCATGCTCTATTTGCGGCCTGTATCCTTTTCCTTATTTCATTTATTTCTTCATTGTCTTCTACCATCCAACATCCCAAATATTTAAACTGATTAAATATTTCTAGGTTTAATGGTTCGATTTCAAACTGTTCAGTTTTTCTGGTTATCTTCCGATTGGTGATCATAACCTTTGTTTTATCTGTATTAACCTGTAATCCTATCTCCTCTGCTTCACCTGCGAGTTCCTGGAAGGTCTCTTTTGCTCTTCCTTGGATCTTTCCATAATATTAATATCATCTGCCTTTATGAAGGTTAGAGATATGCAAATATACTTAGAAGTGATTTCTTGGGTTCAAGCAGAAAAATTCAGGTTCAGACGACCGAGGCAGTCTGGCTTATACTCGGCCGTCTTAAATATGCGTATTACGGACGTGGAAAAGGTCATTCTGGAAGGACGGACAAAAGAAATTAAATACAGAGCAAAAAAATAAAACGGATTTCTGCTGTAAAAGAAAACAACAGAATATCATTTGATATTCTCGCGCCCGAGCTGCATAGCATAGGAAAGCGTTCATCATATACGTATTTCAGCTACAGTTACAGAGCACTGACAAGTGTTGGCCACGGAACTCGTGTCTTTTGTAGTCACGATGGGTTTACATCGTTTAACGGGCGTTTCGTGGTATAGTGAGAAATTCTCTGACAAAGGAAAGTCTAATCTCGTATAGGCCTATAGTAAACGTGCATATAATTTTAAATACCTGTAATCTTAACAACCAAAACACAGGTTAAACGTTTTGAAGTTTTGTTGCCATTTAAAAGTAACGGAAAGTAGTATGCTTCCTGAGCTGCAGTTCCTACTTTGAACTAATAAATGTTTTGTTAAATTTAACAGTATCAGATAATTTTTTAAATTATCAGAAATATTACGAAAATCTCGTCCACTCTGTTTTTTTTTTCCCCTCAAGATGTGTTTTACCTTATTTGGAACATGTTTCGGGACACTTATTGTTCCCATCCTCAGCCATCATAGTTTTGGATCTGCCGCGTTTGTTATGTTTTCATAACGTAACACTGACATACAACATTAACTAATACAACACACGAGAACTGACACAGTATAAACTACGCAGAGTTAATTATATGCGTATTTGTGTTTCCTTAAGTTACTTTGTGGATTGTACTCGAGGGTTACAAAGTAAACGTCCTTCACACATACATTTTCTGCGTGAATGTAAGTTTCTGCGTACAGTATGGTATGGCTATTTTGTCTAATTCAGAGTAATACGAAAAACACATGTGGGAAGACTTTTTCAAATCGGGTGTACTGTTTGACAAACAATACAATTTACAATACAATCCCCATATTACACACACACACACACACGCACACACGCACATCGTTAACATGTTTAACTACAGTACCATTAAAACAGTGCATCATAGATCATATTAAGTTCAGAGTCAGTGTTTCCAGGTCCGGAAAAAACAGTGCGGAAGTTGTTTTGACAAATCACAAAAAAAAAAAAATAATTAACATAGATGAAAAAGACGTATGTCAGCATTTTGAGAAAAATACCTTTCACGCACCAACGTTGTCTTATATTCTAATCCTATTCCTTTCCTCTGCCAGTCTAACAGATGTTGTTCATCAGACTTAGAAACTCGACGACAACTTTGAAATCGTAAGAGATTTCGTTTTTTTTTCGAATGCAAAAGTCTGTAGATCGTTTAGTTGCTCAGCGTATTTCTTGTTTTAGTTTTCCCTTGGTTTATACCTTCTCAGGCCTGACGGGTAAATGTGGTAAACACAGAAGTGACATGGTAGTTTCATTTTTGGTTCTGACAACAAAACATAATCAGAATCCGAACTTAAAATCATATTCCTATACACACAAAAAAACGCCATATTGTATACGAACCCAATCGGTCAACTCGCACATCAACAATATCTCAACGACCACAGTATTCAGTAGATATTATTTTAGCCTTCTGCTGATAGTACTTTTAGTTTCGCCTTTATGACACTGGACTTGACATATTTATGATCGCGAGCTGGTGCATAAATTCAGGTGCAATCATGAAATCTGATTCTGTCAGCTTGAAACTGTTAAGAAAATGTCAAACAAAACCTACAGTCTCTCTTGCCTACCAGAGCATTGTGTGTGACTAGTTATCCTAATTGTCTATTACAAGAGGAATAAACTATGACCTTACACAGAAAGGAATTGTAATCACAATTTTCACAGAAACAGCTGATCTGACGCCACATGCAGAAGGAAAACTAGACACGGCATCGAAACTGAGGTTGGGAAAAATGCAATTTTTCACCAAATATTTTCCGAAATGTTAACGATATTTAGGAGGACCTGGCAACATAGTACTGCGAGCACGTACATGTGTATTGTATACGCACGGTTCCTAGAGACAGGAAGTACAATTCTTTGAACAGAGACGTTACAGGTAACCTGTGAAAAGTACACAATGGCTGCATAATGCTTCGGCGACCTAATGTTTTCATCACGTACACGTTTCTAGGAATAGACCCGTTCCTGAGCTTATGCCCATTTGGAAACATAACAGGGACAGTATTTACCATATAGCAGTATATTAACAAACGAAGTTTTCTTGAATTAACTCGCGTTTAGCCAAAGACAATATTTCCTCCGCCAACCTCGTTTACTATACGTCTATACACTATAAAAAATCCAGTGAAGATGCGATTAGGAACAGAACACCCATATCGCAGGAAATGTTCGATAGGAAACAAGAAATTTTGTGTAGCAGAACGAACTTTGACCTGAGAAAGAGTCTGGTGAAGTGTTTTGTATGGAGCAATTTACTTTGTGAGGAAATACGGAAAAGGAGTATAGATACAACTGAGGCGACGGAAAAGCGTGTTTGGAGGTGTACGGAAGGGACGAGGTGAATGAATAAAATAAGCAATGAACAAGTGTTGAAAGAATCAAAGAAACTAGAACGTTTTGTGGCTACTAAAGAGAAGGAAGGGAAACTGGTACATGGTATGAAGAGACGAGGGCTCGAGCCTGGAATCTTCCACACGGCAGAACGGTATGATGATGATGATGATGATAATGTTTCACCAATTACTGTAATTTGTAGTGGTTATTGAGCGAGAGGAAGCGAGTTTTCATTTTTAATTCCGTTTGGCATTTGTTTGTCTATCTGTATCTCGGACATGTCTACGAAACTATGGACACATCTATCGACTTTCGAAAAACTTGACAAACTATTCAAACATTGCCCTACTAAGGGTAGACTAAGGGGAAATGGACTACTAACAAAGGTTTTTTGAAGAAAAAAAAACAGTGGACCGAGAGGAAAAGAGAGAAAGGAGTAGACTGAATCTCTTGGATGACGTTCAGGTAGGACATCATATGAAGAGATGGAGCCTCAAAGCTTGATCTTCGTGGCGATGGTGCCACGCGAAAAAATACCTTATGCTGATGTTCCGCCAAATATTGTAATTGTAATGATTTGCATCCTTTACTACAAAGAATGAAATAAAGTTTTAGAGAGAGAGAGAGAAGACCGTCAAGTTTAACGGGACAACGAGCCGTAAACAAATGATTTATTCATTTACTTGAAGGCCACCGGCTAAGAGCAGACATTTTGTAAATTCGGTAGGCCTACATAGGAGTTCATTTTGTTTAAAGCAGGTCAAATTTCGGTATGTACGTTCTGAATACTATAGACAGATTTTGCATTGTAAAAATTTGGGAACCACATTAGTGAGGACAATTTTTAATTGATTACTTGAAGGGCAGCTGAAGGAAATTACTTAAAGAACAATTGGGATTACAAAAGACTGGGGATAACTGACAAATTACTAGGAAATCTGTGTTAACAGGACACATTTTGTTGACAGTCGGAAAATAATTACAGTGCTAAAAATGTCAGGGGTAGCACAGAAATTGTATTAATCGGCAACAAAATTATTTTCAGCATAAGGTAATGTAAACACTTCACGACTCCACAGCCTCCCCAGACGGAGGTAGCGTGCGCGCAATTGTCCATTATATTTAGTAACCAGTACCTTACATCTGTTACGTGCTTTAAAATGACGTACAGTATACGTCGAGAGATATCATATCAAGATATGGAGCCTGAAGGCTTGAATGGATGGTGCCACGCGACAAATGCCGATGTTCCGCCAGATATTGAAATTGTAATGATATACATTCTTTGCTATTTGGTTTTAGAAAATATTAAGTTCCCATAAAGAAAGAAGTAAAGTTTTTGAGAGAGAACACCGTCACGTTTAACGGGACAAAGAGCCGTAAGCAATGAACCTTGTGGTTTACAGTTTCAACACGAACGGACTAAATTTGCTGATTGTAAGGTACAATAAATCTGTTAAAGTAGATTAAATTCGTGCTTTATCTCATAATGTAGCCTACTCCAGCACTAGTTGAAGTAGGTCTAGTGTTGGCTGAGTATTTTTATTGTTGTTAAAGTACAGTAGAACTTGCTTACAACGAGATTCAAAGGACCGGACAAATGTGCTCGTTAAAACCGGGTGCTCGCTACATCCGAGTCGTCGACGCGCAAGTGTAAATGTGTGTACCGTGATTATCGAACAAGCAACAAGAAAAGTCTACTGTAGAAAAGGCTTTGCACAATAAAATTTTGACATGTTTTACATTCTGCGCTTAAAAGTGAAATTTAGACTTAAACAATTTTTAGACGCTAACATTCTTTGCTGAATGTTGGTGTATAGTGCATTCGCAAACATAGTAAAAGTAACTGTGTGGTAAAACCGTATCGAAAATCAGCCGGCTATCTGGGAAAAAAACGTAAAGATTTCCATACCACATGTACAATATTTATTTTAAACTTACAAGAAATTTCACTCAAATTTATTTGTATTTTTGTTATTCGTTCTAAATGGAATCGTCAAAATTATATTTCGCACACAGAACTTAGTTAACCTTAAAAAGTCATCTATTTTTGTTTATTTAGTAATTTTGTATCTGTAGATATCAAAAAAGTTTTGTAATTTATTTAAATGTTCCACGAATTCGTCTTTAAACGAATGTTTAAAATGATGTATGTAACGAACTTTTGTTAGGACCTTAACCCATGAACAAGCCTGCGATAAAATGCTCGTTATAACCGAGTCTCTAATGCGTTCCTACCCGTTAAAGTTTAATTATCATTAGTAAGATACAAAACCAAACAAATCTCGTACTTTTGCTCGTTACTTCCGAGTTCTTGTTATAAGCGAGCCCGGCACGTCATTCGCGAGTTCCACTGTACTTGGCTGTTGATCAAATAGGGTCATTGTAGATTGTAGTTGTATTCGCGTTTAAAAAGGTCATTTTTTAACAGTATGTGCTCAGAAACATGCATGTGGGTCAGAGTAGAAAACAATTAAGTGGATGCATAACTACACTAAAATTGATTATATAATTTTACAAATTAAGAAAATATGATGGAATTGGCTATGCGAGAAGGTGGCAGATGGTCATAAAGTCTGCTAGATTAAAGACCAAAAGATATAGCCACAACAACAGCCTTTTGAAACATGGAGATAGATTGGAGAGACATTTGTTTAGTAGGGTCACACACACACACACACAGCGACTCCATACGCTGCTGTGCCTATGCAAATAATTATATGACTGTTAATTAATTTATGGCTTTGTATATTATATACGAAACAATTCTAAATACGGCGACGGGTATGTATAGAATAATATAATACTTTATAACATTATGAGTTGTTGAGAAAAACTTAATATACGCACACAGTCGGAGATCATTTGTCGCGTGTAAATTTAGTTTTAAATGTCGGTAGGAAAAAGTATTGTCGATTACGGAAGTCGTTAAATTGAAATTCTGTTGTAATTATTGAACTGGTTGTAACTATCCGACCCTCTCTTAAGGTCAGGCCGAACATCAGTTTCGCTATTGTGTCATAAATTTAAACAGTCCAGTAGTAACGTAGGCGCAGAGCAGAGTACCACGTCGGTACGGTACGCGTCGCTGGTATACCCGGTATAAAATATTTGGAAGAAGACAAGGCGAGGCAAG
The DNA here is from genome assembly GCA_034769895.1 of Magicicada septendecula. Classification (NCBI taxonomy): domain Eukaryota; kingdom Metazoa; phylum Arthropoda; class Insecta; order Hemiptera; family Cicadidae; genus Magicicada; species Magicicada septendecula. The sequence continues at coordinate 93,416,481 of CM068369.1, read as the reverse complement.
GCAGCGTGGTGTGCGAAGGAAGAAGAAAAGCTACTGTTTACCGGTCAACAGAACCTAACCTCTGCGCGCATTCTTTCGCCCCTCCATCCTACTATCTCACTCTGGTATTTTATTACCGAGAGAGAGAAAGAGAGTCTCCTCGGCCCTCTACAATTATATATCTACACTGTCTGTCAGTATTTAGAGAGAAACTAGGCATGTTGAACCCTGCGTGCCTTCCCTCCCTCTCATCCCTACCCCGAAATTCCTCCGGTATAATTTATATGTGCACATGCTCGAATTAATGCGAACGAACGTAATAAATTATAACAACAAACGGAGTATTGCATTTATTTATTTGTTTGTTTTGTGTTTTTTTTTTCGGTTTCGAACACATCCATATTATGATTATAAAAAGAAAAATATAAAAGGTAATTAATTTGTGTGTGTGTGTGTGTGTTTATCGTAAATTATTCTAGATTAAAGTAAACAGTTACATGTTATTAAAATGGAACTTTGTAAGAAATAAATACTTTTAATTTGGTACATAACGAATTAATTATTATAGCAATTGTCGGGAGGTAATATCGTATTTAATATAAGGCACAGAAATATCCGTGAAAAATTATTACAATTGCGTTAGTATTATTCCTAACAAGTACCCGTTAACTCAAAAACGTTAGTTTCTTTATTTCAGTTGTTACTGTGTTATAAGCATTGTATATATGTACACATTAAACGTTATGTTTTCCTCAACCATGGCTTTTATTTATTTCAGCAGTAAACTAAAAACCGTTGTCACCTAACCTCACAAATGAAAACACCATGTATTTTCGCTTTGCATTAAGAAATAGGACAATTTACAATTAGTGCACTTCTTCTTTTCACATCGTAATATATCGATACAATCGCATATTAAAAACATCGAAAATTTACTGCAGGAACCGATAAGTTCCGATGCCGCTAAATAGCGTTTGTTTTTTTAATTGTTACTATGGTAATTAATCCTGGTCTCCATGGTGTTGTTGACATATTTATACACGTCAACAAAAGGGCATAATTAAAAGGGCCTAAATCGTGCGAATGGGACAGAATATAAAATTCAAAGTTAAACAGTGTTTTTCGCCTTGTGTCAAAGGTTACCTGTGCAAAGTTTGGTGACAGTCGGTGTAACAGTGTGGATTTGTATTCAATACAAATAAATCCTCAGACCTTCAGTTTTATATAAATAGATGGCCCAACTCGATCCTGTATTGGAATTTGTAGACAACGTGTTTTGAGATATTTTCAATATCTTTAGTTTGTTCTTTACTTTAACGTCGCTTCAATGCAAATGAAATTAAATCTGGTTTCGATTTATTTTACTGATTTCTACTGAGATCTTTGCAGTTTTAATGTGATTATGGCTTTGATTTATTAGTGTTTACCAACCCCTAAACTGTATACACATTGCTTCAGTTTAATTTTCTAGTTCCTTCTTCGTGAGTTCTTTTTAAAAATGTCGTTATTAAATGTGTCTGTTGTCGACGTTTCGGCGTCTTTTTCGATATATTCTTCTGGACGTTCTCTCTCCAAAAAGCGCAACGTAAGCCTTTGAAACAACGGAACTCTCCCAATATCCGTACCCGTATTACACTTTCGACGTTTTGAATATGCGATTGTATCTATATACTGCGATGTGAAGAAGATGAAGAAGAAGCATACCTACTAATTGAAAATAATTCTGTTTCTTAATGTGAAGCGAAAATACGTGTTTTTTTTGACATGATAATGTCTTATGGCTGGCCATCATTTGGAAATTTCTGTAACGCATCACGCTGCATGACGTCATCATTTACCAGCCGGGAATCGTTAACTAAAACCGCGACCGCTAACGTGCTAACGTCCGTCGCAGATTAAAGACCTAACAAGCAAACAACACTGCATAGCTGTAGATAGGTATGTAACCAATCAGTCAGTCAGTAACCATAATAATGTTGCGTTTAGCTGGCGGCTGAAAGACATTATCATGCTCTTAAGCTTTTACCATTTGGTAAACGGTACTTTACATTTTTTCATTTTTGAGGTTAGATAATAATGTTTTTTTTTTGCTTTTAGCTTACGTTTAAAGAAATGAAAGCCATGGTTAGGAAATATATGACCTAATATGTCTACACATAATATGTTTAATGTGTCTACACAATGCTTGAAAGAGATAAACATTAAAAACAAAGAACATAATGTATTTTTAACAAAAATAACAACAGACAATGTAAATTGAAAAATACAATTATATCTGAATAGTAAGATAAAAACAAAAAAATCAACGTATTAACAAATGAAAACAAGATTTGTCATTCGTTAGGTGGTCAATATTCGTTTGTGTTATTCAGTAAAATTTCGGAAACTTCACTGGAAGCAAATTTTGTGCGAAACACAAAAAAAAGGACATGTATAGTATCCCGCCTGCCTTCGAGTTGGTTGCTTTTCCAGTGATCTTCACAAAAGCCGAGTCTTAGTGGAAAACGAGTTCTGACACAAAAAGGGAGACATTTATAGTAATAGGCTAGGGGTGGTCCAAGGGCCAACCCGCATTACTTCTTCTTGGTTTTTTACGTGGATTTGACAAAAAGCTAGTATTATTTTGTAGGCATTTGGTTTCTGTGTGTAATTTTAATTTGCATGTTAACCTAACAACGCCAGTTTTTGGCGTCACAGGCCCACATCGAAATTATATTTATTCCTAGAAACATCTTTCGTAAAAAATATGACAGTGAATCTTGATTTTAGTGGTAACAAGCTATTTTACGTATAACATACACAAATAAATTTTCATGATATGTATTTACTGACTAAGAGTATATGCTATATTCACTACATATCGATGCCAATAATCGAAATATCGAAAATGAGTGCAGGTACGGTTATTGGGACAGTACCGAAACAACAGTACAGTTGGAGGGAAAAGATTAGCGAAAACTTACAAACTTTCTTCCACATCTCGTACGTAAACGCTACTCTCGCCCCCCCCCCCCAAGATACACACGCAACGAACTAAATGCGGAAATATATGTATTGTGATAAGTAGTGTTAATTTAGATTTTGTGTTTGTGTGTGACAGGTCGCATTCTGTTGTTACGTATAAGTGTTAATTGCTTTTAATGGTTACTAGCCTTGGAATTAGTTAGTGTAAGTCGTGAACATCACATTAAGCCTTAAGCCCGTAGCAAAGTAGCCTAGTTACTATGTAAATCCGTTTAACGTTGGTTGTGGTTTTGTCTTTGTCTACTTTCTGATATTATTAACGTGACTCAAAAATTGAATTTCACGTATTAAATTTTAATTTTTAACGTTAAATGTCAGATGTTCTTTAATGTTTGTTTTAATATTCCATTGTATTACTAATATTCTATTTGCGTTGGTATGCTTTTTAAACGAAATTGTTTTATTTCATCGGTGCGTCGTGGGTAGTGCGGGGTATAACTTCAGATAGGTTCTGTACGAGTTGATTCTTTTTCGAATGCCAGTTAAATAAATTAAAACCGCTTCGAAATCGCCAACAGTTTCGTATCTATTAATTACTGTTGTCGGCGTGGTGTTACATGACTTTTCCCAATATGATATTATTGGGCAATTGCCGTTTGAACAGCATCGTTTAGTAACAATTCCGAAATTCCGATACACTTTTTACATACTCCATGCTTGTAGAGTTCGGCAGATATCTTAATGTAATCTAACAGGCGCTATGGTCGCAAGGAGAGAAACGGGTTTAAAATAAATTCCATAAGGACATGGAAGTATGGTGATCGCGAAAAAAAATCGTGTTCAAGATAAGGGCTGATTCTGATTGTACTACCCTCAAAACATGAAGAAAAGTCATTTTCCGTAAAGTGTTTGTGTGTAGAATTTTTTCTATAGCGAACGTTAACAGCCGCGATTTCAAACAGAATCAAATAATTTTTTGCATATGTGCCTGAGCTCTAGAGAACTCAAGGCCTGTTTATTTTTGGTGAAGATCGGTTAAGGGGAAGGGGTAGTTTACCTACAACTTTTTATGTTTTAACAAGAGTAAAGTACTTAATTTTGATAAATAAAGGATCCTGAAAAGAAGGTAATAATAATCCACTGTAGAAAAGTAGATGAAATAACTATAAACGAAAAGGGCAGTTGAAGGGGAGAGGGAGGGTAATATTCTATAAATTAAAATGATAGTTGAAGGGGGAGGGGATAATTTTTACTTCCATATTCCTTAAGGAATGGAAGTATGGTGATGGCAAAAAAAATCGTATTCGAGATTATTGCAGATTCTGATTCTACTACACTCAAAACATGAAAAAAAGTCGTTTTCCGAAAAGTGTCTGTGTGTGTGTCTGTGTGTCTGTCTGTCTGTCTGTCTGTCTGTCTATCTGTCTGTAGGTTTTTTTTCTATGGCAAACGATAACTGCCGCAAATTCAAACAGAATCAAATAATTTTTTGCATACAGCCCTGATTTGCAGAGTACTCGCGACCTATAGTTTTTGGTGAAGATCGGTTGAGGGAAAGGGGTAGTTTACCTGCAACGGTTTTTTTTTAGCAAGGGTAATTTTGTTTGTTTGGCAAACGATAACAGCCGCAAATTCAAACAGAATCAAATAATGTGTCGCATACAGCCCTGAATTGTAGAGTTCTCAAGATCTGCTGATTTTGGTGAAGATCGGTTAAGGGAAAGGGGTAGTTTACCTGTAACGTTTTATGTTTTAACAAGGGTATTTCCTATGGCAAACGATAACAGCCGCAAATTCAAACAGAATCAAAAGATTATTTGCATACAGCCCTAAATTGTAGAGTTCTCAAGACCTATTGTTTTTGGTGAAGTTCGGTTGAGGGAAAGGGGTAGTTTACCTGCCACGTTTTTTGTTTTATCAAGGGTATTTTCTATGGCAAACGATAACAGCCGCAAATTCAAACAGAATCAAATATTGTTTTGTATACAGCCCTGATTTGTAGAGTACTCAAGACCTATTGTTTTTGGTGAAGATCGGTTAAGGGAAAGGGGTAGTTTACCTGTAACGTTTTATGTTTTAACAAGGGTATTTCATATGGCAAACGATAACAGCCGCAAATTCAAACAGAATCAAAAGATTATTTGCATACAGCCCTAAATTGTAGAGTTCTCAAGACCTACTGTTTTTGGTGAAGATCGGTTGAGGGAAAGGGGTAGTTTACCTGCAACGTTTTTTTAACAAGGGTATTTTCTATGGCAAACGATAACAGCCGCAAATTCAAACGGAATCAAATAATGTTTTGCATACGGCCCTGATTTGTAGAGTACTCAAGACCTGTTGTTTTTGGTGAAGATCGGTTAAGGGGAAGGGGTAGTTTACCTGCAACGTTTTTTTATCAAGCGTATTTTCTATGGCAAACGATAACAGCCGCAAATTCAAACAGAATCAAATAATTTTTTGCATACGTCCCTGAATTGTAGAGGTCTCAATGACTTTCGATTTTGGTGAAGATCGGTTAAGGGGAAGGGGTAGTTTACCTGCAACCTTTTACGTTTTAACAAGAGTAAAGTACTTGAAAATTTATTTAAACTTTTTGAAACAATGGTAATTGTTAAAAATAAAATAATTTTGTTGCCAGGCAATAAAATTATAATTTTTTCATTTTAATGTAATATAATATTTTTCATTTAATACAGCAATAAAAAGGCAGGTAAGACACAGCCTGGCTGTTTGGCTGAAAATGATTTTAAATATAAATCTTAGAATATGGAAGTCATGTATGGTTCTCCATACCGATATTTATATGTGTACTACGTTATCGGCAAGAAGTAGTTTGTTGTTAAAATTCCATCCCGGGCTATTTGTCCGTGGTCCAATGTTTTCTGCAAAACCAGACGTTTCTGCAGTGCCATCGACTACCATCATCAGTGAAAATCGAGTACGCTAACGTGAGGTGGTATACGTTAGTGACCACAGTACTGTGGTTAAGGCTGAAGGAAGAAGTAGTTTTTATGGAATTATTTCATTTCGAAAATGATTGTAAATATAAATCTTAGAACATGGAAGTCATGTATGGTTCTCTCAATACCGATATTTTGCTGTGTGTACGAGCATGCATGCACTACCGTACACTGTGTGTTCTCCAAAGTACTAGCGATGAACAAATAGTTTTTCTGAAACGTTATAACGTTTATAGATAATCTGGTTACGTTAACAATCAGTATTTGTATCGGAATGATTCTTTCGCGCCTGGTCGTCAGCGAGGCTTCAGAAATAGAAAACGGTGTTGCAGCAACCAAACGGAACTGTCAAACAAAATCGATTAAAATTTGAACAGGCCTAGAAGTGTTTCTATCGCGATAATAAATTTACAGTGCGGTGGAAAATAATAACAACGCCAGATTTGTAAAGAGCCATTCATTATTGCTGCCGGAATGGTTGGAGTGATCGTTTGTATAGGCCCTACATCATAATCTACTGGTAATTAATAAAGACAAGTAGATGCGTTCAGAAAAGTTAAAACTAGTGCAACTGTAGTTTTTCTCTAGTGAAATAGTTTGTACATTAAGAACTTCAATATTTACAAATACTACACGCGCGCGCAATCTCTAAAGCCGAAAGGATTATTACTTCGCTTATGTATTTTTTTATCGTCAAATGTTGGGGGCGTATTGACGGGGATGGGATGAACGGAACCGGACCCCCCTCCCCTGTGGGTCCAAGAAAGTTGTCGAGGAACTTTGTTAATGTCTTTTAGGCTGTTTTATTATTTTTTGAGCCGTATACGCTGGCACCAACTTAGCACTTGAATATGTGATCACAAAATTGTCAATTGATAGGAATTCAACATTAGAACATATGGTCCAGATCGTAGGGTATGCAGATGATATTAATATTATGCCTAGATCCCAAGGAGGAGCAAAAGAGACCTTCCAGGAACTCAAAGGTGTAGCAGAAGAGATAGGATTACAGGTGAATACAGATAAAATAAAGGTTATGATCACCACTCGAAGGAAAGTCAGGAAACCTGAACAGTTTGAAATCGAACCACTAAACCTTTAATAAAGTTAATCAGTTTAATTATTTGGGATGTTCGATGGCAGAAGACAGTGAAGAAATAAATGAAATAAGGAAAAGAATACAGGCCGCAAATAGAGCATATGCTTTGTTGACATCTATATTCAAGACAAGGGATATCCACCATCAGTCCAAGGTCACATTATAGGCCTATATAAAGTATGATTAGACCGGTGATAAGTGTGATAACATATGGCAGCGAGACTTGGATTCTGAACAAACAAGCCGCTAACGTAGTCAATAACTTTGAAAGGAAAATTTTGAGGAGAATATATGGACCAATCCAAGTTAATGGGATATGGAGAATGCGTCACAATGAGGAATTATACAAGCATTATATAAAGACAATGATCTGGCGACCACCATCCGACTGCATAGATTGCAATGGGCAGGACACACCATTAGTATGGAAGGCAACCGAATACCTAGGAAGGTACTGTTTAGTCAGATCGAGGGTAGAAGGCCTGTCGGAAGACCCAAACATCGCTGGATTGACGCAGTGGGGAGGGATGCTGATTCTTTACTTAAAATAAAACGATGGACATCGATCGCCAAGGACAGGGAAAAATGGAGACGGATGATTATGGAGGCTAAAGTTCGACTCCGAACTGTGACGCCATAGAAGAAGAAGTACGCTAATGTAGTAGTGACTATCTTTTTAATGTATTAAGAGGTTTATTACACAGCATTTATGCATACGTTTGAAGTATGTAATATGGGAAAATCAATTCAGTGACCTTCGGAAGAAATTCTTAATGAAATGCTCAAAAAGTCAAGGCGAACAGGCATTAAACCGTAAAACATTATCAAACAGAGTATCTGTTTTGATGTATAAAATTTTCCTAGTTTACCTTTTTTTTCATTGAAACCGTATTTATTATTTTTAAACATTGTGTTATTGTGTTATTATCGTTTACTTTAATGCGATTGATTTCAAGATGTTATCATACGTTTTTCAGCCACTTTGAACACTGTAATATTGATTAGTTTTCGGTTGTACGAAGCCGACACGACCGGACCCTCCCCAGGACCAAATTCTAGATACGCCACTGGTTAAATGATTAGTCTGTCTAACGTAATAACATTATGATTGATTTTTAAATTGACAGAGCAGTTTGTATGTTTCATAGATGTATAAAATAATCCGAATGTCTGTAAGGATTGCATTTTACAGTTTTTAAGATAACAAACAAAAATCTCTATTTGTATGTTCTACTCACGCGTAGAATGTTTTGTATTTTATATAGAATATAAAATAGAATATTATATATTTTATATTAAGTAGAATATATAGAATATTTTGTACGTTATAAAATAGTTTTTTTTACGGCTGTAATCATGTTTCATTGTCATATTTGTTTACGAAAAATGTTTCTAGCAGTAATATAACTTCCATGTGTGCCTGTGACGCCAAAAACTGGCGTTGATACGTTAACATGCAAACTAAAAAGAAAGCTTTATACTGTCGTTTATCACTCGCGTAGATAGAAAATGTTTATTCGGGAACAAATCCGTAAACAAATTATTTAGTGATTGATGCAACATTGAGCAATCGGCGTTGCACAAAAGTCAACGCGAACCAACTTTTCTGATGTGAACAACGGAATATGGGCAGAGTGAATTAATTTTGTTTCGCTGTAAATGGGGACCTAACGTTGTGACGATTGAAACGTAATTAAATAAACTTTTACTAAATACTACTTTCTATATCCGTCAATAAATTACAAAATTTTCCAAAGTTTCAATTTCATTCTATAAACAAATACAGTGGAACTTGGTTATAATGAGATTCAAGGGACCGGACAAATATGCTCGCTACATCCGAGTTGTCGACTTGCAAACCTACATTTTTATACCATGATTATTATCGGATACACAGTGAAAGTCTACTATAGAAGAGGCTTTCACAATAGAATTTTGACGTGTTTTACATTCTGCGCTTAAAAGTGAAATTTAGACTTTAAACATTTTTTTAGACGCTAACATTCTTTGCGAAATATTGGCGTATAGTGCATTCGCGAAATATAGTAAAAGTAATTGTGTAACAAAAACTTATAAAAAATCAGCCGACTATCTGGAAAAAAACGCAAAACTTTCTATGCCACATGTACAATATTTATTTTTAAATTACAAAAAAATTACTCTTAATTTATTTGTCTTTTTGTTCTTCCTTCTAAATGGAATCGTCAAAATTATATTTCGCACACAGAACTTAATTAACCTTAAATAAGTCATTGTTTGTTTAGTAATTTAGTATCTGTATATATCAAAACATTTTTGTAATTTATTTAAATATGCCACAAATTCATCACTTACATTATTAGTTTCGCTGAATTGCGTTAATGATTTTAAACGAATGCTTAAAATGATATATTGCACGAACCTTTGTTTCACCTCAACCCATGAACAAGCCTGCGATAAAATGCTCGTTATAACCAAGTCCCTAATGCGTTCCTAGTCGTTAAAAGCGAGTTTCATTATCATTACTAAGATACAAAACCAAACAAATCTCGTACTTTTGCTCGTTACATCCGAGTTCTCGTTATAAGCGAGCTCGTTATCCGCGAGTGTAGTTTTAGGTTATTTGTGTTTTATCGCTTGTTTTTAGTTTGTTTCTGACGATGAAACAAAGTGAACGATTGGTCATTTCATTACTTACCTTAAATCGTAAAACAGAACCGTATGTTCAACAAATATGGTTATAAAACGCGTGCCTAGTTGGGTCGTGTAAGCAAATGCGTGGGCTTTTCAAGCGATGTTTTCAGTCGAAAGCTCCATTTCATTTAAGACGTATCTGACGATGTAGCCAGTTATTTTTTATTAGTCATTTGAATATTGTTTTTAATAATTAATAATAATAAAGTAATGGCTCCCATGTGTACCACCAAAGTAGCTTAGGAGAAGGCAGGGTAGGCTTCTCCTACCTATTTTAATTTAATAATTAAATACCGAATTTAATAATTAAATAACGTTTTTATGACACTACTTTTTTATGTTACACGGTTTGTATAAAATGTGGCTTTGTATCGTTTTAAAATTTTACCGACGTCGAGAAAGAGAGGGAAGAGCAAAAGAATGTAAATAATCATGTCTCCTAGTAAAAAAGAGAAGAAAGGTTTTTTGAAGGTTAAAAGAAAGAGAAGTACGAAGAAGAAAAAGAAGAAGTCGATTTATTTTGTATTAAATTCATGACAGAGGGAGCAGTAGCAGCATTTTTGTGGTTATGCTTGGAAGCTGAAGAGTGAAAGGGGAGGAGGGGGCAGGGTTGATTATAGGGTATTTCGTAAACTGCGTAGTGACTCAGGATCGCCTCGAGGCACCAGCAGCGGCCAACAAATAATCTAAATGCAGGTAAAGAAAAGAAACCACGAGGACTACGGTGGCGTTGGGCATGCAGGAATTTGAAAATTCCTTAGCTTTGTTAGCTGCTGCTAGAGCAACAACGCCAGTCCACGCGTCCGCGTCCGCGTGCGTTCTGAAAAATTATTACGAGTTTCGCTGTTCTTATTACTGAACAGAATCGTTTCACTTCGTTTGAGCGGAATGGGATTTTGAATTTTCATGCCAACACAAGACGGTGTTCGCATAAAGTATACGTTTTAATAACACGCATTAACCGGCGAAATAGAAGGTGATATCAAGTTTTTGGACACGGAATGGTAGCTGAACGTGAAACCCCTGGCGTTTTAACGCCAACGTACAAATAATAATATTGTATTGTGACTACTACATAGCGGCAGATTACATTACTTTTGTGCTGCATAAAACATCTTTTTTTTTTTTTTAATATTACATTATTTGTTTTTGAAATTAATACTTTCAACTGTGTGCACGATTTTGTTTTTTCAATACGTTGTAGGATTTTGAAAGAAATTTTACGCTTTATGCAAGCTACTGCTAAAAAATATTAGTAGTTAATATACATATAACTTCTCAATTTAAGAAGAGTTGGTAGAGTGTAGAAGGTATTTCATTTCTGAATATTATTCCTTTGTAAGTAACTCGTTGAGTTTCCTGCAGGTCTCCCATGTAATAGCTGCAAATAATTACACTGCAAGTAGGTTTATTTTCACCTGACGGACGTTTCACAGAAATTATTCCGTATCTTCAGAGGTTTGTTTGAACTGTAATTGAATGTTCCGCTTACAATATAGTTAAGCTATATTGTTAACTATATTGTAAACCAAACATTAATTTGTTTGAATTGTATTTGAATGTTTCGCTTACAATATAGTTAAGTTATATTGTTACCAATAAGCGACAATAATATAGTATAGTATATTGTTATCTAACTATATTGTAAGCGAAACATTCAATTACAATTCAAACAAACCTCTGAAGGTACGGAATAATTTCTGTGAAACGTGCGTCAGGGTAAATAAATCTACTTGCAGTGTAATTATTTGCAGCTATTACATTCATTTCTGAATACATAGGTGGGAAATAATCAGCAAAATAAGTCAAATTTATTTCTTTTCGAACTGTGATTTTGTGTCTGTTTTGCAGAGCAAGTAAAGGAGCGTTGCGTATTTGAGTTCATTTAGTTCCAGTACACGCCAGTGAAATTAAGGTGATACAGAAATAAAAGGTACAAAGAAGCTGTCAGTTTTATGTACGAATCGTGAGTTTTGTGTCTACGATATGTTCCATGAAACTTTAAGCACTCGAGCCGATATTTCACATCAAGTCATACTAAGTACTATTAATTTTTGTTGTAAGCCTCCACACTGACGTTAAAGTCGTCATCATCTTCACAACACGCCGTAGCCAAGGTGCTACCTGTTCCGCCTCCAATGATGCTCCAGCCATCTCTTCCTTGGTCTACCCACACACATGTGTCCTATAAGTTTTTATTTCCAGACTTGTTTGGCCAGTCTGGAATCTGACATTCTTTCTGAATATTCTTTCGACCGTTGTTAATTTTTCATTCTAGTTAAAAAGTTGTAACTCTTCTCTTACCGCCTCATTCTTTATACGGTCAAGCTTAGAACACTTTTCAACTCATCTTAAGAACGACATTTCCGAGGCCTGTATTTTACTGTTTTATTTCTTGGTTGTTGTCCGTAATTTCCACTGCTGTATGGCAGTACAAGGACTGCCATAACTTTGTAAAACTTCAATTTTCTATCTCGAGGTGGGTTGATTGTCCCACAGATCGTTTGGAACTTACCTAATGTAACATTAATATTATAATTCCTGTTATAACCAATATCATTTTTCAAATAATTAAAATGGATTACATGTTCTAGAATTTGATCATTAATTATTATTTTAATCTTATTGGTTCCTTGCCTAGAAATGCCTTTGTTTTTGTAGTGGAGATTTTCATATTGTGTTGGTTGCAAATTTGATGAAGCTTAAAAACGGATTTTTGTAAAGCAGATTCTGTATTTCGAATTACAAGCAAGTCGTAAGCAAACAACACCTCATTCAAATATCTGTATCGTGATATTTTGATACTAGGGTTCGCTAGATGTTTCTGTTTCTTACGTCAATATAAATCTTTAAAAAAAAAATGACATTAAAGTCGTGCAATTTTTATGTACACCAGAGAAGTCTGATAGCAGCAGTGTTGACATTGTAACTATTTTTCGCGTGATTCTTCGAAGTAATCGCCAACTTTTTCATAGTTATTCGATTAAAAAAATGTTTTCATACGAATCGAAAGCGTGTCAGCTATATGCACACGATCCATAGGCGCAGCCGATATGACGATACATAGAATTATTGGCTTGTCTTCAGAATATTATTGTACATTTCGAAGCATATGCAGAACGAGCTGTGACAACATCTTCGTTAGGAGAGCATTACGGGTTACGGGAAGCGCAAACAAACGTATTGTTCCGGACGGTAATTACTCTCGTTTGGATCGACACGACGGCGACGGACGGTAATCGACATACCACCGTCACGCACCGCTTTCACTGCGGCCTCGGTTCCCCCGTGAACTTTAACTTACATAACGTCCGCACTGCGTTTTTCATACGTTCAATTGTACAAGCCGTTACGACCTGGTGGAATTATTGTACGCCGTAGGCAATACGTTTGACATTTATTCGTTTTGTTGTTTATGCGCGTGTCGTGTTCGGGTACACAACCTTTTGATTTGTCAGTATCACACTTTAACGAACGTTGCTTAATCATGGAAGTATGTTAAGCATTTTGATGCTTTTTTGCGGTGACCGTGACCTGATGACTCTTGCATATTATTATTTTACCTTGGGGTCATACTTTTTTCGTCTTTTTAGCTTTTAAATTTTCATCATCGCCATTATTGTATTTCTTATTCTCCGTCTGCGTTCGTACGACTGTTTAAAGAGACATCAACGGTGGGGCAAGACGGTTGTGTCAGTGTATCAGTGCAGACTACCCACAGTAGGTACACGCAAAGGCTTAGGATTTTATCCGTCCAAGCTCGCGTAGTGTGTAGACGCACGTGCATTGATTGTTTTGTGATATTCCATTATGTGCGATAAAATGCAGGGACGTTGCAATTTGTGAAGACGTTTCAAGACTGATTAGAAACGTTTGTGTTATTTATAACGTTGCGTTATTTCGTTTATTTATTGATTAGAGTACACAGTTTGACGATAAAATTACAGTTCCTTTAAATTTGTATATTGTTTGTAGCACAGTTCAATTTTTCCAGTTATCCGAGGACCCCCGCCCATATTAAGTGCTCATAATATTGGGGACCTATCCCTTGGCTCTGTGGAATGAAATAGACTTTGTAAATATCATTAAAAGTGTCCTTAAGGTCACCTTAATGCCAAACTCTTAAGTAGAATAAAATAGATTCGTAAAGTTAATTATAGTTTTATACTATAGTAAATGTTGTATTTCTGGAGGAATTGCAGAACTATTTTGATAGTGTAGAACCAGTTAGAAAATTCGCATGCATTTAAGCTGTTTTTATCATAATAAAATAAAATTCAAACATTTATAAAACAGCTGTTACTTGAGTCGTCCGTGTTTCCCCCAATGGGTCTCTTGTCTTATTCAGTCTTCTAATTGTACTGGTCGTACCATGCCGTTAGCGTCTCGGGGACCTCTTATATCAACGGCTTACGGATCCACAGAGACTAGCTTCTGACCAAAATATGGAGCACCTGAACTCGGGTGATCTTGTCGACTTTACCGTTGCCGCATAATTTTTCTAGTCAATCACGAGCATTAAGTCGGCCCATTCAAGAATCGAAGTTTAAGTAGGCCTAAGTACATTTGGTGAAGGAGAATCAAATTATGTTATGATAAGCTCAGACTGACGTAAATGCAATTAGTATGCTCGTCATAACCGGCTCATTACGTTCTTCTTCTTCTTCTGATAGTTCCTATCCGTTTCGGGTGTTGGATATCATACAGGCTATTTTAACTTTCTGTTGTATAAGTCAGTTGTATTCATGACAAACCAGGTCCTTAAATTTCTCAGCCATGATATTCTCGGTCGCCCAACTCCTCTCTTTCCATGTACTTTTCCCTGTAGTATGGGCTGCAATAAGTAAAATCTCTGTTCATTTCTCATGAGATATCCCAGATACTGAAGCTTTCTTATCTTCACTGTGTTAATAACTTCCCTATCTTTCTTCATCTTTCTAAGAACTTCAACGTTAGTTATATGTGCTGTCCGTGAAATGCTCAGCATTCTACGTATGCAACGTTAGTACAATTTAAATATTATTCTATATAGGCTAATAATGTGATCAATAACGTTGTATGTATTTAGCGTGTGCGAGTTCTCAAGTAAAACTCAAAACTGATTGTCGAAGAAAAATAGGAAAGATGGCGAATAACGGAAATTTATTTTACTATAAAATGTATATTATCCATAAATTGTCAGCCAAATAATACCCAAATTATCGTGACATATACGGTTCTAACAAAACTAGTCGGTTACGTAGCAACTGTTTCAGAGTTTTGATTTCAGATTTCTGAAATTGCTGGACTTTTAGAGGTACACATTTCACATACTCTTCCAAGCATGTACTCTTTACTCTTACAGTTACATTTCAGTAACTGTTCACTGGTTTCCCTGTGCCCTTTTTGCACACACTTTTCGCTTAAATTGTCGTAACATGTTTTAATCTTGTCTCAAGAGTTTCAAAAACTAATGGTTCTTTCGTTTCCCAATTTTGTTTATTATTCGTACAATCTGATAACAGCAGTAACGCTTTGAGGTCTCCGGTAATTCCTTAAATAATTACATTTTTTATTTTTGCAGTAACTTCTCTAGTCGTAGATATTATGAAATACTGTAATCTGGTACGCTTTCGTGATCTCTCTCTCTCTCTCTCCCCTCTCTCTCTCTCTCTCTCTCTCTCTCTCTCTCTCTCTCTCTCTCTCTCTCTCTCTCTCTCTCTCTGCGCGCACGCACGCACGCACACGCACACACACACACACACGCACACACACACACACGCACACACAAAGTGAAAACGTTAAGATACAACTAGTTCATTTACATTGATGTCGTTATCAACAATAATTCTTTTTCAATACTTAAACGACTTTCATAATACTTCTCATTATACATTTTATAAATTACATTTATGGAAAAGCTGAAAAGAAACCTTTCCGTGGATGCAGTTGATATAGTCATCATTATAGGCGTTCTCAAAATGATTTCTGTGTTTGGGAAGGGTGTGTGAATAGTCAATTTTCGGTAAGCTAAAGGTAGGCCATTTTTAAATTCAGATTTTTTTCGTAGAACAATATTTTTGCTATTTTTCTGATCGATTCTCAGTTTCGCCCATTTCTCCATTCTTTAACAATTTCTTCCAACGCCTCTGTCATCAACTTCGGCGACTTTTTTTTTGTATTTTTGGAGATGAGGCGACGAAATATATAATCCTGAAGAAATCACATTGTATTGAAACATACGTAAATGCTTCTCAGCGTAATCTTTTTCATAAATATGAAGCATAAATTTGTGTCTATATTTTTGTTCTCTCGATTGCAAAATTAGTCAAGAACGTGGTTATTTTTACAACCAGAATGCGAGGTCGGGGCATGTTTATCTGTAGGGAAATGCGGCACTCGGTATCAGATAAGAAAATATGATAGTATAAAACGTCAGTAGAATAAATACTTTCTAACTTTGCCTGTTGATGCGTTCGCAAATTTTCCACTCGCCGTCTGGAAACCGCACTTTTAAATAACATCTGTATCTTCTTTACAGATTATGAAAAAATAAAGGACAAAAATAAAAAAAACAACACTGTTTATGAAGTCTCCCGTTCACAGGATTCTCAGCCGTCTGTTAGCGAATGTTTTGTTTTTAATCGTTTTAGTGACTGTAGCCTATTTCTTATTTTGAAAACTTTTCTTTTCATTATTCTGGTTGATTTTAAGACGTACAGATTTTCCTTCAGGTGTCCGCGGTCGTGATCCAACATAACGAGATTCGTAAGTCTTATAACGTAGGCTATATTTACATGCCGCGTATCTGAATTTGTTTGTTAGAAACCTGTTTCATTTGTGTAACCAATAGTGCACCATTATATACAATGTTAAAGTTACAGTACCCTTTCTCCATTCATATTGAGCTTCTTTTTACTTCCATGTTACATAAGGAAATGGAAGTATGGTGACGGCGAAAAAAATCGTGTTCGAGATAAGGGCTTATTCTGATTGTGCTACCCTCAAAACGTGAAGAAAAGTCATCTTCTGAAAAGTGTCTGTGTGTAGAATTTTTTCTAAGGCAAACGATAACTGACTCAAATTCAAACAGAATCAAATAATCGTTTGCGTAAGTTCCTCCTGAGTTGTGGATGCACCGTGTTACGTTACAAAATATTTATATCCCAAAAGAATTCCTTGTGAATCGAATATTTCTGGGGTATTCCATCAACACAAGACGAGGCGCAGCGTTCACGTCAAGTTTCGAAACATGGAAGTCGAGGAGGTGTTGTGTTACTTTCTTGCTTTCCCAGAACTACAAGGAATATGAAGTACGAACAAGAGATGTGGGAACTAGTTCGGAACCCGTGCGTCTTACTTCAACAACACGTATTTCACTACCACGTTTCGTAAGGAAATATAAGTATGGTGATCGCGAGGAAAATCGTGTTCCAGATAAAGGCTGGTGCTGATTGTACTCCCCTCAAAACATGAAGAAAAGTCATTTTACGATGTGTGTGCGTGTGTGTGGAATTTTTTCTATCGCGAACGATAACTGCCGCAAATTCAAACAGAATCAAATAATTTGTTGCATATGTGCCTCCTGAGTTGTGAAGGACTCGGGGCTTATTGATTTTGGTAAAGGTCGGTTAAGGGGAAGGGATAGTTTACCTGCAACGTTTTATATTTTTACAAGAGTAAAGTACTTAATTTTGATAAATAAAGTATCCTGAAAAAAATGTCATAATAATCCACTGTAGAAAGGTAGATGAAATATCTATGAATGAAAAGAGTAGTTGAAGGGGGAGGGAGTAATTTTCTATTAATTAAAAAAATAATTGAAGGGGGAAGGGATAATTTTTTATATGTGTACTACGTTATCGGCAAAAAAGTAGTTTCTATGGAAATAATTCATTTAAATTTGTCAGACATAAATCTCGAGTTACAAGGACTCGATGTAACACTTAACTTGTTAGAAATTATCGAACCGAATTCAAGTAAATGATTTTAAATATAAATCTTAGAACATGGAAGTCATGTATGGTTCTCCATACCGATATTTTGTTTGTATCTTAGGGAGTTGTACTTCTCAATTTATCATTTTCTTTTGTTCTTTATGTCAAGTTGTATTAGCTTATGCAGTTTGTAAACTGCCAGACCCGTGTATATGGTCACTCGTTTCGCACGTTTAGCGTTTGTCGTTATCAGCGTCCCTCGTTGACACAATGGTCGTACTTCAGTTACACCGGAGTCGTATTTTATTTGACTATGCGCGTGCGTTGTAATGCGTACGGCGAAAATAGCGTTCGTGGAATGTAGGAAGCGCGGCCAGTGTGTGCACGGCGGTGAATTGTCAGTACGTCGTACATAGTATGGAACTGGAACTCGTCCAATACTTAACTGTACAGTTCCTTTTATTTCTCCTGCATAACGTTTAACCAAAACGTTTTAAATCCTGGTTACGGGAACGGCTCTTGTGCACGATAGCTTCACGTAGAAATTATAATTGTACAACATTCAATAAACAGACATCCGCCGTGTCCGTCTCTTTTCCATCTGTGCGTATTGCGTTCGTGATACGTAGGTGCATATAAACTTGTATGTGTTCGTGTTCTTAATTATCTACTAAAAGCGCGCGGTCATATTCACACGGATACACTCTGGCATTCGTTATGCTGCCAGGTGAATTTCAACAATAAATATGTAGATTGTTTTAATAAACTCTCGTCTGTCGTTCGCGAGTAACGGCCCGACTCTGAAACGATATGGATTAACTAAAATATTACCCGTACCGATCTGTGATTAGTTTACGGTACGTTTTGTACACCGCGCTCACGATTTAACGCGTTAATCTCGGCGTTCGTGGCTCGATATAGCATCTATTTCGCGTACGGTAACAGAACTTTTTACTTCGGTCGTAAAGGAAAATATACTATTATGAAAGTCGTATAATGTTGTGTGCTGCGAGCGCGCATCTGGTTCTTAAAAAAGGTATTTAATATCTAATAATAAAAACAGCTCGTTCCAAAAAGAGAGTTGCAGTCAGTCTTGGGGCATCTCTCTTCTTCACACACACACACACACACACACACACACACACACACACACACACACACACAGTAGCGATTAAACATGAATATGTATGGTTTGTTATGTAATTTAATCACAGCGGTGTGTGTATTTTATTGCATCGTAACATCGGTTGGTTCCTGAAAAACGTTTCGCGGGGCGCGAGCGCGCGTATGAGTGTGAACGCGCGCGCGCGTAAGCGTGCCCGTCCGGCTGGCGGTGTGGGGCTGGTGCGCGGAGAGCGCGTATCACGCTCCTCCTTTCCATTCCAAGTTTTTTCCTGTTCTCCGAGCTAAAGCCCGGTAGTCAAGCGATATTATAAAATACAATCTCTCCACCTCACCTTGTCCCCTACCTACTCCATTCTTGATCTACTGCTCTCGCCTCCTCTCCTCACTGCCTCTCTATCGCGCTTCGTCTCCTCTCTCTTTCTTCATCTTATATACCTTGTATTCTTCATACTAGTCTATTATTTGCCTTGACACGAGTACAATCCGTGTCAAAAGTTTTTTGTTAAAATTTCGTGCACGCGCACACGTTGTATGCATACGGTGTAGGCATTATAATGATTGTAGTTTTAATGGCCCATTAATAACAGTTCGCCTTGCCCCGGCTAGAAAAGAAATTGTAAAGCCGTTTTTATCATTTTGCTTACAGTAACGCTGGATTTGAAGAACGAATACCTTCGTTGTGCTCGTTTCAAACGGGAAACGCCTGTCACATGCGATCGTAATAATAACAATTATTAAATTATGTTTAGACAAAAATCAGACAATATAGTGAATTTTCGTCAAGTTAACTAGCGTCTATCAATCAAATATATTGGAACTTACCGTCTGCGGCTTTCCAGAAACAGCGTCTTTATAAATTTACATGTTTCGGGACCCTTGTCCCATCATCTGATGATAAATTCAGATGATGGGACAAGGGTCCCGAAACATGTAAATTTATAAAGACGCTGTTTCTGGAAAGCCGCAGACGGTAAGTTCCAATATATTTGATTGAACAACACGTGGCTTGGTACTAAACATTTGGGATTTATTCCTTTTAAACATAGCGTCTATCGTTGAGTCTGAGTTTTTAAAATATAGTCAAATAGAGGGGAATAGTTTTCTTAAGAGTTGGACGGGGCAATGTTATTAAATCTTTATCAATAAATGATTATATTTGGATACATTTTTTAGCCAATCTTGTGATGTCACCAATATTGACTATAGCTGACTGTAGTAATTATTGCAATCCTAGATCGGCGATCGTATCTGTCCACTCGTCTGACTGGCTATTTTTCTGACGTTTTTAAGTATTATAAAGTGTTTCAGTATGTTAAAAATCTGAAGAGACCGTATTGAGTCTCAAGTTATACTGCTTATTAAACCAATAATATTTAAATCTTATTTATTATTTATTTTTTAAATTTAGCTTAAGCAAGTTTACTTCCATGAACGATTTTTACTTCCATGTTCCGTAAGAAAACGGAAGTAAGTTATAGTAATCGCGAAAAAAATCGTGTTCCAGATAAGGGCTGAATCTGATTGTACTACCCTCAGAACATGAAGAAAAGTAATTTTTCGAAAAGTGTCTGTGTGAAGAATTTTTTTCTATGGCGAACGATAACTGGCGCAAATTCAAACAGTACAGATAATTTTTGCATATGTGCCCGAGTGGTAGAGGACTCAAATCCCATTGATTTTGAAGTACTCTTGATTTTGGAGGCAAGAAAGTAACACAACGCCTCCTCGACTTCCATGTTTCGAAATTTTTACTACTGTATTTCGTAGATTAAGAAGCGTAATACTTGACATGAACGCTGTTGCGACTCGTCTTAAGTTGATGATGGAATTCCGCAGAAATTTTCGATTCACAAGAAATTCTGTTAGGATATTAAATACAGTGGAACTCGCGAATAACGAACTCTCTTATAATGAAAACTCGGATGTAACGAGATTTTTTTGGTTTTGTATCTTAGTAATGACAATTAAACTCTTTTTAACGAGTAGGAACGCATTAGAGACTTGGTTATAACGAGCATTTTATCGCAGCTTGTTCATGGGTAAAGGTCTAACAAAAGTTCGTTCCAATACAGCATTGTAAATTCGTTTAAAATCATTAACGCAATTTAGTGAAACTAATAATGTAAGTGATGAATTCGTGGAATATTTAAATAAATTGCGAAATAAATTAGTGAATTTTCTTTTTATTTAGAAAAAAAATATTGTACATGTGGCATGGAAAGTTGTGCGTTTTTGGCCAGATAACCAGCTGATTTTTGGTAAGTTTTTACTTGTTAGGCAATATTCAGCAAAGAATGTTAGCGTCTAAAAGAGCCTAAATTAAAGGCTTTAGCGTTTAAAGTCTAAATTTCACTTTTAAGCGTAGAATGTAAAACGTGTCAAAATTGTATTGTGTAAAGCCTCGTCGATAGCAGACTTTTTTGTTGCGTGTATCGAAATCACAGTATAAACATTTAGGCTTGCGAGTCGACAACTCGGATGTAGCAAGCACCCGGTTTAACGAGCACATTTGTCCGGTACCTTGAATCTCGTTGTAAGCAAGTTCCACTGTATTTTGTAACGTAACACGATGTACTGAAAACCCGCAATGATCGCGCAAACGTTCAGTTTTATAAAAAGAGGTCGGTCAAAAATTTCTTTTTGTTTCGTAATTTCATAGGTTTCACGGCCAGATAGCAGGAAGTACAGATGTCCCGGAAATTGGTAACAGGGTCCTAAGAGTCACTACGACCGCTCGAGCTATCAGACAACGGCCTACAAGAGCGACAGTTTTAACAAATAACAGTTTTTTTTTCTTGTTCTTTTTCCTTTTATTCCTATTTGCCTTTCTCGTGGGAAACAATATGAATTTCTTGTTATTAGTTGGATCATATTATTAATCTTTAACTGCTGTAGCCGTTTCATCATCATCATCATCATCACCATTGGCTCGACAGCCCTTTGTTGGCCTTGGCCTTCTTCAGAAGATTTCGCCATTCTTCTCTATTCTTAGCCACACTCCTCCAGTTTCTAATTTCAAGAATATTGATGTCCTGACTCACCCCATCCATCCATCTCAGTTTTTGCCTTCCAACTTTGCTATTATTACTCTTTTAACTGCTGTAGCCGTTTCGTTTGATGTTAATTTGGCAGCAGTAGAATGGCGCTTCAGTTGTACGACGTTTCGTGTTTATACAATACATCGTGTGGTCGAGAGAGTGGAAGAGTGAGAGTGACATTATCCCGCCGAAGCGTTGTCGCTAAGTGACAAACGTCACAGCAGCCGAAACAAAAATTTTAATTAATACGAAACAGTAATGTATCAGAAGTGTAACGTTGACAGCTTGATAAATCACTGCACTCACGGATTTCCATAAATCATAAGTTCGTGGAACCGAAGCAAAGGCACGGGACGGGTGAATCATTAATGTACGTAATTTATCATCGTCCTTGACTGTTGACGTTTTGATTGATTTCTTGATAAGACGGAAGGAGTGAACAAAAATTTTATTTATATAACTTTATTCACAAAAATCTACGTTTTTCTTCACGTCATTGTCTCGCTGGGCGTTACGTGCTGTTTACACGAGAAGTCTTATTTAATTCAGTTAACTGTGGGTATATCGGCGTTCATGAAATATTCAGCAAAATTGCATCGCTGCGTAATAATCGTTTTAATGATTGTAATGTCAGTTACGATTGTCCAAGATCCAAATTATCCATATCCAAGTCGCACATTAATGAGTTAATACAGTAGAGCATCGATTATCCGAACCTCTCGAGACCAGGGCCCGTTCAGATAATCGATATTTCGGATAATAGATCGTAAATTGAAATCATTATTTCCCTTTACAAAAACAAAGGTTTTTATTACAAAATCATTTCTAGCATACTGTTATATAATTACAGCAACCTGTATACTGTATAGTAATGTATTACTAAGGCTAAAAATCATTGAATTAAAACTGAGTGTAGTTAATAAAAACAAAAAGTTAATTTAAACAAAATTAGAGTTTAATGACAAACACTGTACTATAAAATTAATTAAAAATTATAGAATAAAACAAAACATACAGTAGGCCTACCATGGATTTACACTTTTTTGAAGAATTGTCTATCACTGTCTGCTTCAAAGAGATATCCCGTTTTCTCGCTGTTAAAGAAAAGTCGTTTTAAGTTTCTTAATCTGAATACAATCTATCTCGTCTTCTCTTTCGGCCCACTTTAGAACAGTCTCAAGTGCGTCAAAACCTTTTGCTGCCGTAGGTGGTTCTGTATTAGTAGCATTCTCGCCGTCTTCATAGGCTGTCTATAGCTACAGCGTTTATTTATTACTGCACAGTACTGTAATAATTTATAGTATACAATTTTTTATGTTCAATAAATATCCAATACGCCTACACGTGTCCAATACGTTACTGTACAGTACAGTACATAATTGAACTTTTTATTGAGTTCGGATAATAGATGTTCTGTTAATGGATGTTCGGATAATTGATGCTCTACTGTATTAAAATATCGTTTGTGACTTCTGCTTCAATTTCATGATACGCGTTTCGGAACAAACATTTGTCCGTGTTCAGACATAAATGATCATTCACACATATAATTCCATCATCATCATACATATAATTCGAACGTATGACGACATCATGCGCGTGATCGTTGGAAGTCTGATGATGGAACATAAAATTAAAGCAAAAATCACAAGACGGAAAGGAAGATATAGGGCCTATATACTTTATCTGTTCGTTCTTCTTTATCGTTCGTTATTTTGTTTGTTCGCTTTTAGAATTCTCATTTGCTAGAAGCTATATGTGTAAACTATAAAACAAAAATATTAGTGCAGACTAGAAGACAAAGAAACTACGGAACAATCGACAATATCGAAAATGTGGACAACTTCAAATACTTGGGAACCATATTAGAAAAAAAAAACGGCACAGAAGAAGCCGAAATCCGGAACAAGTTAGTCCAAGCCAATAAAGCATATTTCGCCACATCAAGTATCTTCAGATCCAAAGATATCTACAGATACACGAAACTAAGGATATACAAATCAATAATAAGACCCATCCTAATCTACGACTGCGAAACGTGTATCCTGAACTCCAAACCAGCAGACCTTCTTGATATCTTTGAAAGAAAAATATTACGAAGAACCCTGGGACCAGCTAATGACGTACACGGCTGGAGAATGAGATATAACTTTGAATTGTATCAAATGTATGATGAACCACCACTAACACAATACATAAAACTACAGCGTCTTAGGTGGGCTGGTCATGTACTCATGATGGGGGAAGACAGAATACCACGAAAAGTATTGAATACCAGAATCCACGGAAAAATACCAGTGGGAAGACCGTGGAGAAGATGGGAAGACGCGGTGGATGAGAATGCGAAAGAAATACTGAAAGTGCGTTCCTGGAGGAGGATGGCTACCGACAGAAGAGAATGGGAGGAAAAATTGAAGGAGGCCAGGGTCCAACAAGGGCTGCAGTGCCATAGGAGAGAGGAGATATGTGTAAAGTAAAGAGAGATTTTACTGCGCGTGCGCGTTTTATGAAGTAAAACAACAACCTGTGTAATTAATGATAGTTTAAATAAAACGTGCATACAAGGACAGTAATAATATAAGATTATGCGGTCTACAAAGCGACACTCCAAGAAGGAGGAAAGGTTATTTTCATTACAGCTCTGATACTCAATATTCAACATGGTGGTGTCGTGTTTCAGTGTTTTTTAACGCGAGGAAAAGTCACCGATTTCTACAAGTGAATATGGTAAGACTGTTCGATTACGGCGTTGGGGAATAACCTGGGTAGCAGCTCGCTTAAATTGAAAGAAAAATGAAACCGTTCTTAGGTGTAGAGTCCCTAAGGCTTTTAAGGCTTCCAGCATAAGTTGGAACATTATTTGTCGGGCCGTTAGGCCGCGGTCTACTGTTTGTGCGGACAGACGTTTCGGCCCCACCATCGGAGGCCATCTTCAGTGTCGGAAACAATTAGCACGGTGTCCGCCAACTCACCCAAATGATGAGGCAGAGAGTACGATGTAATAGACTGTAATAACCTCTTGTCCACACAAGCAATAGATTACGGCCTAACAGCTCGGCAGATAACGTTTCTGTCAACGCTGCTAAGTACAAGTAGTTTATTGGTGGGAGCTACTGTTAAGTTCTCTTTACGAAAATGTGTAGTGAAACTGCGTCACAAATACTGTTTTGTAGAATACTTGTCCAGTATTGTTTTCGAAGAAACGATTTTATAAAATATGAGTGCTGCAATCAAAGCTATTTTCTCATAGAATAGCACAGAACGGGTTACTATATTTTATCCGTTTTTATTTACTACGAAAAAGCTTGTAAGTGTGTTACTTTCCTGATCGTTTGGGATAAACTAACCTAATCGGAGGAAATACGGTTAGAAAATATAATAAAACATATGTTTTCATTTGCTGTCAGTGGCGCGGCGTGGGTACATAACAGCTGTTGCCGGTTGTGATATAACTAAAACTTAGCCTGAAAATTAATTCGAATTTTTCCTAGTAGGCCTACTAAGTGTGTTTTTTAGAGCCAGAATGTTCTTTTTAGAGCTAAAATATCTTTTTAGAGTATTTTCTATCTTTCGCTGGCAGAAGAAGAGGGTTCCGGTTCAACGGGATCTGACTCCATTATACTTACACAGAATAAATGAGGACACAAATAATCGAATTGATAATAATAAAGACAAACAGAGAAACACATAACTAAACGAACAAAACACAAATAGGTAGGTACGTAACTGCTGGACGTTGGTTCCGAAACGAACGTAGCTGCTAACTGAGCGTTTTGCCGGTTTGTACAGCGGCAACACATTAGGTGGACGAATGTGTCCCTCTCCCGTTGTACAGTGACAACTGCTACGAGGTCAATGACCACACGCAGTAAAACATTGCCGATGTCTGAACCGGCAGCACAAGACGGCGCAAGTGCACATCAGTTCGAAAGCGATGCTACGCTTTTCTTCAAGTTTCCCTACTAATATTGTTCGGATTTCAAATTATTCAATAACTAAACTGTTTATTCCGTGATATAACTAACATTATTAATTTCTTTCATTTCCAGGACTGTTGTCGCTGCAACAGCGGTTACGCGGACGCTAACGCTACTGTTTGCTGTTCAGTTGTACATCACATTCGTAGTCGGATATTAATGCAGCGTGTACGATTATTTCAGATCTTCCTTTAGATCTTCGTAATTGTCGTGATGATAATCGTTCTTTATTGCCCAGCCTGTTAACAGCAGTTTCATGTTTTATTTATGTTAATAGAAGAGGTGTGTCGAGCACTAACACTTACACCGTGAATACAAGTTTACTGTGCAGTACTGTACGTTACGAAAACTGTTTACGATAAGCTGATCAAATTCCATACAGAACGTGGCGCGGTTTTATTTTATATAAAGCACTGTTTTTTAGTTTTCTCTAAACCATAATAATTCTGAATTCAAGGTGCCAGTACTTCGTAGTAGCCGGGAAGTAAAGGCGTTGTGGCGTATTGCCGCCGTTGGGAACAACAGCGTGTAACAGAAGCCCAAGATAATTGTCGCGTCGTGACACTGAGAAAATTTCTTAAGATATTTCTAAACGAAATGTATGTTTTCCATAGCCACGCGAACACAAAGTAACGAAATAAATAAAGATTTAAATTTCTAGACGAAGGTTAGTTTTTCTAAGTGTTTACGTGTGTGCTGCCTTTTTTTTAATTCCATGTTCCGTAAGGAAATGAAAGTATGATGATCGCCAAAAAAATCGTGTTTGAGATAAGGGCTGATACTGATTTTACTACCCTCAAAACTTGAAGAAAAGTCATTTTCCGAAAATTTCCGTGCGTGCCTGTGTGTAGAATTTTTTCTATTACGAACTGCTGCAAATTCAACAGAATCAAATAATTTTCTGGATATAAGCGTGAGTTGTAGAGCACTCAAGGCATATTGATTTTGGTGAAGATCGGTTAAGGGGAAGGGGTAGTTTACCTGCAACGTTCTACGTTTTAACAAGAGTAAAGTACGTAATTTTGATAAATAAAGTATCGTGAAAAGAAGGCCATAATAATCCACTGTAGAAAGGTAGATGTAATATTTATAAATAAAAAGGGGAGTTGAAGGGGGAGGGGGTAGTTTTCTATAAATGAAAATGATAGTTGAAGGGGAAAGGATAATTTTTGATATGTGTACTAGGTTATCGGCGACAAAGAAGTAGTTTCTATAGAAACATTTAATTTCAATATGTCAAACATAAAACTCGATTTACAAGGAACACTTGTTAGAAATTATCGGACCGAATGCAAGTAAATGATTTTAAATGTAAATCTTAGAGCATGGAAGTCATATACGGGTTCTTAATACCGATATTTTTTTGAAACCTGTCAATTTCCCGACGTTACGAAGTTGTTTTCTTTCGTTCGGAGGAAATACGGAAATTTACGAAGTTATATATAGACTGTCGAATTAGACCAGTTATGTGGTGTACGCAACAGACAGCTAAACTGTTGTACACATACATACAATTAAACTTGAATGTCGATTATTTTGCGTTAGTCGCAATGTATGAAAATAATCAACGGCTTTTTGCCTTTGTTATTACGACTAAACATAGAATCGGTACAGTGTACAATTTCCGGAAAACTACTGGATAAAGCGGAGTATACAGTACAGTGGTGTGCAAGAGAGCAGAGAGAGAGACTTGTAGCAGGCATTGTACGGCCGCCGGCGGATAGATGCCATCAGATCCATCCATTCCCGCCTTCGGACCTTCTCCGTTCTTTCTCTTCCCTCTCTTTCTACTCACACTCCCAAAAGAAACGTCACAAAAATGTTGCTTTTATATTTCCCTTTCTTTCTCTACCACATTCCACATTCAACCGGCTGCGTTATTGTTATTATTATTATTAATACTATTGTTGTTGTACTTATTGTTATGATTTTTTAATTATTTTTACTGGTATTATTGTTGTTACTATTTATTTAATTTTGATGGTTTTTGAAGTTGTGCTTTTTATTGTGCTAAAAGGGTTTTATATTCTAACTTATCGCAGACGTCGTTAACATTGTGTTGTTTTCAGAGAAATAAAATATCGGTATGCAGAACCATACATGACTTCCATGTTCTAAGATTTATATTTAAAATCATTTTCGAAATGAAATATTTCCATAGAAACTACTTCTTTCTTCAGCCTTAACCACAGTACTGTGGTCACTGACGTATATCACCTCACGTTAGCGCACTCGATTTTCACTGATGATGGCAGCCGATGGCACTGCCGAAACGTTTGGTTTTGCAGAAAACATTGGACCACGGCCAAACAGCCCGGGAAGGAATTTTAACAACAAACTACTTCTTTGTTGCAAGAGACTATCTTGTTGATTACAAACTGTTTAATTGTGATAATTAAAGCTAGTGATTAGTAACTTCATTGGTGTCTTGTATTTTGTCCACTGTACCATACGACGATCAACTAGACTGTCGTAACAATATGTTATAGTATCGTACTATTCTGTATTATGTCTGCTACCGAAAATAAAGTGCGATTCTGTGTTTCAGATGGCGAGTATCTGTTTGTTGACCCCGATTATAAACTCTCCAAATATGCGCCAAAGAGTTGGAGGTGTTCGTCTACAAACGTAAGTACACAGTGTACTCTATACCTAAGTATAAGTTCACGATAGGTTGCCAATACGAAGCGCTTGTTGGCAGTCTTTCCCGCACTGGCACGTGAACCGATATGGAGTGATTTAAGTAAGATCTAGTAGGCTACAGTTTGACGTCGCCAAATGCACAAAGTGTCAAACATACGTTGAGACGTATTCAAACTAATTTATATTGTACTTAAGGTCTCCCTTATCCTTGTCCTTGATGCACTGTAAAACGTCTATCCACTGTAAACATTCTAGTGGGAAAAAGATCACTAACATTTGAATCTTTATATACTTATTTTTTAACTTCCATGTTCCGTAAGGAAATGGAAGTATGGTGATCGCAAAAAAAACCGTGTACGAGATAAGGGGTCGTTCTGATTGTACTACCCTCAAAACATGAAGAAAAGTCATTTTCCGAAAAGTGTCTGTGTGTAGAATTTTTTTTATGGAGAACGATAACTGCCGCAAATTCAAACAGAATCAAATAATGTTTTGCATATCTGCCTGAGTTGTAGAGGACTCAAGGGCTATTGATTTTAGTGAAGATCGGTTAAGGGGGAGGGATAGTTTACCTGCAACGTTCTACGTTTTAACAAGAGAAAAGTACTTAAAAATTCATTTAAACTTTTTCAAACAACGGTAATTGTTAAAAATAAAATAATTTTGTTGCCAGGCAACCAGGTTGTTCGGTTAGGAGGGAGGGCTAGTTTACCTGCATTGTTCTGTTTTAACAAGAGTAAAGTACTTAATTTTAATAAATAAGTGCCGCGAAAATAGAGTCATATTAATCCACTGTAAAATGGTAAATGAGATAATTATAAATGGAGTGGGTGGTTGAACGGGGAGGGGTGATTTTTTAAAATTGCTGTGCTGAAATCAAGTAAAGTACGAATATTTAATTTTGAAGGATAAGATACGTTAGAAATTACTTCTGTGAAACTGTAAATATCATTAATGGTGGGGATCGGTTGAGGAGGAGGGATCATGATCTGCGTAGTTCAGTTTCTTTATAATAATAAAGTACCTAATTTTTATAGATAAAGTGATTCGAAAATGACATTATATTAAACGACTACCCCATTATAACAAAAATAGCTATAAATAGTGAAAATAGCTTGAGGGTGGGGGATATTTTTTTATAAATTATTGAACCGAATTCAAGTAAATGATTGTAAATGTAAATCTTAGAACATTGAATTTATGTATGGTTCTCCATACCGGTTTTTGTATACGCTGTACGGGGTGCAAAAATTGCACAGAAGTTACAAGATATTCATTCCCTCCCTTGTGCGCGAATTCTCGCAGAAATAAACGATTGCATCGTCTGTGTCACTTGTATACATACAATGTTGTCTACTTAGCCACATAATCTTATCTTTGCACGTGTCCTTGTATTTTATAGGACCGAGACAGTGCCCCTTGCAAACGTATAGTGTACGAATTTTGTCAGCCCCGCCCGCCTTGGCGCCGCGGCGTTCTGAGCTTCTGCCGCCAGAACTACGATTTCTGTGGGGGTTCCTAGATGTGGTCTGTTTTACCGGCCATGGACTCTGTGCACAGCCGGTAGTAGAGGACAAAACGTGATTCTTTGAAACTGGAATGGGATTCTTTGATAGTTCGTTTGAAACTGGAATGGGATTTTGCGTGACGTAAGCGAAGGATGTTAAGAAGCACGAAATGCAAAATATACAAAATCAGGCCAGTGCTGACATATGCTTCAGAAACCTGAACAATGACAAAAAATAGAGAGAGACTTCTAGGTTGCTGTAACAGACGGATTCTAAGAAGAATATTTAGAGAAGTACAAGAAAATGGAATGTGGCGCAGGCGCTATAATTAGGAACTATACCATCTTTACAAAGAACCGGACATTGCCAGGGTAATCAAAATATGCAGGCTAATGTGGGTGGACAAATAGAGAGAACAGAGGAAGGACAGCCTACGAAACATATTTTCTACTAGAAACCAATGGGTAGTAGAAAAAGGGGAAGACCCCGAAGTAGATTCAAAGACCAGATAGAGGAGGACCTCGGAAAGCTGAACATAAGAAACTGGAAAGCCGGGGCATGCAATAGGGAGGAATGGAATCGACTCTTGGAGCAGGCCAAGACCCACCAAGGGTTGTAGAGCCACAGTTGATGATGATGATGAAGAAGCGCAGGATGCTTGGCTTAGATTCGTCCAATCAGCGTCGTGGAAATTAGAGCGCGCGTTGCCGGTTCACCATCGGCTGGAACACGTGAAGTTCTGTGATTTTCATGCGTGTATTTACTCCTGGTTTCAGTTAGTGGTTTTGAGTCGTTAAATTCAAACAGTCTTTTGAAATACTACTTATTGGAAGTAGTTTACGTCATTTACGTTAAATCCATGTGGGCAAAAAAATTATGAATTTAACGATACCTGTAAATGTAAAGAAAGATAATTAATTTTGTTTGTTTGTTTAAAAAGAATTCATTAATTGAAATTAACATTAAAAACAGTGAAATAATCAAATTTGTAGCGTTAGCTTTATAATTAGTTTGATACTATAGTATCATTGATTCTTTACTGTGTATGTCATGACGACTGCATACAGCGCGCGGCCCGCAGGGCGTTAATGGTCAGAAAAACCACTGTTACTTGTAAATAAGTAGTCCTAAAATTATAAAGTCCCGATTCAAAATAAACTATAGACTTTTTACTAAAACTTTCTCGCTTACTACTTTTTCTATTTTTGGTTTCTGTACATTTAAAAACATTTTCCTGTTATAATAGGAATAAAACATATTAAATTTATTCCAGTTAGCCTGATATTTAAACTGTAGTATTACAAGAACTCTCCTCTTCAAACCATACACATTTTATGTACATTAGGTATATATTATTAATAAAACTACAAGAAAAGCGAAAGAGTGTAATAACAGTCAAATTGTACATTTGCTGTGGACGCGGCACACGACACAGTCTGGCAACAATGTTCCCCAGCTCCAATCCCATTCCAGTTTCAAACAAAGTATAGTTATACTTACCGATGTCTCAAGTCAAAACTGTGATATTATCATCTGACAGTTTCACATGAGATTAAATGCCTAACGTCGTCTGTGCCATCCAGTTTGAACAGAACCCATCATATTTTTTTATTTTGGATTGAATTTAAGCCACGTCAGTACGGCGGTGACATTCCAGCTGTATTATTACTCCGCATGCCTACTTTTTGTGCTGTTCACAGTGTTTGTAATGATAACAAAAATTAAATTTATGTTGTTAAGCACTGTTAACTTAAATTACCCGTTAAACGTGTCTTCTTCTTCTTTAGCGGCGCGACAACCCATTACTGAGTCAAGGCCTCCTTTAGCAGCCTCCGCCATTGTCCCGGTCAAGTGCAGACAACTGGTAGGTTTCTGCACATAAAAGAGTTTCACAGATGGCATATGTGAATTCTCCGATCCAACCCCAGCCTGGAGGACCAGGAACTTTGATTTCGGGGTGCTATTCCCCTACAGATTTGCTTTCACCTCAGCTGACGAGCTCTCTCTGCCCGGTCGCAGTAGGCTAACTGACTCAGCCCATGGACGCAGCCGTTGGGCTACTATAGCCTTTACCGCCTCCACACTAGATGCACATCCTGCTGCCGCTGATGTGCACCATCCTGCCAGCCCGGTGCCCAGAATACCCCCAGGGGTTCCTGACAGACCCCCCCCCCCATCGCTCGTTTGCTTACCGATCTACTCCGCCGAAGGGAGGTTACCACAATCTTGGAGTGGATTGCTCGGGGTAACAGGGCCCACCAACGTGTAGGTGAGAGTGGAGTTGGGGTGGAAAGGGTGATGCATTTCTCTTCTATGAAAGTATATGTTCGCGCCACACCCCCTTTGGACCCCCCCCCCCCCGTTAAGCGTATGCAAGGTCGAAATTACATTTGTGCGTTTTCTGTACAAACGAATGCATCTTGTAAAACTAAATTTCGATGCTCTTCCATCCAGGTGAGATTCCAAGCGAGAATTGGGCTAGGATAGTAGTTTTACGTTAAGAGGTGAATCTTGGTGCGCGTGTGAGTAGGCGGGTTAAGCGCGCGCTTGCCGCTCGTTAACTATAAACATTTATATTAGCACGTACAAACAAGGTGCAAATTGAAAGGGACATTGCGTGCTTTGCTGCCCACCGTTGCCAACACCTGCTACGTGTACTACAGTACGTTGCCCATCACTTCTTAGAAGAGAGGTGTGCTAAACTAGTATTTGAAAGTAACAGGTACGAACGAAACCGTTCCAAAAAAATAACACGTACAACTACCTGTTATTATATACCTATTATACATGTATATGTATTAGTCCTTTGTAAGTAACTCGTTGAGTTTCCTGCAGGTCTCCTATGTAATATCTTCAAATAAATACACTGCAAGTAGGTTTATTTTCACCTGACGCACGTTTCACAAAAATTATTCTGTATCTTCAGAGGTTTCTTTGAATATTGTAATTGAATGTTTTGCTTACAATCATGTATTATTTAATTTGTTATAAGAAATAAATTGAAACTAAAAGTATTAACAGTGTTACTTTACACTGTGACTTTATTAAGCTGTTACTGCTTAAACGAAAATAAGAAACAAGTGAATTTATACGCCTATCTCCCTTTGGGAATACCTGCTAATTTAATTTTTCAGTAGGAGAAAACAAACTGACATACATGGAATATTAAATTATTGATTCCGTTTTGGTCAGACAAATCAATTGCAAAACTCAGGCAATGAAATTTAGAGTGCACGTTATAGCACAACAAATGTCAAAAAAAAATGTACAGGCATTGCACAAATGCAATGTACAGAGAAGGGCATTGAAAATGCTTCAATAAATCTAAAAAATATATATATTTATGTTAATTCACTAATCAATGAATTCATTCTTCATTCACCAATCAATGAATTCATTCTTCATTTACCAATGTACAGATTATAAGTTAAATGTAGTCGCATTCATAAGCGAAGTTTTATGTGTACTACGTTATTGACAACAAAGAAGTAGTTTCTATGGAAACTCACCGGTTCCCATTTTCGATCACGCACCAGCGGTCGTTTTCAAATGTGCGACACGTCCTTATAAACATTTTCAATGTTAAAAATTACGTGAGATGTGAAGTTAAAATCATATCCGAAATCACATTAACAAAAAGTACTATATGGCGTATCAGCCACTGTGTAGGTTTTAACACAATATAATTCGTTTTTTCAAAACTTACCAAGTTGGTGACTAAATCAAAACCTTAAGAACTAAAGTTTTTTCAAATAATCTTCATTATTATTATTATGTAAATTATATTATTTCATAAATTTCATGTCCTTTAATAATTGCTGAAAATTTTTGTTTACTCAAAGCTTAGTTTTCTGGCTTGTGCAGTTGCAATGGATGAACTTTTTCAGTAAAAGAAATGCTTTGCAGAAAATCATTTTCAGTGAATAAAAGTTCCAACGATTTCATTCTTTTCTTGGCCCAAGGTAGGGTAGACCTTAAATAATTTTTCGCCCGGCTTAGGGCTGAAAACGATTTTGCTCCGCTACAGTTTGTGCCGTACGTGCTCAAATAAATTCGCAAGGCGTCTTCAACATTCGGGAATATTGTTTCCTCACTACATGATTTTAACAATTTTTAAGAGTCTACGTGGATCAGAATGTTTCTTTTTCTTTTGATTTGGTTTCTTAGTTTCGGTTTCTTCAATTTCACAAAATTTACTTCCTTTTAAAAATGCTTTGTAAACGAACACACTCTGCAGGAAACGATTGATCCAAGTCTGAAGTAGACATTTTCAACAAGTCACTAGCTTCTTCTCTTACATCCGAATTTTCCTATTTATATATTTATTTTACATTGGAAACATGAGATTTATTGTTTTGTCCTCTTAAATGTTTGCAGCCGCTTAAAGCTTGCGCCCTAGGCTACAACCTACTCACCCTAATTGTAAACCATACCCTAAACTTATTGTAAGTGCCCTAACCATTGTTTTTTTTTTTTTACAGCCGACGTTATGCTGTATGCTGCAATGTTTTGTCTGACGTTAGAATTAAAATACTCGACCAACAAGAACTAACGAAGATCCCGTACCTTACGCATTCGAATACGTATTATTATCGCAAGACTGTGTTTGGGCCTTAACCAGTAACGTAACCAGAATTTTTCCATGAGGGGTTGTAGATAAGAATGTTTCCACGGTAGATGATAGACCGGGGATAAACGATGGTGTATTGGGAAATTCCCCAATACAGTTACAGGCTGTTATTTATATCAAGGCCGCTAGCGAATTGGTATTAGTGCTGGGAACAAAAACGCACAACTGTTTGAAAAAACAGTTTTATGAAAAAAAATGAACGAGAACTGTTCTTTTCCGCGTAGACAAACTGTTCTCCGCTTTAAAAACGAACGCGGCATTGACAACTGTTCTCTGTTCGGAGTAAACCGTTCGTTTTTCATTGGAACTTTCGTTGAGCTGTTTGGCGTAAACTGTTTTTATTGAACTGTTAGGAGTAAACTGTTCGTTTTCATTGCAACGTTTGTTGAACTGTTACGAGTAAGCTGTTCGTTTTTACTGAAACGTTCGTTAATTATGCTGTCCTCGTTCTGTTTAGCGCAGAATTTGGCTATATTCAGTTTTATTTCAGTTACTATAAAAATATTCAGACATTCCCCATGAGTTTACATTAAACGATTTAAAACAAAAAATACCTTTGAAGATACTGGTAAATAAGAGAAATATTGACTTAATGGCATTGTCTAAGTAACATAACCGTCCATTTAAGAAAAATACTAAAATGAACACTTATTTGAAATGCTCAAAACAAAATGTTTTAACAATATAATGGTAAAATCAGTAAATGTAAATAGCAACAGTTCATTAATTCAACCTGTTTTTTCCAACTGTTTAAAAAAAACAGTTGTTTTTTTTAACGAACGGTTCGTTTTCGTTTTGCAAAAACAAAAACGTTCACCACTAGTTGGTATTGCCCGCGTGCAGGTTTTACGTGCAAGACCTTTCTGGCAATCTGCCGTGGGGGGGGGGGGGAATAAACTACCAATTTCAGCCGTTAATTGGTACAGTTTCTGTGCCGGAAATAGAGTCTTCTTCTTCAGCGGCGCGACAACCCATTACTGAGTCAATGCCTCTTTTAACAGCCTCCGCCAGTTGTCCCGGTCAGGTACAGACAACTGACTGGCTGAGAAACTGATAGGTTTCTGCACATCAAATAGTTTCACAGTTGGGATATGTGAACTCTCCGATCCAACCCCCAAGCTGGAGGGGCAAGAACTTTGATTTCGTGGTGCTCTTCCCCTACAGAGTTGCTTGCGCCTCAGCTGACGAGCTCTCTCTGCCCGGTCGCAGTAGGCTAACTGACTCAGCCGTTGGGCTACTATAGCCTCCTCCGCCTCCACACTAGATGCACATCCTGCCAGGTCAGAACCCAGGATACCCCCAGACTGCCCTGACGGAATCCTTATCTCTCGTTTGCTTACCTTGGCATTGGTTACCACAACCGTGTAGTGGATTGCTCGGCGTAACAGAGTCCACCGCCGTGTGTAGGTGAGAGTGGAGTTGGGGTGGAGAGGCTGGTGCATTTCTCTTCTATGAAAGCGTATGTTCGCGTCACACCCCCTTTGGACCCCCCGGGAATATAGTGTCCAAGATAAAAGTGTAACGAAGTATGTACAATGAAATGTTGCTCACTCTGTTATGCATATTTTACGCTGTATATAAAAAATAAATAAAAGTAAAAAGCAAAGGATTTGATCCTTCATTAAATTCGAAAACGAATTCAAAGTTTTATAAAAATTACGTAGAACGTAGTGAGTGACACTGAATTGAGAGTAAATTGTAATAATTAAATTTAGCGCATTATTCACGTATAGTAGAGCGTTGCGGTGCGCACGCGTGCCTCGGTGGTAAACACAGTAGCTTTACGGCAGCGGTCGTCTGCTGAATGAAACCAGATTGTCGGCGTGTCTCAACCATATATGGACGAGTGTTTTTTTTTATTAATTTGTTTTTCTTTTCTTTTTTCTTTTTTGTGTGTGTGTCCATCTCTTTCTAGTCTCGACCGGCTCTTCCCAATTAGTATCCGACTCAGGAGCCAAACACGTTTAACGTTTTCACGTTTGACTTATGAATAAGTGTGTGTGTATATCTGGTACAGAAATTACGACGAATCGTCAAAACGATATGCATAGACATGTTTGTAAATTTGATAAATTGGTGGTTGTTAACTATAGAGAACATAGCTGTTTAAAGTACGAGATCTGCTCGTAAATAAACACATTTTTGCCAGTTGAAGAGGTGTTTTCCTTCGTACCTTGTATCGTGTTTGAAACTGCATGTATCCAAAGAGAAAGAAATAATAGGCAAACGGACAAACAACTGTAAACCCGGACAGAAGATGTTGAAGTTTTTAATATCAATAAACATTACGTTTAACATCCATGTTAGTTAATTCGTCATTATCGGCAGGGCCGGATTAGAATCGCGTGGTGCCCTATGCTGCCATTAGAGTGGTGCCCCCCTCCGATTCAAAATTCAACCTTTTATACATTATTTACACTGATAAATGGCATACACAATTTCGAAAGTTAACCATTATTTTATTAAACTCTCAAACATCAAATATTTAGCTAAACAGTGATTACAATGAGGATAGTAGTAGGCCTACTTAAGCTTAGAAAATACTAATCATTCCAAATTTTTCTTGATTTTACCTTAATGAAGTATAATTGGTTCTAAATCGAGCGATTCAAGTATCTCGCTTTCAATATTCTTTGCTCGCTAATGAAGATTATCTCTCATCTCCCGTAGTTGTACTCGACGTATTTTTAATGCGTTTTAATACAGAAAATGACCTTTCAGATTCGCAGTTAGCTATTGGAATCGTAAAAAGCAGGCGATAAGCAATGTATATATTCGGAAATACATCAATCACTTTACAATCAATAATCCAGTTTAATACTTTCA
This sequence comes from Magicicada septendecula, assembly GCA_034769895.1. NCBI lineage: Eukaryota > Metazoa > Arthropoda > Insecta > Hemiptera > Cicadidae > Magicicada > Magicicada septendecula. Next base: position 93,379,143 of record CM068369.1, on the reverse strand, counting down.
GCGGACAAACTGTAGTATCATGGAATCTATCGTCTTCATTCGAACGATTTGAAAAAAAACCTCTTTCTTGCAATTTTACTCGTGGCACAAAGTGCTTCAATTCTATTAGAGATCGTTATTTAATCGTTTGAGTAAATTTCTGTAAGAGCTTTTGCTTGATTTTCCAACTCGACACTTTCCGTGGTTCATAACTCCTTAAGAAAACCAAACAATTCTGTAAGCTTTGCTTCGCTTAGTCATTCAGCTGGATGGTGCCCCCTCGAACAGCTGAGGCCCTGGTGCCCGGTGCTGCAGCATACCCTAGCGTTATGGATAATCCGCCACTGAGTATGTGTCGGTCTCTATAAAGATTTGGAGTTAATCCCCATTTCGGTTTCACACATATTTTCTGCGGCCTACTTTACCTATCCTGATTGGGACGTATTCCCTAATTTACTTTGCCAGCTCGTACCAACATGTTTCCTGTTCGTATTTGATCATAATACATTAAACATTTATAGACCTGAATGGCCGTTTGTCCTCTAGTATAATATGATTCTCCTCCTCCTCTCTTCGACCCTTAAGGGAAGGCAGTTCAGGCTAAGGAGTACTTTGCCTTATTACCCAGATTTATACTACTGACCTCTTTAAAATAACGTTGAAATTGTCATGGCCTTATAAAATTTCAGCTTTATTTCCTTCAAAGTCTTTCTTCAACATTTCCTTTGTGCATCGTTTCGTATTGAATATTAACAACTTTGGTCTCGAAACAGCTTTTCAGAGGTCACTGTATGTAAGGCCAGACAGTTCTTCAAATACAAACCATCGAGTGGTTTTATTTCTTCCCTAACGATCGTTTTCGGTTCCCACATAATCGTCGGTATTTTTACTCTTGAGTAAACTTTATGAAATTCACGGTAAACAACGATGCAGACAAGTTTTGTTGTATCGGCCATCTAAGGACCACATGCCAATTTTAAATTCTTTATTCTTTGTTCCTTTCTTTTTCTCCAATATTCTTTTCACTGTGTCTCATCTTCCTGTCTTCAGTCCACTTTGAACCTGCGTTTTTCTCTCTCTCCTACCCTAGAGTCCTTCCATTTTTAACACTTTTGCCCGAAAAACTTCTCTTTCAATTCCTTCTTCTGCTTTTATATTATTTTTTTCTAAATCCTTTTGGACTTCTTTAATCCAACTTGATGTTGACTTCTTCTCCCACAGATACTTGAAGATCTGCTTTGTTAACATATTGTCGTCCATTCTATATAAATGTCCAAAAAATAATCGTCTTCTTTTTCTCATTGTTTCTGTTATATTTTCTGTCTTTTATATATTTCATCATTTACTTCTTAATTTTCAACCTTCTAAGTTTTTTGTGGGCCTAATGCCTAATAATTCGTCTTTCCAATATTTCTAGTTTGTCTAAATTATAATTCAATGCTAGACATTCACTTGCATATAGGCATTCTGGCTTCACTACTGTACTGTAATGCATTGTTTTCCCATTTTAGATATGCACTTTTTATTGTAAATACCTTTAGTTATACCATATGCCCTTTCCATCTTATGAATCCTTTCTTCTATAACAAATTTTTCTAAACCATTCCAGTTTTTATTGAATTTTTTTTTTTTTACTCTCCGTACAGGTCCTATACAATGTTTTCATACTTTTATCCCACTGATGTAGGCTTACGGTTCCGTTCTTAATCCACTCCTTTTGTGATCCCGTTGTAGCCGAAATTTGACTACTGGTAGAAAATTGGTCTCTCTAGCGTTTTTTCGATTTATTTGGGTTTTTTTCGTATTATCCGATTTTCAGTCTACAACTTCAGAAATGAATTTCTAACATCCACCTACGTGTTATTGTATGTTTTGTTGTGTAATCATGCAAGAAAACGTTTTGTCAAATTACTGTGCTAATCTGGTGTGTTGAGTCAACATTAAATTTAGAGTTGTCTTGTAAATTGCATACGTTCCCGTCTTTATTGAACATAGTACTATCATTATAAACATATCGTGTACATTCACCCATGATTAGTTTTAGTACTGCGATATGTAAGAAATGCATAAATAATATAGCCTATATCCTTATCATACACTTTAATTTTTATTATTTTTTTCATTTTTATAATTTTTTCTTTTTAAAGAAATTGCATACAAAATAATGGTTTATAATTTTGCAAATTATTGTAATAGTAATAGTTCAGAACTACTATAAATGGAAGTGATTTTATTTCATTATATGTTATTCTTTTTATTATTATTAGTTTATTCTGTTGTTAATTTATTGTTTTGGAGCAAAAATTGATGTGGAAGAAATGATTATACATCCTTATTGTTTATCTTTATGGCGTATGCATATATTCCTGTTTACATGTGTAACTTATTTAATATTTATAAATTATTTACCTCAAGATGTTTTATTCCCTTATTTGATACATGTTTCGGGAAGCGTATTGTTCCCATCCTCACCCTTCCTGATTTTATATCTTGTGGAGTATTTGTGTTTTGGTTGATTGTTGTTATGGTTTCCTGTTAGTTTTTGGTATTTTATACTGGTGTTATTGTGTGTGATATATTAGCTTTTGGAGTATTTTCGATGTTGAGTGCTTTGAAAATTGTGTCATGTTTTGTATTGATTTGTTTAATAGTGTTTAAGTTTATATGTGTGTATGATAAATGTTATACAGACAGACATTTTTCCTTTTTTACAAACTAACCTTTTCCCCCTTTTTTCATACTAACTGTGTGTGTGTGTGTGTGTGTGTGTGTGTGTGTGTGTGTGTGTGTGTGTGTGTGTGTGTGTGTGTGTGTGTGTGTGTGTGTGTGTGTGTGTGTGTGTGTGTGTGTGTGTGTGTGTGTGTGTGTGTGTGTTATTAAATGACTTAATTGTGTATTAAACAGGCTGTATAAAGTAAGCTAATTAAATAAAATAATCAATTTTCTTATAGTGTGAATATTCAGACAGTATGTTCCATTGTTCTCATAATGAATTCTACTAAAAATCATTAAACTAACAAAATTTAATAGAAAAATAGTGTTAAAAGTGTTTAACCTTTATGTAAAAGAGAATCGCGTTTATTGGCGTGAGCTGTGCAGTCTGCGTATGGATGTGATACATGTCTGTGTTGCACGTTGTGAATGACTAAACAGCATGTTGTGCTGTTACGTATTTCTTTCCGTACGTGTGTACACATCATTTTAAATACTACTTTATGCATCATTTGTGATATGATTGACTACAAAAATAGCACAAAGTCTTTAAATCTGACAAACAGAGCTTTAACATGATATGTCTTATAGTGGGAACATAAACTGATGTTACACCATGTGTTATGTGAAAAATTGAAAATAAACACAAGTAGTAGCGGTTATCGAGTGATTTCTTTATACAGTGTTTAGCAAATTTGTTGTGTAGCAAATGAGACAATGTTAATGCTATACGTTATTTGACAAGAAAGAGTAACAAGAAATAGGTATTAACCTACACTTCGTGTAGTCTCAAATACTGGTGACATGTGACATTACTGTCTCAGCTGTTTTGTGAATACAAGATGCATGGTGTTGTATCAAATCTAAGCTTGTGCTGCAGATCCAGTGGCCTACAGAATTTCTATACAGTAGTCAAAGATAGAAATTGACACGAATAGACTAAACATATAAAAATATTTTAATTAAATAGTACAAAACAGCTAGGAGGACTGATCATGTCTTGTTATTTTCTTTCACACACACACACTCATGAAGCCAGATTATGATTAAATGCAAAGATAAGGGCTTTCCAGTAAGCTTTTTTGATATACAAGTAAGAAAGGGAATATGGAAGAAATAGTACTTTTTGATAAAGTATATAATGTCAGCAGGTTACACCAGTGTTTTTGCACATAGATGTTAGAAATAAGAAATATGTATTCAAAGAAAATTACAAAAAATAGTAGTGCGATAGTTTTACCACTTAATTAATCCCTCATTATAAATGAAGTTGCTGAAAAGCTGAGTTTTTAATGGTTACATTTGTTTTTAATGAAAACAGTACATTTGTGAGTAGTCATTTAGCAATAGCTTCGTGAGTGAAAATAAAGTAAACAATGTTATTAAGGGTTCCCGGAAAGCTTTTTCACATTTTAATTTTTTAATGAAATATTAAAATACAAGGTTTTCTCTTTACAGCAGTATATAATATATAGGGGTTTAAAGCTTGTTATCATATTTAAATAAATTTTTGAAATATAATCCCACACAGTATCGAGTGTCATTGAACCAGCTCATGGATTGTGCCCTACTGGTCCCAGCTCATAGTGCAAGTACAACAGGTCAATGCATGACAATACAGAATATAGTCACAAACACAGTATGTCACCTACAATTATGTCTCAAATCAAACCTATTTTTAGAGATTTATCTAGTGAAAATCTTCTAAATAGCCTTCATGGGAAAACTCAAAACATGAATGAGAGCGTGAATCACATAATTTGGACACGGATACCAAAATCAACATTTGTGGGCCTAGAGACATTTCAATTTGGTGTTTTAGATGCACTGGCATACTACAATGATGGCAATGCTATTAAATGCTTAGCTTTTGAGAAACTGGAAATTAATCCTAGTACTCGGATGGTTAACACATTGAAAATGCTTGATGAAGAAAGGAAATGCACTTTGAAAAAAATATTTCAGAGTATGAAAAAAAGGCTAGACGCAAAGAAGACTAAAAAGAAAGAAACAAGAAGAAGAACTTAGTGATTGCCCAGACTATATCCAGGACTGTTGCAAGTTAACTGCAATATAAAGTTATTGTAAAGTACGTTTTTTGTTTTTCGTGTTTTTCACAGATTCAATTTTTTTTCAGGAAAAGGAACATTTTCTCAATAACCAATCTCGTTCAAACTTAAACAGGATATTTACTGTAAAAAACACATATTTTAACGAGTTGTTTTTAAAAAATGAACTAATTTTATTTTATTTATAAAGTCAATTTTTTTCTTACATTTAACATAGATGAGAAAATCATTTTTGGGCGAACTAAAACTTCAATTTAAAAACAATGCCATTAAAAAAATGTAACAAGGATCCATTAGATAGTACAAAAAATTTGATAAGAGTTAGGGCATGTAGTTCCTGAGAAAATGTTCCTTATGTTACCATTAACCGGTATAGGGATTCCGGGTACCCTTAAATAAAGTAAATTTATGAAGATGTTATTGAAAAAACAAAAAGAAATAATTGAAAGGCAGTAACAATAATGAAAGAGCATTTCAAGGGTGTTTTTTTTTTTGTATGATGATTTAATACTTGTTTAAGCAGTTGTGTTATTCAGTTTTATAATTTCGTGTGATTTAGATCAAGGTTATATACATTCTGTCACTGTGTTGTATATTGTAAAAGATTAATTTAAGTTATGCAAACTTTTAACACTGAACATCTTTTCGTATGCGTATGTATCATTTCACTACCTCCCTTCAGAGACAACTGTTATAATGCAATCAGATGCATTACTTTTTTGTAAACAAAGAAAAATGCTACTATTATATTAAATTCAAACACTTTTTGCTACAGTCTATTTATTGATGTAAATAATGTATGTAATATTTATAATAACTTTACCTCAAGACGTTTTTTCCTTATTTGGAACATGTTTCGGGACACTTAGTGTTCCCATCTACAAGATTCAAAATTAAGAAGGCTGAGGATGGGAACACTAAGTGTCCTGAAACATGTTCCAAATAAGGAAAAAACGTCTTGAGGTAAAGTTATTACATATATTATATTAAAATCTGATCGAAATAAATGTTAAAAAGAAACTTAATTGTAAAAAATGAATGAAAAATATGAATGTTGCTGAATATGTGCTGCTAAATAAACTTTTTTCAAATTTTATGCAGTGTGTTTTAATTTTAACTCACATATAGTTAAAAATTGTAGAAATTAAATAATTTTGTATTTTATATATTGCAATCAATTATTATAATTATGAGACAAATATATATTTGATTTATATTTGTGAAAAGAAAAGACATTAAGTGAAGACAATGGAAATGCAAACATTTATTGAAACCATGCGGTATCAAAAGGCGGTGAAGTATGTTTCAAGCTGGTTTTCAACTGATACATAGTGGACACAGTTGGGTGTTGGAACAGAAGGTGCTAATTTAATTTGCAATTTGACAGTTATTTGTGACATTCTGCAGTGACGTTTCTCCTCTCATTAATAATTCACTGTGACATTTTTTTGTCAGTGTGCGTGTGCTAATTGATTTCAGATTAGTATGCCAAACTTAGGTGTAAAGTGGTATTCCAAGAAAACAACTTTTTCTTCTGGCACCTGTCACTGTACTGTTCAGTTATTTTGTTTACTCTTTCATCCTTGTGAAGTTATGTATGTTTGCTCACCTCTCTCTCTCTCTCTCTCTCTCTCTCTCTCTCTCTCTCTCTCTCTCTCTCTCTCTCTCTCTCTCTCTCTCTCTCTCTCTCTCGTGCGCAGACACACACACACACACACACACACACAATTTTTCTGTACGTTTTCTACATTATAGAAATTTCAAATTACAATTGTATTCAAGAGATTTTGTCAGGGCTTGATTTCAGGGGGAACGCGCCAGAATGGCAGAATGGCGTTCCAGAACCTCTTGGATCCAAAAATAAATTACTGAAAAAAAATATAAGAAAAGAAAAACTTAATTGTTACAAATATTCAGTACTACTTTTTAAATTGTGCCCCTCATCAGCCCCACTACAAAACTAAACATTTGTCAAAACCAAACAGCAGTACTGGTACTAAATAAACTATATCTTAACTATATCGTTCATTTTTTTATATGTTCGACTTGAAATTCTCTTGTAAGTAGAACAAACAATATGACGACACAATGATGAAACTGGAAATTTTTTTTTAAATATCTGAACCACCGAAACCTTCACTTAGAGTTTGATTGAGGCTCCAGAATGATGCCATCTTGAGTAACATGTTTTCGATTGTCGTGCGGCTAACATGATGAAGCTCTTTAGAAATACCTTTACTGAAAGCTCTTCAGTAAACTTTATTATCTTTTTAGATACAAGTTTATACGTATGTTATGTATTTTATAAGGCTTTCAAAATGTAGACCTCCTTTGTAATAACTTGATGTAAACTTATACGCTGATATAATATTTAAGTATATTTGTGTCTGTACAACTTTTGAATTGATGTGTTCTGGCACCTATAATTTTAGAAATCAACCACTCGATTCTGTTATATGTTAAACTGTAGCCAGTTGTATAAGATATTGAGTGACTTCTTAAAAATTTTAGTAAAAATAATTTGTTGTTTTTACAAACGTAGCTGCATTACTATAGGTCACACTCTTTTTTCTTTAATAATTCAATATATAAAAGAAAATATTATCTCAAAATAGGATTAATCACTTTGAAAACAATATCCTCTGCATATTAAGTAATTTTTTATGACACAGAAAGTTAATTCCAGCCAGCCACCCTTTACATAAAGGATACTTATATACAGGAAAGTGTAATTTAAAAAGTTTGTCTATTGAAATAGATTCACTATTCACCTTACTGACCATACTGTACCCTAAAAAGTCTAAACTTGCAAGCCAGTATACTGTCATAGTGTGGAGTATGCATGGTTAAAAATGTAACAAAATTTGTACAGAACCCCCCATCTAAAGACAGAATAAATTCATAAGACCAGATGTAGACTTTTGAAAATTATAATTTTACTTGTCAAAATATTTTTCAAATGGTCTTTTATTATATAACTACATGTTTATTTTTGTATAAATGAAGTAGATAAAAGAAATACTTGTGTGTATAGAATGACTGTATTTGATTTAATTATGCTGCTTGAGCATGTGTATTTTATAGGCGCTCACATAATTATATAGTAGTGGTTTTTTTTTTTATTATTATTTGTTCTCTTCATATATGCCACAGTCACAAATAATAAAATACAGTTCTGTTTTGATAATTCTAACATTAAAATATTCAATAATTAATTTGGCATTCAACTTCAGTCAGTCATGTAACCTTGGTGGTTAGAGGAACCAAAGTGTTGATGCATAGTAAACAGTAAACAGTGAATGTAAATTATTTTAAAAGAATTTTTAATACAGGAGGTTTCCAAGATGATATTTAGTCACAGGATTAACTTTCAATGCTTTTTAAAAGTTTTCAATTGTTCAGCTAACTACACATTGTTCTGTTTTAACTTTCCCGTCTTATTTGGATTTGTGTAGAAACACCCTCTCTCTCTCTCTCTCTCTCTGTGTGTGCGTCTTGAAATTTGGTATATGCCATAAATTTATCAGCCATGCTATAAACATGATACCACAAACACTACAATTGATTCCGGTGAAGGTGTATAGGTGAAGGTGTAATTCCGGCTGATTATAGTCATACTCAGTGTGTAATATAATGTATTATAAAATGTCTTTCACCTTATTATGAATATAAGCCCATAGAATGAATTTTTTTGAAGCCATCAAAACACACACACACACAGTATTGCTGTAAACAGAGAACAGGCTGGCAGCTCAAATGTAGCATCCGTGCTACTTTTTTTGGTGTGCCATGCTAAAAGTTTGATAGACCTATAATCTTAACAATTTCCCATACCAATAAATGTCTGGATTGAAAACTACGTGTGAAAATTCTCTGGCATTTCAGGATACGCCAATTTGTTCATTTAGTCTGCTTCAAATTCCTGAAGTCTCTCCCCAGAATACTGTCACCTCTCTTTCTGCTGTGCATACCATATCATATGGTTTAGTATTTACACACACACGTGCGCAGAGAGAGAGAGAGAGAGTGAGAATCCTTACTGGTTTTGCCATAGGTCTTGTAATTGTCAGATAGAGCTCCCTGTCAGTCCAGAGACAAGTCCTTAAGAATGAGGTTAAATGATAGGAGTATGTCACTTTCTGAGCATTGGTTTGTGCATGCAGTATCTTCAAATTGTAGATAAGTCGCCCGAGTGCTTCCATCAGTTGCGGCCTTGAGTTGAGTGGACCTCATAAGAGGCAGTGTCACTTCTTTCCATTTATTGTATGTATCTTTCATCATTTTATACAGGATGTTACCTTAACTTTCTGGTGAAAAGTACGTTTATTTGAAGTGTTGTTATAAAATGTTTGCCTACAGTGTTTCCTCTAATACTTATAATTTCTTCCTGATCGATACTGATACTTAAATTTCAAGTGCTCTGTTGACCCATGTCATCACATACTGGTTATGCTTACAAAACATGTTTTTTAGTATAAAAATTTGAGCTCAGTTTAGAAAAGCACTGTCCAGAAGTTAATGAATTATTTTTGGATGTTATATATGTTAATAAGATTGCAATAATCTGAAATATCATTGTAGCATTCACCCATAAGTATAGCATAAGAGTAAATATATACAGTTTGATTTGGAATAATCTGTCATGACAAAGATTGAAGGTTGGATGATGTAATCCAATGACCAGGACACAGTTGTTTGCATGTATCCAATGAATATTTTTATATTTTCGATGTAAGATTGCATATGTAAAAATAAATTACACTTATTTACAGAAAAAATTAGTATATACATTTTCCCTATTGCATGTAAATTTTGAAAGGGTACATTGCATATCTATTTTACAACCATAAACTGTGAAACTTGATATCCTGTTGACAACGTAGAGTCAAAGGTCTAAAAATGTTTGGATTTTAAATATTGCATTACTGCTTGCAATATTTATGTGTGATGCAATATTTATGTGTTGTGTCTTACAAGTTTTATACACTTTGTTACTTGCCGTTTCCATTCATTCCATTTCATTTGGTTATAAATTTTTTGTTTTATTTCTGTTGTGTTTTTGTATTGACATGATAAGACATTCCACACATTAAAAACGATTACCTGTAAGCCATGTTACCTATAAGCATGTTATTGTTTTTTTTTTTCAATTGTCTTTTGATCAAAATAATTTTACTGTATGTTCTATGTTCTCAGTTGTACCTTATAGATTTAATTCATATTACTACTCTTTTTTTTTTTTTTTTTGCGCGCGCGCGCGCGCGCACACACACACAGTGTTATTTAACAATATTGACTTCAGTATTTTTCTCTTAGTATTCATCGTGATGATTAAATTCTCTCTTTTTAGTTACATGCAATTATAAGTTAATGGAATTTTTTATTCAGACTCTAGTTTACATTATTTCTTATGTCAGTGCTGACCTATTTACCTAGTCAATTAATTCATTGTTAATCAGAAATGTGTTTCGTGATAGAAGTCTTGTTAAATTTTTCTGCAGTATAAATGCAATTTATCTGTTCACACTCAACGACTAGTTTAAAAATATCCATAACTCTATATAATAACACTAATAGAAAGATAATTTTGTAGTGTATAGCGTGTAAATGAAATTATTTTTTTAATTTGATCATTTTGATATAAAATTTGATTTATTGTAATTTTTGTCATAGTACTCTATTGTGCACGAACACGTGTGTGTGTGTGTGTGTGCATGGTGCCCACGCACATGTGCGTGCTTATGCACCATCTCTTTTCTCGTTTCCTTATGCCCTGTAGAGTGTAGATATCAAGCAATTTGATCTCTTAATACATTTTCTCCACCCCTCATATCTCTATCACTTCTCTTAATTCCTTTATTGATTTCCCTCATTTTATACCAATTTCTCATATGCACAAAAAACCACTATAAAATAAATTAAGAATTAGAGAATAAAACACACTAGAGAAAAATGGAGTTTATGAAATACACTGTGCAGAATGCACAGGGTGTCCCAAGACATAAGGGAAATTTTTTTTTCGCGAAATCAAATACGCATACCCTCTATTTTTTTTCTGTTTGACCTTAATCACTCACATAATAAATATTATTGCAATTGAATTATGATAACACATGCCGACTCGATGCCAAACATGAGAAATGAAAATTTGTACTGAGTTAGTATGGAAGGATTCTAGAACTTAATGTTTATTTGGTAAATAAAACACCAGTATGCCCAAATCGTGTTTATTTACTGTTTAACATGTAAAAAACATTATTCTTTAAATTTTCTTTTCAAAGTTTGCTTTTTGCAGTCAGGATAAATCTTCCGGTGTTCTTGTACGCAACGTAACAAGAATTGCTTTTGTTCCTCCTCAACCGTGATTAAACCATGAAAGTCTTGCATCAACTTGACCGCTCTTTCAGCTGTATCGTTCACTGCCCTCAGCGTTGAAACCTTCTTTCTGGCTTCTTGAAACGAAGCATTATTTGACCACATAGTAGGACATTCGTGTAGAAAACTGTCATCAATTTTAAGACGATCGAACAGTGACTTGCTTCTGACTGAAATGAAGTCGTAGATGTTTTTCTCTGAAATAAAAAAAGAGAAAGTCAGTTAACAAAATTGTGATCTAAACAGAAAACTAAAGAAACAACTTCTATATTCACTTATTTAACTTACCATACAATGGACCGCAAAGTTCTTCCTTCGATGGGATGTAACGTTTACCATGAGTTGATAAATTCTCTTTGGTTAAATTTTCAACCATTTTTACTTTAGTTTCTTGATCCACATCATCGTCAAACAGTGACAAGACAGAAACTTCATCAGTCAGATACCATAAATGCTGGCTTATCTTCTGTAAAGCTGCTTTTGAGATGCTTTTATCAATTTTTTCGTAAGCCTTCATCGATTTCAAAAAGCACAAATCTTGGTAAGGTGCTTTTACTGCCAAAATACATTGGAGCCATGGCTTGACGTGGGATGTCACGATGAACAGGCAAACGTCTAACAGCGCTGCCTTATCCTTGCTCGTAATTTTGAATTGAGCACTAAGTAATGATATTTTTAGGGAATAAATTGCTCTCGCCATCCATCGAGCTTGGTGCATGGTACCTGGAGGTCGAATTTTAAATTTTCTCTGTGTATCTTCGCCTAAAAATATCACAGAAAGCTCTATCAACTCTCGATAGTCATCTCTGACTATTTCTTTGGTCAGTTCAGTTCGGTACAACTCAAGCAGATTGTCAATTTCGGAAACAGTCAGGTGCAATGCGAGCTTTTCTTTATAGCACTGTATTTTATCTGGATCGACACTTTTCCAGTTATCTCGGAACTTTTTGAAGAGTGGAATATCAGGATTTGTTGTCACTTGACTGATTTTTACTTCGAACACGCTCTTTAACACCAATTCATACACGTGATGGCGGCAAGCAAAAATAAGCATATCTCTATTAAGTTTTTGTTCAAGAAGCACACAGGCACCATTGATATGACCTGTATTTGAAGCCGTAGTATCACAACAAAGAATTTGCACTTTATCTTCGAGATTCCAGTCTACAATCGCGTTCCAAACAGCCTGCGCCTGTCCGCTTCCTGAAGAGCTTTCCAACCTTGGCACAGCAATAAGTTGTTCTTTATTTCCATATGAAATAACTATCGGAAGACGTTCTTCTTTTGATTTCCGAGCATCTAAAGCAGGCAACAGTTTGCCATCCCAGTGAACAGTCACAACATCTGGTACCTCGTTTTGAAAATTAGCTTTTATGGCTTCCGCACGCTCTTTCCGTTTTTCCGTACGAATTCTTTGAATCGAGGACTTACTTATAGGAAATTCATCAGTATTATATCCAAGTGCCTCAATGGTAGCTTCAAGAATAAACACTGAATCTCTCATACTTAACTGACACCTATCTAGCGCTGCTACTAATTTTGGAGTAATGAAATTTTTCCGCATAGTTGTTTTACTGGTTCCGGGTTGTATGTTCTCGATCAGAGTTGGAAAATCTTCTTTTAAGTGCATGTCTTTTCATTAGAATCAGAAGATGAGTCGTTTTGTAACGGTTCATAAGATGATGTCGAAGGAGTTGGCGTGGAAAAATATGTAGCACGTCGCTTTTCTTCTTCAGTAGTTCTAATGCGCGCCCTTTCCTCTTTATTAGCCAGTTTTTTGTACACTCCAGCTATGTGACCAGGCCGACCTGGCTCTCTCTGTCGCTGTAAGAAGATTCTGTCTTCATTTATTTTCATTAATTGAAGCGCATCGGCGTGTGCAATGTCAAACAAATTATCTAAGTTGTTGACAAACTCTTGTCGGCGCTGCTCAAATACGTTTTGGGTTTTTTGTGCATTTTTTTGTAACTCCCTCCAAACTTGATATAGGTTCACTAGTTTCTTCACACAATTAGGCAAAGATTTGGTAGGTATACGCGCCTTTTCCCAAAAGATAACACATTCGTGAATAGTGCGATTTGCACTTTCATTGACAGTTAAATTCACTTCACGGATATTATAAAATAAAACTGCCAGAACTTGTCCATTAGAGGGCAGTTTTGAACCTTTTATTTGATGTATTACGCCCCCTATTAAAAATATACACTTTTTAGAACTACGTAATTCCACTGACATGTTCATTGTTCACTGATTGAAAACAATACGTTTACTAACAAAATAACAAGTGATTACAAACACATCGACGGCTTCGACGCGTTAGCACATTGTCACAACGCACAAGCAAAACCTGCTTCACTAAACAATCGCTACGGACAACCAGTGTGACTCTAGTGAGTTCCAGCTCGCACTGATGGCGTATCACATGTTCACCTGCTTCCCCTCCAAGTCCAGCGTCACCAGTGTTGCCCGATCGAACACTAAGCTATCAGTCTCATTACTTTATTTACACACCTTGTACAATTAGAGCAAGAGCTGACGGTAAAAATTCCAGCCAATAAGTAAACAGAAGAAAATGTTTTGAAAATGGTAGTTCACACAGCGAGAATGGAAAAAATCATTTTGTGCCTGGGCGGAAGTTGTTCAATAATTTTTTCTGCCCCACCCCCGCAAAATTTTTTGAACAGCAATTCAGCCAATAAAGTAACAACTTAAAATTACTGCGAAAACTTAGTGTTTATGTAGTTGAGTAAAAAAATATTTTTGTGCCTCATTAAATCTTGTTGGAATGTTTTGGCACAATTGTTTTTTATTTGCTTTTTTGAGCTGTTACTATACCCATCGAGTAACAGCTTCAAATCATGATTAAATTCAAGTTTATACTTTCTTTTAATGAAATATGCATTTGTGCCACGTCTAAGCCTGTCAGAAGTACCTGGCACAAAGCTTTGTATTCCTAAAAATAACATGGAATTCCCATCCGCATAGGTTCTCCTCGCAGGTATATTTCCAGCTGGTAATTTTAGAAAACTATTGTTGTTCGTCCAATTAGTGATTACGAATGCTATGCTATGCCATTGTACTGTATTTCTGAATACTCTATTTTTCAATATACCACTAAAATGTGATAGAGAGTGATGCAATAACATGCAATTTCTAGTATCATATATTACATGAGTATTTGGGAATAAAATGGTAAACACTATGGGAATGGGAATAATTATCACTATTTACAAAAAGTAATAATGATTTATTACAGCATTTTACAAAACATACATATATATAATATAATTAAATTGGTCTTTAACGCACTTATAATTAAATGAATTGAACTATACAGAAAATTGTAATATTATTAATTTAGTTCATTTTTTTCATGCGTTAATTACTACTTTTTTAATTTTTACCAACATCATTATAATCATCACTATCATTATCAACTTGATTAAATTCTATATCTTCGTCTGTCTCTACCAGGACAATGTCTTCAACTAAAAGAGGTGTGGGCTCACCTTCGAACCAAAGTGGTTCGATTTTGTCGTCATCGACAATCCAACCGCATTGTTCTGGTAACAGTTTGACGCAATTTACTTCTGTAGCATTTTGCCACAGTGACGTTACATAAATTGTACGTAAGATCTTTTGTTTCAGTGATCTCCAGCATGGAGGAATTAGGGTTGAATCAAAGCTTTTCACTTTTTTTACAAAATATTCCGTGACCGACGTTGACGAAAATCGACTTTGAAAAATTAACAATCTGGCATCGCTTACGCTCTTACAATTTATGCCGTAAAATTTGGATGTAAATTCTTGTAATATTTCCATGTTCTTCATATTATCAATTTGTTCAATTTTGTTTAAACAAGCAAATACATGTTGAACTTGCAGATTTTTTTTCTAATTCTTTAAATGGCTTTACCTTTCCTTTCCTATAAAAACTAGCGGTGTAATCACACCCTGTGTATGCATGAAAACCGGGCAAAGCACGACACAAAAGATCACCAAGTGTTTCAGCTAATTTTGTACAATTTATAAAATTTATTACGTTAGGCTTTGAGCCTATCGTGCTTAAATATATTTCTAATGTCGGTAATTTATGTATATTTCCAAGTACAATAACAAGGATGTCGGTGTCAGACGCTTTAATCATGACCTTTTTTTTATTTTCCAGTTTACTCAAATGATAAATGATTCGGGTATCAGCTTCTTCATGGTGACAATCGTAATTTTGTTCAACTGTTTTAAAACAGTATTATCCATAATTCGATATAAGAAACATTGATCTCCATTTGTAATATAAACTTTTTTATTGCGCAAAAATGGTACCACATTATTATAACACCAATATTCTGATAAAAAAGAAATTAATGCTTCTTTGAATTTAATATTTTTTAAAGCCTTATAAAAATCATTATAAAATAAGCCTCTTTTGTGATGGTCCAAGTATTGTATAAGGAGTACTAATTTCATTACGATTGAGCCTTTCTATTTCCTTAATCGAGGGGATGAAATATTGATCAAAAATGATATAAATTTCAGATGCGGTTGTATTACAAATTTTTGACAATATTACTTCTGCTATTTTATCAAACGTTTGAGGAACTGATGGACCTAAATGGTATAAAAAGTAAAACCCATCAATTATATCAACATCTATTCGAGTTGGTGGTAAATTCTCGTTAGAAGAGCGTAATATTTTTGTAAGTGCTGATTTATCTGTTTTGTGCATTTCCCCAGTACATTGGCATAAAGCAGGTGGTGCTGGTGATAATGGATATGATAAACATTGCGCCATATCAATTTTTTCTTCTAAGGCAATTGCCAGCAACCGGCCAAAAATATCACGCTCCATTTTAATTAAGACGTTTTTACTACCATCAGTAATTTTTTGCATTTTTCTCAGACATTCCGACGCAAAATTCTTAATGACATTCTTTTTTATTGATGCTTCAAATCTATCGCGATCATTATTGCAAGCTATTATAAAATTTTCTTCCTGTTCTTCGCCTAATTTATATACATTCAGTAGAAAACAAGCAGTCTACTTAGACGCAGCCCGACCGGTGACAATATTAAATAAACTTATTATCTATTCTTTCATCAAATGGATTTATATTTTTATTTATCTTATCGATTACGTTTTCTAAGCATTTTTGTTCTTTATTTATTCTATGCGGGTCTAATTCTTTGACGGTATCATTTGCTTCGGTTATTTTCAAGTTTTGTAAGACTGTGGATATAATTTTTGTTCGTATGCTATGACTCAACGCCCAACGTTGCCTGGCGGTAATAGAATTGGTGAAATGGCATATACCTGTTAGAGAATTAGCTGCATCGGCATTGATTGTTTGTTCTACAGTTAAATCAACTGGTGCCCGAGAAAAGTTATTTTTTGTCCTTTTTACTGCAAACGCCCCATTTTAAAATTCTTCTAATAATGGCGAATTATTTTTCTTTAAATATATTAAATTACTAATATAATGAACAGTCCATCTCGCATAGTTTGGCTGATTCATAGTAAAAAATAAATTTGTGAATTCATACAAACTCAGTATATACAACTCAAAGTCACTATTTCTAATACTACGTGAAAGCGAAAAAAATAAATTTACAAAGTATATATACTGCATATAAAACTGTGCAGTTTTACCGTGCACTCCAGACAAAGTTAACTCCGCATGATTCAAATAGTCATTTATGACGATATCTAACGATGGACATACATCTATAGGCTGATTATTTTCAACTGGATTATTAAGAATATCTTTTAAATCTTCTAAGAAAATATCACGATCTATTTCATATTCTGATAAAAATTCTTTAATGTGTAATGTTTGAAGTGCAGCTGATAACAGTGGATGTAGTCGTTTGTATCTATTAAAATGTTTCTCATCAATGAAGCCATTCCTAGAACCCTCAGCTATAGCTTCGGATTACACAAGTACATCAACAATCCCCGAAGAATCTATATATTTCCCAAGGGCTTTAAAAAACGCCATTTCTATATGGAATCCTCCAAGATTAATAAACAAAGCATCAAATTTCGGTTTTTCTGTGAGTTGTATCTGTATTGCCATTTTCGCAATTGCCAAATCATAAGTTACGATTATATTTTCTTGACGACATTCCTCAGCGATTTTTAATGCATGCATCATCGTTTCGTGAACTATTGTATAAGAAGTGGGGGAGGAATTAATCTGGGGCAAATAATCAACAATTTGACGTTTACTATGATCAATTGTTATTATGACAATCTTGAAGAATCTCTAACATTTCTTTATATGGCATCAGATTTGATTTAGCGGAAGGTTTATTATAATATGGCAGTACATCACGTGTAAGATGTTCAAGTTTTCGTCGTTTTTTTGGCGCTTTGTCGCTGTAATTATCACTAACACGACTTGTTGATGGAAGACTTGGTGCTTCAACAGATTCGATATCATATGAATTTTGAGACTCGTGTCGCGGTAAAATTACGTTTTCATCATCATTTTGAGTAAATTGGTAAATAATGCCTACAGTATCATGCAAAGTATCTTTACCTGATAAAGTTTCAACGAAACGGTCGTAGTTATCATAAGCTACATGTGTACTTAAATTACCAGCGAGACTGATCCCAGAGGGAATTAATCGGTTTTCATCTACAGAAGTATAAGTTAATTCTGTTTCTAACTCTTCAGCTAGTGTATTAATCGAATGTCCATATCTATTTAATATAGTTAGTACTTTTCTGCTTCTCGTTAAAGATTTCATTGTTAAGCCTAGTGTTAAATGCAGGTTTAATACGACCTTTAGTGATAATATAAATAATATCAGAACATAATGATTTAATTTTTATAAAATCATCAACAGAATCTTTCCGTCTGGTATCGGGTCCCTGAACTAAATTACACATAAATTCAAATAGTAATTCAGGAATCTGCATTCAGGACAAGACAGATTAAGAAACCATGATATACAAGGGGAGCTAAGCATTTTTAGCTTAAGTGATAGGATTAGAAATAATAGGAGAAGGTAGACTGAGCACCTAGAAATAACGGGAAGTGAGACTTCCCTTAAAAGTCAGAAATTATAAATGTCAAGGTAGAAGAGATAGAAGACGGCCACGGAAAAGATGGGTACCGTACCAGGCAAATTAGCCTAATACCTGAAGTGAAGAAGAAGAATGTTAATAATTTACACTCTATTTAAAGATGTATAGTATATGTGTGTATATGTATACTAATATAACATAATATAGTCGGACCGGTCAAATATGTACCATTACATGGGAAAACTTGGGTTGTATTAGAGTTCCATGTTACTTCTTTGCCTGGTCCGACTATAAAAACTATTTTTAATTGTACTTACATTGTCATTTCGAAACGTCTCTTCAAATTCTTCCTTATATTTTCGCTTCAAAACTGCGAATTTCCTAAAACAGTCTAAATGATATGCAGCATCATTTGTTGAATTAGGAAATTCAGTGTCCCAGTATTTAAACTTTTTTTGCGCACGAAATCTTTTCATCCGCCTACGCTTCTCAAAATTAGCTTCATTAAAGTCTATTAAATTATCACTAAGACCACACAAAAAACACGCTTTCATTTGTATAATTGTTTAGCACTCTTTGCTTTGAAAAAATACTCAAAATATCGTTTGACGCTCCTACTGTACACGTGTACGCCGCCACACTGTACTGAATTGGTCTACACATCTATACGGTATTCTCTGTATAATTGTTTGTTTTGGTAGTCGCTCATACTCTTTCGAGGCATGCGACTAAAAATAATAATAATAATAATAACAATAGTTTTCTAAAATTACCAGCTGGAAATATACCTGCAAGGAGAACCTATGCGGATGAGAATTCCATGTTATTTTTAGAAATACAAAGCTTTGTGCCAGGTACTTCTGACAGGCTTAGACGTGGCACAAATGCATATTTCATTAAAAGAAAGTATAAACTTGAATTTAATCATGATTTGAAGCTGTTACTCGATGGGTATAGTAACAGCTCAAAAAAACAAATAAAAAAACAATTGTGCCAAAACATCCAACAAGATTTAATGAGGCACAAAAATATTTTTTTACTCAACTATATAAACACCAAGTTTTCGCAGTAATTTTAAGTTGTTACTTTATTGGCTGAATTGCTGTTCAAAAAATTTTGCGGGGGTGGGGCAGAAAAAATTATTGAACAACTTCCGCCCAGGCACAAAATGATTTTTTCCATTGTCGCTGTGTGAACTACCATTTTCAAAACATTTTCTTCTGTTTACTTATTGGCTGGAATTTTTACCGTCGGCTCTTGGACTAAATGTACATTGTACATTTTTCGCTAAATTCGCATTAACATATGGAAGGTTTTCAGTGACGCCTTACCAAGTACTGACATGTTTCAATACAAGTCGGCACGGGTTGCCGAGGTCCTACGTTTATGAAATGTTATTTACAATTGTTTTGACATCGTATAAATAAATTAAGAGGGTATGCGTTCAAAAAAAACGACTTCGATTTTTTTGGGACACCCTAGTGGCCGTGTTCTAAAACATCGCATTTCTGAGCATAAGAAGGCAATTTTAACCAATACAGCCAATACAGGTTTTGCAGATCATTGCTTACAACACAATCACTTCATAGATGCAAAAAAAACATAACACTACTCCACAACATACAAAAAGGTAAAAAAAATGGATTTGTTAGAAATTCTAGAAATTAAAAAAGCAATAAAAAATAACAAAAATTTAACAAATGAACAAACTGAATTCTGTGTACCTTCCCTTAGCTCCTGCAACGCAACCCCCCCCTCTCCATCAGCACACCTCTCACACATGTTCCGATGCAGGCCCTAAACAGAAGTTCATCCACCCTTACATCCTCTGTTTAGTGTTCACTCATCTCTTTGACAATGACTTAAGAAGTCGAAACAGCTGTCAGAGTTAAATAAAATCTGTGAAACGTACAAGTGTTTATATATTTTTAAAAACCTTTGTAATAAGAATTATGTTTTAATACTCTTCTATTGTGTCATTTCAGGGACTGGATAACAGCGGGAAACCTTTACTCACTTTACATTTCAGAGTGCAGTTCTATATTGATAGTCCCCTCCTTCTCAGGTCTGTAGAATAAATATATAAATGTTGTCATTAGATTACCATTAGTTCTATAATGTGCCATAACTTTAAGTGTTTACTAAATATCTAGCTCTGTGCAACTCACGGAGACATGTTGTTATAAAACATTTCACTGTGGTCAATATGTTGAACTCTAACAAGAAATTTAAAGTAGGAAACTAAATGGTTGTAGAAAGTATAATTGCATACTTGTCTGTAATGAATTAAATAATACTACATACAATTTTTAGAAATAAAGTCAACATTTATAATGTTCTGTAACAGAAATCAATCCATATGGGATCAAAAGACAACAGCTAGTAACATTAAATAATTTTGAATCGTAAATCGGTATAGAGTAATTAAAACAGAGTAAAAAACTTTAATTATCAAAAACATATTTATAAATTATGTAGCCTGTACATTTCAGGTAATTATTTTAATCATTTGGTGTTCTGCCCTAAGGCAGGTCTTCAAATGGTAAAAGCTCTCCAAGCTGTCCTATCGCATGCCAGTTTTTTTGTTTCTTCGTAACACCCTCTGATTTTAATGCTATCTATTAACTTCATTCTTCTGCGCCCTCTTCTTTTTTCTCCTTCTATGACACCCTCCATGGCAGTTGTAAGCAAGCAGTCTCTTCTTAAACAATGACCTAACCAATTCCTTTTCCTATTTTCTATTATTACCTTCAGGATTCTTCTGTCCTTCCCCTATTCTTCTTAAAACTTCATCATTCCTTACTTTATCAACCCACCTCACTTTTTCCGTTGCTCGCCAAACCCACATCTCAAATGCTTCTAAACTTTTCTCATCCTGCTTCCTCAGTACTGTCCTTGTCTCTTTCAGGTAACATATCGTTTAATATTTATTGTATCGTACAGTAAGTAAAAGAAAATTGTGCTTATTATCAGGTAACCCTACTGAAAATATGTGTTAAAAAACAGAATAATTTAGTGATATCATAGCTTTATCAAATGAAAGATTCTGTGAAATCTTGAGGTGTCAGTATGTTTTAGGCAGTATCAGTTTATTAGAGCTATAATGTGTGGGTGGGAGAGAGTGAACAGATTTCAGTGTTATAGATAAGGCTGGATAATATACAAGCTGAAGAAGTACACCTACTGAAATTTTTAAGTTGTAAAAAATGTCTTGCTAAAGAAAAGTATAATTCTTGGATTTTGTTGTCCATGACATGTCCATTGATTAACTAAATATAAGTATATCACTGCCGACTCCGAACACAAAGTTTTTTTATTGGTAAAATCGTAAAAGTTTTACCTTATAGCCTGAACCAGCTTCATCAGAGGCTGCCACTGGGAGCGTTGTCCGTCTTGTTCTTAGCGACGGTACTATAACAAATAACCACACTGAAAAATAGCACACAAATTTAAAAAAAATCAGGATACAGAATCAATCGCATACAAAACTACAAACAAAACAGAACACACACTATCGAAGCACACACACAAAGCGCAAAAGAAATTTGATCTACCTGGTGTTTACAAACTAAATAGCTCAGATTGCAACAACTTCGTAGCCCACACAGGTCGTTGCTTCAAACAAAGATACATTAAACACACAAAGACACTACCGAATCCACCTTTGCAAACCACCTCATGGAAGCAAACCACACATACACACACATCGACAACAACATGGATATTCTACACGTACACACAAAAGGCTGAAAACTAGAGACTCTTGAACACTTGGAAATATACAAACACATAAAAACGACATCCTAAACGAACAGACACAATTCAAATCATATGTATTATTCGAACATATCACACCCCACACACACAACATCGATCCTTCAAAAGTCGATGCCGTCGCCAAGAACAAGACGGACAACGCTCCCAGTGGCAGCCTTTAAAGAAGCTTATAATAAGCAAAAACTGGTTCAGGCTATAAGGTAAAACTTACCATTTTACCAATAAAAAAACATTGTGTTCTCAGTTGGTAGTGATATACTTATATTTAGTTAAAAGTATAATTGTTTTATAACATTTAAAATAACCATCATATGTGTACAAAACAGAAAAGTGGTGTTCCTTTTTTTATAGCTGCTGTATACTTTTTTGAAATTGCCTTTTGTGTTACATATGTCCAGGGATGAGACATCAAGGCATCATTATTATCTTCAGTTACGTCATAATGTGTTGGCACGAGGATTGCTGCATGCTTGTGCCTCTGAAGAGGTACTGTACCTACTTGCTGGCTTGGCATTACAGGCGGACATGGGCGACTCTTCTGACGCTCATGCTAGTTCTTCTTATTTCCAGCCACAAGACTATTTTCCACAGCAGGTATGGAAAAAATTATTATTTGTTTTGTATTAGGAGAAGTGGTTTACATAATGAATTAATCACCAATTTCTCTTTCTTAATACTTTATTAACTGTAAGTAAAGGCGCCCACCAAAGCAACACGACAAGTGATGCAATAGAAACACGACAATAAATCAACACTCTTTATACTCAAAGCACACCAAAAGTCATAGTACACGAGAATGTCATTCTCGTTGTCGTCCTCGTCTTCTTCTGCTGATGATGCTTTAGCACTGTTAACGTTAATAAATATGAACAATTATGAACGCAAGAAACTGGCGTTACTGGGCATCCGTATTTGAGAGTAATGAACGAAAAGTGCGCGTTCAGTGTTTTTAAAGAACTAAACATGTATCCTGAAAGATTTCAAGGTTTTTACCGAATGCGCAGGGAGACGTTTGATTTATTAGTGCAAAAAATTATGCCAAAGATTATAACAAAGAATACTAATTTTAGGCCATCTGTGACGCAAGAAGAACGTCTTTTAATAACGTTGAGGTAAGTGCGTTTGTTAATTTATATACAAATGTTAAATATTACTGTAGAAATAAACAACACTCAATATATATTTGTTTTAAAGATAGTTTTAGTTTATTTTTGTCAAAGTACAGTAATAACATTTGAAGTACATTATTGTTGAGCTAATTTTGAATTGGATTATTACAGAACTGTTGAAGTAATATTAACTAAATAATAATAATAAAAATTTTGAAATAAACATATAAATCATTCAGAACGTATTAATTACTTTTCATTATTAAACTGTAAAAAATTTCCCAAGTTTATGTCATCAGCGTCGTTGTTGTTCTCATAAGGACAAGTGCTTTGAGACAGTGCTTGACAAGGGTTCTGAGGTAGTGCTGAGGGTGTATACTCACTCAAAATCTGTCCAGCCAAGTTTAAAACTCAAATTTTGAATCGTCGTTTTTGATCAGCATTCATCTCTCTCATGTCTGGAAGAATACTTTTGAAAAAATCTAAATCTGGGTTTTCAGTGTTTTTCTCTGTAACGGCCTTTTTGTACTGAAAATATTCTAGTGCTGATTTATTTACCTCTTCTAGAGAAGCACTGACTTTCCGAACTGTAGAGGTAGACGTAGAGGTATTGATTGGGGTTGAGAAACTGCCGCCTTGTGAGGACGTGTGAGCTATGTTACTCGATAAATGTTGTTCTGAAAGTAAATTTTCAGAACCGTCTTCAAAATTATTTATGTCATTCTGTTCTTCATGTATTTCTTCTGGAGAACAAACTTGTGATAGTGGGACCGGAATATTTCCTATTGATTTACGTGATTTTGTAAACGGTTGGAGAAAATGTAAATGTTCTGCTAGGTAATAGGGCCGTTTTGCCTTAGTTGCAGAGCCCGAAGTTCCGGATAATGATTTTAAGTGCCTAGTATAACAAATCCTCAAATTCTTCCAACGTTCTTTACAATCTTGAACTGCAACAAAAAGGGGTTCAAGACTTCTGTTAGTAATAGCAATATGCCCTTTTCTTTTAATTTATTATAGAGATTACGTATTATAGATTTACAGAGATGATTACTAAAAGTTACTTAAGGTACATGTGTGGAATTTCCTCACTGTTCGCAATGTTGCCACAATGCTTAGATATCTTATTTTACGTGTAATTAGCTTGATAGCACCACTTTCTTGAAAATGTTATATTACTACTTACGGGTACCAAAATTTGGCACACGTACCTTATATTTATTACAATAATAATACTGGGTTATTTTCTTTAAAGAAATTACAAAACCTAATTAACTGAATTCTTTCCAGATATTTCACTGCCTGTTCCTTCAAAGCACTGTCATTATATTTCCTGGGGGGACACACTTTCGAAAAATTGTGGCAGAAACAGCTATAGCAATTTGGAAAACTTTACAACCTGAATATATGCCAGTTCCTACAAAACAGCGCTGGTATCTGAGCGTTATTGTGAATTGTGGAATCTTCCTAACTGTGTTGGAAGCATAGATGCTAAACATATTAGAATTAAAGCGCCTCCTAAGAGTGGGTCAGCTTTCTACAATTATAAAGGATATTTTTCAATAGCTTTATTAGCTGTAGTGGATGCTGATGGAATATTTTAAGTGTGAATGTTGGTGAATATGGCCGTAATAGTGATGGAAGGGCACTAAAAGAAAGTCCATTTGGCAAAGCATTGTTCAGTGGTCATCTCCAATTACCAGAACCCACGCCATTACCAGGAGAAGGTGTAAATAAATTGTTTCCCTTTTATTTTGTGGCAGATGAGGCTTTTCCTCTTACTAATAATATAATGAAGCCATATGCTCGCCGACAATTAACAAACAAGAACAGAATTTTCAACTACCGATTATCTAGGGGTCGGAGGTCAGTTGAATGTGCCTTTGGTATGTTAACGTCCAAGTTCAGATTGCTGGAAACATCAATTTGTTGCGACATTAATAAAATTGACCACATTATTCAAGCTCTTTGTGTCTTACATAATTTTATTCGAATTCATGACGGAAAAGTTTCCAAACCAGGAATGCAACCCTTAGTGGAAAGCGAAATGCAACAAGTTTTTTCAAATTCTGGGGTCAGTAATCGCCAGAGACTGGCAATTTCTGCCCTAGATCTCAGAAATACTTTACGTGATTTTTTTTTGCAACCCAACAGCACTTCTGAATCAAGAAAAATACACCGTTTAAGAAAAATTTATAACAAAGTACTTTGTGTAATAATTTTTGTTTTTCCTCTCAATATACAGTAGTTTTATTAGCGAGTTATATTATTGTAATTATTTATATCAGTTATTTAAAAATGTGTTATTAAATGTATGGAAAAATGTTAAAAATCAAATGTACTTACCGGATTCTGAAATTTCATTCGCAACTTCCTCCCATGCCTTATCCTGCAAATTCCTCTTGCAGTAATCAGCACTTGTGTAATCATATAAACAAGGATGCTTTCCTATTAAAGATGCAAATTTCACATTAAATTCTGGATCGTCTTTCATTTTTTGAAGGCACTTATCACTAAAATTTTAAGTTACTGATAATTAATAAAGCCAAAATTGTCAGAAAACAGTAACAACTGACTAACAACACGCAACAAAAGTGGAACATGCAGCATTCTTATGACAGAGATACGATTGTTGCTTATCGTTTGCGTGTTGTATCGTGTCTGTGGGCGCTGACTCATACCCTAACCTGCGTTCAACTTCTAATCTACATCGTATTGCTGTTGAATCTCAGTCGCATCGCTATCGGGTCATTCCAGTGGGCGCTCGGCCTAAGACTTACAACTTTGCATCTAATTTATATTGTCAGTAAACAATTTATATTGTTTGAGATTCATTGTCAGTGACGTATTTAGAATTTGGCATGTGGGGGGGGGGGTCCAGTGAGTTGGCTTCATACAAAAGAAAAAACAATTTAAGACTAATGAACATTATTATCCTTAAAGTGGTTGAAAAACGTGTGATAAAAGCTAGAAGTCAATCCCATTAAAGTAAATGGTAATACTGTACCACTATAAAAATGCACGTTATTGAAACATTCTTTAGAAGATACATACATAGTGACTGAATTGATTTCCTATATTTCATATTTCAAATGTATACTCAAATGCTGTGTAATAAACCTGTTTGTATATTTAAAAAAGGGATACTACTATATTAGCAACAAAGCTGAAAAAAATAATAACACAGCCTAAAAATTAAGAGATTAAAGAAATTAAAGACTAGCAAAATTTTAAGGGCATGCAGTGAGTAGAATGATAATATAAGAATGATTCATCTGTGAGTTGTAAAATTAGATACCACAATTAATCATTTTGATGGTGATCATCGTAAGTAGCTGTTTTCAGAATTCAGAGCATTCATATTGCACTCTAATGTCGGTTAGTTCAATTCAATATAACATCAAGGTGAGTGCAAACAGTAATTTTCAACAAAATAAATTAAGTCATACTAAGAATTACTACCATTTACGTTATTTTAGAATTACAAAAATACTCAACAAAACAAACGGTTGAGAAACACAATCATCCAGTATATGAAGGCTCTGTGTACTAGTTAGAGCGGCACAATTGTAAGCATCTTACTATTACTTTATAATTTTCTAGGAAATTAATCATGATAAGTTAACAAAATCATTTTTGAGATAAAAAGATTAAAGAAGAAGGAGCTGAAAAAAACTGGGTGTAGACGATAATACATATAAACTTTACTAGACTTGATCCTTCTTTTTTTCAAAACATTAGTGTTTAAGCCTGTTCTCTGACTGAATATACAAGTGAATTTTATTATTAAATGCTGAAATGAATCATTCATGAATGTGAATATTTAGATTCTGAAATTGAAGTAAACCTGACTACTAGTATGTAAAAGTTTCTTGAAAAGACTAAGTTTCATATCTTTATTATAATTTTAATAAGAACAGGCAGCTTAGTGATTACTGCTTTGTTACAGATGGTATGCAGTGGTGGAGAATCACGTATTGTACAGACTGCTGCTAGCTTACACAGAGCAAATCGAGGACTGTCACGGAGCGAAGCAGAATCGCAGTTTATACGCGAAGCGTCATCACTGGACACATCGCCTCTTACACATAATGCCCACTTGTACAGGCTTAAACATAAGAAACAGGATCCAGGACCTGGCACTGTTTTGTTAGCAATTTGTACTAGGGGCATTGAATTGTATGAGGTAATATAATCGGATTTTTTTTTTTTGTATATTGTGCACAAGATAAATATCAGTAAGTTGATTAACGTTCCCTTGTTTGAATTTCAATAAAACAACAACTGGGCTACACAGGATATGTGACACATATGAACTTTATCAACAAAGAACGTAAGCTTTCATGTCTGGTATCTGACTAGAAAACAAATGCCAGGCTGTTAAGCTGCAGTTCATCATTATTAAAATTATGGTTGTTATCAAAAAGCTGGTTCATGATAACACTGTCATGTAAACTTTATAAAAAACTTAAGACATTCACAACAAAAACAAAACCAGGTGTTTCGGCCATGCCCACGATGGCCTTCGTCAGTGGTGGGGAAGAGGTCCCTTGAGAGACTGAGATTGTGAACAAACCAGCCTCCCATTCACAGACCTAACAGAATGTGTTTTTTCTTATTACAATATTCCTGCTGCTGAAAATGTATTTAATATGGTGCTTCATGGGATGCTTATCCACAATATGGTGTTTCATGGGATGCTTATCCACAATATGGTGCTTCATGGGATGCTTATCCACAATATGGTGCTTCATGGGATGCTTATCCACAATTTCAGTCTCTCACAGGACCTATTACCTCTTTACTGCTCACTGAAGAAGGCCTTTGTGGGCACAGCGAAATGGTCTGGTTTTGTTTTTATAGTGAATTTATTAAGTTTATATATACGAGGTCTGTAAATTAAGTAATGAAACTAATTCAGTAAAACCTTTTATTTACAATCAAGCCATATGTAGACTCTGTCGCCTTCAAAATAATTCCCTTGGGAAGCCACACAGCTATATGGATGGATTTTCCACTCTTCATAGCAGTGCTGGAACTCAGAAACTGGAATCTCTTCAACTGGTTGGTTACATTTTTTTAAATGTTGTCTATTGTCCCAAAATGGTGTCTTTTGAGATGTTTTTTTTTTCAATCTTGGGAAGAGCAAGTAGTCACAGAGGCCCAAGTCACGTGAATTAGGGGGCTGAGGAACAACAGGAATATTTTTCTTTGCCAAAAACTCATTAACCGAGAGTGCTGTGTGACAAGGTGCATTGTCATGATGCAGCACGTAGGTGATTGGTCTCACGCGGGCATCTCTTTTCCGCAGCCATTCAAGAATTTTCTCGGTAAACATGTTGATTGACAGTCTGTCCTGTAGGCAAAAACTCCTTATGGACAATGCCATTACTATCGAAGAAACAAATGAACATGATTTTGATTTTGGATTTGCTCATTTTTGCTTTCTTAGGAGGTGGTGAGTTTGGTGTGTGCTACTCCTCGCTCTGGCATTTTGTTTCTGGATCGTACTCAAAGATCCATGATTCTTCACCAGTAATAACATTTTTTAGAAAATCAGGGTCATTTTCAATTCATCCTAGAAGATCATGGCACACTTCCATCCTGTTCTCTTTCTGTTCAGGAGTGAGGTTTTGTGGTACCAAATTCGCACAAACCTTTCTCATTCCCATTTCGTTTATCAAAATTGTATAAAGTGTAGTGTGGTTCAAATTTAATTGTTCTGTGATTATTCTGACGGTTTATTGATGGTCAGACCACACCAAGTCCCTGATTCGATCAACATTGTTGTCAGTTCTTGACGTTGACGGTCTTCCAGAGCGTGGATCATTCTTAAATGATTACCAGACATCTGAAAATGCTTTAAACCATCTGAAAACCTGTGCTCTTGAAAAGCTTCTTCTCCATACGCCTTTACAAATTTTGTAAAAGTCTCAGTAGCATTGTGCATGAGTTTAACACAAAACTTGATTCCACAGCGTTGCTCGTAATTAATGTCACTTGTTTGTATAACGCACAACAAAAACTCACTTCACGAAAAGCTTGTTAATGTTACACATGGCAACAATAGACAATACATATTAATACTCAGTATCAATCTAATACTGTTTATCTAACCATCTGTGTTAATGGAAACCATACAGTGTTGCCATATTGACTGCTACATGATTAGTCTCATTACTCAATTTACAGACCTCGTACTTTACGTGACAGTGTTGTTATCATGAACCAAGTTTTCGATAACAACCATAATTTTAATAATAGTGGATCACAGCTTAACAGTCTGGCATTTGTTTTCCAGTATGAACCAATGGTGTAACTCTTTTCTGGTCTTTTGATGGCCATCCTACTTCTCGTACTTATTAAGTCACTCCTTTGTTATCTCTTGAATACTAACCTCTCCTTAGAGCTGTGGCAGCTACTAAAATATAACGTAAACAGAATATGTTCTCTTCAAGACTGTTTAAACTCTCTTCTTCTAAGCCTAGGCCAGTTTCATCGGTTATTTCTATAAATCCAAAAAAGCTTTCATTCATTTTAAGATGTGTGTCTTCCTGCTTCATCTTCAGAAATTGAGACTAATCTGGTTATCTGACTCGGTTGATCTTTTCTATTAGTGTTTTGTATAGTATCCATTATTACAGAAACAATTGAGCAAATTCAATTTGTTTAAAAATATTTTCAACATTTTTAGATAAAAACTTAATGAGTTCGTTTTGAAATTTTGGATACATACTTATCCCTTTTCTTCAGACTGGTCATTGGTTCTTCCACTGATTATCTCTTGCAACAGTGGATCATAATTACTCAAAAGATCAATAACTGCCAAAACGTTTCTGCTATTGGGCTGGCCTATCTTCTCTTTACGGCCTCTGAAGGCTAAATTTGAAGCTGCCAATGTCAGAGTAACATTTATAGCGCAATCCAGTATTTTGGCACATTTATTAGTTTCCTTTTGTAGCTCATAATAAATAATGATGGCCTCAATGCATTTGTGACTGGAATCACTGCTCTATTTTGCAGTTAACCAAATAATATATACTCTCAATGTACATCATTAAGTACCAGTAAAATAACAGTAAATGAACTAATGTATTCATTTTTGATGTTAAATACACATGGGGAAATTTGGTTTTAGTTAAGTTCAAAGGTTTATAAAAAATAAGGGAAATGTTTGCATGGAAATAAGGAAAATGGCCATTTGCATATGGCCCCCATTGCAGGCGCCCGGCTTGTATGAACTAGTATGAACTTTATCTTACTTAACAGTGAAGAGTAGTAAATCCAAAAATAATGTTATTATTAATCACATCATTGTGTTATTATGTATGAGCATATCTGTTTTGTATGTAAATAATATATATTTAAATTGAACACATTATTATGTCTTTTACAGTTCTGATGATACAAGTTGAAACTTTTAGTAAAACAATTTTTTATATGTAATGTCAAAATATCATTAAAATATTTATTTTAAATAATATTAATTTGCTGAGTAATTCACTGCAATCCCATAATGAAACATTAAGGGAAGCTGATAGTCTGAAGGTGAAAATTACTGGCTAGGTCAATATAACTACGTATCAGTGAGAATACACAGCTATGATGTGTGATAAAATAATAACTAGTTTTCATTTTTATATTTTCATTCGTTCATTCATTCCTCTGTTGCTACAGCCCACAATGAGCCTTGGCCTCCCGGACTAGTCACCTCCAAACACCTCAGTCCTCCAGTCTCTGCCTCCAATCCCCGATACCCATCCCCCTGAGGTCATCTTCTGTGTCCTGTAGCCATCTTCTTCTAGGTCTTTTTTCCTTCTTTGCCCATCTATTGTCCCTCTAAGAATTGCTTTGGGCATTCTGTCACCCTCCGTGTGCATCACATGTCCCAACCAGCTAATACTCATAGACTTGATGAACCTCACTATGTCCCCACCATCTATCAATTCCGTAAGCACCATTCTTCACCTTCCTTCACTGGTCATAAGATTTTTCTGAAAATTCTTCTTTCAAATACTCTTAAATTATCTATGTCACTATTAAATAGTGTCCAGGTCTCCGCAGCATACGTCACAACTGGTCTTATTAAGGTCTTGTATAATCTAATTTTGGTTCTTTTGCTGACTAAACTGGATCTGAAAATTTTCAGGTGGGCATAAAAAATTCTATTACCACTCATGCAATCTGCGATCTCATTGCTGATTTTGTTCTCATTGTTTATGGAGGCACCGAAATATTTGAATTCCTGGAGCCCTTGGAAAGTATGCCATCCTACATTGAGATTTTCAATTCTCCTTCCCTCTGTACTTGATACTGTCATATATTTTTTCTTTTCTTCGTTGGCATAGAGTTCTACTTTCTGGACCTACCTTTCATTTCTTCAAAGGTTCCTTTTAAGGTCATTTCTGGCCACCAGCACCACATCATCTGCGTATGCACCCATCTACCTCATTCGCTGAAATGTATGTCCCCTCAGTCCCAACTTAACTATTGCATACTGGAGAGCTAAATTAAATAATGTTGCCGATAATGCATCACCTTGTTTAATCACAGATGTTATTGTGAATTCCTTACTATTTTCTCTACCTAGAGACACTTTTCCTTTGGTTTCATCCATTGTAATCTCAACTAGTTTTACAATTTTCTGAGGAATTCCAAGTGCTTTAAGAGCCTTTAATAGTCTGGATCTGTTTATGCAGTCGAAAGCTTGTTTATAGCCAATAAAAAGGATGAGTA
This sequence comes from Magicicada septendecula, assembly GCA_034769895.1. Lineage (NCBI taxonomy): Eukaryota > Metazoa > Arthropoda > Insecta > Hemiptera > Cicadidae > Magicicada > Magicicada septendecula. Next base: position 93,347,359 of record CM068369.1, on the reverse strand, counting down.
TGTCTATTACATGTTCGTAGCATTTCTCAAGCGATTGCTTCATAATGAATATTTGATCTACTGTGCTCCTCCCTCTTCTAAAACCACTCTGATACTCATTCAAAATCTCTTCAGCATATGAATTCAATCTTCTCAGGAGTACATTAGAGAAGACTTTATACACAGAACTTAGCAGAGTTATACCTCTGTAGATACTGCTATTGGCTTTATCGCCTTTCTTGAATATTGGACATATTAGTCCAATATACCAGTCTTTCAGCATTTCTTCATCCAACCATATCTTGCATATTAGTCCATATATTTTGTTTGTCAGTGCTTCTCCTCCATATTTAAGTAGTTCTGCAGTTATGGAGTCTTCTCTTAGAGCTTTGTTAATTTTTAGTTGGTTTATAGCCTCCCTTACTTCTTCTGCTGCTGGCTTCTCTATCAAAGGCTCTAGGCCATAGTTCTCTTCTTCATTGTTTCCATCGCAATCATCATGGACTATATTTAGACTTTCTTAACAAAACTCCGCCCAACGGCCCATTATCTTCTCTTTTTCAGCTATTAAATTACCATCCTTGTCCTTGTAAACATTCATTTTTGGCTGAAAACATCTTGATGCACTTCTTACTTCTTGATAAAGGCTTCTAATCTGTTTTTGTTTCTTAAAATTCTCAATAATTTGGACTTTCCTCTTCATGTACTCCCTCTTCTTCTTTGACAAACATGGTTCACTTCCCTCCTACTTTCTGTATAGTGCTCACAATTTCTTCTAGTTCTTGTGCGGAGCATTTTCATTCTGTCAGTATTTTGTTCTCTATTGCTGCTTTACACTCATCAAACTAATCTGCATTTCTTTCATTTCTCTTTTCTCCAATCACTTCTTCTGCTGCAGCTATCACTGCTGACTTCACATTGGACCTGGCTTCTACTTCTACTTCTGTTTTTTCAGTCAGGCACTCCCTTGCCTTTTGTTCATATCTTTCTTTATCATTTCTCTCATTCAGCTTCTCCACATCCCATTTTCTCCTCTTTTCACCCCTATCCTTTTGAATCAGTACTAATTTTTCTGTCAAGAAATGGTCAAAGTTGAAGTTAGAGGCTCTCATCTAGAACTGATGTAACATGCCTTCTGCTAATCAAGACATGATCAATTTGACTGATCTGATTTGACCCTAGCATCTTCCATGTCCCTAAGTGGATATTCTTATGCTTGAATCATGTGCTTTTAATTATCATATTGCACGAAGCTGCAAACTATCCCAGGAATGTTCTGTTTTCACTAGTCTCATTGTGTAAAGAGTACATTCCAGAAAAGTTGCAAGTAAAATCTTTGCCTAGCTTTGTATTGAAGTTTTCATTTTTATCTAAAAGCATTTATATATTCTTCGATACTGATACTGTCTCCTTCAAAGTAGTCCCATCAGAATAATACACTGATGCCAATGTTCTTTCCAGCTCACAAAGTATTTGTAGAATGCTTGTTTTGGTATAGTTTTCAGCTCAGTCAGCAATTTTGTCTTTATCTCCTCTATAGTCACATAATATTGTCCTTTCAATGTGCTCTTCATTTCTGGGAACAAGAAAAGTCTGCATGGGAGCCATATCTGTTGAATAGGGTGGTTGCAACGTCAAAACGGTGTTATTTTTGCCAAAAATTTACAAAGTCAGTGCATTATTGTGGTGTAAAATCCATGAATTGTTGGCCCATAGTTTTGATCATTTTTTCATATTGTTCCTTTTAGCTTAATGATAAGAATTCATTGAGGAAGCTGTTATAATTAAAGAAAACAGTCTTCTATTAGAATGATCAGGTTTTTTTATGTTATTGCCATATAACCACGTTTCATCACCTCTTATGATGCATTTGAATAATTCTGGGTCACTTTCTCAGAAACATTTTTAACTTACTGTAAAAATTTTAACAGTTTTTGGACAAATTTGGTTGCTACTTATTTCATGCCCTAAACATGTGGCACAAACTGCACGTCCAGTATGGCCAAAGGTATCATGAACAGTGGTACCAATGTGAAAAAAAAAATATTAATTGAAAATGAGTAGCACAAAATTAAAAAATTCACTTTATTTTTTATCACAACTCATGTGTAAAGTCTAACGTTGTTGTATTAATATTAAAAGTTATTTACAACTTAGACAAAGTAAATGTAGTAAGAAATATATTTTGCTGTAAACCTCATTGTTAGTTAAATGTTTTCAGAATTTTACCTTGGTTAAAAACGAAATCAGAAAGACAATTTTTTGTGCGAAACAGTGGAGACAAGGAGGCAACTTTTTTAATATTGTAATTTTCATTTTGGAAAATAATTGTCAACTCATCCTAGTGTGCATTCTGGGTTAACCATTGTGTACGTGATAGAAACTGATTTGGAGGTCATACAAATGTTTTTGATAGTTAAAAACTAATTTATAATTAAACTTATGTCTAAAAAATAATTCATGAAGCAGAAATAATATAATATTCTATTCTAATTTGTTTATATAGGAAAATACTACAAAAGCACTAAGTGGAACTTTTCTGTGGAATGACATAGGAAAATTGTGTTTTGATGTAAGTAAAATTAGTCATATTCATTTTATAATGGCATTACAACCTGGAATTGTATTAGTAAAATAAGAATTAATAAACTTATATTAAATTATACAAAAAACTTTGGAAATATGAGGAAACTTACTGCGTATGTCAAACTATGTTGATTGTGTTACTGTTGTGGATTCAGTTTTTAACAGACCTTAAAACTTTCAGATTGTAAAGAATCTTTTACGCTGTATTTTGTGTTTTGGATAACATATTATAAAGGTATAACTGAGTGTGCTTCTGTGTAAAGAATTGAACTGCATGATTTTCCATTGATGTTTAGTTGATAAAATTCTGTTTAGTTGTATGGTTGTTTACCATATTAATTAAGAATTTTGTTAGAATTCTTGTTGAGTGGTTACTCACTATCTTTATCCCCCCTCCCAACAAAATAAAGAAACATGAAATGACAAGTATATTTAATGGTTAATGTCTGTACTTTTTTTACTCAGATTTGACTGATTATAAGTAAACAAATGAAATAAATAATTTTGTTTAAATTTATTCTACGTATAACATTTTGTTTCATTTATACCAAATTGAATGATTATTACTTTCTGTTTAGTATGTTTGGTTGTTGTATTGTTCAAACCTTGAGACAGTCAATACGTACCATGATTATTTCAGATGAACAGTTTTGTCTTATTTAGTTTAAAATTATGTGCGTGTATTTGGTACTGTTAGTACTTTAGTTGTAAAGAATTTGTTTACACAGACAAGAGTACCAATAATTGAATTCTAAGACATTTTTCACTGAGGTTTTTTAGAGGAAGTTTATTTTCTCAAAACACTTGGTGGTATTTTAGAATACAAATTGAGAGAACAAATTTACATATTGTTATTAGAGAAGAATTATTCATATTTTGGAGGGGGATGGTTATGTGTTTATACACTTTTTTAATATATGCAAATTGATGTTTCTGTGTAGTTATCTACATTGAAATTCAGCCATTGTTGGACTCATTATGATCAGAAAATTAACATTAGGTAGAAATAAATTACAATTTATTATCTGTATAATAATATGTGTGGCAAGGTGTCTGCCAAATCTCATACGAGATTTTAAAATTAAAACGATGTAGATTTTTGAGAAAAAATGTATTATTTATCTAAAAAGTTCATTATGAATTTTATTCAAACTGTTATGTTTTGCTGTGTGAGACTTCATGATGATGAACTGTTTTGATTACTAAGTCAGCTTATTTTATAGATGTGTTTAAACATTACTTTGAGTTTAAAACATAAAATATAAATCCATTTCACAATGTGATCTTGTGAGATATCTATTGTTTCCAGAGCGCATTATATACAGGTAGGCAAAACCAAAAGAGTTATGTTGACTGTAGTATGGAACTGAAATTGTTCATTGTCTTGTGAATTATACCTAATATATAACAACACTGAATCACATTTGTTTGTTATAGCGTAAAAAGTTTGAAATCAGAGCATTAAACTGGCCGTCATCAGGTGAAAAGCTCACGTACTATACAAGCAGTGATGAGAAGTCCAAGCACTTATTGTCACTGTGTAGAGTGACCCACCAGTTTAGTATGGCGATACAACCCAGACTCGCGGAAGTTAAACGCAAAGAAGAAGAAGGTAAGTTTGAATAACCTATTATGCTATATGGAAAATAATATTTATTTTTCTTTAGTCAAATGATATGCCAGTAAATGAGTTATTCTTCTCTCAGCAGAATTAATTATCAGCTTCCAACATAAATTCTGTCTTTCTGAAGAAGTATGTTTAAACAATTTAAGTGACATTGTTTACTGTAAACGTAGGTTTGCATCAGGTTGTAAGACTGTACTTTCATATGCTGCATTATTACATGGGTATATGCAGAATTTCATTTTGGGTAGGTTCAACCCAAATATGTGTTAAATAGTGAAGAGGACACGTGTTATGTTCACTTATTTCATGACATTTCTGTAGATACACAGAATTAGTTATTAAAAATAATATTTAGAATCTGTTTTTTCTCAGCTGTTGCCCAAAAACATAATGTTTCTTTTTTACAGCTTCTTTATTTTCCATTTACAGATCATCAATCATTTTCCCTGTGTGTGTGTGTGTGTGTGTGTGTGTGTGTGTGTGTGTGTGTGTGTGTGTGTGTGTGTGTGTGTGTGTGTGTGTGTGTGTGTGTGTGTGTGTGTGTGTGTGTGTGTGTGTGTGTGTGTGTGTGTGTGTGGGCGCGCGCGAGAGATAGAATTATAATGTCCGCATATATAGTTATGATATTTTTTAAGTCTACACAATTGAATTTATTAACAACTATTATTGAAATAAAAAAATTCAATTCTAGAACGTAAACGATATAGAGAGTGGGGAGTGGAATTGAGTGGAAAACTAAACAGCAGCAGGTACAGCAGTCAAGTTTGCCACAGAGGTGACCAGAGAATATCTGTCATTTCAAGTACTTCAAGCAATACTACAAGCGGTATTGTTTCCGACAGAGTGCATTCCCTCGATGAGAGCGAAGGTAAACAATAATACTTGTTATTTTTTGACTTGTTCATTATTTAACTGAAAAATAACCTGTATGATTGTATTATGTTATTATAGCTGCTATAGGGTTTCTCTCTGTGTAATTACAAAGTACAAATAGTTTTTTTTTTTACAAAAAAGATGAGAAAAGTAATTCTTATGAAAGATGTACAGCCAATGCACGATTTGTATTAATTTTGTTTATGTTTAAAACCTTCATGGACCTTTCACTTGGTTATTCATGGACCTTTATTAACTTGGTCTTCACAGGTTAATTACTGAGTTAATTATAAAAAAGTACAACTTGTTGAAATATGTATAGAATATTTTTAAATCATACACATTAAAAAAAAAAGGCATGCTGAGTGGCTAAGAAAATTAAGCATTGTCATCAATAGAGTGGTAATGGGCATATGCAGAACTTCATTTCTGAGGAGACTTCAACAGAAAGTGGAGGATGGTTAATCATCTAACAACATTTCTGTAGATAATTATATACATAATTATATATTACTTCGTGTTATAAATAATATTTAGTCCTACATTAAGAGGACAATAAAATGGCACAATATTATGGTTTTCCGCTGGCAGGAGGCTGGTTGACCTCCATCTGCCTGTCCTTATATAAGTGTTGAATGAAAAATGGAATATTTGTTATAATAAAATATATGGATCTGGTTTAATTACTATATAGGGTTGTTTAGCCATGAATTTGGAAATGGGTCTTTAAAATGTACTTAGAAAAATTAATTCAAAATTTGTGTTTCTAAGAATATTAAGAAAATATTTCTGCTGTAAGATATGAGGTGCTACCCAAAAGCATATGAGATATATAAATGTTGCGCTAAAAATGTGTGATTGTAAAACTGTAAATTGATTTATTGTTTTCAATAACTAATAGTATTGCAAACATGTGATTAGAAAAATATTATAAAATGAATCTAAAATAAGTTGGCAGTGGTTGTAAACAAACGTAGCTTGCTGTTGAATTGCACAACACAAGGTAACTATGATACTACTAATTGGAAATAGACAGTACTCATGTAATGACCTAGAGTATTACAATCTGTAAACATGAGACCAAATGTGACACATCCATGCCTACATACATTTTGTTTATGTTTACTGCAAGTAATCGGAGACACGCCATAGTGCAGTTTTTCAGTAAGATTTTGAAAAACGATGTTTGTGTGCGAGAGAGAAAGACCATTAGGTGACCATAAATGTGTTATTTTGAGGAAGATTCATGCTTACACCAATAATCCTTATACAGTAGAGTCTCGATAGTTCTAGGTACCCCACAAAAAAAATAATATGTACTCCGAAAATGGCGGGATATTAGTACCAGAAAAAAGATCTTCAACTCAAAAACAAAAAACCCTTGATTCATTGTTTTAAAAAGTAAGTTTCATGCAAAGTATTTTGTCTTCAAATATACATACATTACAATTTTTAATATTACTGTGTGTCATTTTAAATTTCATTTGTGCATTTAAATAAATTTGTGACTGTTAACAAAAAATTTTTGAATTTTTATTTAATCCTCATGTATACATAACCTAATTAAACGAATGACGATTCGTTGTCGATATTTCCTTTTCCTTTCGCTCGCAAATGTTCTCAAAAGCTCCGCAAATTAGTAAACATAACCCGCATACACAGTACATCAGTTTATAGATTTCATATAAACCTTTTTTTAGATAAATTTCCAGCATACACTTCACATTATCATGCAGAGACGCTCCACATTAGAATGCAAAGTACATTAGGGCTAACTCAGTTGTGGCTTAGCGATACAGCGCAGGATGCTCCGCGCACGGGCAGAGGGTGGCAGGTCCGCTAACAGCAGATAATACCAGCATTTTGCGTAGTTCGAGGGTTGGTTTGATCCCATTTACCTCAAACTATCGAGACTCTACTGTAGTGTGAAGAATAAATAAAATAAAAAAAGTGTTTTTGATGTGATGTTTTATGAAAATATGAAATGTTTATATATTAAAAAATAAATAAATTATTTCAGTACTACAAAGTATATAACTATCACATTTGTGTCTAGATGACCTAGAGCTAGAGATCATGATAAATACTCCTCCTGCACCATCTGTGGAGTCTCTGGCATTAGCTCATCTTCAGGATAGTTTAGGTAGCACTTCTGAACATCTGTCACCATCCCCACGGCCTTCTATAGACATTAATTCACAAGGTAATGTAATTTTAATATTATTTTCTTAGCTCTGTTATAAGATGTGTGTGAGAGAGGTTTGCAATAACTGTAATAATATTTGATTGCGTAGATGGGCCATGTGCTGTGACAATTGGTGGAGTTAAGTCAGCATTGATTGGTGGCGCAGCAACTCCAGCAACAACAGATGGAAGTCAGTGTTCAAGCTCATGTTCAACTGTTGTTGTTGCAGGAATGACTACAGACTCCGTTAATCTGGTAAAAACATTCAAAGAGTAGTTTAGTTATAAATTGGGTCATTTTGAATAACTGGCATATGTATACAGCATTTCAGATTCTTTACTGAGAAACAGAAATAAATTAACATCATTGAGTAAATTTTGTTGTAACACAGACACACACACACACACACACAAAAGTGATTATACAATTTTTTTTTCATTGCACTTGTCACTTCAAGTGTAGTAAACAAGTGGATAGCAAATGGTTAGAATATTTTAAATATTTTTGAATTTAGAATATTTGTCAGTATTTTTGGAATGTTAGTACATCATAGTACTAGTAAGTAATATAACTTATTGAGGAAGCGCAGCCAGTTTTCAGCTTTAACTCAACCATTCAGCATTTGTCTTGTCATAATTTTTGAATGCACCAACCAGTTTTCATAAAACTAGGCTTGCATGCTATCCTACAGACCTCTACTATTTATTAGACTGATCTCCCCAAAAATAGGGAGCACTGGATGCAAAAATATTATGGGTTATAATTTTTTTTCTGATAGCAAAAATCCGTGTGGGGTATGAAATTAAAGTGAATTTTAACCAACCTCTGAATATAGTGCACAGTTTTAGAAATTTCAAAATTTTAGGACACCGGGTCCCAAAAAAGGTATCAAAAATTAAGAAAAAATAATTATAAAAATCACTTTTATTTATCCCGGATTCAATTCCCGGGCCCGCACCATAAAAACAAGGTGCGTTTTCAGCCCCCAGATCGACTCAGCCTGCAGAAAATGAGTACCTGGGATAACATCCTGGGGATAATAATGGGCGGCTGAAGCATAGTGCTGGCCACACTGCCTTCCTTGTATGCTGTACGGCTCACATAAGGCAGCCTACCCTGCCTTCTCCTAAGCTACTTCAGTGGTACACATGGGAGCCATTATTATTTATTAATTATAAAAATCGATCTGGTTATCAGACTAAACAGAATTTTAACCCAAATTTGAATGTAGCATTTACTGTTTAATTTTTCTAACTTTAAGGTCACCACAGACCAAGAATGGAACTCAGAATTTTTAAACATTGTATAAGTTTATATGAGGGATCAAATTATGAGGAATTTTATTCAAAATACTAATTCAGTCTCTTTAATAAAATTTGACTGAATTAATACCTGTCAATGCACATGCAAATTTTGAATCGCCTTCAAAAAAGTGTGTAAGTTGTGTTTCCAAAAAAATATTATATATTGTTATTAGTAATATATTTTTGTAAGAAGTATTAGGATATATGACTGTAGATTTCTATGCAGACACGCATAAACTTAAAAACTAGGACTAAATTATTTGTTGTGTAGGTATTGTGGTTATAAATTGAACTAAAAACCCAATATACATAGTTACTGTATGGTCTCCAGATCACTGTATATGATTAAATAAATAATTACCTTATTTTATCCACTAAGTGATCTTCTTTTTCTTTTTTAATTACTACATGTTTCAGGGCTTATATCCCCATCTTCAGGTAAAAGCAAAATCTACCCTATTATTAGGGTTTCGTTAAAAATTCACAACGACACAAATACATAACACACTTAAATAAATTAACATAGAACATTAAATCTGTATCGGAACGCGCTACAAACGAACCAGTGCACTGGCCGAAGTCCGACTTTCAACTGATCCGTACACGCTATTCACGGTTTGTTTTCATAGCTGTGTCATATAGTTTATTTGATTTGAATGACAACTGTTCATTAAGTACCTGATTTTTATTTCTTCTTAAGGCCTTGTATATTTCAAATTCCTCTAGGGCATCCAGTAGTTGACCCTTTTTACCTATATGTAAAGGTTCCAAATTCTCTTTAAATCCAGTGTATGTATGATTTTCGTTTATTAGATGTTGTGCGTAATGCGATACATTAGTATTGGGGAACTTCTTAGGTAAATGTTCTTTAAATCTCTCGGAAAATTTTCTCCCCGTCTGGCCTATATAGATTTTATCGCATTCATTACACCGGATCCTATAAACGCCGGAACAATCCTCTAGTAATGCTGTGGTATTAGGCTTAAGAATATTTGTTAATTTGTTCGTGGTCCTGAATGAGACAATAATCCCTAGCTTTTTTAATTCATTATGTAGTGTATTAGGTAGTATGTTCATATATCTAGCAGAAACATATTGGGTTTTATCTTTAACTTTGTCCGAACGTTTTAATTTATTAGCGTGTTTATATATTATTTTATCAATGATTTTACTATTGTAACCATTCACTATTGCTATATGTTTTATTATATTATGTTCATCGTTATAGTCTTCTATGTCCATCGGTATATTTGTCAATCTATGTGCCAGTGCATTAAAAGTTGCCGTTTTAATGTGTATAAGGATGATTGGAACTAGCATGTATGGCTATATCAGTTGTCGTTGGCTTTCTATATATTTTAAAGCTAAGGGGGTTATTACGTTTATATGTGGTTACGTCCAGGAAATTCAACATATTGTTATGTTCTACTTCCATAGTGAATTTAATATTACTGTTTATGCCGTTCAAAAAAGTAAGCAATCCGTCTATCTGTCTAAGAGTACCACCAAAAATTAAAAATGTGTCGTCTACGTACCGTGTGTACGAGATGATTTTATTGTATAACTTGTTTTTGTCAGATAGTATGTACTTGTTCTCATAATGATTCATGTAAATCTCCGCTAAAATTCCACTCACCGGTGAACCCATGGCCAGCCCATTTTCCTGGATAAAAAACTTGTTGTCGTGTGTAAAGTAATTCTGTTGCACAACAATTTTCAATAAAAATATAAGTTCATCAATTTGTATCTGTTTTAAGACATTTGTCTTGCTTAAAAGTCTCTCGAGAATATTTATCGTCTCTAGCATGGGTATGTTCGTATACAAATTCACTATGTCCATAGATATCAGTTTATGGTTAGGCAGTACTTTAATGTTTTTAACTTTGTTTATAAATTCTATTGTATTTTTTACGCTATGTATGTTGTCCATTACTAAGCTGTTTTTGATGATTATTTGTAGCTTTTTGGTTACATTATAGCTTGGGGCAGTTGTATAATTTATTAAAGGACATATTGGTATATTAGGTTTGTGTAACTTTGATAGTCCTCAGAAAGTAGGCGCTTTCGGATTTATATTTTTGATACGTCGTCTAGTTTGAGCATCAAATAAATTAACACATTTATTCACCGCTGAGTTTATGGCTTTTGTATATTTAATGGTGGGGTCATTATTTAAGGTCTTAATATTATTTTCATTTATAAAATCACAGCATTTTTGTGTGTATTCAGTTTTATTGATGATAACTACTGTACTACCTACCTTTATCAGCCTTAGTTATCATTGCGTCAAAATTTTCTAATTTGCGTTTGATGTTCATTGTTCCGGCGTTTATAGGATCCGGTGTAATGAATGCAATAAAATCTATATAGGCCAGACGGGGAGAAAATTTTCCGAGAGATTTAAAGAACATTTACCTAAGAAGTTCCCCAATACTAATGTATCGCATTAGGCACAACATCTAATAAACAAAAATCATACATACACTTGATTTAAAGAGAATTTGGAACCTTTACACATAGGTAAAAAGGGTCAACTACTGGATGCCCTAGAGGAATTTGAAATATACAAGGCCTTAAGAAGAAATAAAAATCAGGTACTTAATGAACAGTTGTCATTCAAATCAAATAAACTATATGACACAGCTATGAAAACAAACCGTGAATAGCGTGTACGGATCAGTTGAAAGTCGGACTTCGGCCAGTGCACTGGTTCGTTTGTAGCGCGTTCCGATACAGATTTAATGTTCTATGTTAATTTATTTAAGTGTGTTATGTATTTGTGTCGTTGTGAATTTTTAACGAAACCCTAATAATAGGGTAGATTTTGCTTTTACCTGAAGATGGGGATATAAGCCCTGAAACATGTAGTAATTAAAAAAGAAAAAGAAGATCACTTAGTGGATAAAATAAGGTAATTATTTATTTAATAAAAACCCAATGCTGTAATTGGAAATTTTTAGTGTTTACTGTATGATCGTCTGATTAAAATTGTTATTTTACTAAAAAATAATAATCAGAATATTTACCTATAACTTTTCTGATTATTGAAAAATTATCTAATAGTGAACTTTGCCTAATAATATATTATGTTCAAAACAGAGGGAATTCTGCAGATCAAGGAGCTTACTAGTTATAATAGTACACCTTAGTTATTGGAATTAGTCTTGGATTTTCTCGGAAATAGCCCTTGAAAGGCCTGTTTATTGACATCAAGTGACTGAAACTATCATTTCACTTTGAATTATTAACCATCACAGTAGCCATTGTAATATGCTTTTTGTAACCTCTAATACGTACCCTTTGAATGCACTGTAACTGTCATAGTTTGTAAGGCCCCGAGGTGTCTTTACTTAACAACTGGTCACCCATCATTTCAGAGGCTCAAATGATGGATTTTTTTGAGTTCAATGCAGTGAAATCATTTGATTTTTTTTTTTAAGTATTTTGGACAAACGTTTTTTGAACCATCAGCTGTTAAACTCTGTTTGTCTTAGTTTATTGTTTTTATTTTTTATTTATTTATTTTTTAACCTTCTACATCTAACAGACTACTTCTAACATAAAAAACAAGAGTCTCGTTTGTTTTTGTCTTTGACTTCGTCCAAAAAATTTTTTGGTGTATCTGAATAACACGACAAACATGTCACTTGACATTCCATAGTTTATTGTTTTGTTTTTTCAGAACTTATTGGTAGCATCTACCAAATGTATTCTGATACATACCTCATTGTCATCCTTCTTTGGTTCTGTAAAGTACATAATATATGCGATTTATAAGACAACAAAATTAAATTTCTGTTCTTTTGACAGTAACACATATTACCCTTGTTACCATATTTCCTTTTCATAAACCAAATACCACTCTTGCCTGTAAAACAGTAGATGTATGTAATGGATCACTGACTAAAAGATAACATATATGTATGTTGTGAACCTGAACCAAAATGTCATCCCTTAGAGTTTAGTATATTGGGAGAATTTTTATATAATACATGCTTGTGTGAATTGCTTAAGTAGCCTGTAATTTGCACTATTTGATAATAAAATATATTTTCAAATACTGTGTTCTGTACAGAGAGAAGACAGAAGGCTGGTATCTGCCCGTCGAAGACCGAGTACTAGTTCTAGCTTGGAACTGGGTTACAGCCACACCGCTCAGAACTCTGCAATTTCTGATACAGCATCAACGTGTTTGGAACTAGACTATTCTGTACAATCCGCACACACAAGCTCAGGTGTATATACATTAAGAAGTAGTTGTGGAAATACTACCATTGCGAATACTGTTGCTTGCTCATCAGAAACAAGTGGAATTGGTGTTGAAGACTCTGAAGGTAGTGTATACTTAATGTACTTTGGTACTCCACAGTTTAAATTTTAAAATATTTTAAATGAATAGTTGTTAAAAAAAAAATTGTAAGAAGTCATTAACACTTTGACGCCGATGGACGTCAATTGACGTCGTGAAGTTTCAATGTGTTTTGCATGATTCCATATGTATAAAGACGTTCTTGGAGCTGTTTTGAAATGATGTCAGGCCTTGTAGTACCCAAATCATCCGCTAGATCGCATATGCATTCACTTTCGTAGATATAGTTGACTTGAAACAGCAGGCGGCAAACTGTTACGTTAGTTGGCTAAACAACACTTAGTGTCAAAATGTCAGATAACCGTTTCTTGTAAAAAAATTACAAAAGTACACCTTTATAAACCAATATATATTATAACATTATGTGATGTATTGTTTAATCCATATTTAATAAGTAAAAATAAAATCGCGAGTTTCCAGTAACAACATGTGTTTTGGCCAATTTTTTCCTTCCAAAAACATCACTTTTTTGAAAAGCAATTTCAGGGAAAATAACCAACACAATGACATACAGTATACACCATTTTAAAGAAGACACTTAGATCTTCATAAAAACATAGGTAGCATATTTTTTTACCATATAGTTTAGAAGATACACCATTTTAAATATAAGCAGAAATGGCCCGGCATGTGCAAAGGACCACATACTTAAAACCCTCTTCAATTTAACTTTTAACTTAAGATATTTAAAAACTTTACTTACCTTATTGTTGTCGTTTTTTACCTCATTGTTGTTGTCCATTACCTCTCGTTGATTGCACATCTTAACAGAAGTTTAATGAAGAAAGTTGTGTTAGTGGTTAAAATCACAAACAGAATTATCACTGTTGCACACCACTATATAAAAATTATTCCGATAGGTTCATTTCCGATCTGACGATGAGCTGTGAAGCTTGAAAGCACTAATCGGAATAATTTTTATATAGTGGTGTGCAATAGTGATAATTCTGGTTGTAAAAACAATAATATTTATCAAGAAGTAGTGGTTGTGTACTGTCAGTTATACTTTTCTCGACTTTTTAACAGGTCACAGAACACGTAGTGGATCATTAGTGAGTGCATCTGGAAGCTTTCATGGTGATGGCAGTGACCCTTCTGATGCCGGAAGAGGTGCTCTACTTACAGCTGAAGAGCTGTCAGATTTAATCGTTGGCCGTAGTCCAAAACCAAGACGGGGTGTTTATCCATCTAGAGCAACTGTTAGTTCTACTCTCGATTCTGACTCTGATTATGTAACATTGCCGCCTCCACCATTACCTCCACCCAGAACTGATTCTGAACATCAACCAACAAATTACGTAGTCCTAGAACCACCTTCATTATTATCATCTCCAGAGGAGACGTTAACGTCGCCATTAAGTTTGGATGATTCTCTGTCGAATCTATCTCTGTCATCAAGGAAGTCAATGGAAGAATCATTACTACAGCAGCAAATTCAGTTTCAACATTTAGCATCAAGTTTCTCACCACAAACGACGATAGCTAAACAAACAACACTAAGTCAGCCACATTTTGTAACTCAACCTAGAAGTACTAGTCAGACAGTATTAACATCAAATGCAGTCACACAAACTACAGCGCTTCCTGAAACCCATCCGTACCTATCACAGCCGATGAGTGTTCAGGCTCCACCTCCTCCACAGTACCAACAACAACCGTACATTTTGGCAAATCAGTCTCCCCAATATAAGCAATTACCTGTCTCAATGCCATCATCTACAGAAGAAGCAAGTGCTAGATTTGTAACAACTAAACCGCACATCAATATCTTGACAGCGCATACAAGCTTGGTGCCTTCAACAGCGTCGCCAAGTTTTGCTGCTCCAACAGTTGCATATCAGAGCTCAGTACAGCCATATCAACAAACAAATACTACCTCGTCGACAAGAAATTTTATTCCAGAAAGTAGAAATTACCAGTTAGATCCAGCTTCAAGAATGAAAATGAAGACAGCACCATCAGGAAGTCAAAATCTGATACCAATTGTTGGCAGTAACAATTATTTGGATGTCCGTGGTAGTGGAGCTGCGTTTTTACAACACTTTCAAAAATTTCCACCGCCTCCTCCAGTACTACATCCTCGACAGCCGCCACCACCTCCTCCTCCGCCACCAAGAAGTACCCTTCAGACAGTGTACACGAGTCAAGTAACACGGAGTCAGATTGAGCAGTTCAAGCAGCAGTTATATTCTGATGTTGATTATGTAATCTATCCAATGCAAGATCCAGCCATTAGCAAACAAGAGTATTTAGATTCAAAAATTGCATTAGGTCATTACAATCAGGTGTGTCCACCACCTCCTTATCCATCATATTCAGGAAAATCTCATGTAATGTACCGAAGTACGCCTAATGTTGCTGTTGCAAGTGGTTATATTCCAGTTTCATTTAATAATCCAACAATTGGTCCATCTCCTGTTAAGTATGCATCTAACCAGAATTTGTCAGCAGAATTTACAGGTTATCCAGGATCATCATTGTCATTTTTAAATCGTTACCCATCCTCAGCTTCACCTCTTTATTCAACTGGTGCTTCATACTCATCGTCAACACAGAGTCTTCGTTATGATCCTCTTTCGATACCAGTGGCCGTACCAAAACTTTTGTCACCAGTACTGGGGGGAGGTGGTGGGTTTACAAGGACACAATCAGATGATAATATTCTCAACTGTGCATATGAGAAACCAAATCTGGAGAGAGCAAGAATGAGGAGACCTCCTCCACCCCTGCCTCCACCATATGATGTGCAGGTATATGTTTTTCTTGAAAATTTATAAAAGTTGTAATGTCTTTCACTTATTTTATTAAATTGAAACACAACACATTCAGTACTCAAGTGTGAATTATAAAAATTGACACCTGTTTCTACATTTTGTGTATTAGGTATTCTATTTTTGCCACTTAATGTAGTTGATAACATGCACATTTCAACACAGGTTTATATGAAATTATTGTAATTCACAAACAAGTTCACAGTCACAATGAATTTTATCACAGTTAAAATATTATCGTGTGCGCCCTCTAATTTATAACGAAATAGATGTACATATTTCACTACAATGTTGTACATTTACAGTCAAAAGTAAGCAGATTATTTTAATATGTTTATTGTTTATTGCACCAGTACAACAAAACTGAATTGCAATGAAATATACTTAATTCTACTGTGGTATTGTATACACCTTATCACAGATCTGTTTCCCTTTTTGCTTGACACATGTGTTAAAACATGTGAATTTTATGATTTACTTACCCGTGAAACAGTTACATATAAGATATGTATTTGGTCTTTGGTAACATTTTGCTCAGTAGTGGTGGATAAGATACAAGTCTTAACTTCTGAAGAATATGTTAAGGTAGCTATGGTATTTTGAATGTAACATCATGATATGTTAGACAAATAATTCATAATTTTACTAACTGAATTTTACTCACCATCTGTGTTTATGGCACTTTACTATAAATGGTTTAAGATATACTATAAATATAATTAATTAATTATATAAATGTTAATTATTATTTATATTAAATTCTAAATATATAAATTCACATTATATTATAATTAATCTTCTACTTTTTCTTCTTCTATGGCATCACAGTTCGAAGTAGAACCTTAGCCTCTACAATCATCCGCCTCCATTTTCCCTGTCCTTGGCGATCGATATCCATCGTTTTATTTTAAGTAAATTATCAGCATCCCTCGCCACCACATAAGTCCATCGTGTCTTGGGTCTTCCGACGATATTAGTTATTAATTAATATAAATAGAATTTACATGAAAAATATTAACTGTGCTTGTAATTCTACAAACTAGGGGACCAATCCTCGCTGTGATCATATCATACTTATCTCTTGCCAAAAGATATCAGCATATATCACTGAGTATTCTTGTTTACAATACTAATATTGTTTTTAAAACTTCTGTTGTTTGGTTTACAGTGGAACCTCGATATAACACCCCTGTGATATAACGCGACCCTTCATATAAAGTTCATTTTTCACGGTCCCGGCAAATTAAATAGTTAAACTTGAGACCTGTATATAAAGCGACCCTCGATATAAAGCGCTTTTTGACTGATCCGCAGAAGAGCGTTATATCAAGGTTTCACGGTATGTACCAAATATCAGAAATACTGTTAAAAAGTGCTAAAAATTATAGGCCTACAAATAAAATTCATTTTTGGCATCTAAGGTACACAAGATTATAAAAGTATATTATTTATGGTCATCAAAATAAATATATTAATTCATAATTTTCTATTGCTTTACAGAGTCATTTACCAAAAGAATCTGAAATACTAAAGAAACCACTATCACATCTGGCACAAACAGCAGCTACAGCAACACAACAAAAAACAGTTTCTTCAGTGTCTTTGCTGACTAAGACAACTGAAGCAGAACAGTCTTGTGAAAATCCATCTGAAGATAAAGCAGTGACAGACGGATTGTTAGACATCCGTACTCTTCGTGAGAAGAGCCGAAATATGGATTTACCTTTAATATCTGCTTTGTGTAATGATAGGTCTCTACTAAAACAAACAAATGCATTTGTAATGCCAAGACATCCAAGTAACGACAAAAAGAACAGCAGACCCGTTTCGTGGCACGTTGAATCGACATCGAAAAAAGTTCCAGATTTAAAAAATTTATTAACCAACAACTCGGTTGATTCTGGATCCTCAGATGGAACAGCAAAAAAAGGGTCTTTATTTTCATCGTTTTTATCACCAAAGTCGACTAGCAACCCTACGACCCCAGTAAAACATTCCACGTATTCAGCTATGTCGAGTAGCAAGTTAAAGTATCCAGTATCTGGTTTGTCGACAAATCAAATCGTAAAACCAGGACGGAAAATGACAACAAGCCGACATACCCATCCAGCAGACAGCAAGGTTGTTGCCAGCCAAACTAAAGTCGGCCGCAGTAGAAGTACAAGCAGTACTGCAACTAGTAGTGCCAATTTGCAAGACACAGTTTTACCTCGATAAGAACAATTTACATATATATATTATATATGTATATGAGAGACAATGTGAAATATTTACCACATGTGTATAAGAAATATATAGATATATTATACATATTTTTTTAAGTAACTGAAAAATACTCCCGTTTATTATTTATAAAGATCTAACCATTGAGATTATCCATGACAAAAACAAAGATACTCATTTTTAATAATTTTTAGTCAGATGGTAGTTTTTTAACTTTTGTACTTTTTTTACTGTGATTGTTATTTTTTATGGATTACATTCCAAGTGTATTTTT
This sequence comes from Magicicada septendecula, assembly GCA_034769895.1. Taxonomy (NCBI): domain Eukaryota; kingdom Metazoa; phylum Arthropoda; class Insecta; order Hemiptera; family Cicadidae; genus Magicicada; species Magicicada septendecula. The sequence goes on along the minus strand of CM068369.1, from coordinate 93,329,168 downwards.
GTATGTTTATATTTTTTATATTTTTCATTTTTTCTTAGGTTGTAAATTAATTTATTTCAATTTTGTGTATAGGGCAATTTGAATAACAAATAATAATGTTATTTAAACACAAAGGTTAATGAAGATTATATTTGAGCATCATTTTGTTTTTTAAGAGTTTACTTAAATGACATCGTAATATTTGAAATACCAAATATTTTAAAAATATATTTGATCTGACACTTTTTGTGTGTATAAACTCAACTAGTATATATATACTGTGTTCACTATCAATTTTGTTTTTTTCTTATAATTGGACAGACATATTAACAGTAGTGTGGAACAACAACCATTAAGTTCACCCTAACCACAATCAGTCATAAAGTATCCAGCATCATTAGCCAATTATTTTTGTATTTATATATTTATTTTCAAATTTACAGTCTACGTATTAAAAAAAAAGAAGAGTAATGAGTAAAAATGTTTTGTTCACTTGTAAATGTGATCATGTTTTGAGGTGAAGCTGTTCATTGACAATTCACTGTTGTTTATCCAAGTCTTCTGACCATTTTTGTTTAGTCTTTAGGTCACCCTGGTTGGTTGAGTAAGTCTCTAATTACTTTTTTTTTTCAGTGATCCAGGTTCACTGTCTTACAGCATATGTTTTAATTATGTCTTTGTGAATGATATTTTGAGATCTTCACAATGTATTTGGTTGGTTACAGTACAGAGCATTTTTATTTGGAAGGTTTGCAGGATGAGCCAACAGTAAAGTAAAAAAAAATGTCCTCACCAATTTCCAAATTCAAAATTTGCCTGTTACATCTTTGCCTATGAATAGTATATCCTTATGTATAACAATAAAATAGAGGAACTACGTCATACACTAGTGTTTGATCTATGGTTCAGCCTATGAGCTGTGCTTAGTGTTCCCAGGGTAGTATATATTAATTCATCTCCTTCTAGTATTCACTTGTTCCAGCTTGAAGTCTGTGGTTACTGGTTTATCTGATAACTTCTTTTTGTTCCATTTCTGACTGCGTATAACACACTGGTACATTCTTAACCTCACCAAATTTTTCTCTTCAATTACACATTATTTCACTATAAAATAGTTTCAGCTAACGATGAAAAAGTGAAATGAGAGTGAACCCAATTATTTTTATGTAGTTACAACGTTCTCACAGATCATTGTATTGTACAGTGGAAACAAAATAATTGACACTTATATGAGGTCACAAAAACAAGGTACTCTCATACAATTCAAGTTAAATTTGTCCACATGCAGTAATAATGTCACCAGCAGCTCAAGCTGAATTATGACAAGTGAAAGATATTAGAAGGAGCTGGAATAATTGGATACACTACCCTGAAGATGCTGAACACAGCTTAGCCCGTAGTACAGATATACCTGTTGGACGAACCCTTTACATTGCACAATTATATTAAATTGGATTAGATGGTTTCCACTGTTTCATAGATGTATCACAAACATTTCAATAAAGGCTTTTGCTTCAGAAATTTGTTGGGATATTCTTTCATTTTATAGTTAAAACAGGGTAGACATAATGTTAATGCTTGATGTACGGGTAATTGATAATGATTTGTGGTCAAAAGAGTAAGGTGAACGTGTACTGGCTTATGGCTCTTTCTCACACACATGCACATGCACATCCTCAAATGAAAAAATATTGGTTATTAAATTCATTATTATAACAATTATGATAGTTGTACTACTTTAAGTAGATCTGTTTATTGCCATGTTTCAGTGCTTTAAAACTACAACAAAAGCTTTCCATTTCGTTTCCTACTCGTATTTCACATAATATTTTGAAACTGTTCAGAGTCTTGGTGCTAGTTAGTCAACCATTGAACCATGTAAATAGATATTAGGTGAGTTTTGTTATTGTCGTAAGTAACTACAAGTTCTGGGACAGTTTCAGTCTAGCGTAATGTGAAACATTTACCATACTGCATCATAAAGTAGATCAACTTTTTCATATTTCTAATTTCCACCTTATTCTTATGATTTTATTTCAGGTATTGATAATCTGATTAACCTAAAACTTAATGAATCAGAAGTCTGGTTTAAAATAAATAACTTCCTCTCTAAAGGACAATCATTCCATCAAATAAAAATTATTAAAATTCAAAATCTTCTTTGTTTTCATTCCAGTTTAATCTCTTTGGTTATATCTGATATAAATTATAGTGGAGTGACTTTATAATAATAAAATTATGGTAAGTATAAAAGTAATTTTATTTCTTCAGGTGGTTATTTCTATTTTTTAATGTAACCTTAACTTTTAATTTATTGTATTTTCTTCTATTAAAAATAAATTAATTGTGTGATTAAATCAAACAAAGCCTAAACGTCAAACAAACAAAAAATATCTGAATTTAGTTTTTGGAAAGTGTTAGAATGAAATATTAAGTAGATAAATAAATATATGTGTTTTACTGCAGCAGTTTGTGTAATTAAAACACAAAGGTGTCTGGTGCTTCAAAGTTTTATTTAAAATGTCAGCGTAATTTTACTATGTAATGTCATTCACAATATCACAAGCTCTCTGAAATTTCTATAAAATGTTTGGTAATTTTGTACAATATAAGATTAAATATTATCATAGTCTGTGATGAACTCTATTCCTTGATATTCTCTGTTACGGTTAATTGACAAAGCAAAATGACGTCTACTAATGATAGCTTAGTATTTTTTCGTTTTATTAATCATTCTTTAAAACCCTTTAAAATAACAAAAGTATCCTAAACAGTATGTGTGAATGAAAGTGAATATATTTTTACACTCGTAGGTTCATAAGAAGCATTTTATGGACTTGAGAGTATGCTTGAATTTTTAAGGATGTAACAGAAATCTTTTCAGAGAGAATATGTTTCATAATGGATGACAACACAATCTGGAAGTGCCTTTACAAACTGTAAAAACTAAGTTCGAGTTACGTGTAAACAATTTTGTTGGAGGTATTTTTTTGTTTCATTTAATTGATAGAGGTGCTTAATTGTTATTATTATTGTATTATTATAATATTTTTATTATTATTGTCATTACCATAATTAATTGCTATACAAGGTACATATTCTAGAATGTTGTAAATTGTTATATATATTTATATATATGGCTGTATACCATATTACTGTAATTTTAGTTTTGTATACCTTACTGTATAATTACTTCTGTTCTTTTAACTTTTTAGCAGTTCATTGTGCCAGTGCCTAAATTATGTGTACAGCCTTTAATATAAAAGGCAGCAAAGTATTTATATTTTCCAAAAATATAAACAAAAATCAGGAACATCATTATATTTTTAAAATTATATAGTATAAAAATACTTTCTTGTTACACTTAATTTATTTTCATAACTAATTATCATTTGTAATATGAGCGTATGAATTATCATATCTCTGTTGGTGCTATTTGTATTCTAATTATAACTTTAAAAAAAATCATTTACTGAACTACTGTCTATTGTAGTATGTTAAAACAAGTATAATATATATGTATATTTGTATGGTTGAATTTTTAAAAAAATATTTTAAAATATTTTTATATGAAAATAATTAAATTGTAGTAATCATTTGAGCAGTGAATGAATGCACATTAAGAAACTGTATATTCAATGTGAGTCGATAAAAATTCATTCCAAGTACAAAAAATTGGTACAAAAAATTAAGTTTGATACTAAAGTTTTAAACCTGATGAAATTTATTAACTTCAGATTAATTATACAGCCTAAATGGTCTAAAGTATAATTGTAATCATATCATTCTTTCTTTCAGATAACCATATATTTTCTTTTGTCTGCTTCAAAATCTTAAATAAAATAAATTATTATTACAAGGTTTTTAAAACACACAAACACTTGGTAAGTTTCACAATTTATTCTTAACCTCTGACAACTGAACAGCTGTGAAGAGTCATTCTTACCAGCTCTTTGTGAATAGCCTAATAGGCTGAAACAATTATCAGAGGTTAAGAATAAATTGTGAAACTTACCTAGTGTTTGTGTTTTTTTTTAATCTTTGTAAAAATGTGCTTCACCAAGTGCCCAACCGTTTTCAGTCAATATCGTAAATTATTATTAATTGTTTTCTAAGTGGACACCCACCTCATTCGTAATTTTAAGAATCACTGAAAACCGCTAAAAATAATAGAAAATTTTCTAAGAAAAAAATACTGAAAACAAAGTGATTAGCAAAAAAATCAAGTGTGTGTAGCAACAGGGAACCAAAATATTTTTTTAGATATGGTGTTATTCATGTCCAGTGGTATTATAATAGATTTACTTTATATGTTCAGTATTCTCATACCAGAATGTGAGTGTGTGTGTGTGTGTGTCCGTGCGTGCGTGCGTGTGTGCGCGCGCGTGTGTGTGTGTGTGTATGTGTGTGTGTGTGTGTGTGTGTTTACACATAGTATGTTCAGAACTTTTTCACTCTTAAATTTTGGCTGACTAAATTGTGTGAGCATGTGGATTGTGTTATTGTGTGGATCTACACTCCTTAGATTCATCAGTGGATCACATTTGTTTAGTTTAAATTAAGATTTTTAGTTGTAAGATGTCTTTGATAGAAAGACAATAAAAATAAAACAGAAGTGAATCCATTCCATCAGCTTGTAATAGTATTATTGACATGTTGTAACCTTTGTGTTATAATAATATTGTTTATGTAAAAACGTAATAAATGTATTTTAAATATTTTATTAAATTATTCAACCAAATGTAATAATATTTATATAGTTGCATATGTTCTAATTGAAAATATGATTTTATAAGAGTGTTCAGAATCTTTATTTTCATCATCCAATTTATACCAATAAATTGTTCAAACGAATTTGTTTTATTAACGATGAGATGACAGTGGTGTGTCAGTTTTAAATGAATAACTTTGTCAAATAAATTGTCACACAAGCTGGTAATAAGTGAGTTTGTGCTGTTGTACATTGTAATAATTTACCATTACATATTTTGTTTTCTTGTGGCATGAGTGAACAGAGTTATCCCCGGTTTAAGTTGGACATGCTGTGTAGAACTTCTTAAATTTTGAATCATGTACTAACACGTGTATTTTAATAAATATTATGGTCGTGAATAACCTCCAGATGCCATTGTCTTGTACATATATTTGTATCTTTGTATATCATTATTGTAAATATTTTATTGCAGTGTAGCTCTGTAAAATGTATTCCATTCTAGAATGTATATTACATAGCTGTGTTATATCATTAAAATTTTACAAATTTTCCCACGCTGGCATACACTATACATAAAGTTTTAATTCTTTATAGACGTATGTCTTTCCCTAGAACATGCTATGTAATCAAATAGTATATCTAAGTGTGTATGTGTGGTTCATGGAAGATTTCAATTACTTCAGTTATTGTGAACACTCTTATGAATATTAAGTTTCAAAGATATGTAACTATAAATTTATTATTTAATTTATTGTATTTTAAAATAGAAGCTTTTTAAAAATATTTTGAAAGATAAAAATATTATTAAAAGCTTCCAGAAAACTCAGGGTGCCATTTTGTATCTAGAAATATATAATCGACTATTTTCTCATAAGTATTGTATACTGTTCTAATTATATTTTTAACAAATTATAAATATATATATAAATATAAATATAGCATAATATTAAATATGTAAGTAGACTTGCTATTATAGATAATTATATATATACATATATAAATATTATTTTTGTTTTAGTAACTTGGTATAGAAATATATATATATTTAAAAGAAAAAAAAAACACTTTGTTTGCTTTGTAATTTTTTTATTTATAAATTTGTAGATACATATATTTGTACATAGAATGTTAGTAATGTATTTTGTGTGTGTGTGTGTGTGCGCACGCACGTGAATGCGTGTACCCATGTGTGTATTGTTTGAACGAATGCGTCTTGTATGAGTTGTTACTTTCTAATATCAAAAACATTTTGTTTATATTAGAATAACACAGCACATTGTATTTTGAATGCATATAAAAAGATTGGTGATAAAAAATTGGTTGTAATGTGAAATACACCTTTTATATTTTTAATTTATTGGCATATCCACCAGCAGATAATTACAGTTTTGTCATTTAAGAACTTGTTACAATAGTCAAATAACACCAGAAAATATTACATGTACAGAAATTTAAAAAAAGTACTGCAGCCACTCTTTGAGAAGAATACTACACACCATAGCACATCATAAATTTAAGTACAATGTAGTTAAATTATTTTGGTAACGTAATTTTAAAATAAAAAAATTACAGCTAAACAGAGTGTTAAAAAATGTGCAATTAGCTCTATTTAATTGTTATGTGAAAACACTTTTGGTCAATTTGTTTTTGTATTTTTATTTGATCAATTGTTTTTCATATATGCTCAATTATTGTTAAGCATTATAATACAATAAAGCAATATGAATTTTTCGTATTTTCCTTGTTTAAAAAACATAGAAAACTTCATTTCTGTTTTATAGTGTGAACATTGGGAAAATGTTAAATGTTCATTTTCAAAATACATTTCATCATACTACTACACAGGCATTATTATTTAGTATTTACTTTTGCTTATATTTCAGAATTACACAATACTTGTATTGTGTGTTTGTGCAATAGTGTTTCATTCTGCACAAATGCACAAGTACTGAGGCACTTCAGAAAGTTGCATGCTCAGACAATGGGTAAGTGTAAACACATTTTTGAAAATGGATATGTGACTATGCACATAGACTCCTAACAAGTCCTGGTACATGAAACTTTATTTTCAGAACATTAATGAATTACTTAAGAAGATAATAACTTTAGTTTAAAATACCTAGTATGTATAGCATATTTTTCTGTCACTTCAGTTACACATGTCACACTAAACGTCAACACTCCGTTGCCGTGGTCTTGAGAAGTTAAGTACCTCGGGCTCCACCTCAATGAATGTCTTACCTGGCAGACACACTCCGAGCAAGTAGCCCGCAAGACCGCTCATCAACTATACTCACTCTGTCCCCTACTGTGCAGCAGCTCTATGACCCGCCGCCTAGGAAAGCTTATCGTCTCCACCTATGTAGCGCCAATGGCTTCCTACGCGATCCCCGTATGGGGCTACTTGGCTAAGACCAATAAGCGAAAGTTTCAGTCTCTCCTAGATCGAGGACTGCGCTGGGTGTGCAAAGCCCACAACATGACATCGAATAAAATTATCCGTGAATCCCTGAGTGTCTGTTCCCTGGACGCCACTATGGACACTGTCCCAGAAATTCCATCGCCATACTGCCTGATTTCAGGACAACCACCTCATTAGCACGCTCGGTCGCTACCGATCTGTGCCAGGTGAATCTTGGACCTGGCCTCGCTGTACCCTAACCCTCAATTAATTGATTAATTGAAACCCCACAACCGGTAGCAGACCACACCTTAAAATCCAGGCCTATCTATGGTCCCTGCAGCAGGAGCTCTATCGGAAGCTCGGGACGCAGCATACGAGCGGCGATGGGCATGCCCTTCGTCCCGCACAGCTCCTGGTCACACACTAAATGTCAACTAATACAGTAATCATGGAATTGAAAAAAGTGAGTGAAAGGACTATAGTACTTCTACCAGTTTCTTACCCAAGTCTATTAAAATGGCTACTCTGATGGAAGAATTAACATCTGTTTGTATATTCTGAAATTCATATCATATATTGCTTTGAGTATTTCAGGGATTTTTGTCACATGGGAGTATATATCCCTTTGGCACTTTCAAATAGTTTGACGGATATTGTTTAAATCACATCCAGATCCATATATTCTCCGGTCAGTGGAATTTAGTTAGATAACAAACAGGTTCGATCTTCGCAGTATTAATTTTTCCAATATAGTTTTAACAAAAACATATAAGCAGTTTTCTCATTCCTCATCTAACCAGAACGGGAATTCCTTCTGAATATTGTAATAAAGATGTCTTCTGTCCCTGAACAATCTGTGGTTCTTGTAGATATAAACATGTATGCAACTCCTCGATTTGTACAAGAGTGTCATTTAAGGGAGCAAATAAAAAAAGATACAGTATTTTATATTGTTTTATAAATTATAGGAGGAAAATGAACTTTTTTAATGAGAATTTTGTTATCTCTTAACACACTGTTGCTGAACTATGGTTGTGTTGGACGTTATACTTATGCAATCGTTAATCAGTTCATCTGTCATATGGATTTATCACTGAGAAGAATAATAAACCACGTGCATGTCAATATCATGTGCTTAGTTTATTTATGGAGATCAATGACATTGCTTTTACAACCAGATCAACTTTGTAGACAGAAGCACTATACAGACAAACTAAGTGCATAGATCTCAGTTCAGTTTACTTTGGGTGATTACTCAGGCGTTTCAAGTGTGCGGGACTCTATTAGTTGACATTATTATTGCTTGTGGACAATTTTTACTTGTCTGGTAATTTGTAGATCTTTACTATACAATTTATAGATCTGTACTGGTAACTAGATCGTTAACTGTAAGGCTAATTATAAACAAAAGACACATCTTACAAATGTACAAGGGTGACTTTCATGAGTCAAATATTGAGTCACAATTCAAATTACAAAAGCATTATAAATCTGGTATTGAAATAATTCGTGAACTATACAATATGTTTGGTATTTTGAAAGAGAAATGAAAAATTCTTAGCAGCAGAAACCAAACAGATTAATAAAACTGCTTTCAAAGGCAATAAAAAAAAGTTATTAAAAAATGTTACGATGGTCTCACTGATCGTCATATGGTACAGTGGAAAGCAAAATACAAGACACCAATGAAATCACTAATAACTAGCTTTACTTGTCACAATTAGTAATTTGTAATCGACATGATAGTCTCTTACAACAATCCAAGTAAAAATTGTCCACACACAATAATAATGTCAACTAATAGAGTCCCGCACAATAGTCACTTTTCACTAATGGCCACTTGAAATGCACTGAGTAACCGCCCGAAGTAAAATGAAATAAGCGGTAGGTGTGGGCTACTTACAGTCTGCAGGGTTCCATAATATGCATCATTAACAAGCACTCGAAAATTCTAGAGGATACTTTATAACGTTCCGGGCTACGTTATAAATCCAGGGAACCCGTGATAATTGACGCTAGCCAATTATACAGGCTGCCTACGTTGTAACAAACTGAAAATCAACACAACACTTAGAACAATATTAGTTACTCTAATTATAGGAGACGAGGGAAGGTATTTTAACTGATTTATGCACTCACTTCAATATGTAACAAGATGTCATCTCTTTATTAACAAATAATATATATATAGATCCCATTACATAAAAAATGTTCTCATACTGAAATAGTTAAAAGGGGTTTTCTGTCAAACAAAGGATCAAACAGATCATGTATTTTACCTCGGATCCGAGTTTCTTTAAATCTAGAAAAGACGCTGAAATTTACTTTACTTATCAAGAAGGTTGCATTGTTACATGAACACCATTTGAAGAATGGTATTATTTAGTTAAGGGATTAAAACTTATATCTCAAGAGTAATGTTACAACGTATGATTTTAGAAATTACTGGTTACATTTTTCTAAAACTTAATGCTTAGAGATGATTACTGTCTTTTGAAAAGTCTCTGGCATGTATGAAAACTTATATTTTAAATGTACATAATTCTCGGTAGACGAGCTACCGAGTCACCTCTTAGATACGCTTTTGCTGTCCGTGTCCTGGGGCGTGAATCTTCGATACTCTGGTAGTCGGGGTAGTCATCTGAGTAGTGTTTCCGGTGAAAGTCCTCTGGGTGTATTAATGAGGAGATGGATGTTATGCTGTGTGAAGTCGGGCTGATCCTCGGCGGTTCTGGTAAGTGTTGTTTAGGTGGTAGTCGTCCGTATCTGCAGTTGTGCACGTCACGTATTTACTGGCACCGTAGTACTGGAGTTTGCATCTTCTTTTTTACCTTATTATCTGAATTACATTACTCGAACAATATTCGAGAGTTCGTTTTTTAATTAACTTGAGACATCACCTTATATACGAGTTCTTTTTACATTATCACACTTTCTAACAAATTCCTCACTACATCTTCAATATATAACTAGCTCTCCACGCTTTTAGTGGAAGCTAACATTCAATTAAAAAATCAAAAAGAATAACAAAACATTTTATGAAGAGCCCTCGCTTGGAGGTGTTTACAGTCTGAAAGCCGCATCGTTACTCTTGCATTGTTACAACAGGTAGACTGCAACGACGCGGAGTGAGTACTCCGCCATAATATAGTTCCAACTCTTTATTAATAATACATTCTTATAGTAAGACAAAATAAACTATCTAGACTTATCTTGTTTACAGGGATTATTATAACTACTACTTGTGGCTTTAAATTATTAATTATTTACATTACGATTTACAGATATTTCTAATTTACTGCCGGTTCTGTATACACGTTGTGTCCGGAATTGGCAGGTCAACGCATGATAAATTTACTAAAGGGTTAACTGTATTATTCTTAACTTTTACATTCAGATTTTAATTACTTATTTAGTTAGATTTTCTTAATTTAATTTTCATTACTATTATGAGTTAGTTCAGGGGAATTTGGTTTAATTGTGCGATTTAAAGTACTTACTTACTTTCATTTTTTTTAATATTTTTATTTATTTATTTACCATTTAAATCGTCACATACTCCGCCGCTTAAAATCGACATGGGGGAATTTTAATAAGGAAAATTCGAAAGTGGGGTACTGGGAGTATTCTTGGGGATTACCGCATGAAATTTACTTAGTACTCATTTTCTTTTCTTCCGTGAACTTCCCTTTATCTCGTTTCTTAAAGGCTACCTTAATTTTATTTCTACTACTAATTTTCCGCAACTTCACAATATCGTGGCCCGACTGATTACATTTGCATACTCTAACTATATTAGTTAGCTTTCTGCACTTTCTTTAACCCTTGTAAAGAACTCTTTCAGTGCGGCGCCGTTGTGACTTTGTTACGTTTCTTATCTCTATCTCTTAATACTACTAAGGTAATCTAAAGTCGATCCCATACTCGACCTTAGATCCTTTCTTAACTCTAATTGCTTATTCTACTGAGATAAGTGGAATGTCACGAAGGGGAATCTTTATTTACTTTTAAACAAACAACTGTAGCACACTAAGCAAGAGGGGACAAATACTTCACACAGGTGCATTGTAATATACACAGGGGTGGTTTACTTCGGTACCAGTTCAGAACAATAGGGGGTGGCTTACTACAATTCTAAACACGATTATTTCCTGCACGAACGAGTTTGTCTTAATCTGGCTCGCTGGGGAATTATTTTCAAGCAGGCTACAACCGGGTGTTTACACTATTCAAACATACTTTTATTACACGTTAGTATAATTTAAGATATTACTAAACTTTTTATTTAAAGGACTTATCATTTACTAAAAAAAAATTGTTTATTATTTATATATATTTTTTTTAATTTAGGACACGTTTATTTACTTTGATTTAATTTTACTTTGTTTAAAAGTTTTGTTTCGGGGTAAGGGGTTTAATACTTTACCTAACACAGTAAAACTTATTTTACTACACTATACACTTATTACATAGACAATTTAATTCATGGTTAAAGCATTTGCATTGTTCGTAAGAGAATAACCTCTCTTCTCAGAGAAAGAAAAAAATTCCACACAGAAGGCAGTGTATTGTCAACGATCAGCTGTTCGCTGGAATGTAGGTCAGACTAGTTTTCTTTGTAAACAATGGCATACTTGTTGTATGCGTGGGAACGCGAGAAATACACTTGGGGTGAGGGATGTTATTGTTCTATACAACAATAGCTGACGGCTATCTTCATCGACTGGTTTCAACTGGCTCCCACACGGGGGGGGGTGAGTGCGAGACAATGATACACGTTTTACACAAGTTACAGCCCGTAATAATCTGAGTTTAGTTATTAATTGTCTTACGTTCTAATTTTAATTTCTGTAATTCTATCTATTTTTTTTTTTTTACTTCTCTCTCTAGTAACAAAATTAAACTTGCGAATTTATTTACACGTAATTAACCTGGTCTACTTTAGTCAATAGTTTATATGTTTCACCGTGACAACAGACATACAACTCTACAATTCTATGCAGGCATATTCAGGAAACTACAGGTCTTGAATTGTCACAATATAAACCTGTTAAAGACTGAACAGTTTGACAAGCACTAAAATTCATGTAGGTACTTGCATTGGTGTAATACAATGATAGTTTGTATTATTTTGCGTATGTTAAATAAATTATACACAAGTTCGTGCGTAATCTTATACAAAATAAATTCACAATGGTAAATTAATACTGTCGCTATTTTTTTTTTTTTTTTAACTTACCCTTTTTGGGGTGACATGAAATACATTAACTGAGTGCATAGATCAGCAGAGAGTTATCTATTTTTCTTTTACTACGTAACAATTATTTCACACGAAAGCAGAGTGCCGCAATTCTATATGTGACACTCTGTTCACAATCAATTCTTTTGTACAAAAGCAGAGTGGCGCAACTTTATAACGTTCCGGGCTACGTTATAAATCCAGGGAACCCGTGATAATTGACGCTAGCCAATTATACAGGCTGCCTACGTTGTAACAAACTGAAAATCAACACAACACTTAGAACAATATTAGTTACTCTAATTATAGGAGACAAGGGAAGGTATTTTAACTGATTTATGCACTCACTTCAATATGTAACAAGATGTCATCTCTTTATTAACAAATAATATATATATAGATCCCATTACATAAAAAATTTTCTCATACTGAAATAGTTAAAAGGGGTTTTCTGTCAAACAAAGGATCAAACAGATCATGTATTTTACCTCGGATCCGAGTCTCTTTAAATCTAGTAAAGACGTCTGAAATTTACTTTACTTATCAAGAAGGTTGCATTGTTACATGAACACCATTTGAAGAATGGTATTATTTAGTTAAGGGATTAAAACTTATATCTCAAGAGTAATGTTACAACGTATGATTTTAGAAATTACTGGTTACATTTTTCTAAAACTTAATGCTTAGAGATGATTACTGTCTTTTGAAAAGTCTCTGGCATGTATGAAAACTTATATTTTAAATGTACATAATTCTCGGTAGACGAGCTACCGAGTCACCTCTTAGATACGCTTTTGCTGTCCGTGTCCTGGGGCGTGAATCTTCGGTACTCTGGTAGTCGGGGTAGTCATCTGAGTAGTGTTTCCGGTGAAAGTCCTCTGGGTGTATTAATGAGGAGATGGATGTTATGCTGTGTGAAGTCGGGCTGATCCTCGGCGGTTCTGGTAAGTGTTGTTTAGGTGGTAGTCGTCCGTATCTGCAGTTGTGCACATCACATATTTACTGGCACCGTAGTACTGGAGTTTGCATCTTCTTTTTTACCTGATTATCTGAATTACATTACTCGAACAATATTCGAGAGTTCGTTTTTTAATTAACTTGAGACATCACCTTATATACGAGTTCTTTTTACATTATCACACTTTCTAACAAATTCCTCACTACATCTTCAATATATAACTAGCTCTCCATGCTTTTAGTGGAAGCTAACACTCAATTAAAAAATCAAAAAGAATAACAAAACATTTTATGAAGAGCCCTCGCTTGGAGGTGTTTACAGTCTGAAAGCCGCATCGTTACTCTTGCATTGTTACAACAGGTAGACTGCAACGACGCGGAGTGAGTACTCCGCCATAATATAGTTCCAACTCTATTAATAATACATTCTTATAGTAAGACAAAATAAACTATCTAGACTTATCTTGTTTACAGGGATTATTATAACTACTACTTGTGGCTTTAAATTATTAATTATTTACATTACGATTTACAGATATTTCTAATTTACTGCCGGTTCTGCATGCACGTTGTGTCCGGAATAGGCAGGTCAACGCATGATAAATTTACTAAAGGGTTAACTGTATTATTCTTAACTTTTACATTCAGATTTTAATTACTTATTTAGTTAGATTTTCTTAATTTAATTTTCATTACTATTATGAGTTAGTTCAGGGGAATTTGGTTTAATCGTGCGATTTAAAGTACTTACTTTCGTTTTTTTTTATATTTTTATTTATTTATTTACCATTTAAATCGTCACAACTTCAGTGCGGTCTTGGCAGAAACACACACCGGCGACACCATTGAACGCAGGAGAATATTCTGCATTACATAACAATAATAATTTCTTTGCTGTATTTAATTTTGAAATTCCTATTGTTTTTCATTCAAGTTTTTAATTATCCTCATAATACTAAAAAGTTTCGAATATTTGAAATTCTGTAACGTGAATAACTTGAAAAAAAATTACTTAAAAAAAAATTAAATGAAAAACTTGAAATGTTTTGAATTTTTTGTTTACAGGAAATATTTAAGCGATTTTCACAACAATTTATTATTTTTTTTAACAATTTAAAAAATGTCTATATAACTCGCACAATCAAGAGGAATTGTTTTTAGTTTATCAAAGTTGTGTAGTGTCAAGTTTCGTTATAAAAGGAAAAAGGAACATTCATTGAAGAAGATACAGTAGTTGGACAAGATGCTGTAACTTAAAAAAATTACAGTTTACGAAAATTTTTAAAAATAAAAAAGTTATTTTGCCTCTAGGTTTTTTCACCTTTTTAAAAATTAACTTCAGTTTTTACAAACAAACCTAATATATTGTCTAACACACAATAAATAAAAGTCGACAATTACAGATGTCTACTCACAAGAACTAATAACATGTCTAATAATTCTGACATGTAATACACAAATTGACTGTGTCAAGCTAGTATTCCACCATTTATACCTGACAGAACAATATACCAGTAATTATGTACAAAAAAATTAAAGAAATTTCGACGAAACCGAAACATCGAAGCATGATAATGTTTTAAGGCTTTTAAAACGTATAATGTGCATATAACAAATATTTACTACGGTATATAATAAATATATTTACTATATAACAAACATTATCATGTTAAAACGACAGAGACCGAGATTTCTAGACTGTGGGGAGTCGAAAGTGTGAAAGCATTTTTCGATGACGTTACATTTTTGTGGAATGACCCCCAGCCTAAAGATGACGTCATACAGCGTGACGGTAAATAAAATGTTACAGAAAGTTTCAAACGATGTCCAGCTAAAAGACATTATCATGTCAAAAAATCTTCACTATGTAGTAGAGTAATTATGAAAGTTAAGGTACGCAACATTTCTCAAAACAGCAAAAAATTCCACATTATGATGCCAAGCTGCTCACATTATACATGTACAATGACACAGGATGAGTGTGCCAGTTGCTTGTAGTGCTATCATTGTAGCACTGCCCCCTCCTTAAGCCTGTTTGTTGTAAACCGCCTCCCTTGTTTTGTTGTGGCTACATTTTGTTTACTTGTTCCTCTCCAAAATCTTCTCCAACAGGCTCTTCCTTTCAGAAACAAGCATCAGTGTCTCTGCATTAACCACAGTTGATTCTTCAATCAGCTCTACCATTGTTACTCAAATTGGTACTTTCTCATCCTGTTCTTGCATTTCTGCATCCAACATCAAAGGTTCCTCTTCTTCACACTTGTCATCTTCTTCTTTAGCCACTATCACCTGCTTGATTATATAGTTGGTTGTTCCTACTGTATGAGCCATGCAAAATTTTATTTTTTGTTGGCTAATTCCCAGGACTTTATCTTTTAAATCCATAGGCATTCAGAATGTCAGTGCCAAGACTCACATCATCAACAACGTCTGGAAAAAACGTTTGGTGGTTAAACTCAAGGAACAGGTTTAAGCATATGTCAACATTTCATAACACTTTGACAAGCCTTCCAATTGCAGTACATATGGTAAAAGAGCTCAGTTGAGGCCAGAAGTGAGTGGCTATAAGCTTACACAATGGACACTGTAGTAGCTTGTCAGCTGTAAATGAGGCTGGTTTATTTTCATTGAATCCATTAACATCAAGTTTTCTCTGATTGTATGAAGTGGGGGAGGCTGTGTGCTGCTCCAGAGCTTTACCCCTCCAACTGGTGCGTTTTTTGTTTTGTAGTCTTCCAATGAGATGGACGTATTTCTCACTTTTGTAGTTGGAACCATGGTCCTCTTGTGTTGTTACCATGGTTCAAGAAATCTTTGTGGACCTAGTGACTTTTTAAAATTGTTTCTCCCTGAATCATCCCTTTTATCAGTTATAATGATCATGTGTTATTGGAGCCTTTTGACTATAACTTGATGACACTTCATTGATGTAAATGGTAGTCAACTTGGCAGCTTCGGAGTGAAGAGCATGAACAAAAGTGTGTGAATTATTCTGGTGACATACCATTCTCTAACACTTGTAAATTACTTTCTCTCAAATTCCTGGAGACTGTTCCCCAGAACATGATTGTCGTGCTTTCATTTGACCATTATACATGTAACATATACACTGGTCACCACACTTTAATTCTAGATTTTTATTAATTTGGCATAGATGTAGGTAAGCCTATAGGAGTATAGGTGAAATTACATAATGTGCATACTTGTAACTATTTTTTTTCTTATTTTCTTCTGCCTGAGCATACTATGAGCCTTTTTCCTGCTATGTTGTGAATGTTTTGAAGAAGCAGCAGTTGAGTAGGGTCTGCCTCCTCTTGCTGTTCAAACCATTCTATGCACTTAGAAACATAGCTTATGCTTTACTTTGGGTAACTGTGTTTGATGATTCCTTGAAGTCAGCACCTTCTTCATTTTCAGTGTTATACTTAACTTTGGTCAACAAGCTTTGCAACAGTTTATTTTCATTAAAATTTTGAAAACCTCCATTGTGTTTATATCAGAGCATTTATTCACTTTTTCCATGGAAGTTAGTTCAGTACCAGAAATATTTTTACACGGTTCTAGAATGTCATTATCATCTTTGGTATTTTCCAATTTGTTTTCAGTGGCAGTTTCATCTTCTTTTGTGCCAGGGCACAATTTATTCCAGCCATTTTTAGGGTTTCTTCAGTGACCTTGTAACATTACAATTCCAGAACTCTTTTAGACTTTGTCATCGCTAGACATAAGTTTCTGCATTAATCCTTTTCTATAGCACCGTTTAATACTTTCAGTCATTCCCTGGACCATAACTCAGATCAGTGGAGTTGTATTTGCTGACAGAAAATAACATGTTATTTTCTATCATCACTCCTAAAGAAGGATGCATAGAAGTGATGTTCATTAGTAGCATTGCTTTCTTTCTGACTGATGTTAAATGAGATTTTACTTTTGGCACAAACTCCTGAAATGAATCCTGAAATATTTCTTGACTCATGCAGGCACTTTTTTGTGCATATTTCACAGGTAAGGCATTTAGATTCAAATTTTTAAACACACGAGGTTTCTTGACTTTTCATATAACAACTAAAGGAACTCTGTGTTTACCGCTTGCATTTGCACACACCATTGCAGTGATGTGATCTTTTTGCATTTTAAAACCCGGCACAGATTTTTCTGAAATTAAAGCTAATGTTTTTTTCAGGCAGAGCTTTCCAATTTAGGGCAGTTCACTAACTTTTGCTTTTCTATCAGCACTCAGTTTTTCTCATGAAATATCCAACTGAAGAATAGCATTCTTGGCACTGAAATCTGTACAGCCAGCCCAGTGTGTGCTTTGAAGGTTGGCTCTCCACCAATCTTCTTGTTGACCTCAGTTGCAGTAGCCATTATTGTAAGGTCTGAAATAAAATGCCCTGACATGGTGCCTGAATAAACCACTAACACAGTGAACACGACTTTGTTTCATTTTTAGTCTTCAATTTGAATGCTTCAATCATGTTTTCACTTGTATGTGTTTAGTGATCCAGTACATCAAGTACCACTAAAGATGTTCTGTAAATGTCACTTCAATTTTTTTTTTGCCCAATAAAATTTATACAACTTTACGTATTGTAAATTATCTTTACATTTCTTGAATTCACTTTTAAACTTTTGTAATTTCATAACTAAGCACTTCACTGTTTTAATAGCCATTTTATTTCCAGACTACTAAAATGATGCTTTTAGAGTGCTGATCAAACCAGTACTCTGTGAATGTTAACAAAACAAAGTATCCCAGTGTAGGAAGAAATGAGAACTTAAAAATTATGTAGCTATAGAAACATTCCATTCAAATATTTAGTAAAGTTGTAGGTAAATTGAAGTAGACAAAGGAATTAGTGATGAAGCAGAGGTACAGAATAGAATAGAATAAAACCATAGGTGAGTCCAGGACACTGCTATATGTTGTAAAAAGAACATTTGTAACTCTGCTGTGAAACGCTTCGTTATTACTGAAGTTCAATAAGAATATTTAAGTTACAGCAAAAAACAAATGAGCATGCCAGACAAATTATGCATGCAAGCACCCTACTACTGACAATGTTGAGAGAAAATAACATGGGAGACATGAGTTCCACAATACTACTTAAATATCAGATAATGATTGATGCATTTAGAATAAAGGAATACGAAAAGTCATAAGTGAAAGAAGTCTTCATGAGAACTCATGGAAAAACAGAATAAAGTTGAAGTTAGGTATGGGAAGGCAACATTAGATGTTATAAACCAATTATCATCGTAAGGTCATCAGTCCAAGGACTGGCTGGATGTGACTCCGTTTATATCTATTCGGTGCCAAGTTTATCGCCTCCCTGTAGCACTTTCAATGTATACCTTGGTTTACTTGTGTCATGTGAGTTTACTTTAAATGTGACATACTGCTTGAAATTCTGCCCTCAATAGAACCTTCAGCTATATTTTTTAATAGGCTGTTCATGCCTTAAAAGTAACAAGAATTGTAACATAAACCAGTTATATGAATGTAAATAAGAACCATTTTTTGAATGTCTTAAAGAAGAAAACTAATGAATGATGAACAACTATTGGTAGATACTCTAATCAAAGCATACAGTACAGTGGGGATGAAATCTATAAAAACTGAGTTACCCTAAAAATGTATCACATTACATTATCAAATCAGTGACTTCAGTGGTGACACCAACAAATCTACAACCATAGTGCGCGCACGATACAATCAATTATCAACACAAACTTTCATATTAGATTCCACCTTGGGAGACTCTTCACCATTGTTTTCAACAGTGAAGTAATTGATACTCAATAGAAAACATGGTTTTTAATCAATTTGTGATGATAAACATTCAGTTTGCCCAAAAACCACTGCAATTGGCTTCAATAAAAATGTGATCTTGCTGATATTACAAACTTCTCAGAGCTCATGTCTACAACATACTACATGAAGATTTGCATATGAAAAAGCTGTCAGCACTATGGATCGCACAGTTGTTAATCAGAAACATATTCACATGAATGTTTCTCAAGAGCGCTTGGACATGTTTAAACACAATCCCACTGAGTTTCTGCAATGATTTATTATTGCTGATGAATGCATATTCACCACTACACACCAGAGACAAAACTGCAGTCGAGACAGTGCAGAAGTGCTTCAAAGAAGGTGAAAACATCAATCAAAAGTGTTTTTTGATATTCACAGGGTGTGATGCTTCTGCAGCAGAGACTACTGTGTAGCATTGATGCAACTGAATGATATTATTTAGGCAAATTTATCAAAGAAAAAAAAAAGTTTTTCTGTCAAGACAATGTACACACCCACACTTCATCAACTGCAGTCACAAAGCTTCAATAATGCTACAAATTAAAGACACACACACAAAGTACTCACCAGATTTATCCCCCAACGACTCTTCCTGTTCCCAAATCTGAAGAATAGCTTTGTGGAAAAAGACTCATTTCAAATATGGAGGGCGTGACTGAGGTAAACGTGGCTGTGAAAGCCTAAGAACTTCGTTACAAACCCTCTACAGGGAGGATGTTTTAAGATCTATTAGAAGATTCAAGGCCCTAAAAAAATAAGAACGCACAGGAACACGGGGGTTATTCCCTAGTTCCTCAATTTTAAACACCATTTCTTTACACCTCAAGCGAACAGAGCAGGCTGTGCTTTGTGAACACATTCACCAGACCAGAAATGATCTTCCACTGAATGATAGGAAGTTGTTGGATCTGCACCTGGAACTGAGCAGCTCATTGAATTGCAGTGACTTGGATTTGGTGGATGGCCTAACCAACCACACTTATGAGGCTGTTCATGAGAGCATTATGGCAATGAAGTAAAGTATGAAAGATGTTGCCCTGATAATAACAACAATAGTCAAGGGAGGAGGAACCTGGACACGGACAAAACGTTCATCAACCTCTCTGTCCACCAGCTTAATGACTAGAGACCAGAGAAAGCTGTTCTAGTGAAGGGGAAGAAGTTTGCTGAGGCACCAAAGAGGATCCTGGTTGAGAACGTCATTGCTAATTTTGAAGCTGAGATTCGGTGGCTTCCACAGGCCCAGGCAGGCGAGATCCGTTATGTGCCTGTTCGGGCTTTGAGAAGGATGGGTCTGCCAAATAACAGAATTTGTAATCAGCGGTACTTCAGGCAATACGGGAACTGGGAGCAGACGACTCCATTGTCATCTTGCCAGAGGATGAGGGGAGCACAACAGTGGTTATGAACACTGAGGGCTATTAGAGGAAAGTTGAGGAACTTTTGAATCCTGGGACACACAAACAACTTAGAAGGTATCTGACGGAGATGGTCCTTCGGATAATGAGAAGGACTGATTTTCTCATTAAGCAGTCTTCCCTGGTACATGATATGAAGGCTGCTGTTGGTGTTCTGAGGCACTTCACCCAAGACTTAATGGCTTGCTCAAGCCACAAAGCCAATGTGCCACTGTGTCCCATCATCAGCGCTATCGGTTTGCCAAACTACAACCTTGTGAAGCATCTGACCAAGCTACTCTGACTGCACATCGGGCATACAGAGTCTTATGTACAAGGGCTATTCGGAAAGTAACCTCCGTTTGACTATAAACAAAATACGGATGTAAGTACACAAATTTTATTATATACATCTTAAAACTACATCTTTCCACTATTTTTCTACATAATCACCATTTAAATTAAGCATTTATCACAACTTTTGACTAGTTTGGAAATCCTCTCTTCATAAAATTCGCCGCCTGGGATCGGAGCCAGCCAGTCACAGCATCGTAAAGTTCTTCATCATCATCAAAGTGCTGGGACCCAAGCTACTTCTTCATCTTCATAAACAGGTGAAAATCACTGGGAGCCAAATCCGGACTATATGGCGGGTGATCAAAAACATCCCATTTGAACTGACGCAACAGATCTTGTCTTCAGCGAGCATTGTGCAAAAACACGACACCAGAAGTCAGCAGACCTCGGCGTTTGTTCTTGATGACTCTTCTTAGTTTTTTAAAGTCTCACAATACACTTCAGAATTGATGGTCACTCCATGTTCCATGAACTCCACAAGCAGTATTCCTTTTGCATCCCAAAAAATGGTTGCCATAACTTTCCTGGCAGACAAAGTTTGCTGGGCTTCCTTTGGTTTGTTTCGTGAGGTGGTATGACCCCACACCATTGACTATTGTTTTGTCTCAGCGTTTATGTATGACACCCAAGTCTCATTGCCAGTCACAATTTTGTTGAGAAACGTTTCTTCTTCCGTGTCATACCATGACAGAAAGTCTAGGCAGAAACCATTCTTTGTGTTCTGTGGTTCTCGGAAAGCACTTTCGGCACCCACCGAGCACAGAACTTCTGGTAGGCTAACTTTTCTGTGACTACCTCATACAAAACAGTCCAAGAAATTTGTGCGAATTGTTCAGAAAGTTCAAAGATTGTGAACCGCCAGTTTTCACGGACTTTTTCATAAATTTTCTGAACGAGTTCATCACTGACTATGGTTGGCCTGCCACTCCTTTCTTCATCATGAATATTTGTTCTTTCACTTTTAAACAAACGAACCCACTGACACACAACACCTTCACTCATAAGTTTTTGGCCGTACACAGTACACAATTGAATGTCTGCCGCTGAAAGGTTTTTTGCCATCAGGAATCTTATCACAGCACACACTTCGCGTTTGGCGTGGTTTTCTATTACAGCTTTCATTTTGAAAGGCTATAACGAGTAAAAGAATGGCAGCACGACCTTCC
Source organism: Magicicada septendecula (assembly GCA_034769895.1). Classification (NCBI taxonomy): domain Eukaryota; kingdom Metazoa; phylum Arthropoda; class Insecta; order Hemiptera; family Cicadidae; genus Magicicada; species Magicicada septendecula. The sequence goes on along the minus strand of CM068369.1, from coordinate 93,307,137 downwards.
CACTATACAGCTGGAAGCATACTGAGTTACTATACAAGTCGGAACAGGAATCACGCCACTTTCCCCACTACTTCTCTCACTACCCGGCAACGGAGGTTACTTTCCAAATAGGCCTCATATGTGACTATGCATTTTCTTTGGAAGCTTGGAGGTATGGTGTTGAATCCTGGCCATGTGATGGTCAGTTTTGAAGTCATCTCACTATTCACTACAGTTCCCGTGCAGGAAGTCCTCAGCCACATGTAAACTTGTTCCTGGCAGACATGACTGTGCTGTTCTGGCAAGTCCTCACGATGATGTACTTCCAATGCAATAGTGGCTTCTACAAGATGATCGATGGTGTTGCCATGGGCAGTCACCTGAGCCCTATGGTGGCTAAACTCTACATGGAGAAGTTTGAGGAGCTGAAAATACACCGCTCAAGTTGAAGTGTTCGTTCAGATACATGGACACCACCTTCATTGTCTGAAGCTATGGGGAGGAAGAACTTGGACATTTCCTGGTGCTCCTCAACAGTGTTCACCTTGGAGAGAGAGCCGGATGACTGGTTGGCTTTTCTTGATGTCTTGGTCCTGAGAAGGGCCGATGGTAGCCTGGGACACAAAGTGTACAAGAAGCTGACACACACTGACAGATACATGCACAAGCTGCCCAATCATCACCTGAGGCAGAAGAAGGCAGTTTTGAAGACATTGGTGGACCGGGCGAAGAGGATTTGTGAGAACTGAATTCTCGACAAGGAGCTGATCAGGTGCTGCAAGAGAATAGCTATTCTATCTTAGGCAACTAAGATAATTTTTGCCTTGTTAACGAAATCCTCTGATTTCTTTTAGTCTATCGACTTTTCTTTTATGAATCTGAAATGTAACTTTACACTCATTTACCTGGATTATATTTCAACTTTGAGCTCACACAGAACATAATATATCTCTTTTAGGCCTACAAAATGAAAAAGAATATTTTGTTTTCAAATGGTAGAAGTATGTTTTGTGGCTTACTTTCAGATTGGTGCCACACTGGTCTTTATTATAACCAATAAACATATTTCACAGTTCCTTTATAGACAAATCACGATTTTTTAAATATTTAAAATTATATTTGTGACCATAGTGATGGCTGCTATCATAAGGAATATATTTAAGTGACCTTCTATTAGTTCAAAAATATTACACTTATTACTTCCATGTTCCATAAGGAAATGGAAGTATGGTCATGGCGAAAAAAACCGTGTTCGAGATAATGGCTGATTCTGATTGTACTACCCTCAAAACATGAAGCAAAGTCATTTTTTGAAAAGTGTCAGTGTGTGTGTCTGTCTGTCTATGTGTAGAATTTTTTCTATGGCAAACGATAACAGCCGCAAATTCAAACAGAATCAAATACTTTTTTGCATACTTTCCTGAAGTATAGAGAACTAAAGGTCTGTTGATTTTGGTGAAGATCGGGTAAGAGAAAATGTTAGTTTACCTGCAACATTTTATGTTTTAAAAGGGTAATTTTTGTATGATGAATGATGACTGCCGCATATTCAAAGAGAATCAAATAACTTTTTGCATACATTCCTGAATTATCAAGTACTCAAGGTCTGTTGATTTTGGTGAAGATCGGTTAAGGGAAAGGGGTAGTTTACCTGCAACATTTTATGTTTTAACAAGAGTAATTTTTTCATGACGAATGATAACTGCTGTAATTTCAAACAGAATCAAATAATTTTTTACATATGTGCCTGAGTTGTAGAGCACTCAAGGCCTATTAATTTTGGTGTAGATCGGTTACAGGGAAAGGGTAGTTTACCTGCAACATTTTATGTTTTAACAAGAGCAAAGTACTTAATTTTGATAAATAAAGTATCCTGATAAGAAGATCATAATAATCCACTGTAGAAACGTAGATGAAATATCTATAAATGAAGAGGCTAGTTGGACGGGGCGGGGGTAATTTTCTATAAATGAAAATGATAGTTGAAGGGGGTGGGGATAATTTTTATTTATGTCATATTTACTACGTTATCGGCAACAAAGAAGTAGTTTGTTGTTAAAATTCTTTCCTGGCCTGTTTGGGCTTGATCCAATGTTTTCTACAAAACCAGATGTTTCAGCAGTGCTATCGACTGCCATCATCAGTAAAAACTGAGTGCACTATCGTGAGGTGGTATACGTTAGTGATCACAGTACTGTGGTTAAGGCTGAAGAAAGAAGTAGTTTCTATGGAAGTAGTTAATTTCGAAAAGTATTTTAAATATAAATCTTAGAACATGGAAGTCATGTATAGTTCTCCATACCGATATTTTTTATGAGGCTTACTTGTGTATACCACTCTTTATTTCTCTAACAGCTACGTTTTCTAGTATTGTACTCTGAATAACACATCATCTATTCATTGAAACTTGAAAAGTTTTAAAATTAACTTCTGGTACACCATAATTTTTACTTCATTAATAATTTAAAAATATTTCTGTATATGGTATCTGTCCTTTGAGTTAACCATTTTGCTTCCTGCAAGTTGTTGAAGATATCTATACAGGTAGCAAGAAAGAATCTTTTAATGATTTATATACCCATTATCAAGGACTGGATAAGAACTCAAGAAATATCAAAAGAGATCTGCTTCCAACATGATTTTAAACAACAACAAGACTCAGGAACTAAAATCTTTGCTGATAACATCTTTATTACCTGAAAATATATGGTATACCTCACCATAAACATTTTTAGTTCAATACATATTGAACTAATTTGTTTATATTATGTTTTTTGTTTTATGTCCAATACACATTTTATTTTATTTTTTTTCACTTTTAATATTCCTGACGACATTATTTTCACTAGAAAAGGTAGAAATCATTATAACCACAAAACAACAACAAACTGAAAATAATCATGGTAAACATTTTCCATTAAAATTCAACTTACCAAACTCAGTATTCAAAATTTTGAAATGAAATTTTCAGTACATGCATTTTAAAACATGGTCAATTTAAAAAAACAGTATCTGAAAAAAAACCTCATAGTAGCACATGCTCCTTTTCCATGGACAGTCTCATTTAATAACACTGGTCAACATTGAATCTGTAACACGGACAAAATAATCATTTTTATTAGTCAACTATTAAAAAAGTCTCAGCTCATCATATTATTATGATACCATATCCTTAATTGCCTTCATATACCATAATTTTATATTTTTACTAGTCACAGTTGGCAACTCTGCAGGTTAGTGGTGGAGGTTTTCAATTGTTATCTTTGTGTTCAAAGACAATAATACTTCAGACCTTGGCCATCATAAGAGGACCCCCCCCCCCCAATATTGTTCCAATAGTTAAACTGTATAATTTTTTATTTAAATTATTTTTCCAACTTTTTTACTCAAATTATTGGTTGAATAAAAATAAATATTAACTTAAATTCACTGCCAATTATGGTCCAATTTGAGCCCAAATGATTTATTTTCTTTTTGTTATTGTATAGAGATTATAGGTCCACAGAAGTAACGATGACGGCTAAAGCACAGGTAATAACAGTTTGACACAGTGACACATAAACTTTCAGTGCTGCAGTGCTGTTTACAAATGTAAACACAGGAAAAGAATAACTCTGAGTTGTCGATGTGTCTTCATAAGACAGCCGACCTCCTTTTACAGGTAACCCCCACCACAGGCCAGGCCTGACAAGTCAGGCTCCACATAATCAGAAGGCTCCCACTTCAGGAAAGTTTACATTTTGCGAGCACTGTTGATGACTGAAGCAAGGGTGGTACACCACTGCAGTTGAACTGGGCCGGGATGATGTCTTGTTATCAGATGAAAGTATAGCTGATAAATCAGGGATGTGAAACCTCATTGATGGCATCAAATATGGCTGGTGACAAGTCAAAAGCTGGTGCCAAAATATGATGACTGCCTGTACTTGGGCGCTGTCAGCTTTTGACTTATCAGTAATGTGAAGAATACTATAAAAAAAGTATTTTCAAGTCATATACATAGCTGTAGCAGGCTTCAAAATCGAACTCTTAATAATTGTAGTGTGTAGAAACAGGTTTTGCTAGGGAACATTTTTTGCAAAAGGAAGGATGTATAGCATTACCCCCTTTTCCATAAATTGGTGCATCATTGTTCAGAGTAGAAGCAGAACTGTTTCTACAAAGGTACAAGGTGATATATTTAATAATGCAAAAATAATCTTGACTGATGACTAAGGAAGTAAGAGATCTTTTCAGAAATATAGAAAATTTGGGTTCGTCTTCTGTATGTGTGCACAGCATCCAGTTGTGAGGTAGAAAGGAGCTTCAGTGCTCTTCGAAAACTAAAAACTTATCTTAGGTCAACTATGACCTAGCCAAGACAAGGCTCAACAGTAAACCCAATAAAAAGGCATTGGATGGCATCGACAATGAGGAGATGTCCAAAGTATTTATTTCTAATGATGGTGCTAGGAGAAATGTGTTCGGAAATTTTTGATGCTAAGTATGATCTAACGAACTTACTTGATGCTAAGAATGTTTTGAATTTTCAAACTGTTTAGTGGTTGTATTTTAGTTAACAGAAAAACTTACTAATATAATGTTTAATGCTTACTATAAATAAACACTGGATTTATGTATTTGAGCAACTTTAATTTCTGACTTAAACTTAATCTAGTAAATTAATACACTCACCTTTCAAGTGTCTTTAAATTACCTGATAATGTAAAAATAAATTACACATATCTACAATATTATATCAACTATATTAGTAATATTAAAAGATTGAAACTTATAAAAATACAAAAGAATGACCCCAGTGTTTCAGAAATTTGGCCATACACCAAATATTCAGTATCACCATAATGTTCAGCCCCCCTCCAATAATTGGGCACTGGTGATGCCTATATTTCAGATCATAGTGACAGCGATGGTACACAAACTGATGAAAACGTAGATCCTTCTGAGGACAACTGTGATTCCATTTATAGTCCTCAAACATCCAGTTTCCACTTTATCCATCAAAACGAATTAAATGATTTGGTACATGACTTCAGTCTATCAAAACAACAGGCTGAACTTCTCAGTTCTAGATGTCAAGAATGGAATCTATTGGCATATGGCACAAGAATATGTATTTTATAAAAAAAAATGCTGCTCTTTCAGTGTTTTATAAAATGGAGGAGTCTCTCTGCACATGTTTTGACGCTAATGGATTAATAACTGAACTAGGAATAGGAATAGACCATAAACTTACAGTATGGTGCCTTTTTATTGATTCATCTAAACATAGGTTAAAAGCATAGCTGAGTGTGGTTACTAGAAACATGAAGCCATTTATACCAGTTGATTGATCAGTTTTGATGAAAAAAACATAAATATGACAACATGGTGGCCATTTTGAATGCAGTTAAGTACAACAAGTTTAACTGGCAAATTGAAGGTCATTGCTACATTAATGGGCCTTCAAGGTGGGTTCACAAAATATTGCTGTTTTTTTTTTTTTTAATGTTTATGGGGTAGAAGAGCAATGCAACAACACTTTGTAAGACAAGACTGGCCAAAGAGAATTTCTTTTAGACCAGGTGATCAAAATGTCTCATACACCACCGTTGTTGAACTTGAAAAGATTTTCCTTCCTCCGCTTCACGTAAGTTGGGATTGATGAAAAATTTTGTTATGACCATGGACAAGGAAGGTGAAGGCTTCAAACGTTCAAGAGAATTTTTCTATAATTAAGTGAAGCCAAAATAAAAGAGGGTATATTTATTGGGCCTGATATTATAAAAGTTATTCACCACTCAGCTTTTGAAGGAAAACTCAACCAAAAGGAATTAGGAGCATGGATTTTGTTGTAAAAGTAGTAAATGGATTTTTAGGCAACAACGAAGAAGAAACTACAAAACACAGTAGAAGAGCTTCTTAAGTGTTACCAAGTCATAAGATGTCAAATGTCACTAAAAATGAATTTTCTGCATTCCCATATTGGTTTATTTCCAGAAAATCTTGGCACAGTTGGCGATGTACAGGGAGAGAGATTCCACCAGGGCATTAGAAGAACCATGGAAACCCAATACCATCGAAAGGCTGCTGGGACCCACTACTGCGGGTGACCATAGGCGGCTAAAGGGGTGGACTTGGGGGGGCCCAAAAAATCCAGCGTAAAATTTAATAACTTGCTCAACGAAAAATATAATAAAATAAAAAATTTCAAATTTTTAATTTTTTCAAGAAAAATGTGATTCTTTATAAAACTAAAATAAAGATACTTAAACAAACTTTTTTGTTATTATAATAGCTATTGCTATTAGTAAGTAAAAAATACGATATTCACTCATTAGGTGATATTTTAGGCTGGCGCCCCCTTTGTTTCCATTTTAGAAGTTCGCTTCCGACTGAAGCATTGCGAAAGGTAGCAGCACTATCCGTGCTATCTGATAGTAGACGGTTTGCGACTTGTTTCTTAAACTTGCCACACTACGCGCAGTATACAGTTTCTTGTAGCTTTGGATAGGTGCTATGTTTTAACTGTTTTGACGTTAGTTTGTGTAACTTGCGCAATGATTTAAATTGCTACACTTTGAGTAATTTTCCACGAAGTTTTAACGCTGACACATGTTTTGAGCAAACAATTACAAAAAGAAGATGCCACGCTAGGAGGCGCTTCTAATGCCATTAAAGCCACTATCGCATCATTGAAAGAAAAGCGTAAAGATCCTCAGTTCTTGATCATTTGGGAAAAGATCACAGAGTTTGCTGAAAAATACGATATTTGTTTAGAAAATGAAAGGAGCTCGAAGCGGAAAAGAGAAATGAGTACTCGCCTCAAAGATAGTGCAGTATTGTCTATACTACTATTGGACAATCTTATGAGGAATATAATATCGAAAAAAATAACACAAATGAGACTATGAAATTTTGGCAGTCTCATGTGTACAACAGGGTCCTAGACCAGCGACGTAGCCAGGATTTTATTTCGGGGGGGGGCTGAAAATCGGTGAAGGCACGCCACTAATCCAAAGCTGTGCATGCAGTGGAAAAGCGGGGGGGGGGGGACAAAATATTAAAGTTCCAGTTTGCTTTGAATTTTTTTAATTTATTGGTGACATATTAAAAATTGAAGAAAGTTGTATACAAATACTCACTTACAAAAGTTTAAACCTTCTTGCCCTTCCTGACAAGGCAAACATGTTGACGATGTCTTCGTTGGACATCCCTATGACGATGTCCCGGTGCACCGACATCAAGGCTAGTCCAGTAAACCTGGTTTCACCCATTGTGTTTCTCAGATAGTTTTTTAGGAGTTTCAGCTTAGAAAAACTCCTTTCGACTGAGGCTGTCGACACAGGTATGACCGCAAAGATGGTGAAGAGAGTGTACATGTTCGGGAAAAGTTCTTTATCACACTGTGCCAAGGCGTCGATAGCTGTTTTAGATTTTCCTGTATCGTTTTTCCACCTCTCCCTCCACAAACTCCATTCCCCTGAATGAGCTTCGGTAAAGCCACTGTGTAGATCGTCCTTGTAGAATTCGAAGGACGGCTTTACTTTGTCAAAATCTACGTCACAATGCGATGGGATCAGATACTGTAGAGAAGCGATGATTGCTTCGTGTGCTAAAAATCTTTCACTAAGTCCACTTATGAGGTCGTCGATGCACAGGATGAAGATTGAGATGCGAAAGTAATCTTTGGGATTGGCAGCCGGTGGATTTTGCCTTTTTTTTGGGCAGTTTCTATTCGTGGTATCGTAAGTTTCAATTGAAGTAAGTTGGCGAGCTCCTTTGCTTCTTCAAAAAGTTTCTTGAATTCTGAGTCAGCATTATATCTTAGATCTTCCACAACGGCTTTCACTTTTCTGACATGGTCCAGAGCACTACGTAAATCAATGTCTTTTTTCTGGAGGTATTGGGACAGACTATATGTGATGCCCAGGAGCTTAGAAGAAACAATTAGAGACACTAAAAAGGAACTAGAACTAATACTATTAAGAACTAATGACGACCTCTTATTGTGCTCATTAGATAGAGAGGCCATTTTCTCCAAGGTCGATACAATGGGCACCAGCATCTCCTTAAAGAGAAGAACCGCTTCATGTCGCTCGCACCACCTCGTCTCACAGAGAGTTTTGATTCTATGGTGATCACTGCTGGGTGACAGCTCTTTAATCTTCTCCTCCAAGATTGCTGTGCGTTTGGCACTGGCTCTGAAGAATGAGCATGTTTCTGTAATCAATCCCATCGTGTTTCTTACATTTTGAACTTTGAACGAGTCAGATAAACACAGATTTAAACAATGGGACACACAGTGGGTGTATAAAGCTTTGGGATACTTTCTTTTTAGCACAGTTTGAACTCCACGAAACTGTCCACTCATCGTTGAAGCTCCATCGTAGCCCTGTCCTCTTACGTTCTCTAGATCCAACCCAAGTGTAGTGAGTTTTTCTTCGATCACTCTAGCTAACCCTTCCCCAGTCACATCAGACACAGGCACAAATGTTAAAAAGTCTTCCATTAAAACAGGTCCATTTTCACTCTCTGATACATATCTAGCACACAGCGAAAACTGTTCTATCTGTGAGATGTCAGTTGTCTCATCTGCCAGAATCATGAAATATTTACTCTGACTTATTCTTTTGATTATGTCCTTTCGAATCAAAGACCCAATAGTCTCTATCAATTCATTTTGTATCTCTGGGTTGACATACATAGCATTTAGAGGGCTATGTAAAATATGATCTTTCAGGACGGTATCTCCAGCGTTCGCTCGAAATCGAATAAGGCTTCTGAAATTACCATCATTCTCCACTGGTGAAGAGAGAGAAATTCTGCCACTGTCTCTTCGACCTCTTAACGGAATGTTTTGCATCCCACACAACTTGACTGTCTCTATGATGCCATTCAGTCTCAACCTGTTTTCCTGGACCTCTTTCTTTTTCACTGTGTCAATCAGAGCTATGACACTTTCCTGGCGTTTTCCTACTAAAGCTTTTACATGACTTTGAGCTAAAGCGGCATTTTTATGATACGTGTGTGACTCATGGTTTTTAAAGGATGCAACAGATTTCTTTACATTATAGAAACTTCTTGTCATGAATGCTTGGGGCTTCTCGTGGGATCCCTTCCCAACTTCTTCGGTGTTTAAAAAAAGTACACAAGTAGCGCAGTAAAGTCCACTTTCTTTTTTTGAGTATGCTAACCACTTAAATTCATCGAACCATTTTCGCTGAAAGTGACGTGTAAATGTTTTTGCAGCCTGTGAGGGGAAAATGAAATCCTCATCAGGAGTCCATAAAAAGTTTAGTTTTTCAACTTTTTCAAAATTGTTCAGCTTCGTTCCAAGTCCGCGATGTCGATGTTGGAGTCTGAGTGTACTGGGTCTCCAATTGCTTCGACACCCTCAGCTTCATTGCTGAATTCAGTCCTCCCAGGTTCAACTAAAATTTAAAATAATTTTATTAGCATATTGAAAGACGTGGAAAGGTTAGTTCAAGCAGTTTACAAAAACATATGACTCTTAGCTTCGAGCTAAGTATAGCTCATAAGCAACCACTCCCTAATCTTATTCCTGAAATCAGCTATTCAGCTATGATAAAAAGTGAAATGATTTCAATAATGAGGATAGAATTCCTGCCTGAAACGTGCAATCTGCTCCAAAAGTATGCAAGTTACTAAATACTTCCATCGAAATAACTTCCAAGTTTGTAGAGTACAGCAAAATAGCTGATGGGACAAAAAATTGTGGTTCCACTCTCATTAACATTTATGGTAGGATTAAATTAATGATTACTACCTAGGAGGGCGTAGTTACTATTTTTTCAATTCAAAAATATACGAAATAAAAGGGTTTCCAAGGCCTCAGAGGCCCCAGTCATGCATCCTAGGGTTAAAGAAGAATTAGTTTTTGTATTGTACTTACTTGAGTAACTAACACCTTCATCACTTGTTTGCTCGTTTGCCACATCGGTAGTAGGCCTATCTCCATTCCCTTCTTTCTTCCATTTAGGCGAAGACGTGAAGTAAGAGAGGATCGTCCTTTTTTTCATTCTATAAAAAAAAAAAACGAGTCATGTGTAATATCTGCATGCATTCAATGTTTGTTGTTCATGCTGCCGCTTAAATTTACTTAAATAAGCTTGAACATCCCATTAATATAGTTAAATTATGCCGATTCAAATAGCCCTGCGAAGAATGATTCACATAACCCCACATGTTCTAAATTCATTGAAAGCAAATAGTACAGGTAATATCCAACAGATGTCGCTAGTTGTCATGTTGACTGCCGTGGGAGCTTCTACATCTTTCAAGACAAACAGATTTTAGGTTAATTCTGAATGATTATAGTGAGTAAGTTAAGCCCTTATAATCTAACGATTGAATATTACATACTGACTATTTTTGAACAAGACACACTTACCTCGACTACTTCTAGATGGATGTATGATAGCTGAAAGGTAGATAACAAAGAAAATTCTTCTGGTTCTGTGCGTATGGCTTCTCAAGACACAATCTGACACAGAATGGCAGCTGAGATATGCACACAGAGTGCGCAGCAGGCAGCAGACGGTTTTCTTATTTAGATTCAAATAGCCCCTTGATTCGATAAGTCCCACCTTACCTTAGGCTACACGACCTGCCAGTATGAAATTTTAGCGTGCAAAATTTTAAAAATGTCTACAATTTCGGGGGGGGGCTGCAGTCCCTTCAGACCCCCCTGGCTACGTCAGTGTCCTAGACACAATCACTCAAAGATTGGAACAACACTTCAGCGAAGAGTCACTTTTACTGGAAGAAGCTGTTGATTCATTATTCAATTTTGACTTTGAGAACTCAAAACCATTTTTAGATCATTATGGTGAAATTTTAAAAATAAATATCACGTTACTGGCTGCGGAGATGACAATTGCCAAAATTTGTCTTAATAAGATTGAAGCAAGCAAAGTAAAAAATAAGGAAACCACAGCGACAACTACAGAAAAGAAAAAAAAGAAGGATATTGTGATCGTCAGAAAATTTAAACGTGTTCAAAAAGTGGTAAACCTAAATGAATTTCCAAATTTGTTCAAGACTCTAAAACTAGCAGCTTCCATTCCAATTAGTTCAGCGTCATGTGAGAGAAGTTTCTCTGCAATGAGGAGAATAAAGAACTGGCTACGAACCACCATGAAGCAAGATAGATTCTCAAATTTATCTCTGTTATATATAGAAAGAAATCTATATAAAAACCAACTGAGCAGCCAAGATATTGTAGAAAGGTTTGCTACAAAACCGAGAAAAATTAATTTGAAATAAATATATAGTTAATCTTTAGGGTTTAGTTTTCGCAAATAATCGATTCATATTTTTTAGTAACTATAACTTCTTATTTTTTGGAAACTCGTTTAGTTGTTCAAAAGTTTATCAATCAACTAATTTTAGTGATGTTTTGATGTTTAGTGTATTGTATTCTATCTATATTGTAATAAACTTAAACCTTGTAAATAAAATTGTGTTTTTACCCCTTGGTTTGACATAAAAACAACGTAAATTTAACAAAAGAAACAGTTTATGACATGACACAAAAAACTTATCTAGTATTACTAATTCAGTATATAGATATGACTGACTGGCTTTGGATTTATTTGAAAATCATTAATAAAATTTTTTTTTAAACTAATCATCTGCCAGCTGAACTACTTAACGAAATGAACAAATTTTAAAAATGTATGTAAACGTTGTGCACATATACTATGAATATTTAAGAACATCTAAGATCTTTCCATAAATTTTAAATATTTTAACGATTTTTTAAATTTCATGTATATTAGTACATTTTCCTAAAGAGCGAAAATCTTTGATGGTCAAAAATCGTGGTTTTAAGTACCATATTTTTAGAAACTGTTCTATGGGGCCTCTTTTTAAAATTCTTCTTTACCTAAAGTCTAGCCCCCCCCCCAAAATTTACGACCAAAAGCCGCCTATGCGGGCGACTACTGCTGGTTTATAAAAAAAGAAAATTTTACTCCACATGAAAATAAGAAAATGATATCGTATTTAGAGTATGTTAACATTATTTTTCGTGATAAATAACAAAGGTACTTAATAAAAAGAATGTTCAGATTATTATTTTTTGCCACATACAGTGTTCCTCATAACAAAAAAAAATCTATACGTGTTACAGTTGTGCAATTATTTTTTTAATTCTCCACTGCGAAATTAATTAGAAATAAGTGATTCCATCGATGTTACACAAAATCCATTTTTTTTTTTTTTGAGACTAGTGTAATGAGCAAAAATTAAATCAGTAGACCAATTTAATTATTTTATAATATACATATCTGACAATATTTTAATATCTGTAAACCTATCAAAAAAAGGTGGGTGATAAAGTGTGATGAAGGGTGAGTAACTATTTAGAAAGGTATGTTAAGCAGAAAGCTTTTGGAAATACACCAGAAGGGAAAATCCAAGCAAACAGAGGAAAACAATTTTAGATACAGACAAACCTCTTAAAATGGTAATACTCTTCAAGACAAAATTATTAAAACAATTGTAACTGTATACCTTAAACAATTTTTCTTATTTATTTAACATCTTCATATTTGTTTAATATTCTCACTGTAGAGATAATTCTTTAACATCTTATATATGAAAATATAGGTTATAAAACTGTACTTACTAAAAGTACATTTTAATAACTTGAGTTGATATATTATTCTTAATTTCACTTTTATTGCCAGTAATGTAAATTATTTTATTATTACTTACACTCTTTAGTAGCCTAAGTAACATAATACTAGTTTATAAATTATAAAATATTTATCTTCATAAAGTATAATCTCTTGATCAAACGCAATATAGGCAATTGTATCAGATGGAGATATCCTAATATTTAGGGTATATAAAAATTTTTGTATTAGTCTAGAGTAAGGGTACCCAATTCAAAAAGTTTTAAGTTATTAACTGAACAAGACTATAAAAATTCAACAACAAACCTAACAAATTGTGCAGAGTGTATATGCTATTTACATCTAAGCATTTGACATTCTTATATTATGTGAAATGTTCCATATAATCATGAATCTGAAAAAGTAAATACATGAACATCTGTTCTTTTGTCTTTTCTCTAGGGTATTATTGGATTCACTTTCTATAGCCTACTTGTCTTTCATGACTAATAACTGACTGTTAATTTGTAAAAAGTGACACTATTCAATGTCATTTAATGTAAATTAAAACACAAGACCAATAAACTATCTGTGTAAAAATGTTTTTGGATTTTGTTAGGCGCCTATTTGGACAAATATTAATTTTAGCACATTTTATACTTGTAATTATTTTATTAAAGTCTGGAAAAAAATGCTGGTCTTGGCTTTAAGATTCACTAAAGTGTATTAATTAATTTATTACTATTCACAAGTTTTCCAGTCAATTGATTTTACAATTTTATAATAAACTTATTTACAAAGGGAATCAACATTATTTTTTAATACATGAGGTGGTTATATGTGAGATTAGGTCTATTTTAAAAAATAGTTGAATCAAATAAGTAATTATCCTTTGAAACAACTACAAAACCACTTTAACGTTTATTCGGGATAGAATGAAAATTTGTTTTCGACTACTCATAGTCTTTGTCTTTATCAAAATTGAAACTCTATCGTTATAAAAAAAAATAATTTTACATGTATTATAATACTAAAACTGTATAATACAATAAAACGAGGAAGCAACTAGACATAATGATCTTGCAACAGTTTTCTACTTATTAAAGCATAAACAAAGGAAACCTTGTAACGCTTTTTATCATGTAATAATATTAAGCAATTCAATGTTTGCTGTCAGAGCTCCATGTGTTTGAAGTCAGAAGTAATTTAAGCGATCAGCTGCATAGACGCGCGCAGCTGGTATGAGCATCACGATCTATAATCAGAAAACGGGTTTGTGACGTCACATCCAAACACTGCTCAGCTGTATGGCAGAAGCAACTGTTTCCTCCGTCATCTGTGTCAGTGGTCTGTTTGGCATTCACACAAAATTTTTCCACGGAAAAACTGTGTGAACAACGAAATTTCATCACGGCGACCCGTTAGCAAGCCTGGCCTCGAGCGGAGAGTCAGACGACGGTGGACTAGCTCCGCCACCGCGAAAAAAATCCCGTACTTCTTTGGAAGTTACAATGCAGCAACCAGCGAATGGCTGTTCGCAACACAATGGAGCGACAGAAGATCATATACCTCCTTCTTCCTCAAATCAACAGAATGGTACTGATATTGGTTCTGAAAATAATGCTATTAATGGAGACATTTTGCCAAAACGATTGGATAAAACTGATTATGAAATAGTGCGACTAATTGGTCAACATCTCAAGACAATTGGACTTCAGTGAGTAATTTTATTTTTATTATCTTTGTATTAATATACCAAATTCTAAAATTAGATTTTGAATTAAGTTCAGTTTTATGTAATTTTACCTTTTGTCCATTATCAGCTGATTCATTGCCAATAATGCCTTACCTTGACTTCCAGCAAAAACACGTATAGACAGTTCCTTCATTATTACTAATTTATTTAATGATTAAAAATTTGGTGTTTGAAATATTTAATGTTAGAGGGTATTAGAAATATTAAAGAAGTTTTCATTCAGTGGGGAAATGAAAATATTAGTTGATGTAAGCATTTCGTTTGTGAACAGCTGTGCAGTGACTTATTTGGAGTGGTGTTATTGTTACGTCTTTCTTTTTGTTTGCGTACTTCGTGCGTATTTCATTTTGTTGTGATTATTTATGAATCTTCATAAATCGAAATTTGATTTAAATTATTTCGTAGTAGCCAGTCTATACCGTCTGAAGAACATTAATTCAGATTTTTTTAAAATGGAACAGTCACATAACAGTCGTACCTGGAAATTACATAGGCTATCACGTTTGATAAGTGTTATGTAAATTTGTGTTTCCTGTACTCTTCCTGTTATGAAAAACGATGGAAAGTAATTTATTTTATAACATGCTTTAAGGCTACTGTGTTTTGATAGGAGCTTGGTGAAAATAAGTACGTTCAACTTTTCATTGTAATAAAAAGAAATTTTTTTTTACATTTGTAGAAAGTTTCTTTACTTTTGGCCTACTGTTGTTCAAAGCTAGGTCAGTGAAATTTTATGCCAGGTGTTGGATGTTCTGTGTAAATTAAAAAGCGATCTAAGTTTAATTCAATATGCTGAACAGACGATAAGCTGGTTCATCTTTTCTTCATTTACTGTTGGTGTCTGAAGATGTAGGATTTGTGTTGTTGATATTTAACAAATCCATTCTGTGAAAAAAAAATTAATTTTAGTATACTGTAGACAAAGGAAGCTCCGTCTGAACTTTCAGAGGTTTTAAATAATAGGCTACAGTGAATGTAGTTATGAAGGGGTGATGAACTTTCACTTTTAAAATAAAAGTGTTTATTATTTGTGTGCACTTTTTATTTACAATTTTGAATATCATAAACAACTTTGTAATATCAGCTTATTACATTCCATGTTTCACATAATGAAACTGTTGTGGTACCGTACTGTAAATATAAATTTACAAGATAAAATTTGTGAATGTTTTAAAATTTTATGTGGAGTTTCAGTATTCTCAGTATTTTATGTTATGTCAGGTAACTCACTTACTTTTCTGAACATTATGTGATTATAAGTTGAAGTCTTGATGTTACGTTTAGTTTATAACAAATTTAGGTTTTATTTATCTAAAGTAAAATATCTGAAATGCAATACAAAAATTGTGGTGGTATTAAAAGAAATTAAAATTTTACTTTACAAACAGTAATAATTTTTATGCGAATGAGGGAGGACTTCATCTTTTAATTTTAATTAATCATTGGTAATTAATTTAATGTACTTTCAGTAATTATGTGTAAGAGGACATGTCTCATCCATATTTTATTTTCATTTTTTGCACATGTTGTGTCATTTTCTGAAACATATGGAAATAATTACAAATGACATTGAAAATATGCTCCAATAAGTTTGTTTCATTGGTCGTGAATAAAGTGAATGTTATTTGTGGCATATATTAAACAATATATTTCATTATAGTTAATCGGTCCCATTAAATTAACCAAATAAAATGAAACAACTATGTAAATAACAAATCACTGAGATTGATAATGAAAGTGAATACTGATAAGTAGAATCGAGTTATACTTTTGTTCTTTGTCATTGAAACAGTTAAATTGAAATTCTACATCCAAATACAGAATTTTGTGTTTTTTAATCAGTATAATTGAAATTAATATAATGAAATTATTCACCAATTGTATTGACTTTATTGGAACCTGAATCAGTGGAAACTTCTCTGATTCATGATTTGTTGTGATTAATAAGTAAGATAACATTCAAATAGCAGGTAAACCACAATAGTATTATAAAAAATCATTGCTACTTTTAATACAATCAAAGTTAAGTCTGGTCATTCTGAATTGTGCACTTCTACAGCTGTTATAAAAAGTCTGTAAAAAATTATTATAATGACCAGTAGTGTAGTCTGTTTATATTGCAGTTAAGTACAGACGGCTATTTTATGGTCTGCATTAACTTTGTTCGAAGGAAACATAATCATTTTAAGACAGTAATATTGTTTGAGCAAGATTCAATTCTAGAACATTGTAATGTATTCATATTTTATTTATTTTTTAAGTAGTTAGTTATTGTTCTTCTTTAACTCTACAGCCCAACGTGAGCCCTGGCTTCCAATGCCAATCTTCTCCAAAGTCTCCTATCCATTGCCATCTCAATGTAATCCATTGCCTCACATCCACTCTTCTGAGATCTACTAGCACATCACCCAACCATCTTATCCCAGGTCGGCCCCTCTTTCTGCTTTTATAGACTTGTGCCCTCAGGATTTTCTTTTATTTGGTACATTGATCATCCATCTAATGTGACCTAACCATTGTATTAAATAGTTAGTTACTTAAATATATGAAAAATATATTATACTAACTGTCTGTGACTTCTCGTATTTGATGTCCCTTCTTATTAATTTTTTTTAGACATGTTTCGAGACTCTTGTCCCATTGTCAAGCATAAAATTTGTAGCACATATCAGATATGTTTGTCAAACATTAAAAACCATGTAATAATGACCACAAATAACGGATTATTAAAATAACGAACTATACTAATTTGTGACTTGAATACGCGGATCGGGCGAACAGTGTACACTGCACAGTGACCCACCGCGCATTAACCGCAACTGATTCTTGTTATCTCAATATCTCAGCGCGGTGTCATACAATACATTATACTTGAATAATAACTGGTCGTTCAAAATGTGTGGCTTGGTATTAGTGTCCCTGAACGCTTTGTACACCTCAAATTCCTCGAGTGTGACATATAACATCCTTTACTGCAAAAGTGAAGGGGTTTTAAATTAGTTCTGAAATCAGTATAACTATGATTTTCATTAATAAGATGCTTGGCGAAACTTGATTTGATAGTATCATAGTTACGACAGATAGTGGGTGGTTTGTGTTCATTGAATCTTTTGAGAAAACCACGGCCCGTCTGGCCCACATAGACGTCATAATTGCATGACAATTTATAAATGCCCGTTTTATTCTCAATACAAGTAGATTCGTGGATACAAAGATTATTTAAGATATTATTTGTAGTCTTGTAAGTGACTATGATATCAGTGTTTTTGTTTATGAGAGATTTTAAAATGTTCGGCATGAAATTGGTATATGTTGCGGCGATATATCTATGTGGCTTTTTCTCCCGTGCAGTCATTGATAATTGGTTAATGGTCCTTATTCTATTTTTATGTTTCTTGAGAATGTTGTTTACGATGTTAGTATTGTAACCATTTGCGACTGCGATATATTTGATGGTATTTAACTCGGTAAGAAAATCTTTGTTATCAAGGGGTAAAGATAAAAGTCTATGTATCATGCTGTGAAACGCAGCCATTTTTTGCGATATGGGATGAAATGACGTGGCGTGTATCACGGTGTCTGTCGTCGTTGGTTTTCTGTATATATTAAAATGTAAATTATTGTTGGTGGTTTTTTGTGATTATCAGATCTAAGAAGTTTAGTTGTCCATTGTCCTCATGTTCCAAGGTGAATTTCGTATGTTTGTTAATATTATTTAGATAACCGTGTAAACGATCAATCTGCCGCTGTGTACCTTTATAAATTAAGAACGTGTCATCGACATATCTACCATAAAATATAATATTGTTGCTATGTATATCATTCTCAAAGATATAGGAATTCTCGAAGTAATTTAAGTATATATCTGCAAGAAGGCTTGATAGAGGTGAACCCATAGCTAATCCTTCTCGTTGGCTGAAATATAATTTGTTATGGGTAAAGTAATTTTGGTCAAGGAGCAACTTTAATAACTCAATCAATTCATGTATACTTTTGATATCTAATTTTTTGGTATTTATAAGATTCTTCTTCAGTAACTGTAGAGTATCGGATATCGGTATATTTGTATATAAGTTAACGATGTCAAGGGACGCCATTTTATATGAAGGTTCGATTTTTAGTTTTTTAACCTTATTAACAAAGTCAATGCTATTAGTTAAGCTGTAGTTATTCTCCAATATTATATTCTGTTTGATTATGTTGATTAGTTTTTTAGTGGTTTTATAACCCGGGGCAGTGGTAAAATTCACTAACGGTCTTATAGGGGTATTTTCTTTATGCAACTTCGGTAATCCTGTTAACAAGGGCGCTTTTGCGTTGATAGGTTTCAAAGGTCTCCTACTCTGTTCATCAAATAGATGTATGCATTTATTTATACATTGATTTAGACTTTTAGTATATTGTTCTGTAGGGTCAGAAGTTAATCTAACTATGTTATTGTCTGCTATAAAATCTTGTATCTTCTCATTATAAGTATTCGTGTCCATGATAACTACAGTGTTGCCTTTATCTGCTTTAGTAACTAAAGCGTGGTTATCAGTTAATTTCTTTTTGTGATTAATTAGAGTTTTTCGTTCTTTGTTATAATTGGCTGAAAAAACAGAGCGAATGTTCTTATTGATGTTATGTCTTTCAATAATCTTATTAAACTTATCATTTATTAAAAACCGAACCTTATTTTGTTCGGTTTTTAATAAATGATAAGTTTAATAAGATTATTGAAAGACATAACATCAATAAGAACATTCGCTCTGTTTTTTCAGCCAATTATAACAAAGAACGAAAAACTCTAATTAATCACAAAAAGAAATTAACTGATAACCACGCTTTAGTTACTAAAGCAGATAAAGGCAACACTGTAGTTATCATGGACACGAATACTTACTTATAATGAGAAGATACAAGATTTTATAGCAGACAATAACATAGTTAGATTAACTTCTGACCCTACAGAACAATATACTAAAAGTCTAAATCAATGTATAAATAAATGCATACATCTATTTGATGAACAGAGTAGGAGACCTTTGAAACCTATCAACGCAAAAGCGCCCTTGTTAACAGGATTACCGAAGTTGCATAAAGAAAATACCCCTATAAGACTGTTAGTGAATTTTACCACTGCCCCGGGTTATAAAACCACTAAAAAACTACTCAATATAATCAAACCGAATATAATATTGGAGAATAACTACAGCTTAACTAATAGCATTGACTTTGTTAATAAGGTTAAAAAACTAAAAATCGAACCTTCATATAAAATGGCGTCCCTTGACATCGTTAACTTATATACAAATATACCGATATCCGATACTCTACAGTTACTGAAGAAGAATCTTATAAATACCAAAAAATTAGATATCAAAAGTATATATGAATTGATTGAGTTATTAAAGTTGCTCCTTGACCAAAATTACTTTACCCATAACAAATTATATTTCAGCCAACGAGAAGGATTAGCTATGGGTTCACCTCTATCAAGCCTTCTTGCAGATATATACTTGAATTACTTCGAGAATTCCTATATCTTTGAGAATGATATACATAGCAACAATATTATATTTTATGGTAGATATGTCGATGACACGTTCTTAAATTATAAAGGTACACAGCGGCAGATTGATCATTTACACGGTTATCTAAATAATATTAACAAACATATGAAATTCACCTTGGAACATGAGGACAATGGACAACTAAACTTCTTAGATCTGATAATCACAAAAAACCACCAACAATAATTTACATTTTAATATATACAGAAAACCAACGACGACAGACACCATGATACACGCCACGTCATTTCATCCCATATCGCAAAAAATGGCTGCGTTTCACAGCATGATACATAGACTTTTATCTTTACCCCTTGATAACAAAGATTTTCTTACCGAGTTAAATACCATCAAATATATCGCAGTCGCAAATGGTTACAATACCTAACGTCGTAAGCAACATTCTCAAGAAACACAAAAATAGAATAAGGACCATTAACCAATTATCAATGACTGCACGGGAGAAAAAGCCACATAGATATATCGCCGCAACATATACCAATTTCATGCCGAACATTTTAAAATCTCTCATAAAAAAAACACTGATATCATAGTCACTTACAAGACTACAAATAATATCTTAAATAATCTTCGTATCCACGAATCTACTTGTATTGAGAATAAAACGGGCATTTATAAATTGTCATGCAATTATGACGTCTATGTGGGCCAGACGGGCCGTGGTTTTCTCAAAAGATTCAATGAACACAAACCACCCACTATCTGTCGTAACTATGATACTATCAAATCAAGTTTCGCCAAACATCTTATTAATGAAAATCATAGTTATACTGATTTCAGAACTAATTTAAAACGCCTTCACTTTTGCAGTAAAGGACGTTATATGTCACACTCGAGGAATTTGAGGTGTACAAAGCGTTCAGGGACACTAATACCAAGCCACACATTTTGAACGACAGTTATTATTCAAGTATAATGTATTGTATGACACCGCGTTGAGATATTGAGATAACAAGAATCAGTTGTGGTTAATGCGCGGTGGGTCACTGTGCAGTGTACACTGTTCGCCCGATGCGCGTATTCAAGTTACAAATTAGTATAGTTCGTTATTTTAATAATCCGTTATTTGTGGTCATTATGACATGGTTTTTAACGTTTGACAAACATATCTGATATGTGCTACAAATTTTATGCTTGACAATGGGACAAGAGTCTCGAAACGTGTCTAAAAAAAAGTAATAAGAAGGGACATCAAATACGAGAAGTCACAGACGGTTAGTATAATATATTTTTCATATATTTAACGGAAACGTGGCTTGGTACTAAAACAGGTTTATTCCTACTATAAGTTAGTTACTTTCATTTAATCTGATATATTTTTGCTTTTCATATGTAAATAATGTATTTAATGGCTGTTTCATGTTTTTACCAATATTGAAGAAATAAAATCCTTTTGTACAAGGTATTTAAAAAAAAAGTTATTAAACTGCTTCAGTCTGAACTGCTATAGGGATTATATACATCATGTATAGTATCACTGTACATAACACATTAACTACGATGTAATTTATATTGACAGATTTCGTTTGAATGTCTCCAAACAGCCCTTCAGACAATTTGTACCTACAAAATTAATGAATACATACTAAAGAACATAAAAAAAATGAATAACTACACTAATTGTATACAAATTGTTTGACTTTCTGATTTATCAAGTCATAAAAATTGTTGAAAAAGCTGACAGATTTTAAGAGTGAAGTTTGTATAGTTCGTTTACACCCCTGCTTTTACAGTTTGTTTTTCCGTTGGTCTTTGATAATGTATGGAGCTAGTGGGTCATTTATCAAACAATATTGTTCAGTATAGGAAACGGCCTATAAATTATGATAGACCAGGGAAAATGTTTTGTGATGAGGTACTATTCTGTTTTAAAATTTTCGTTGATATTCACGTTTTGTAGACTGGGAATTTCCATGATTAAAACTGTACATGAAAACGATATCTGCACACTCATGATTTTGTTTTGAAATGCAGTGGCATTTTCATGAAATTGAAGTGGTATCTCTCCACTAAAACTCGCATATAACTAATAAGCTAAAAAAAACTAGTATTATATAAGAGTTATTAAATAATGCATTTTTTCCATATTGTATTCATTGTCTTACATAGCCCCCCTTTTTCTCAATGGACTCTTGCCAAAATATTGGAATATTATTATTCCACTCAAGTCACTACTTTTATTCAGCCTACTTTTATTCAGGTACCCACTGCAAAAGCTCTTCCAGGAAGGAAAAACACTATCCATACATGAGCTCTTTTACCTTAGGGTACGAACATGGCGACGCAGCATTACTGGTAGGCAGCAGCTGACTGTGAGACACTATTGTAATGTACGACAGTGAGGTCATAACAAATGTATGGATTTGAATAGGAGCGAACATACCGAAGATGCTTACTGTACTATATTACTGTGCAGCTTACTGTTAGAGTGAGGCAAGAACAAATTATTTTGTTTTTGCCTCACGGAAGGTGGCGCGCTACCTGATTGGTTCACTGAATCACATGACTTCCCTCACTCTGTACCGCAGCTGAGTTCAAAGTGGATGCGTTCTTATCAGTTCATATGCATTTTTGGTTGTTATTACGGCTTCGTAGTTAATATATTAATTTTTAATTATAAATGAAATACGATATGATAGACTTATCAAATCTTTCTTTGTCTGTCATTATAAATATCTTTAAGTTTTAAAAGTGAGGTAATAAAAGCTTCACTTGAAGTTAAAGGTGATTTCCTTTTATGAATTCCAGATATATCAACCTTTGAGCAGAAGAGATTAATTTTTCGGGTTATTTTATAAAAACTAAACAAGGCAAACAACAAACTATAATGAAGAAAAATGTTTGACAATTTTGAACTATAATCTGATAACTGCAGTGACACATTTCACTACTGGAAAACATTTTCTTTTTGCACAACGAAGTGAAAACTGTTTGTCAGCTGACTTGTCACGATGTATGACAGTACAGTAATGTCTTACAGTAAACTGCAGTGTACCAGTAATGCCGTGTCAGCATGTTCGTACCCTTAGTTAACAAGTAAAAATGTTAAGGTAAAAATGTTAACAAAAAATGTGTGAGGTAACATTTCGTGCTTATGTATTTTTCAGAAAATCATTTGCATCCTTCCCCAAGTGTAGGAAAAAGTCAGACGTTTTTGTTTTTTTTATGTATAATTTTTGCATAAAGTCACAGTAGTACACTGCTGTCACACTTGTTCCACATGGGATTCAATATGACATCATGATTTTGCAGTAATCATAAGCAAAAATCATCATTTGCTTGACATTTATGCTCAATTTAATTTTATGGGTCACAGGAGTTTAGGGGGGGGGGGGACAGACCTTTTAATTTGTTTGACTGTGATTTCATCTCAAGTTCATAGTCACATTTCATTAATAACAATTATTTATAACGAGACTGCTTGACTTTCAGTAACAAATTGAAGTCTCAAATGTGGAATGTCCCAGGCGAAACAATCATTCTGTTACTATTGAATAGTCAAGCAGTGACCATTGGGCCAACATATTTCTTTTTTGCAAATTGCTTTTTGTAACTCCAAGTACTCGTGTTGATGTAATCGCAGTTACTATGACATTCCTTGCACATCGCTTGACGACCTTCATCAGAAAAGTCAAAAACAACGTTTCATGCTTAGTTCATCTTTGATGTTTTTGGCCTTCCAGGATGCTTACATGCCCTTCATGAAAATGAGTAGACTACAGGAAACTGAACTATTGTCTTCCATGTATTCGCTACAAACTTAACACGAAACTTAGTGAATTTCTATTACCATGTACTTTTGCCACGTAAAGTGTCATCCTAGGTGTAGGATCTGCAACCATCGCAGTAACCGAGGCATGTGCACACACCTTTTCTTATACTTATAATTCAAAATAGCATGTACCAGAAGAGTAAAGTCTGATTCTTCTGGTAGTATGTACTAGAAGTCATGTACTGATTCCTCAAGTCTTCAGCTCCAACTTTTTTTGTCTGCACCGTTGCTTCACTGTCTGTTGCATTGGATTGCAGCATTGTCTCTGTATTGTGCTATATTGTACATTATTTGTTAAGTAACCCTCAGAATTTGTTATATACACTATATTATTAGCATTGTAATATGCTTAATTTTATAAGTGTGTGTGTGTGTGTGTGTGGGGGGGTGTAATGAAATGTTTATCAAGTAAACAGGTTAGGTATGGATAAGTTAGGAAAGTACACACAACATATATAATTAATAAATATATTTTCTGTATTAAACAAAGGCGATAAAAATTGAGAAAAATGAAGACATTGTTTAATTGTTTAAATAAAATGTAACTTTTTTTTTATTAAAATGATTAGTAATTAAGAAAACATTATGTGTTTGTTACTTTTCCATATTCGGTTATTACAGCAGGGCTCATATCTTTTTTTTGTAATTAGTACACGGATTAGATATGTCTGCCTACTTTGCATTTTTACTTTTTCAATATTTGTGGGAGAATGTTATAAAATTAATCAGTTGTTACAGAATTATCACAACTGAAAACTTTTTTTTCCCAAGCAACAGTTGGTGAACATGGTGTTGCCATAATACTCCATTTACAGCAGCAGTTATAAGTTGGAGTGTTTGACAGAATATCTTTATAAACTACATGTGACATTTATTGCTTGTTTATTCTTTAATAAGTTACACATTACAACTTATAACTGATGTGTAATAAAAACTTATAAGATAATTTTTATTTATTTGTTTCACTATACTAATATTGTAATGAGACTCCAAGAATCAAAACAAATTATAAATAATTTTGGTGTAGTTCAAGTGTGCACTGTTTCTTGATATTTGGCAACAAAAAGTTTTGGTACGGAATCCCCCCCCCCACACACACACACTAGACAGACAAAATTACCAATAAATATCTGGTTTACTATACTCAGCTACATGACTGTCAAGCATGTTTCACATGGAAATGTCATACCTCATCATCAGCATAGTTATACTGACATGCATTCTCAATAAGTTTAGACTGTTGAGTGTGACAACAAATAGCAGAAGAAATTACTTTAGATTTTACTGAAACAGTGGCAAAAATAGCGTTTCTCAGGGCATTCATTGTTTAAGGAAATAAAGAATTAGATTATATATACAAGAGACAAAAAGAAACAAATACAATAAATTGCTCTTAGTAAAACTATAAAACTATTTCCTTCCAGGCTGGACCATGGCCAAACAGCCCAGAAGGAAATAGTTTTAATAACATTGATTCCGGCCATATAAGCCACGGGCAAAGTTTACAATAAATTGCTGTTTGCAAGATTGAGGGATGGTCTGATCAAGCACTGTGGCCACTGAACTGGACTTAAGAATTGCTTATTAAGAGAAATGCTATTGACTGACAGGGAGGTATTCACTCAGTAAAGACAGACAGGCAAGGGATAATGTTCACACACACACACACACACACACACACACACACACACACACACACACACACACACACACACACACACACACACACACACACACACACACACACACACACACACACACACACACACACACACACACACACACACACACACACACACACACACACACACACACACACACACACACACACACACACACACACACACACACACACACACAACAGTATTTTTTTTTTACCTATTGTCAATGTCAGGTCACCTTTAAATTTCTTGTCGATGGATTTATGAGAGGAGGAACCCTTGATAAGTTTCTAATTGGTGTCCAACAGTCCATAATCTATCTTTGACTGGGGTTACATAATTTTCGTGGGTACATTTTGTTTCTCCCTGTGCTTGGAATTTTCTTCAGATTTTGTTCCAGATGTGAAATCTTCCCTGGGATTCCAATATCCTCTCTCTTAGACTCTGTCAAAAGAAGCCTTTCTAAGAATTCTGTGTAACAATTGTGACTGCCAGAGAGTCTTTTCTTCCCACAGATATTGTATGGGTTTTTTTTTTACAAATGGTTATTAGTCATTAAGCAGACAGTTGTCACCTAACAACAGATCACCATGTGTGAACTGATTGTTCTGGTACAACCAGTTTATTGTTTTTATGGAATATTTCTGATTATAGTACCAAGCCACATATTTGATAATCAAATTAGTAATGTATATCTTACCGTCTGTGACTTACAGCAAAATGTATTTTCACGTTTAAAATTTACATGTTTTGGGACCTTGTCCCATCATCAGAATTTAAAATCGTCTTCTTATCCCATCGTGCGATGGCATAGTTGTCGAATATTTCCAAAATTATTAAATCCACATTATAAATAAAACAAAATAAGAATACACTATACAAATAGCGCGCACAACGGTTTCAAGGTGTATACAGTATGGCGACAGACCGCGCACTGGTTCGTATCTAACTCGTATCATAGCAGATACCCCAAAGCAGTATCATACAGGATGTTTGATTTAAAATGCAGCTGATCATTCAAAACATGTGGCTTGGTATCGGCATTATTGTATGCTTTATATATTTCGAATTCTTCGAGGGCGTTCATATAACACCCTTTATTGCAAATGTGAAGGGGTTTTAGGTTAGTATTAAAGCCAGTATAGTTGTGATTCTCATATTTGTATATGGTTTCCACAGATGGATGAAAGTTTTTTGTTTAGGTATATGTATAGGAAATGTTTGTAGATTATGGGCAACAAGCATAGGGAATATGGGCATAGGCAGAGAGACAAGGAAAATGTCTCACTAAAAAAACCATAACATTCTCTCCTTTTGAAGAAATTTTAAAGTAGCTCTATACATTATTTTTGAATAAGCTATAATAATTAATTCGGTGTATTTACAGAAATGTTGTTAGGAAATGGTTGATCATAATATTTATTCCCTCCAAGTTGTTTCTGACGCCCCCTCCCAAATGAAATTCTGAATCTGTCCATGATAGGGATATGATTCCGTATATATAATGTGATAATACCAAAGTGCCGAAAATGGTAGAAAGGTGACTTTTCACTTTCTGGATTTGGTCTTTATGTGAATGTAGTATCCTTTTGTTTTATATACTGATAAGTAGTATGATGTGTAAATTAATTATTACTTTATAGACAAGAAACTTATAGTGTCTTGCTACTTCAGAATTTATCGTGGTTCTTTGCTACACAGTAATGTTATATTACTGTGCTTGCTTGCATGCATTGAAAGGATACAGGAATACCTAAAAAATATTTCTGCATGGATTGGTCCACAGCAGTTGAGTGAATTGATTGGTTAATGCTGCTGTGAATAAAGGACACCTACGTTGTCCTTGAAGTTTGTAACTGACACAGTTACTGTTGCATTGTATACATAGTGAGGCCAATGTAAACAAATACCATTTCTGAAGAATGCTGGAGCCAGCACAAAATTAAATAGCACACTATATAGGAACGACTGAAGGAAAGTGATGAACACTTAATTGTTTTTGATACTTTCTTACTAAGCAAAATCGGTTTGCTTAATTTTTTTGTTAGAATGTGAATTATACAGAACAGCCTTAAAATGCTAGAAATAAATAAAACTGACATAATTAAAACATGTTAATGTTACATGCCACTCTCTCAGTGATTTAAGTTGTTGAAAAAATAATTATAGGCTAAGTATAATAGTACTGATCCGGAATGCTAAGTTTTTTATTGGTAAAAATGTGTACCAATAAAAAACTTAGTGTTCTGAGTCAGTAGTATTTTACTTATAATTAGTTAATCAATTGACAACAAAATCTAGGAATAAAATAATTTGATTAAAAAAATAATGATTGGATAAATAAAATGATAAACAATTTGAGTAATTAGCGTGTGCAGTACTAACAAACTTTTATGTAAATAATATTACCTATTATATATATAAACTTTCACAACATGAACTTACTTTCTTTACACTTTCCCAAACGTTTCGAGGTGTTGTTCCTCTTCCACCAGTGGGATTAAGTACTGATTGTCAGTTAACAGAATAACGGTTATGGACTTAGGTGTGTGTGGTGGGGGTTGATGGTGGGAGGGAATTGACGCTGAGGTTTAAATTGTGTGTTTGGATCAGTGTATCGAATAGTGTATGTGATCTATAATGTAATTGTTCATTAATATGTTGTTTGGTTGTAGTGTGTGATATCTGTATATTTCAAATTGTTCAGCTGTGTTTAGTTTTCTACTTTTAGGCAAGTAGTGTAATATTTCCATGTTGTGTTGTATGTTTGTGTAACTGTGGTTTTCGTTTTGTAAATGTGTGGCAAATGTGGAATGTATGTAGTTTGTGGTGAGGGCTTTTAAATGTTCTGAAAATCTGGAGGAAAAAGATCTTCCCGTCTGACCGATGTAGAATTGGTGGCATTCATTACAATTTAATTTATATACCCCTGTTTTGTTGTATGTGTCTTTGTTAGTATTATTTATGTGTTTCCTAATGGTGTTGTTGGTTCTGTAAGCTACTTTATAATTATGTTTCCTAAATGTGTTAGCAATTTTGTGCGTGTTGGAATTGTAGTATGTAAGTGTTATGTACTGGGTTGAGTGCTGTTGGTCTGATGTGTTTTACTTTTAGTGTTTAGGATGTGTTTGTGTAGTTTATTTATTAATTCGGGGGTGTATCCATTTTTGAATGCTATATATTTGATTGTGTTTAATTCTTCTTGGTAGTCATGTGTGTTTAGGGGTATTGAAGTGAGCCTATGGAGCATGTAGTTGAAAGCTGCATGTTTGTGTTGTGTTGGGTGGTTGGATGAGTTATGTATGACTCCCAACAGTATGAGTATGAGTTATCCAACCACCCAACACAACAGAAACATGCAGCTTTCAACTACATGCTCCATAGGCTCACTTCAATACCCCTAAACACACATGACTACCAAGAAGAATTAAACACAATCAAATATATAGCAGTCAAAAATGGATACACCCCCGAATTAATAAATAAACTACACAAACACATCCTAAACACTAAAAGTAAAACACATCAGACCAACAGTACACAACCCAGTACATAACACTTGCATACTACAATTCCAACACGCACAAAATTGCTAACACATTTAGGAAACATAATTATAAAGTAGCTTACAGAACCAACAACACCATTAGGAAACACATAAATAATACTAACAAAGACACAGACACATACAACAAAACAGGGGTATATAAATTAAATTGTAATGATTGCCACCAATTCTACATCGGCCAGACGGGAAGATCTTTTTCCTCCAGATTTTCAGAACATTTAAAAGCCCTCACCACAAACTACATACATTCCACATTTGCCACACATTTACGAAACGAAAACCACAGTTACACAAACATACAACACAACATGGAAATATTACACTACTTACCTAAAAGTAGAAAACTAAACACAGCTGAACAATTTGAAATATACAGATATCACACACTACAACCAAACAACATATTAAATGAACAATTACATTATAGATCACATACACTATTCGATACACTGATCCAAACACACAATTTGAACCTCAGCGCCAATTCCCTCCCACCATCAACCCCCACCACACACACCTAAGTCCATAATCGTTATTCTGTTAACTGACAATCAGTATTTAATCCCACTGAGGAAGAGGAACAACACCTCGAAACGTTTGGGAAAGTGTAAAGAAAGTAAGTTCATATTGTGAAAGTTTATATATATAATAATATTTTATAAAGTGAACGAAGAGTATGGATCAACAAGATAATTATAATATTACCTAATTAATTATGGCAGTAAGTAAATTAACACCAACAATAATCATCATTATCATTGTCAGTACCATTCCCCTCTGTTAACTAGTAACAGTGCCACTGACAACCTAACCAAAGTCATATACATTAAGAACTAAAAATGTAAAATGCAATGAAATGTAAAAAAAGGTTATTAAAGATAATAAAGATTGTATTATTTGTATGGATTATACATTGCTTCTCGTGAGTTGGCCTGTTTGAGAATAATATTTTGTTTACATGTCGCTGTCATGAAAATGTCACTCATAAACTAAATTAACCCACATTATTTGTTTTATCAAATTTCGGGTTAGTTACCTGCATTATTTATAGATTGATATTTTGTACCAAGTATCAAATTTTGGGTTAGGCCTACCTATCTGTATTAATTGTGGCATTTTCTTTTATACCAAGTAGATTCACAATTTAGGATATTGATTTTTTTCTTGATATTTAACATTAAGTTACTAATTTGTAGAGTGAAGTATATTAATTCTTGGTAAGTAAATAACTGTACTTGGTACATCTTTTGGGAATCAGGTAGTCTACCCCTAATTTTAGTTGTTTTTTTTTTTAAATTGTGTTGTGGTGATTTGCATTTGTTCTAGTATTAGTTTGTGTATTATGTTTATATATTATTAGGTTATCCCATATATTCATTAGAGTCTCTTTGAAAGGTACGTGTTTTATTAGAGTCATGCTGATGTCTGGGAATTCATTTCCTGTATTTACTGTGCGTGTAGTTAAATTGGATTTATAAATATTTGATTTTTGTCTGCATTTAGGTGTTAAAAATAACGTTTTGTTCATTATTTTTTTGTTTGGCCCACATAACATCTGTTGCAATCTTTGCATTTTATTTTGTATATTCCATTGTTTATTGTATCGTCTTTGTTGTATGAGTTATTTAGTTTTGTATATAGTTTTTGTTTGTTTTGTAAGCTGTTTAATGCCTGTATCTTTAAATAGTTTTGTCATCCTATTGTTAATCTATGTGAATCTAGCCCATTTTTTAGTGTTGTTATTATTATTATTAGTGTACGATTCATTCTAATAATTTCTTAAATGGTTTGTCTTTATTGTATATTTTCTTTTCTTTTCTTTTTTGATTATGGTGTTTTTACTGTATCCATTTTCTTCAGCAATTTGGTAAATTAAAGTACTTTCTTTTTTTTATTTCCTTATTGTTTAGGAATATTTTATAGTCTGTTGAAGAGTGAGTGGAAAGCTGTTTTTTGTTGTGGTGGTGGTAGAATTGTTAGGAATGGTAAAACATTTATTAGTGCAGGTTGGTTTTTCTGTGGATTGCATATTGCAGTTGGTTATTGTTTCTTGTAATAGTTATGTCTAAGTAATTGATTTTATTGTTCTTTTTTTCTTATATAAAATGTATGTTTGGGTGTATGTTGTTGGGTGATGTCTGTGATGGGCAGCCTTATATATTTATTGTGTGTGTGTGTGATTTCTGTATTTCCAAAATTGTATTTCAATTTGTTTTCTTGTATGGTCACTTGGGTCTTTTATTTAAGTAGTTTTTATGATAGACATAAGGGATTACCAGTGTATTGAATTGAATGGTAAAATCATATGAACGGTTAATAAAGTAAATCCATAACTGTTCACTGTATCCTGTTTAGACAGGTGTACCAAATGAGTAGCAAATCATGATAATAAAACTTTCATGGCCAGAGTCAACAGTAAAATTATTTTCCGGGCTGTTGGACTGTAGTCCTCTTCTTTTGAAACCAGACGTTTCAACTGCAGCTATGCAGTTATCTTCAGTGTCTTCCATTTACCATTCCACTTCTCCAGTGGCTGACTAAGTAGTATTTATTAAGTAGTAAATAATTCGTAAGTACGCATATGTAGAAATCGTGTGGTCAGATGGAAATGTATAATAATTAGAGCTGAGACAAGTATAAAAATTATTACGTTTTGTATAATAACATGTGAAACATCCATTGACCAGAGAAATTTATAACTAAACTTCATTTTAATGATAACATTGTGTGTGAGGTGTTGTAGCTCTTCCAAAATCATATTATAACTGCACAACTTTTTTATTTTTCAAGTTTAAGTTCATATTAAAGATAAGTACTTTGTTCTTATTTTTTGGATTGAAACTAGTTTTCTTTCCATAAATTAAACCAACAAAAGATGAATTTATTTTTATATTAAAAAAGAAACTAAAGAATATTTCACAGCCTTGCTTCATCCTTGAACATAATATGAAACTAGCTGAAGTACCCAATCTACGCCTGGGTGGCGAGCATTTTTATTGGCACATATTGATAAAGCCACGGCTGGCTATGAAGTTTAATTATTGGGCAAAAACTTCTTTGTAGACCACATTTTTGGTATAAACTCTGTGGTCTTTCTTTAAGTTGCCTTGTTGGTCAGTTCCTAAGACTTTTACCCTTGACTTGCTGAAAGGACTTTGTTCTTGAAAATGCAGCATAAAGTTGTCCGTGACTGAATACTGGAGATGGCAAATAAATACCAACTGAATCCAGTGTTTGTCCTTGGCTTTTGTTGATGGTCATAGCAAAAGCAAGTCTAAATGGAAACTGTTTTCGTCTTAATGTAAAGGGAAGGTCAGGGTCACTGGGTGCAAGAATAACTCTTGGAATAAATACCCAGGTACCTTTAAAAGATCCGGTCAGGATTTCACAGTTAATAACTTTTGACATCATTTGCTTGACGACCATTCTGGTGCCATTGCAAAGACCTCTTGTTGAGTCAAGGTTCAAGGTTTCGTAGCAACATTACTACTGCACCAACTTTCAAGTTAAGTCTATGAGGAGGCATACCTCCAGGTGTTAAGCTGTTCAAAAACTCCATTGGATAGTTTGCCGCCTCCTCGGCATTTGCACTGTCTTGCTGAATAGAATCTATGCTGGTATAGCATTTCAATTCAGATGGAATTCATCTAGGGACATTTTCATTAAGTTCAAGTGACTCGTGGTTTTTTGGAGTCAGGATTGCATGATTAGCAATGCTGTCATCTCATGATTGGATGACCTCAGGAAAGACAGCATCAACAATACATCAATTTTCAATGCAGACTGGAGGAATTTCGAAGATGCCTTTCTCTAATCCAGGCTCTTGGAGTTTTCCATTCCCAAGTTTTAAAAGCCAATCAGAAAAGCCTCGGTGTTCTGATGGGACATTGTCCTCATTGGCATGCATGTTTTGGTTTAACTTTAGGACCTGAATATTTTTCCAACACTTACTATTCTTCATGCATGAAGAAAGTATTTCGGTTCTGCTGCCATGTGGAACAATAGGGAGAATTTGTCTAAAATCTCCACCGAAAAGAAAGACCGCACCTCCAAATGGTTTTTTAGAAGGAACTTTTGGATCTTCAGCTAAGAGTTCTTTATACAGTGTGTCAACTGCATTTACTCCATGTGCTGGGGCCATTGAAGCTTCATCCTGGATTATCACTTTGGCCTTTTCCAGTTCATTTGCCGTATTAGTCCCATGTCGAACATTACAGGTTGATGTTTTGTTTATTGGAATAGGCAGCTTGAAACGACTGTGGGAAGTTCTGCCTCCCTCAAGCAAAGTTGCTGCTATGCCTGTAAATGCACATGGCAAGACTAATTCATTTTTGCTACGCACATAGTGCATGATTGTGTTGTAAAGGAAGGTTTTACCACTTCCGCCAGGTCCATCAATAAAGAATAGACGTTTGGGTAAGTTAGGGTTTTCAATTGCTTCCCTGATTTTGTCGAAAGCCTTTCTTTGCCCTGGGTTGAGGATTTGAAACTTTTCTTTGAACATGGTTTTTTTGGCAATTGGATCGTAATATTTTCCAGAATGGATTGGCTCGTCATAGCTGCCGACTGGAAGTTCTAGGCCAAAATCTGCCAATGACTTTCCATGTGTTCGAAGGACAGATTCAATTTCTTTGAGTGTCAAATAAAGAGCTTTTTCTCCATCAGGAAAGCGTCTCTTATAGTCTTCCATAAGATTGTCAATATGTCTGTCGAATACTGCTGCTGCATCCGACGGCTCACACATGATACAAATAAATGCAAACAACTGCCTAAGTTGTACTGGCATTTGATGGGTTGCAGCTTCTCTTAGGCAAGTATCCCATTCTGAGTCATCATCAGTTAATCCCCTTGCAATGCATGCTTCTTGGAAAGTTGCAAAGGGGATAGGATTTCCTTCGACCGTTCTTAGGTCCTCGAAAGATGTTGCTCCTCTAACATTGAGAAGGAGAATTCGGAGGAACCATTTTTCTCTATCTGTGGGACTTACGGCAAACATTCTGCCAATTGTAGTTTCATGTCCTCTAAGACGTGGTTTCCATTTAGAATTTTTGTCATCCCAGGTATAGTGTTCGGGAATTTCAATATATAAATACTCTCGGGCATTAGGGTCTTCCTGATTAAGTTTAAACCAAGCCAGAAGTTTGGACTTGGTGGTTTTTGCTGAACAGGTTCAGCTTCCTTGCCTGGTATAAAACATATTGTATGCTTGTCCTCAAGGTGGACATTTAATCTTTCCACATGATCAGTTTGGTGGTGCATTTTGTATTCCCTGAGCCTCCAGCATGCTTCAGGTGCACTTACATATCGGGTCTCCAAGTAATTTTTTACTTCGTCCCATTCAATAGTAGCTTCCTGTTCTGTGGGAACAGTAACAAATTGAATATTTGGACAGTCATGCCCCTTGTAAACGTATTTGAACAGGTATTTAATGCTTTGAATTGAGTTACAAATCTCTATGTTAATGTGGGCATTGTATTTCAGAGACAGGTATGGGTTGTATGGCGCCACCCATTTGTTATCCACTTTGTTTCCCCCAAGTTCAACAAAGTTACCATCATCTTGGCGTTGATATTTTGGGTAACCATTGACATTGCTGTTGGTCTCGGCACAGAAATCTTTTGGGAATTGTTTTGTGGATTTGCCGTTTTCCATACACGGTGCGATTGGATTTAATGGACCACATGGGCCGTGTATCATACAGGATTTTACAATTTCATGTAGCCTCGGGTGGGCATCTTTATCAGGGAGTTCTGCACAGACAATTTTGTCAATTCTTTCATTCTCCCAGGCTTTGTTTTCCGGGGCCATGAATAGCAATATGTGCCCATGTGGTAGACCACGTTTTTGGAACTCTTATCATGTGGAGCATAGCCCTAACAAGTCCAAATCTGTGGTGTTTGGTAAAGTCTTCAGGTAGCAATTTCAGTTTCAACTCAAACACTCTTGCTACTAAATCAGGCCGGTCGCATGGTTGCTGACCAGGAAGTAAGTTTTCCCTGATTTCCCTCCATTTAGGATTGCACGTGAATGTTACAAATAAGTCAGGTTTGCCATATTTCCTGACCATGGCCATAGCATCTTGGTAATTTTGAGCCATATTTCTTGGACTTCCTTGGAAGGTTGAAGGCAATATAACTTTCTTTCCAGGCAATATGTTAACGTTCTCAAAATTGAGGTTGTTCACAAATCGGTGAAGGACATCATAGTCTTCAGCTCTTATTGGGTTTTGATTTTTTCGAAACCAATTCAAACGGTTTGCCTCGGTCTTGCAATAGGCATCAACCATTAATTGGTGAGTCAGCTTTCCTGCGTTGAGGAACTGGTTAAAGTTTCCATCACGAATGGCAAAATGGTATGAATACCATTGAAACTGGGACACATTTCCTTGACCAACAGCTTTCTTCAGATCTGAATCCCCACATGGGAAAAGCAAAGGGTAGCACATTGGGTCACAGAGTCTACTCAGGATTGATATATTTTGTAAAATTCCGCTTTTCGGATGAATTGTAATATACCGATTTTCTGGGGGTGCACCATCTGCACTGTGAAAAACGGCAGCAATTTCTCCTCTGGCAGTGGGAGCGTTGGTTCTGCCGGGGTGGCCATTATTTACTCTTTCTCTCAAGAAAGTCATGCTAATATTCAATTGGCGTTCGGTTTTCCCGATTTGCCTTTAGCATTTCATCTTGTTCAAATTTGAGCATGTTTTGTATTCTCTAGAGAATGGATTGATATCTCCAAGAAGTTTTTGGAGGTTCTCCATTACAACACGAATGCATTCATTGTTTGCTTGATTGTTCATTCTTTCTGTCAAGGCTTGGGTCGAATCCAAAATGTACAGTTGGGCATACTTTGGTGATTTACCTTGATTTGGGTGTAATGCAGATGTAGCGTGATAAATTTGCTCATGGATTCTGTAACAAAAAGGACCTGAACGTCTGGTCACTGATTGGTCAACTTGTGCTCCCATTGAGGCAAAGGCCATTGCACTGTTGTAGGATCTTATGTTTTCCATGAAATTTTTGGAATTTGGATCAGATCCATTCATGTAATTTTCAATGAAGGGATGCATTTGTATTTCTTCTAATGCAATGGCCTCTTTATGGCAGCAATTTGACATTAATTCATTTTTGAAATGCTTGGAATTGCAAAATGGACGTTTAGCGTCCATTGGGCCAAGATAACTTTCTTCAATTTCGTCTTCATTGAAGTTTTCGGGAAGCAAAGCGGTGTTGCGGGATCGGGCATATCTACTCAGACGTCCTCTTTGATGTTGGCGTGCAACCCTTTGTCTTTCACCATTTGCCTCGCGCTCTTGTTGAAGTTGATTTTGTGGCATGTTTTCTCTGCATTGCCGTTGACTTACAGCATTAGCTTCATATTCTGCTTAAGCTGGGCTTCTGACATGGCCGCTCTACGGCGTTTTTGAGCTTCAGCATTATGTGCTTTTTTGCTTCAATTTCTTCAGTAGTTGGTGGTTGCTGGTGTTTAGGAGGCATATTTGATCGTTTTTATGCTCAATACCACTGTCTTTATGCTCAAAGGCTTTATTTTATACTCAAATGCTTTATTCTGTGCCCAATGGCAGGATCTTGTGGCTCAAGGCTTCCAGCTTGAACTGGAGGCTGAGATTCTCCGTGCGCCACCTACACACAGAAAGTGAAATCAGAGATCTGCCTTGCCATGTGAGGTCGCCTTTCGCCCTGACTCCACGGGGCATACTGGTGTCGCCCCTATCCGTCGCTCTTCCCCCTCACTCCCCCTCCCTGCAACTCCCTATACCGATGACTGACACACTACCTGCCGCGTAATAGATATTTCATTACTTATTCATTGGATCATCAGAAATACATATAAACATAAATTTTACAATTAAAACATATACAGAAATATAGGACAATTACAAAATATATAGCCTCTGTATACAAAATTACAAAACATATCAATACGATTGCATAGTAAACACATTAAAAACTATAGGAACGGATAAAGGTATACATTCGATGCCGGTAAATATCATTTGTTTATTTACTTGTTATTATGGTAATGAATTCTGGTCTCCTATAGCGATGACTGACACACTACCTACCGCGTTATATTATAGATATCTAGAGAGACAATCATTTGCAGTTTTTAGTAGGCCCTTTACCATTGTTGTTTGATATACATTTCTAGAGAAATGGGTAAAAAAGTCAGCCCATTCAAGATTTATAAATGTACAGCCATAGACTATGGGTTATAAATTCTGTCCATGTAGTCTGGAATAATAAGTAATGAAAATAAATATTGGCTGCTGTTTTCTATGGATATGGTAGTGAATGCATTGTGTTCCTATAGTAAACAAAGTATTATACTACTTTGATGGTGTATCTGGTATGTATGTTTTGAATTTGAGAAATAGTATTATAACATTATTATATGATATATTGATTATCAGAATTTTTAACATAGCATTATGCATGCATATTCCATGAACAGCAGTCTGTAATTTTACATATTATGCTCATATGTACCTAATTGTGACATGTTGTGTTCATGTGCAATACGACATGTAACTACTATAAAAATAGATTTTTTTACTGTAAAAATGAAGTGTAGTTACTGCTGTGGATAACTGGTATTATCTTTTCAGCAATTAATGTGAGACGTCATGTTTGATTGTTACCATCCTGTTGTTACCACAACTTAGGTAGCCTAAACAGTGTGATAAAGGTTTCCATGTTAAAACACAAAGAGTCAGTTCTACTATTAATATCTGTTTGAGATCATTGACCTGCTCCACTGGTGTGTATAGGAGAAAGAGAGAGATGGGAAAATTGTAACAGAAATGAATCATTTTTAATCTTGATTTTATATTTCTTTGAGCTGTAAGCTTACATTTTATAAAGTGTGACTACAAAATTTATACACTAAAACCATTTGTTTCAGTCCATTTTACAATGAAAATAGTCCATATAAAATGATCATTAAGCTGGTTTTCTGTGAGTTAGTATAGTATTTTTTTTTAAATTGAATTCTGTAAATTATTTTTATCAACAGTATCATACCATAGTAACGACATATGTAATTAAGGTCACACATGCCTCCCCCACAAAAACTTCACCGCTCTCTCATATATACGAGGGCTGTCCAGAAAGTAACTTACGTTTTAGAATAAATAAATAAAAAAAAAGAAAGAAAAATTTTTTATTTACACAGTTGAAAACTACATTCTTATACTATTTTTCCACATAGTCACCATTCAAGTTAAACCACTTATCGTAACGATTTACGAGTTTTTGAAAGCCCTCATCGTAAAATTCTGCCGCCTGTGATTTCAGCCATTCATTAACGCCCACCTTCAGCTCTTCGTCGTCTTCAAAGTGCTGTGTTGCCAGCCACTTTTTCATACGCATGAACAGGTGATAATCGCTCGGTGCCGGATCAGGGCTGTATTGGGGGATGATTGAAAAGGTCCCATCCAAACTTTCCCAGAAGTTCTTGCGTTTGTGATGCTGTATGCGGTCGGGCGTTGTCGTGGAAGAACAATACCCCGGAGCTCAACTTACCGCGTCGCTTGTTTTGGATTGCTCTCTGCAGCTTTTTTAAGGTTTCACAGTAAACCTCGGAGTTGATTGTGGTACCCCGTTCCATAAACTCTACCAGGAGAACCCCTTTTCTGTCCCAAAAAACACGGGATTTTTAATCGCAGCACTCATTTTAAAAATTATTATTGAAGCACAGAAACACAACACAGACTGGATGCGTACTGAGTCACGCCTCCCGTGTGTAACAGTATGTATAGTGAGATGAGGTCTCGCGAGTAAACAAGGTAACAATTTGTGTTGAGATACGAGTTCTTATGCTCCACGTAGTATACGTCACTTGGTAACAAATTTAATATATATGTGTAAAATTATTAAACCACACCGTTGTGTTCGTCAATCTGTAACAATTAATAATAGATATGTTGAACGGTAAATTATTTTGTATTCTGCCGCTCGCTCCCACTATGCTTGCAGTTCCAATGACGTCACTCAGAGTTGCCAACAGTTGCTCTGCCCGCTGTGTTATGTTAACTTATTTCTTAAATGAAACAGCAATAATAATGACGCAAATATAACACCAAACATATATCTTCCTTGTAACGATCTTTATTCAATGAAGCATTGTTTAATTACTTATCGTTTTTCTTTTTACGTTAATTACAATTGTGACAAAATTACGTGTCTTCTTTTATCAGTTGGTACAGTAGCTAAAAATATTGTCAGCCGGACCAAAGGAATGATGCAGATTGTTTTTATTTCTATTAAAATAAATTATCTCAGGGCGTATCTGGTTCGGGGATTATGTTTAAACAAATAATACTATTCTTAAAATCAAAATACAAATTTCACAGTACAAGGATATCACAAGATTTTGGTGTGTAAAGTGCAAACTGGCAGTCGTGTATTGGTTACTTATTATTAGAGGTTATGACCAGTTTAGGTGTTTATTAGTTATCGTTAAAGTTTTTATGGTGTTCAAAAAGTGTAAAACTCAATTGGTGTTATCTTTTGTGTGTTCTTTAGTGTTGGTGTAGTATAGTGTCTGTAGTTTTATTTTGGTTTAAGTACTAGATAGTCGTGTACACAAATATTAGTTTTGACACATAAGATAATAAATTGTTCAAATTCACCAGATCCTCTTCTTTCTTCTTCCAGGACGAAGATAGGGTCCACGTCTTCTTCGCTTCTTCTCCCCGGATCTCAAATCTTCTGTATTAAATGCTGGATGTTCTTTTCTTTATTATTATATCTTGTATTAAGTATATCGATTTGTTTTTCTAAGTCTGGTACGTGTTTTCACTGTTTAAAATATGATTATATGAGACGTTTTATTAACGCGTCTGTATTCAATGACCGTTGTTAAAGAAGTCCTATTTTATTTATCTGAAATTTTTGGTTGCTAAGGTAAAACTTGAAATCTGGTTGGTTGATTCAGATATACATTGTCATACAAATTCATTATTTCAATGTCTGAATTTGGTCAAAACTTTCAAATTAGTATAACTTTTCTGTACTGATTGGGAATTTAAAACTACTAGCATCATTATTTTGGTCTTTACATTTGTGACATATAGACACTAAACATGCCTACTTTTACTTAAGAAATACTGATGTTACATTTTTGCTATTTGAATTTTTCTTAAATAACTTAAAACGGATTATTTTGATTCTAGATTTGTTGTGTATACCATTAACTATAAATCTATTCATCCTTCAACATTTGTTTTACAAAATTCTAACAGTATTTCCTAAAATTTACAAAAGTTGGTTTTACATGGCTTCATACAGTTTGCCATCCACAAAAACATTTGCTAATTCATTTATTTGTTCAAAAAATGTGATTACCCTTATAGAACTACTGCCTGTTTTGTTAGTTTTACTATTTCTTATTAATTTATAATGGTTTGTTACTTTACTGGCTATTCTGATAATAGTTTATTTATTTTAACATTGGCCTATGTCATGGTGATTCTTTCAACACCACGTTACATATTGTTTTATTATTTAGCCTGTTGGCTTGAACACTTATATTTAATTATAATCATTATATTGTATGTTAACCCATGAGATTTAAAAATACTCATCATCCTCTCATAATGTGAACACTAACAAAATTACAAACAGATTGACTTAAATATTATGCCCTCATGGCTGATTCTGATAAACATTAAACAGATAAATTAAATTCCAACAAACACAAAAACTGTTTATCACCTAACAACATCAATTCTTTTCTTTTTTTTTTCATAATTGTTTTATAGTTGGACAACCATAACATATCAGTATTGGCCTATTTCTTTGTGTGTTTGGTACAATGTTCTAATTTTACAAATTCCATTTGGCCCATTGTTTTAAGACCTTCTGGTTAATCACATGGTTTTAACATCTTCATTGCATTCTAATAACATCATTACATTAAACAACAACAAAACAATATACAATCATATCAACTTAATGTCATGCCCACATGGCTATGACTCTAATGAACATTGAATAAATAAGCTAACTTTCATTAAACCCTAACAACTGTTTAACACATAATAATATCTCTCCTCAATCCATTTTGCTATATTATTTAATTAATTATTCGAAGTCAATTTCACATTGTTCATATGTGAATAGGTTGTTATTCATTATTCTCTTGACAACATTATGTCCACTATTAATTACAATTAGTTGCATGTTTCATGTATCTATAATAATTGTTTTGTTATATTATTTCATTATATCATTCAAATTAATAATCTACTAATATATCATTTTACATTGTATTGTATGTTTGGGCCTATTATCCCTCAATTTGTATTTTGATTATTTTTATATTTTGATACATCTAATAAAACCATTTGTTTACTTATAGTATTGGTACATAAGCTGTCTGTCTTTATAAGTATTATTCTTGTCATTATTTGAAATTCATGTCATCATCGGGGTATTTTACATCACTTTGCCTAAGTATTAATTTGGGTACGGTCAGTTGTAGTACAAGTCAGTCTAAAGTAGTTATTCGTTCATCTTCACTATCATTTTGAAAGATATTTTTCTTCTTGTTTAGTTTCTTCTCCATGGTCTTCATTAAATCTGGTACGATATCAAGCTATGCCAAATGTAATGTTACACGTGTCACCAAGATGGCGGCACTAGCCCCTCCCCATTACCACCCACACTGAAACGTAAGTTACTTTCTGAACAGCCCTCATACATGAGCCATGAAGATAACTGAAGCTTTATAGAGGAAAAATTTGAAATAGTCTGACTATAAATATTTAAATATTTTCTTACTTCTTGGATTTCGTTGCCCATGACGTGTCCGTTACTTAACTAAATACAACTATTACATTAACGACTCGGAACACAAAGTTTTTTATAAGTAAAAACATAAAGGTTGTAAGGTAAAACTTTATGTTTTTACTTATAAAAAACTTTGTGTTCTGAGTCGTTAATGTAATAGTTGTATTTTCTTACTTGTTATGTTATTTGGGCCCTCCTACATTTTAGGACTGTTGTTTACTGATATGTAACTGATATAAGAGACTGACGCCATGAGTGAAAGAAGATATAAATTAATTGATTAAATGTTCTTATTGACATTAATAATTTGTAAGCTTTCATTACCTCAATTAAAATAAATTGTTTCTTCAGTATTTTGTGAAAACCTAAAACTTTTCAAGTGTTGTAAATTATTAAGAAAAATAATAATAATAGTTTTTTTTTGACTGTAAACTTTTTGGGGGTTTCTCCAAACATTGGTTTTTAGCATGTAAGACTTAATTTTTATACTAATTCGTGTGAAACAACAGATAAAATAAGTGAATGTAAACTTTTACGGCCGGTGTTCACAATATCACAATTTTCTGGGCTGTTATTGGTCTAGGTCATTTACGTTCATCACCAGATGTTCCTAACAGCCAGGAAAATTGTGATATTGTAAGAGATATAATAGTTTTAAAAAGAAGATGGTGGTCCTATACTGATTTTTAGTATTTAGGCAAAAAGTAGAACTTTGGGTTCAGTAATATTTAAAATTATTTTTAGATAGATTTAGTGGTTTTTTTATTATGTGAAATTGTATAAAGGATATTGACCATCATATTTTAATACAGATGAAGTTAATGACAGTAGTGGTAAAGTTGAACAGTAAAATTGTTATAGAAGGAAAAAAATTAGTTTTTAATTTTGATGGGAAGATGGTCAGGCAAAAGGGATATAAAAAATTACAAGAGGGTAACAAAAATTTAGCTAGGGTTAAACAGAACAACAAAGGGGAACTTGACTACTTCTCTCCTCCCTCCCAACTACCACTTTAGAATTCCCAGTAGTACAGAGCCACTTGCGTGTTAGTCTATTCTTATTCATATCTCTTTTTTTTAGGTGAGAGACATATTAAATGGGGGAGAAGATTCAGTATAATTATAGATTATGATATGATTTATTATTTTAATAATCCATTCAATACTAGGAGATATTACTAGTAACTGAGTCACAAAGATGTAAAACAACAGATTTAAGCAATATAATGTAATTGTAAGAAAATAACCCTTGTGAAAAACTAGAGAATAATAGATAGAGGATACAGAATAAAACAGAGAATAATTTGATGTATAATGAAGTACAAATAGCACATAATCCATGCTTGTTAAGGGGGTTTGCACACTTCTAACTTACCAATGTTAATTTAGTCATTTTCATGTACCTTTTTCTCAAGAGCTACATAGCTGATAATTTTGCAGGCACGTTTACTTGATCATAGTACAACTTTTAACGAAGGCAAATAAAAAAAATTTGCTATTTCTTTTATGAATTTGCTAACTGCTATAATTTTTTTATTGTTCGACT
This sequence comes from Magicicada septendecula, assembly GCA_034769895.1. Taxonomy (NCBI): domain Eukaryota; kingdom Metazoa; phylum Arthropoda; class Insecta; order Hemiptera; family Cicadidae; genus Magicicada; species Magicicada septendecula. Next base: position 93,263,839 of record CM068369.1, on the reverse strand, counting down.
AAGCTTTTCGTCATTGCTGACATCTTCAGGTCTTAAACAACGTTGTTTAAGACCTGAAGATGTCAGCAATGACGAAAAGCTTAGTCGAACAATAAAAAAATTATAGCAGTTAGCAAATTCATAAAAGAAATAGTAAGGATGGCTGCTAATTTAAACAATACGAAGAAAAAAAATTTGATTAGTCCACACACACACAAAATTTCTGTATATACATTTTTTTACATCTTTTTTTTGAAACATTAAATTTTTTATTTCAGAAAGTAATCAGTAAATCCTAAAATCCTCTCGTTAAAACTTGAAGTATATATTGTGGAAGCTACAGGAAAATTTTTTGTCTTCTATGTTTTATAGTTCCTGAGAAGAAACATAGATTTTAAAAACACAGTTTTTGGAAAATCGCATTTAAAATTTACTATATCTTTTTAATAAGCACCAGTAGAATATGAAGGTCCTGTTTCTTGATCAGCTTCTTCCCAGTCTTCCTCCAACTTTATTTTTGTTGGCTGCACTTTTCTATTTCTTTTTTTAACAAATTCATCTAGTTCTTTTTCTGCTTGACTGATCCTAACACGATCAAAGTTTATCATTGCTGCCACACAATTTTTTCCTGGTTTGATTCCTAAGACGTGCCAAGCACGTGGCATTTAACTATTGTCCCTTCATTAAAACTTGCTACAGCTTCAGCAACACCAAATTTTAATGTTTTTAGCCCAACAAATACTGTTTTTGGGAGGTGAGTCCATATAACTCCATTCACAGACTCGTTCGGATTTTGTGTCTTCCCATGAAGACATTTTCTTAAAAGCTTACCAAGTTTACCAAATCTTTGAAACTTGGTTTTATTTCCTGCATTACCTCAAAAGGGAGATGAAAATGTTCACTGTGGTTATAGGTTATTTTATTTTCTTTAGCTTGCCTGAACTTACACCAGCTGTCTTTACCAATGGGGCACAGGCCATGATTGGGCTGATCATCGCATCGTAAATATCTGCTCAGCCATACATGCCATCAGAAAACATTTAAAAAAATCCGTTTCGTGTCACAAAACCCTAAATTATTATATACCAAATTAAACAGGAAGAAACCAGGAATTTATTTTAGCAAATAAAATTTGAAATGTGTGTGTGTGTGTGTGTGTGTGTGTGCGTGCGTGCGTGCGTGCGTGCGTGCAAACCCCCTAAGTGTTCTAGCTATGCTGAGCTTGACTAACATAAATAAGTGTAGCAAGACTGTCCCTAAGAGATTTTTGTGATGAGTTATGATTGTTTGTTGCTTATGCTAGTGTGGTTGTAACATTGTATGTTGCACAGATCAGTTATTATAATAGAATTATTTTATGGTAGCCAGTGACCGTGACAGCAATATGTGGAATGATGCATTTGGCATGGCTGTGTCAAGACTTATTGCTTAGTGTATTAATGTTAATACATTCGTAAAACCATTTTCCATATATTACAGATGTATTCATGATACAAATAATTTAATTTTTTATTTAGTTTGTTTTATTTTTAGTACCGTATCATTAGAGTTCAGTTTGGTTGCGTGTTGTGTACGCTGGACTACTTAATTATATTACGAGTTCAAGTTAGTGGTGCCTCTGATTATGTTTCTTTGATGTTGTGTTTTGTTAAACTAATATTTTCTATTAAATATTGTTAATATCTATAATGTCAATGTATTTTTTTTTTAATAACAGCCAGAAAATGTTTACAGTTAAAGTTAGGTAGAAGATGGGTCACCCCATTCAGGCAAGATGTGTTTTTCAGACCCCAACACATGATTCATCAACCTCTGAAATTAGTGTCTTGGACACTACATCCTGGGGTAATAGTGGGCACTTAGTGCTGGGCATACTATTTTCCTTGTTTACTAAGTGGTTACATAGGCAGCCCACCCTGCCTAATTCTGACTACTTGGGTAGTACAAAAAGAAAACAATATTTAAGTAAAAATTCTGTGCAAAGTTTGGCTTGAGATGATTCTAATGTATATAAGTTCATGGAATACACATTTCATTATACTGGTTACAAAAATAAGTAGGATTAGCAAATGGAGTTTCTGAAAGATTGTATGCCATATGTAGAAGTGAGGGATTACAGTAGAAAGTAGGCAGCCACTACATTTTACAACACCATGTAAAGAAAAGGCATAAAAAACTCAACAAAATGTAACATTGATAATTTTGTTAAATTTTTAATAAATATAATTTATAAAGTATATTGGAACAGAACAAATATGTACCAAACACTACAATCCAATTCATTGTAAATTCCCCTGGAGGGCTATCATGTTAAAAAAAAAGTAATTATAAACTTTATAATTAGAAAGAAGAAGGGGCTTTAGACATAAGATGATTGGAAAATATGCAGATTAAATGTATGACAAGAAATAAGGACAAAAAGAATGAAATATCTGAGGTAAATAAAACAGTTCAGACAGAAAAGTATCCAGTTGTTTATACGGATGATTTATTTTATATAAGAGAAAAGAGTCATGTGGTGACACAAGTGATGAAGGAGCCAATATGCCAATAAACAAGGGAGGTAGTTTCATAATCGTTCACAAGGTTCAAATCAAGAGTTTATTGAAGGTCCAGTTTTGGTTTTCAAATTAGGCCAGGAAAGAGAAAGGTTCAATTGGGCCTGTACAAATTGTGAGTAATGGTTTATTGAAAACGTAATTCTAGGATTACCAAAGAAACCATATTAGTTTTGAATAGTGCACCTTACCATAACTACAAACTGCAAATTTTATCAAATGAGTTGGTTGTGACAAATTAAATGGTAATTAATTATTTCGTAGTGTACCTTATCGTAACCAGAGTTTCATGTACTACATCAGTATGTACAAATTTTCAACGCTATCAATGAGCAGATTAGGAGACTATGTTGACGTATAGTTCTTGTGCTATAGTAACTTTTTCTGTTAATGTTTGTTAAATATAAAAATTGCAACATGTTGGCATCACAATTTATACCCAGAAACTTGAATGATGGTTATAAAAGATTAGCCACTTAAGTTATGAAGTCTAGAAGTTTTAATATAAAGACACTGCAATAACTACATAGGACATTAAGCAGATGATTGATAGTACCATGATAATGGAAAGTTGAAATGATTTTATTGTATGACTGACTAGGAATAGGAATTTGAGCAAGGTGGTAAGATGACATAACCTTGTAGATAAGGTTTCAGAAGTAAGTTAGTATGGATTACTGAGATAGTCATTTTGTTAGATCTTTATGTAGACTAGAATAAAATGAGAACGTGAAAGAAAACAATTAAAAAAACTTCGTAGAGTTAAAAACCTCTCAGATTTTTGTACTCAGCTAAAATGCATAATATCCTGTCCTAGACACAAATATAAATTCATTTGGAACAGATGTTTTCAATTTAACATAATTTAGTTAAGTATTTTTTAGAGCATTTCTAATATATAGTGTGTGCATAGTGTGTTATTGGGTCATTTTCTACTATAGCTTGCTTGGCCAGAATAATAACATTTGGAAGCCTTTGATATAATAGTGTGTTTTTAATTGAATGGGACTTCCCACCACTGTGTCTGTGCACCAGTCAGATTGCACTGTTTGCAAGATGAGGTTACCGTTTTGTGGCCACGTTGCACAATTAGCATTTATCAATTGCAGTTTATCTCTTCAATGGAACCAACCCATCCTTGTGCTGAAGCTTGCCAACAGTGTAACTTCATCCATGCAAGATAAAAAATTAATTACCATTGATAACATTTGTTTTGATGCCTCATCCTTCTCAGCAAGGAAATTATACCTATACCAGTTTTCTGTATTTTACAGTTTCAGTTCAGATATTGGTGGGTGATAGTCATATAAAATACTACTGTTTAAAAAGTTTAAAGTTTTCATATCCTTTAAAACTCCTTCTGCAGCTGGTTGATCCAGTAACCTCATTCTTGGTCTTTCCTGAATATTTCTTCTATACAAAATTTTCCTGTTATACCCATAGTCTTACTGTACCTTATTAAGTGACCAACCTCTGGTATTTTCTTGTGGAAATGCATTTAAACAATTTTGTTTTTCATAGAAGCCTAGTCCTGTAAAATATTTCATCATAACTTATCGTATCTTTCCATAAAGTCACGTGCATTCTGCTCTAGTAACATGGTTTTCTCCGTTCTCATAATTTTTGTATTTTTGCTATCACTTTTCCTTCTGTTCCATGGTTCAGAGCCATAGAGAGCCCATGAACTTAAAGGTTCCTGAAAAGTAGCTTTCAGTTGTCAATTGAATATTCAGCTTTGTGTTCTCAGTTGAAAGCCTTGTGCTTTTGTGTTAACAGTAAACTATATTGATTTACTGATTAGATAGTATAAGATTTGAGATTATGAGATCTTGTATATGAGATTGATATTAGAAAATAAAATTGAATAGGATAGTGCACGGTTACATATTATATATGTAATAATATGCATTTATTTTATTTATAATAATAAAAATATATTATTTATTTTAAATAATAAACATAAATTTCCAGACATTCAAAATGTCAAATTAATGAAACATACAAAAATGCAACAAAATGGATATCTGGGAAAATCTTGATGTTTACAAACACAATAATAATGATCTACTAATTAAAGAACAAATTCAAATAAAAACAAAACAAGATGATTTATTTAAAATCATACATTTATTAGAATAATAAAATAAAACATAAAAAATATATAATAAATAGCTGACTACATAAACATTACAACGATCGAAGTAAAATCGATTATCTGTTAACTATATTGTGAGCAAAACATATTTGAAGATATATGTAACACGCACGCACGCACGCGCGCACACACACACACACACACACACACACACACACACACACACACACACCACGCGGACACACACATTGTGTATACACTGTATACAAATGCATGCAAAACAAAAAATGAAATGTTATAAAATATTCGACATAACAACACAACAGATGTTTTAGAAATCTATTAAAATTTAATACTTAGATATAATCGACTACAAGCGACGTGAGTGGGATAAAAAATCATGTATTTTATGTAGATAATTTTTATTTTGCGGCTAGGCATTGCAACCATGTCAACAAAACATACAATTAATCCTCTAAAGTTTTTGTTTCTTTCAAACAGTCACCAAAATCAAATTTTGAATTTTGTCTCAAGATGACTTATTAATTAGCTCTTATACACTTATTGTAGCATCGAATATTTATAAAATTTACCTGAGGATAGTCCACTTTTCCTCTTTGAAAGTTCGCTCAAATTTTCAAAATTTATTTCTATGGTTATTAAAACAGTGTTTTCTGGAAGCAGGCATAGAAGATAAGATGGTCATTAGAGTAACAAATCGGAAATAGAAATAAATAAAACCATAAAATATAGACAACACTTCACAAATCAAACTGTAACTCATCCTACTATTATGGTCTTATTTGTAAATTCCTACTGTACCGATAATATTAGTTAAATGGCTTACCAAGGTATGGTTATTCATGGCTACCATTTGTGAAAACAGCACATACATACAAGGAGAAGTCAGAGAATACGTCACAAATGGATATTAGAAAAATATTCAGTGAGACATTTACTTGAAAACCATTTTGATTTTTTAACAGAATCTCCACCAACATTTATACGCTTATGCCATCACATTATCAACACCCCAGTACATGCTGTCTCAGATACATACACACCACATGTTTAACATCTTCATCATCCATGGAGTGCCTAATGCTAAGGTGAAATGGGTGAACAGATGAAAGTCACTAGGGTGTTACATTGGGATTGTAAAGCGGATGTTGGAGAAGTTACTATCTCATTGATCAGTTCTATCTTCTGGGCTGGTCGTGCCATTTAAGGTCTGGCGCTTCTTGTGAATCCCAGAACATTGTAAGCATAACCTTTCTTTATGAGGAAGTAACCTTGAATTTCTTGGTTGGAATGAAGAAGGATATTTCAATTGATTTGGGCTGCTTATGGTGCACCCGATTCATCCACAGTTGTAGTTCTGTTAATCATACATAATCCTTCATCTCTGTTTACACTTTTTGGTAGCATGAACTGATATTACTCTCTTGCTTAGGAGGATGACAGTTCACATCAAAGCACCTGTTGTAAGTACTAATTTTTTATCTCACATCATGGTAGTCACATTGCTGACATGTTTCTCCACATGAATGGGTCAGTTCCACTGAAGTCGATAAGCTGGGGTTGATGAATACTAACTGTGGCAACACAGTGGCAATTTGAACACAAAACAGTGATCTCATCTTACTAACAGTGCAATCCAATTGATGTACAGAGATAATTCTGAGAAGTGCTGTACAATTAAGAGTAGATTATTACATTAAAGGCTTTTGAATGTTAATCCTCAGGCTGTTTTAGTTATAGTAAATTAAATAAATATTCATTCATTGCACTTAATTATTATGACACGACTTGATGAAGTGAACCCTTTGGGATTTTTCAAACTTAAGTTAGGATATTATTACATATATAAACTTTCACAATATGAACTTACTTTCATTTATCTTTCTCAAACGTTTCGAGGTGATGTTCCTCTTCCTCAGTGGGATTAAATACTGAATGTCATTTTAACAGTATAACGGTTACGGACTGGTGTGTGTGGTGGGGGTTGATGGTGGGAGGGAATTGGCGCTGAGGTTCAAATTGTGTGTTTGGATCAATGTATCGAATAGTGTATGTGATCTATTTGAACCTCAGCGCCAATTCCCTCCCACCATCAACCCCCACCACACACACCAGTCCATAACCGTTATACTGTTAAAATGACATTCAGTATTTAATCCCACTGAGGAAGAGGAACATCACCTCGAAACGTTTGGGAAAGATAAATGAAAGTAAGTTCATATTGTGAAAGTTTATATATGTAATAATATTTATAAAGTGAACGAAGAGGATGAATCAACAAGATAATTAAGTTTGGATTAACTGAACTGCAGATAATCCACATTAGACTAAGATGAGCTTGTACCAGAGCAGTAGACAGCACTTTTATTTTTTTCTGTCATGACAATTTTATAGTTCCAGTTGGTAATATGTCTATTACCAACCATAGTCTTTAAATCTTGTAATCAGTTAAACAAAAATATTCCTTCTCAATGGCACTTTACCTTTTCATTTTCTTTTTCAGTGAGTTCAGTTATTTGATGGTTTGGATAATTGATGATCAGATACGTGATGGTGTACTACGTCTGTGTTAATTACAAATATTAAGTATCATAAGTGTAATTCTAATAAGTACAAGGAGTTGATCGTACAGTGCAGAGGCAGAAGATGTAGTAATTTTTTAAACTGAGAAACAGAATAATTTATTTGTACTTCTTTGAAGTAATGTCTCTATTTGTTTTGAGCAGGAATTATAAATTATGTTTATTTAAGGCTGAATGCATGCTACATATACTTTTGAATATTGAAATTGAGTGTTACTATTAAATTGATTTTATAAATAGTGCATAGATAATGTGAATTGTTCATGTGAGATATCTTAAAAATTGTCAGAGAGTAACATTTTGTAATTACTTGCAAATATTTAGTGGTAATTGCCCTGCCGTAATCATAAATGTGTAGTATCTTGACAACTGAAAGGTAATGAATTTATTATCTCCAACACTTATCAATTATTATCAAAGGTTTTATCCCATAAACATCATCTAGTACAGTATAAATAAATCATAGATGTTGTGTAACCGTAGACTTCAAAAGATTAAGACCTTGTTTATATCCTACTGATGTTTTGTTTTTATTCCATCTTATAATTTAGAGAAAATATGTTTTTCAATACATGTGTTATTTGATTCATAGCTATGTATTAAGATAATGTCAGCTTTGTGTCAGTGTTTATGTGCAAGATTAACGATTGTATTAGATACATGTAGACTAACACTGGTTCACTTTAATTGTTAATTATTATGCAACATTTGTCTGGCTTTGTGAACAGCAGTGAACTCTAATTAGTTTTATTACAATAGTAAACAGCTTAAAATGATATATAGTGTTTAAAATATCATTGTGAAACTTCATTTTATTTTGTTTTAAGCACTTATGTTTTAAAAAGGTTTTTAAAAATGTATAAACACTTGGTACGTTCACAGATTTTTTTTAACTCTGACAGCTGTTTTGACTGTTGGGCTTCTGTTTTATTACACAGCTTTGTATCTCTGTTTATAATTCAGAAAAGTGATGTAGGAAAGAAAAACGAAAAGGAGTTTGATAATGTATCAGGATAATAACATTCAGTAATAGTAAAGTCTGTATACCATAAAAATTAAGTTTGAGGATTTATTGTTTTGGAAGCATTTCCACATTTAAATGGAAATGCTTTGGTTTGAAATGTACAATAATTTCATATTGTATGACATCTCTGTGAATTTTCTGTAGTCTTTATTTCTTGATTTAATGTTGTCTATAATAACATTATTTTGCCACTATAAATGTCGGTCAGGTCAGTCAACAATAGTATATAATTTTATCCTGAATATGTTTGTAGCAGTAGTGTAGCCAGGATTTTTTTCGTATAAGGGTTTATTGATAAGTGAGGATAATGTGAGGACCTCTCTTGATGGAATAATACTTCACTGCCTATAGTAACTGTTGTCCCAGATTACATAACAATGCGTGACACTTCTAAACAATTACCAGTTCCATCAAAACAGTAGGAAACAGTTACTTAAAGTGATGATAAGCCTACAAACACAATTCCAGGCTGTTTAGGTTCAGTTTCCAGCACTGGGTTGGGTTCCTCAGAAAACTGATTAATCCTATTTTATATGTTGGTATATGCCTGTCAGTCAGCTTCATCTATAATTAAACCATAACCAGTTGCAGGGTGAGGCGTGGGTCATGACAAAAAAGGAAAGCGGCAAGATTCAAGAGTGCTGAAATGAAGTTTCTTCTTCGAAATACTTTAAATTATACATTGCAAGATAGAGTAAGGAAGGAAGATATAAGAGCAGAACTTGAAGTAAAGGACATAAATGAAATTATTGTAATTTACAGAAGACAGTGGTGGGATCATCAAATGAAATTATTGTAATTTACAGAAGATAATGGTGGGATCATCTGCAAAGGACGACGGAGGATAGATTACCAAAAGCGGCACTGAACTATAAAGCCATTGGTAGAAGAGATGGAGGTCGTCCGAGGATGAGATGGGTGCCAAAACAGGTTTATATAACCTAATCCTTGAAGAGGAGGAGAAGGAGAAGGAGAAGGAGAAGAAGAAGAAGAAGGAGAAGAAGAAGAAGAAGAAGAAGACCACCAGTTGCAGGATGATGAGACTGAAGTTACATGATTGCACAGTATAATGAACGGAACCCATTGCAAAGTCTCAAACCCTGTGGTTTGATTAACTGAACTCTTCAGAATCTCTGAATCTGGTTATTGATTTAGATGAGCTGTGTACCAAAACAGTAGACAGTGTTTTCATTACATTTTTTGTGTTCCAGTTGGTAGTTTATCCGTTATCAACCAATATTCTTAGAATTACTTAATCGCTTAACCAAAAATATTTTTCTCATCATTCTTTCAAATTTTTCTTGGATTTTGTTGTCCATGATGTGTCCGGTTGGTTAACTAATTATAAGTACAATACTACTGACTCTGAACACAAAGTTTTTGTTGGTAAAAATATAAAATTTTTACCTTGTGGCCTGAACCAGTTTTCTCGAACCAGCTTCATCAGAGGCTCAATGATTCAAATTTTTGTACCATGTGTGTGTTTGTGTTTTAACATTCATATAAGTAATACAAAGAAAACTCTTTCTCTCTTTCCTTTGATGAGTACTGTTTGTGAAGCACCAGTTGTAGCAGCTTCACATTTGTATAATATTATATAAAGTGTAAACAATTCTTTTATTGTTCACTTGTTATATAAGTGTTAGATGTTTAATAAAGTTCAGAACCAAGCTTAAAACCAAGTGTATTTTGTGTGCAATCCAAGCTGTTTGTTGTTCATGTCATATGAAGTGAAGCTGTAACTTTATAGTAAAAATATGTTTATTTTTGAAAGTAATGATGGTTGTAATGAGAAAAAGAATGTTGCTAAATTAAGTAGAGAATTATCAACTGTAGCTCAGCGAGTTAATATCGAAATATAGTTGTTCAGAGAATGGAATTTTAATAACTTTAGTTCATACATTTTTCAATTTGTAATTATAGACTTAAATACTTTACATTTTGAAAACTATCATATTAATTTTTTGAATTATTGTATATAGAGTGTATACTAAAGAAAAAACAAAGTTCTTCAAGTTTCAAGAATTTAAAGCAGTAGTTTTCTAAACAATGCGGTATCTAACTGGCATTAAGTTGTCACTGAAGGCAACACACACACATACACACACTCCTATACTACTAGTATGAGCAGGAGAAATATCCTGGTAGAATTCTGAGCAACTGAATTTTGATAGTCGTTGCAGCATGAAAGTACACGTGGAATTGCACATAATGTAAATGTTGTTCAAAGAACTGTGGCGTTACACCCAAATTTCTTAATAAATAAAATAATATAATACTGCCAGAACCTTACCTGCGAACTTTTCTCGCTGACTTACCTTTTTATAAATTCCAACAGAAGTTCAGAGTCGCCACCAATATCTTTGAAGGACAGATATGGAAACCTTTATACATTACCATAATTAAAACTGGCCAATTTTGCTATCTGACTTCCCCCCAATTCAGAAGATTCCCGGAAACGTTAGACGAATTTTTCAGTACAGAACACTAGGAAATGGTAATGACGTAATAACTTACAACTAACACATATTTATGACGATTCAAACATTGTTTTATTTACTATAATAATTAACTTCTTTACTTTTCCAATATTTTGGTTAATAGGGTTACAATATTATAAATTCTATAGATTATACAAACCAGTAAAGTTTCTTTCTCCCCTTTTATTCCGTATTTCCCTCACATGCACACGCTCTCACTCCCTTTACGTATTTGAATAAACCCCCGTTATTGAGCTCATTATTAATTTACTGTTTACTATAAACTTTTGGCCAATTATTATAAATTTCACTTTTACTTAAGTGTAGGAAGTCCCCGGTATTGTGCACTATGTCTGCTCTATCTTCTTCACTGAACTCCCAGTTTTCATTCACTCCACTCTTTTTATAAACTGTTCCTCCGGTTAAACTACTGTTTACTGTTGTTTTATTACGATACACTCTTTGGTAGACCTACTTTTAACTTTTTCGGTCTACCAAAGTTTTTCCGAGGCTACCGTGAAACTACGTCTGCACTGTTTAAGTAATGGTGTCCAACTGCACTGCTCTGCGACGACTGACTTTGTTCTCTGCGCACTATATGTGTGTGTGCGTTTGGTTGCCTACCCTCCAGGTGTTAGGCGCTGCCGTTAGCACGCACTCTGAGTTTCTTTGTTCCCATCACATGTTCGGCTCTGGAATGTCTGTACGTGCCATTTTCGTGTGAACGCTGGCCGACATGTGCGCGCGTACGCGTGAACGCGCACACTTGCTGATAACTTGCGCTTTGGTAATATGCTGTGCCTTACACGGAGCTACAGTCCGTTAACAAAATATACTCTGGTTAGGAAAAAACTCTAGATTACAGACCCCTTCATTCTGTACCGTTACAGAACTATATTGAATCGCTGTGTTTTGGCAACCATATGAACATGGTTGTCTGATTATCTAAAACCACGTTAACTTGTTGGTATAGTCCATTAGAATGGTGGGGCATGTGATAATTGTTCAGTTTCTTTGTTCTGTTCTGTCCTCAAAAAACTGACAATGGACTTCTAGATAAGTTGTGCAACACAGACTTGACTGTTATCATTTTATGAAAGAACGTATTGCTTAACTTAATGAAACTTCTAATTAATTATTGTTATTTGAGTAGTCTGTTAATTTTGTGTTATAACTGAATAGGATGTACATATGTGTGACACACACACGCACGCACACACACACACACACACACACACACACACACACACACACACACACACACACACACACACACACACACACACACACACACACACACACACACACACACACACACACACACACACACACACACACACACACACACACACACACACACACACACACACACACACACACACACACACATTTCATTACATCATGTATTTCTTATGTATAATATCTAATTTGAATTCGAAACATAAGGACATGTTGATATTTTTTAATATCAATACATTTTTTGAAGAAAAAATACAGATACTTTTGATCAAGAAACCTGCCTCTCTGTGTATTTGGTATAGTTCATAAACTGTTGAATATTTGCTTTAATTTTCAAAAACTATTCTAATTGGCTAGACCATATGATACCTTACTTCATTTTGAGAATGTATACAGATTGTATATATTTTCATACTAATGTATGACAAACAAATAAGTGACCAGATTATATACAACACACTGGTTTGTTAGTTATACAAAACTAAACGAGCTCGTAGTTAAATAGCAGTAATCATTGATAACCTGGTAATTTGAAATATATTTTGTTTAATTTTAATTGGTTTCGTTTGCTGTAATTTAATAATTTTCTTTATCTTCATATTGTATTTATAAATACAAGTGAGTTTGGCCATGTTGCTAGTTAAGTTTGTCGTAGCAACATAAAAATCTTTACTCGTAACTCCTTTTCATATACTTGGATTTCCTTTGTGTTCCGAGTTGGTAGTGAATTAATTATATCCTTTTCATATGTTATGTCATTCTACTGTTTCCCAATATTTGAATTAAGGGGTGTGTATAACATTAATGAATTTTATTCTGATAGGCACTTTTGGCACTTATGCCATGTGGCGAGTGACCAGAAAATGCTGTAAGCATTCCTGGTCCTGACAGCACTTGTCAGAGTGGAATTCATTAACTTTCATGCAGTGCACACAATCTGTTCAAACAGTCGGAGAAAGCAGCTACAAGCACTTCATGAATTTCTGTGTATTCTTGCTTTTTTTAAAGAGTATAAGTTAGCTTTATAAATAATAAAGTACGGCTGCAGTAAATTGTTGTTAATTTAGTATTACTTATTGACATAGTAGTGTTTACAGACTGACAGTGTGTAGACAAGTAGTGTCAACACAAGTGTATGTGTTAAGAAACGCAAACTATGAAACGTATACAGTGGCCTCTCTCTTATCCGACTTGGATGGGACCAGGTAACGGTTGGATAATGGAAAAGTCAGTTAACAGAACGGTAGCTCATTTATGACCATCGAGAACAAAGAATTGAATAACCTATATTTAAAGTACATGTACGTGCAACCCACTTTGTACTGTATCTATAAATAAAATGCGTACGATAAAATTGGGTATACGGTTTAATAATTGCTTTAATTATCTCTGAGTACAGTAAATAGACCAGTAAATAAAATATATATGGTAGTGTACATGAATGACTTACCGTAATTATGAAAACAAGAAAGAAATTATGGTCTGCTTTCTTTTGGCTCATGTTGGTTCTAATCTATAAAGAAACGAAGATTTTGGGTGTTAAATAAATTATGTAGGCAGAAAATTAAAGTTGTAACACGAAAACGTGTTATGTATATTTTACTGTACAATTAACCTGCGTAAAAACAAACACTTTAATGCACACTGTACTCTTGAAAAGTTTAAAACCCTCGGATTTATGAGAAAAAGTCAGTAATTTTCTTTTGTTTTATGTTAATCTGACGTCTGTCAGCTGCATAATCTCTCCACTTTTTCAGATTCAGTACATCGACTGGCATTGAAGTAGGTTGTTGTTCAACATACACACCGATTTGTGACACAGTAAAATATTTTAACAGTGATAATCATTAATAGAGTACAGTATTTCATCGTTAATAGAATATAATGTATGTACTGTACATAATGTTTATTAAAAAATGATTAATAATATATTATTAGTATACAATATGTGTAGCTAATTTTGTCCACCCTCCCTAGTGAAACAGTCGGTTAATGGAATGGTCGATTAAGAGATATTCGGTTAAGAGAGAGGCCACTGTATAGGTAAATTAAACCAGGTGTATACCTTTTTATACATTATATTTTAGAATGTATACTGAACTAGATAGTTCAGTGAATTTGAATAATAAGTATACAGGAGGGGGTCTGTAATAAAAGTTATGACGATAAAAAAAAATATCCTGCAAGGGATATGAAATGTAAGTGTAAGTGTATGTAGTGTAATATTTAAAAAGTGTAACATGCAGCATGAAAATATAATATAATTATACTATTTTGTAATATTGGGTACAGATGTAGATTTTCAAGTATACACATCACAGTGTAAAGAAACAGTACAATAAATTTTGCCTATCAATTTGTTTGGTAACTGTGAAGGAAACTGTGTTGTCACTGTACTCTTTACCAGGTAAATTCATTAACAGGCTTTAATTTTCATGACAACTTTTTGGTTAGTCATTAAGTTTTTTTTCATTCTTGATGATAAATTTGTATTTATGTTGACAGTTCTCTCTCACTTTTTGTATGGAGTGTTAATGTGTGAAACATAATTTATTAAATTAAGTGTGTGCCTGTGTACATTTACAAGTTTAAGATAAAAATTGTACATCAAGTAGTTTCTAGAGATAGTTTGTTATTTTTGTACTGTGTCCTGATTGATTATTACTTTTTATTATACTGTACTAATACTAACGTTAATATTAACAGTATTTATAGTTGGCGTGTATGTCAGTGACAGGTCTGTTAACACACTGTACTTTCATAAAATTTTTTGTACTATATGTATACATATATATTTATCACACTTTAACTTTCCTTAACTAAATATGGAGTATAACAAAAGCTAATAAACTACTTTTTTTCAGTGAAAGGTTAGTGAGGATCGGTAAAAAATAACAAAAATTTTAACTTATTTGTGTCGACGTTTCAACAATGTTTATTGCCATCATAAGGACAATTGTTGCTAACGCCAAACACATAACTGTGACAGAGTCATTAATTTGCATTGATGCCAAACACACAAATAATTGTACAGTCACAGTTGTGTGTTTGGCGTCAGCAACAATTTTCCTGATGATGGTAATAAACATTGTCGAAACGTCATAAATAAGTTAATATTTGTGCTATTTTTGACCGATCCTCACTAACCCTTCACTGAAAAATTCATTGATTGACGGTCACTACGAATTTAAGGATCTAATAAAGTATTGTTTAATTTTGTTATAAATAAGATAATTTAGGGGTAATAGTAATAATTTTTTTTAAGTCATAGCCTTCACATATCCCCTTATAGCCATCCCAACCTCCTTGAAGATTTCTGTCTAACAGGGAAGCAGAATGACTGAAATCTGATATGAAGAGAGTGCAGAGAACAGTTATAAATACCTTGGTAAATGCACTCTACCTAACTGGGATGTATTTCGAGGGAAAATCAATATACTATAGAAGAAAGGGAGATTATACACATATATAAGACAAACAACAAATAACATAAATGTGTACACATACATGTTAATAAAACAGATAGATTTTCTAGTCATAGTCTCACTCCAGTATCTTTATAACATTCTAAAGGCATTAATATTCTTATTGGAACAGTCAACATCTTAATTGTCACAAACTCTGTTCATCATTTTGATGGATCTCTCCAATGGATCCAACACACTCTGCCGCAAGTATCTGAAGAAGACATGCCTTCTGTGAATTACGTAAGGAACTCTGTACCAGATCCCACGGAGATCTATCTGAATAAGGCTGTGAATACTCATATGTACGTAAATAACACATTTGGTAGTGCTCTACTATTTTTAAGGTCTTGGATTTCGTTGTCCATGACGTGTCCGTTACTTAACTAAATACAACTATTACATTAACGACTCGGAACACAAAGTTTTTTTTATAAGTAAAAACATAAAGTTTTACCTTACAACCTGAACCGGTTTTCACCTTTAAAAGGCTTCTTCAGAGGTTGCCGCAGGTAACGCTGTCCATCCTGTTGTGGGTGACGGAATCGAATTTCGAAAGATCGATGTTGTGTGTGTGGGGTGAGATATGTTCGAATAATGCGTGTGATTTGAAATGTGTCTGTTCGTTTAGGATGTCGTTTTTATTTGTTTTCGTGTGTTTGTATATTTCCAATTGTTCTAGAGTGTCTAGTTTTCGGGCTTTTGTGTGTACGTGTAGAATGTTCATGTTATTGTCGATGTTTTTGTACGTGTGGTTTGCTTCAATGAGGTGGTTTGCAAAGGTGGATTCTGTAGTGGAGTGGAGTGCCTTTGTGTGTTCAGTGTATCTTTGTTTGAAGCTATGTCCTGTCTGGCCTATGTAGAATTTGTTGCAATCTGAGCAATTTAGTTTGTAAACACCAGGTAGATCGGATTTGTTTTGTGCTTTGTGTGTGTGTTTTGATAGTGTGTGTTCTGTTTTGTTAGTAGTTTTGTTAACGATTCTGTATCCTGCTTTTTTGAATTTGTGGGCTATTTTTTCAGTTTGTTTGTTGATGTATGTTACTGTTATGAATTTGTTGTTTTCTGTCTTTGTATGTTGTTTGTTTTGTGTTTTGTGTAGGAGTTTATTGACTACTTTTCAAGTTTTGTGAAAAGTACAAACATACGCAGGGGCTGAATTTTTATATATAAAGATTACTGCAATAAAAAGGCAGGGAAGACACACACACACACACACACACACACACACACACACACACACACACACACACACACACACACACACACACACACACACACACACACACACACACACACACACACACACACACACGCACACGCACACGCACACGCACACGCACACGCACACGCACACACGCACACGCGCGCGCGCGCAATTCGCGTTATTTCTGGCCTCACTCATGTTTATTTTCTTATATTTGCATGCTTTTTAAATGGAAAATGCCCAAAACCCATACCAATATAACGCGTGCAAGCCGAAAAAGTGTCCAGCGTGGATAGCGATTTGCTTCCTGTGGATCGCTGGGCAGTGTACCTGCACGTGTTTACAGAGGAACGATTCATAGACAGACTTTTCGTCTTTAGGGAATGAACCCTCTGCAAGATGCTGAGGGTCCATGAGTGACTTCGGAGCGCTCCTTCTTTTCCGCGTGTTTGTTCTGTGAAACGTACACTGTAGATTCGCAGCTTTACTCTAAGGAATGCTCAATAGGAAATGTTGAAAATTTTTGTCCACGGTGTACCCTCATACACACTAAACCTGCTCTGATGTTTTAATTACGAACATCATAATATTAAAACTTTGGAAACTTGAGCACTACTTAATGGAGATCAATCATTAACTTATACAAGCCATTAATTTTATGCATATTTTTTATATATATGTGTACAACGTTATCATCAACAAAGAAATAGTTTTTGTTAAAATTCCTTCCCGGGATGTTTGGCCGTAGTCCAATGTTTTCTACAAAACCAGACGTTTCGGCAATGCCATCGACTTCCATCATCAGTGAAAATCGAGTGCGATAACGTGAGGTGGTATACGTTAGTGACCACAGTACTGTGGTTAAGGCTGAAGCAGTAAGTAGAAAGAAGTAGTTTCTATGGTAATATTTCATTTCAAAAATGATTTTAAATATAAATCTTAGAACATGGAAGTCATGTATGGTTCTCCATATATTTTTATTTTTATATAAGTGATTAGATTTTTAAAAATAATTTGTTCCTCTTCGCAAGTAAAATTTTTAAGCAGTTTTGTTGCTTAATCCTATTGTTGTGTATTAAGTAGTTCCATTGAAGACTACTACAAACTTTTCGGTCTCCAATCAATGATAAAGTTTTAAAATGTAACCGGGACTTAATTGATTTTTGTAAGTTGTTCATTGTATTCCGTGGACAGTATTCCTAAAAATATTTATATATTCTTCAAGATATTTTCAAAAAACTACAGACCTATTATGGGATTTCCTGTTGTATTTTATAGAATATTTCGTTCAGGTTTGGCATATTAGTTGTTATAAAAATTAATTAGATGCAAAGAATTCAATTAAAATTAATGAGTATTATGAAATTAATAAACTATTAAGTTAATTCTGTGTGCGTGCCTATCCATGTACACACGTTATAGCAAAAACTTTAATGTAACAAGATTCTTTGTTTCTTTTGTTAAACCAGATCAGTTTAAATATCTACAATTCCATTATGATATTTGATGATGATAAAACATTATTAAACTATATTTTTGTATATTAGAAATATTATATTGGTAATTAACAACATTGATAGATAACTGAGTGAACTTAATGCAGAATAAACTTTTTTCTTTAAAATATAAATTTAAAAAATAATTGTATACACAAAATAAAACATTGGTTGTGAATTTTGTTTCTTGTCATTTCTTTGTCGTTTAAATTTGATATCTTTATCTGTTTTTACTGTAAAGATGTAATAGTTATAGAAATCATCATTTTCTTTAGCCATGTGTTAATTGCTGTGGATATTAATATTGAGTGTTATCTATACATAGTATAAAGTAAAGTTGGTCCGTTTTCTCTGTGTGTTTGAAATTGCTAATCTCAGAAAGTACTGAACGGATTTTACTCAAGTTTTCGCCAATAGATAGAGTGTCTATCGAGGAACATTTATGTGTATAATTAATACATATATGTTGTACATTAGCTTAGCTATCACGGTTTATGTCAAGTAAGTGGTATAGTTTACATCTTATAAAAATGAATGTTTCTTTGTCCCGTATGCGTTCCTATACCATTCATCCGATTGCGATGAAACTTCGGTGAGTTGTTGTGCGCACGCCCGCGAAGGTTTCTGTATTTTTTCGATGGGGTCCTTTGGGGGGTTCTTTGGGGTCTTCCACATCTCCTCCTAAACCACTGGACCGATTTCAACCAAACTTGGCACAAATATTTTACGCAACGGGAGAACCAACATAGGATAGGTGTTTTTTCGATGGGGTCCTTTTGGGGGTTCTTTGGGGTCTTCCACATCTTCTCCTAAACCACTGGACCGATTTCAACCAAACTTGGCACAAATATTTTACGCAATGGGAGAACCAACAGGATAGGTGTTTTTTCGATGGGGTCTTTTGGGGGGTTCTTTGGGGTCTTCCACATCTCCTCCTAAACCACTGGACCGATTTCAACCACACTTGGCACAAATATTTTACGCAACGGGAGAACCAACATAGGATAGGTGTTTTTTCGATGGGGTCCTTTTGGGGGTTCTTTGGGGTCTTCCACATCGCCTCCTATACCACTGGACCAATTTCAACCAAACTTGGCACAAATATTTTACGCAAAGGGAGAACCAACATAGGACAAGTGTTTTTTCGATATGAAAGGATCCTTTGGGGTCTTCCACGTCTCCACCTAAACCATTGGACCGATTTCAACCAAACTTGGCACAAATATTTTACGCAACGGGAGAACCAACATAGGACAGGTGTTTTTTTTCGATACGATCCTCTGGGGGGTCCTTTGCGGTCTTAAAAAACTATTAGATCTGGTTACTATGGCAACCCAATAGAATAGATTCTGTTCTAAATATATTATCGCATTAAATTGAAGGCCACGCGAACGAAGTTGTGGGCAACAGCTATTTATTTTTAAGAAGCCTACTTTAATTGAACTTTATTAATTAAACTAACATTTTCATTACGTACAACGTGAAACTCCGTAGCGAAGAACGGGTATTCTGCTAGTGAATAATATAGCTCAGTGTAACCTACACAGCATAAAATAAATATTTTTTAAATAGACGACAACTTTTAGGGCAGTTGGGTTCTATGTTGTTGAATTATTATTATTATTATTAATTTACTTATAGAACTCAAGAGTATCAAATCACATACAAGCCACATGGATGCATCACACTTTTAAAAATTATAAAATAGGTAATTATTGTGAGGAGAACTGTAGTATGAGTTGTATTATAATGATCAAGAGGATATACGTATATATGTGTCATGTAGTCATGTGAATATCTTCGTGCTAAAAGTGAATGCATTACATTTGTAAGACACACACACACACACACACACACACACACACACACACACACACACACACACACACACACACACACACACACACACACACACACACACACACACACACACACACACACACACACACACACACACACACACACACACACACACACGTTTGTCTATGTAAATGTGCACAGTTTTTACACATTTAAAGTAAGCTGTACACACAGGCATCCACATGTAAAAATATGTTGCATGAAAAAAGTGAGGTTGGTCTGATCGACATGTATGTGTTTATAATGTATCATTCCCAAGCTGAAAGCTGAAACAATGATTGGTCATCTGTGCCAGTTTAAGTGTCCTTACTAAATCATATTTATAGGTCTACAATAAAATCATATTCAACCAAGTGTTCATCCTTTCTGCTTGTGTCCTTGTGCAATAAGAAAAATATTATTTCATTGAGTCCTTCATTTATTTATTCATTGCTTTGTGTTGTCATTGGTAACCGTTCAGAATCAGTTTCATAATACCGTGAGTTTCAGTTTTATGGCACAGAAGTATTGCCATTTGGTTGATACCGTTTATAAAATATATGCAAAAATCATGAACTGCCTGCAGACTGTTTCTGAGCATCTTATTTTGGAAGAACAAAATGCTTTCAGGAAGACCAGATTTTGTACAGACAATTATTTTACTATTATACAAATCATTGGGAAGCATCATGAGTTCAATAAAGAAACACATGTAGCTTTTGTTGACTATGAGAAGACCTTTGATAGGGTAGTTGCAAGTATTAGAAGTCTTATACCCACAACTTACAAGAACTATACAAGGCCCATATAATGAACAAGAATAGCTATTAAAAATAATTGTAGGATATGTCAACAAATATCTATCAATCAAGGTGTTAGGTAAGGGTGCAGTATATCACCTACTCTTTTTAACATTTATGTTGGCAATCTAGTAAGAAAATGGAAACGTCTAGTTACCTCTGGTATTAAGATATCACGAGACAGATATTAGAATGTGCTCTTGTTTGCTGAAGACTTGCTTGTAATTAAAAATACAAAATCTGCTTTACAAAAATCTAATTTTAAGCTTCTTCAGATTTGTAAGTAATACAATATTTATGAAAATCTCCATTACAAAAACAAAGGTAATAGCATTTCGAGACAAGGAACCGGTAAGAACAAAAGTAATAATTAATTAATGATCAGATTGTAAAACAGGTGAGCCATTTTAACTATTTGGGAAATGATAAGAACTATGATATTGATGTTAAGTTAGGTAAGTTCCAGACGATCTGTGGTACAATCAATTGTATTTTTAGAAACAAGGTACATCGAAGTATAAAATTAAAGTTGTACAAAATTATGGTGGTCCCTGTCCTGCACTATGGATGCGAATTATGGACAACAACCAAGAAAGAAAGTAAATAGAAAGTAAAATACAGTCCTTGGAAATATCAGATTCAAGGCTGGGCAAACAAGTCTGGAAATATAAATGTATAGGACACAGGTATGTGGATAGATTTAGGAAGAGATAGCTGGAGTATCTTTAAGAAACAGGCAGCACCTTGACTGTGCTGTGATGTGAAGGCGATGATGACATGCATTGCCAAGCTGTTGCAGTATTATGATTTATTAATTTCTTCTGTTGCTGATATTTTTTTAGATTACAAATACAATGTTGTCTTCTTATAAAAACCTGATTTTTATTTTATAAGAAAAAAATTAATGTGCAAAATGTTCCAATAATCCCATTTAATTGTAGCAAAGGGGACTGAACCAGGGGTTGACAAGAAGGCCTCTGCCAGAGTCAGTGGAAAATGAAGTTTCCAAGAAAGAAATTACTGTATTTAAAAAAATCATCAGCCTATAGAATAAACCTTAAAGTGCACGTCTTACAATAGCCCAGGAATTGTAGGGCTCTACACAGTTTACATGAAACAAAATGTGAACCATTGTCTTTGTGAAGAGGTGTATGTATTAAACCTTACAAATCCTAAATTTATTAGGATTCGTCTTTTGTGGGTATGGTGATTGTAGAAAGGCAGGTTAAGAGAGAAAACTGGACGTATAGACAATTGGCTGTAACGCTAGATTTTTTTTTGAAAATTTGGGATTGACATGGACACACAAAGGCAGGCGTTGGCTGTCACAGCTTGATGAATGCGTACGCTAGTAGCAACGGTCATTCAAAGAAATGGGTTGACAGACAACTGATCTACGCCTTGCTCGACATGAACAAAGAACAATAAGTGTAGCCGAAGCGAGATAGGGTAAAGCGTACTGCATTGTTTCGAACGGAAATGTAACAATGAAACGACCAGCACATAGCTTACTTAGAAATACTTTGTACATAGTCGATAGTATTGTTGGTAATACGTATACGAGACAATATGACGACACCGCTTAAAAGGGTATACGATAACTCAGAGAATAGAGCGATTGAGAAGAATACAAAACAAAGAATTAACGAGGCCACACACAGCTGGAATCCATGTAACACTTGATAAGAAATAAAGCTTGTTAGCAGAGAGGATGTAGCGAGAAAACACTAGTACAATACCACGATTCGACACGCTGGAAGTAGAGAGGTGTCAAGGAGATGAAAATTTATTGCTCGAACAGTAAGACTACTGAAAGGATTGATCGACAGGCGAGAATATTGCTTTTTCATGGAATCGCGTAGGAGGAGAGTTTAACCAGAGTTTGGGGGTGACTACGTGAACTAGTGTCGACCTATAGGAAGCCGAGGATTGACAAGGGTTGGACATCTAGACTACGTCTCCATGGTGATGAAACCAGAGAACAAATCATCTGAAGGTGGTGGAAACGACTCAAGACGTTGAGTGGAGTTTTCTCTTGAATTCGAGATGTTGGGAGAAGAATTATCTGGAACTTAGGACCAGAAGCCAATAAGACACAACTATAGGGGTTGGACATAAAAGTATGAAGTAGCTTGGTGGGAACGAAGATTATAAAAGATAGTGTTCGCCACGAGGAGGAACAGTCTTCTTAAAGCGAGAGTCTTCTTAAAATGAGAGCCTTCTTATAGTCGTGAAGTCTTCTTAAAGCGAGAGTCTTTTTAAAGCAAGAGTCTTCTTATAGTTGTGAAGTCGTCTAAAGGAGAGTATTCTTAAAACTAGTCTTCTAAATTTCTCAGTTGTAAATTCAGTGTTACCATTCGTGTTTCGAATACAAGTAGACTTAGAACATCAACTAATAATGTATTATACGGACGTTTTGTTTTAAACATAGACAATTTATAAGTCTATTATTCGGTATAACATTAACCGATGAATTGTAGACTCAGTGCCATAAACGATTTGTAAACGGAGTCGAAGTGATATGTGTACATAAACAAGGACAATGTATGCGATGCTTGTATGAACTATATATAAACTGTATCAAGGTCAATCGATATAATTATCTTGAATGCGGGAACTTTGAATAAATAAGTGAAATTATAAGCGACTCGTAGTATGAACAATCTGATCTTTGCTTGAGATTTTGGTGACGTAATGACGCAGGAGTGCGGGACAGAAGTGGAAAGTGGAAACGACCGTATTCTGATCAACAACAATTTAAACACCAAGTGACAACGGCAGCGCTGGAATGAGGATGGGAAATTCAGAGTTTAGCCAACGCACTATGGATACTCAAATATCAAGTAACATTTAATATATTATGTTAACGTAGAAAAACCACTGACCTGTAACTCACAAAGAAACCAGCTTGAGATAAACATAGTCTTAATAGAAAATTCAATCTAGTAAACATATTAATCAAAGCAGACCATAAATCTGGGGTATGAGTACATTAAACGTAAAAATGTGTAGAAGTAGAAGTAGCAATAATGTGAATTTTATTGAAGTGTTAACTTCTTATAGCAGAGGAGAGGGAAAAAATTTATATGGGAGTGAATCAGTAGAATGTGACATCATCAGAAAGGAATGCGATGAGAATCCGTAACAATTTCCCTCTCTCTGCATCCCATGTTCTTTCCCACTCTTCTTATAGCAGAGGAGAGGGAAAAAATTTACACGGGAGTGGATCGGTTGAATGTGATGCCATCAGAAAGGAATGCGACGAGAGTCCGTAACAATTTCCCCCTCTCTGCATCCCATGTTCTTTCCCACTCTCTCTCACGAAGCGTCTGCTTTAGTACTCTATAAACAGTTTATCACGCTCGTTATCATGCCTATAGTTCTGTGCCGTTTGTTTTATATATATATATATATATATAAAATTTGTATATATGAATCTACATATTGCACTCAGAATCATGTCGACGACTTTCCCGGGCTTCGGAGAACCTTCCGAACCCCGGGAAGGTCTCTGACCAAGTCCTAGTGCGGGAGTTCGACCGGCCTGGATGCCGGAAAAAGCAGGCGGTGTCCTGGCATAGGTAGAAGCCTCCCGCATAGGGAATAGCGCGGGAGTCGTCCGACAGGCCTTCCCCGGAGTCCGTCCACGGAACCCGAGGAGTCTTAGGTTGGATCTCGCGAAAAACGGCCAGGCCAGAGTTCCAGCGCCTCGCTCGGCATGTCGACGGCTTTTCCGGGCTTCGGAGAACATTCCGTACCCCGGGGAGGTCTCTGACAAGGTCCTAGCGCGGGAGTTCGACCGGCCTGGATGCCGGAAAAAGCAGTCGTTGGCCCAGCATGAGTAGAAGCCTCCCGCATAGAGAATAGCGCGGGAGTCGTCCGACGGATCTCACGAAAAACGGCCAGGCCATAGTCCCAGCTCCTCCCCCAGCATGTCGACGGCTTTCCCGGGCTTCGGAGAACCTTCCGTACCCCGGGGAGGTCTCTGACAAAACACTAGCGCGGGAGTTCAACCGGCCTGGATACCGGAAAAAGCAGGCGGTGTCCAGGCATAGGTAGAAGCCTCCCGCGTACGGAATAGCGCGGGAGTTGTCCGACGGGCCTTCCCCGGAGTCCGTCTACGGAACCCGGGGAGTTTTAGGTCGGATCTCGCGAAAGACGAGCGGGCCAGAGTCCCAGCTCCTCCCCCCAGTATGTCGACGGCTTTCCCGGGTTTCGGAGAACCTTCCGTACCCCGGGGAGGTCTCTGACAAAGTCCTAGCGCGGGAGTTCTACCGGCCTGGATGCCGGAAAAAGCAGGCGGTGTCCCGGCATACTGGGGGAAGCCTCCCGCGTAGGAAATAGCGCGGGAGTCGTCCGACGGGCCTTCCCCGGAGTCCGTCCATGGAACCCGAGGGGTCTTAGGTCGGATCTCACGAGAAACGGCCGGGCCAGAGTCACAGCTCCTCTCCCAGCATGTCGACGGCTTTCCCGGGCTTCGGAGAACCTTCCGTACCCCGGGGAGGTCTCTGACAGAGTCCTAGCGTGGGAGTTCGACCGGTCTGGATGCCAGAAAATGTTATTTAAGTTAACACTTCTGTCGGCAGTCCCACGACTGCCCGATTTTTTTATGTGTATTTTATGTATGTGTTCTATTTCAGGATATATCCCCAACTAAGGAGGGAATTGTTTGTTTTATGTATCATTTGCAGGAATATATGTATTTTGTATGTGTAATGTTAGATGATAAGTGCATGATTATAATAAACATGTTTTGAGAACCCAGGTCCGCATAACTTTGTATTATTTGATACACCTTTTGATAATTAATAAACAGTCAATTAATTACTCATTGTTAATCAAAAGATTATGCATATAACAGCATAACAAATTTACATTTTGTACACAATGTTTAATTAATAACTTTGTCAATTAAATAGTTAATCATATTAATTATCATATTAATTAAATATAATGCATACATTCGCATATAGGCGTGTAGTATGTTGTTACTGGTAAATTGTGAGAGGGGAGTGGAGATTGGGTTGTTTTTTCAGGTGAACTGTAATCTTAAGTACATTTCTGGTAGGAAACACAAGAAAATGATTAGTTAATAATTTGCTGGTTACTTGTATCGACTCTGCCTGTGGTAACTATTAATAATTTGACATACAATAAAACTGCTCCATAGTATTTGAACAGTTGCAAACATTTAAACTGAAATGTCTTAGTAAAATGTATTTGCACGCGTGCACACACACACACACACACACACACACACACACACACACACACACACACACACACACACACACACACACACACACACACACACACACACACACACACACACACACACACCAGATCAAACTAACTTTAGAGTTGTTTGGTATTCTTAGTCCATAGTTGATCTTTAGTTTGTTTTATTGTAATGTCTCTATACCACAAATAAAAATATTCTAAACATAGACACAGAGCAGTAGTCAGAAAACACAAAAATAAAACAGACTTGCCTGCAGTTTGGTAGTGAGAGCTAATACTTACATTCAATTTTGTTTTACATACTATAGTAGATAGATTTTTCACTCAGTGCCTGTTTCCTGTTTAATCATGCCGTTTTTATTAATTTGAGCAACTTTGTTTTTGTTTTATGAATTTACAAAGATACATTTTACATATATGTAGAAAGTAAATTATCCTTCATAAAAAAATAATGTTACTAATTCCAGAATACAAAGAATGAAATGAATATGACTTACATACACTCTAATTAACTTGACTGTATTTGTTCCTACTTTTTGACAGTATACATATTTATTTGCATAAGACCATAATATCAGTTTCATTACTTACATTCATAACTTTCTGTAACATGAGGAACTAAATTATAACATTCATGTTTCGTATGGTATCCAAGTCACTTTTTATGTAATAAGTGATTACCTGTATGCAGTCCGCCGTGTGACTTCTCAAACTTATTGCGTTACGCGTTTCAAGGCATATGCCTCATCATCAGACGTTTAAAACCAAAAACACATCACGTACACATCACGCGCAACCATCATACATCACGTGCACATAATATGCTTGTTTCTGCAATTTTATTTATTTTTTGACAAACGCAGTTTTGTGTGATATATGTGTTTTTGGTTTTAAACGTCTGATGATGAGGCATACGCCTTGAAACGCGTAACGCAATAAGTTTGAGAAGTCACACGGCGGACCGCATACAGGTAATCACTTATTATAACTAAATTATCATTTGTTTCCAGTTATTCTGAAGTTTGATTACTGAAGTAAATTCTGTAAGCAGTTGTTAAACTCTGCTTTGGTTATATGCATGGACGTATATAAGGGGGGGTTTGGGGGGTTCAAACCCCCCCATCGAAAAAATAAATTTACACTAGATAGAATGAATTTGTTCACAGAAAAACTTCATTCTTTTGAGTATTAAACATTTCTTGAGATTTTGGGATATCTTATCCCAATTAACAACTTACCTGCTGTAAATATTGATTAGAACTCTTTACATAATAGAAATAAACTAAATTTCAAGTGTATTTTTAAAAGATTAAAGTCAATATGAGGTTATGGAGCCAAATTAAAAGCTTTCTAAGATATTGGTATGAGGACGAGTTACGAGTTGTATCATCTGGCAACAGTGGCAACCTTGGAGGGGGATTTTTTGTGAGTCAGTGTGCCGCGTGCAGTTGTCGTGACGTTACGAGTGCTTTGTCAGGTGAAATTACGTGTTGTGTGATATTTCTGATTGGCAGATTGGAGGTAAGTTTCCAAATGCTTTTATGAAATTGCTACTAAGTAATAGTAAATAGTATAGTAGTAAATAATTAATCTATTAATATATCACCAACTTAATAAATACCAATATTTTCGGTATTAGACAAGCATAAATATTTGCGAATTCTTTATAAATGAAATTGTCTGTAGGCTATAGTTAAATAGTAATTTATAATTGATATAAATACATTGATATAATTGATACTATTGAACAATAATACTTTCGTTTATTAATTTTTGTTATTTGAAAATTAACAAAATATTTCTGTAACATGATTTTAAGTTAATTTTTACATTAAACAAAATAAACTTTTTGAAAAATGAACAAGTAAACGTTAAAGTTGCTACGTATTTACAAAAAGAACTCTAAATTGTAAATGTAGATATTTAAAAATTAGTGTTTTAAAATTAAAAAAATATACACACAATGTACCGTAATGTACCGTATGGGTTACAGGAAGGCAACAGTTAGTCGATGACTCATCAGTCCCAACTGTCAATAGCAAACTAATTTTAATATTACTACTCTCTAATTTTTTGACTAATTTAGGTTTAGAGAGTATGGTTCTTTACGCATGAAATGTATTGTTTTAGCTAACGAAAAATGAAGCGCCCGTTGCAGCAATCTCTCTTGGGATTCTTTCCGAAAAAGGAGAAAACACTTGATGGTTTAAGTGAGAAGGAGGAGAGCATAACCACTCCGCCTGTGGAATATAATCTAGATGTTCCAGGCCCCTCAACGAGTACCAGCAGTGAAACAAGCCTTGGTAAGTAACTAGACTCTTGCTGAGCCGGCCCTTTGTAATTCGGCCGCTGTTTACGTATTTTAATTTATTTGTATAATTATTTGATTTTATAAGAATGTTTCTCCTAAGTTATTATATGCGAGTTGGTTGAGTTTTAATATGTAGGGCCTATGTATTTACTACATAGCATAGACATAGAATATATTTGCTAAATTACTTTTTTTAATAAAAAAAAAATCACAGTTTTTTCATTTATATCTCAGTAATCCGGCACTCTCGCCAATCCGGAATCCCTGCGTGCAAGGAATGGCCGGATTAGTAAGAGTCTAGTGTACCTTTCTTAAGTAAATATCTTTGGAGTGGGGTAGTAGGTAAGCTTTATTATGCTTCATTTAATGCATTAATTTGTCTTTTTCAGCTAGCCTGGCTCCTCCTTCATTAATACACGAGTACGATATTGGCAAATATTTGTCTTATCCTCCAAGAAATGATGAAGAGAAGTTGAAAGCTTTGAAAGAAACTTGGAACCCTCCAGAGACTTTTAACTTTCCCGTCACTGGTAAAAGAAATCTTTCCTTTCAACGTCATTGGACTACAAAAAATCCATGGTTAGTGTATTCAAATATTGCACAGGGAGCATTATGCAAAATGTGTGTTTTGTTTGGGCGGACGCAAGGTGGTCACGGTGGTCAAGAACTTGGAGCCTTTGTCGCTAAGCCATTTAATAACTGGAAGAAAGCGCTGGAGAACTTTGATCATCACGGAAATGCCAATTATCATAAATTTGCCATGGAATGGGCAAAAAATTTCGTAAGGGTTATGGAAGGTCAAACACTTGATGTTATAGAATCAATTAATGTGGAAAATAAAAAAATTGCAGAAGAAAACAGAAAAAGACTTACAGCCATAGTGGACACAATCTTATTTTGTAGGTGGCAGGAAATGTCCTTAAGGGGAAAACAAGACTCTGGTGAAATCGGTATTGCAGAGCCCGCACGTAATGACGGAAATTTCCGAGCACTTCTTCGTTTTCGTGCCCGATCTGGCGATGAAGCACTTAAAAATCACCTACTTACTCAAAGCATTCATACTCGGGCTACGTACACATCATCAGGTATTCAAAATGAACTAATTGAATTGTGTGGAAATGCTATTCAAGAGCAACTGATCAAGAGAGTCAAACAGCCTGGCTTCTTTGCTGTACTCGCAGATGAAACCCAAGACATATCGCGGCATGAACAGCTAGCACTGTGCTTGCGTTATGTAGACTGCTCATCTGGAAAGGCTGTTATCCGGGAGGACTTCCTTGAATTTGTCCACGTTGAGGATGTTACAGCACCAGCTTTAGCAGCCACGATCATACAAAGACTCAAGTCATTTGGCTTAGATTTGGAGAACTTGGTTGGCCAAGGTTATGATGGAGCCGCTGTCATGAGCAGCCAATTTAGGGGTGTTAGAAGAATAATTATGGACAAATACCCTAGAGCGCTGTTCGTACATTGTGCGGCCCATACCCTAAACTTAGTTTTGGCGCATTCATGTGAGATACCTATGATTCGCAATTGCATCGGAACTATAAAAAGTATAATCAACTTCTTTCGACAATCACCACTTCGAGATGGCCTTTTAAAGATAACTGCGGACGAAACTGGAGCGCCTCATTCAACGCTCATCTCGCTTTGTGAGACACGCTGGACTGAAAAACACTCAGCCGTCGAAAGGTTTGCTGAGATGTTCCCCGTAGTACTTGCAACACTCCAAGCACTCCAAGAAACTGGAAGGGATGTCGCCACCCAAGCATACCAATTGCATGTCTCCATGGAAAGCAATCAATTTTTAGTTTCCGTGGTAATTCTAAGAAAAGTTTTCTTGTACACAGCAAACCGAAACAAAATACTGCAAAGAGTCAATGTAGATTTAACTAACACTTGCAGTTATATAAAGACAGTAAAAACTACCTTACAAAACATCCGTAATGAAAGTGAATTTTCAACCCTTTTTGAGGAAGCAAAACAGTTAAGTCCAAGTGACATAATTGTTCCAAGAGTGACTGGAAGACAAACCAAGCGCAGTAATGTACCAGGGGACTCGGCTGAAGTTTACTATCGACGAAACATATTTTACCCATTTACCGAACATGTAATCACCGAGCTTGATGCTCGCTTTAAACCTCACGAGGAAACAATTGCAGGAATTCAACTGCTTCTACCTGACCGGACCAAAAACGATGAAAAAACAAAAGAAATTTTAAATAAAATTGGACAAATATTCCTTAATGAAGATGAAGAGAAACGCTTGTTAAGTGAGTATGAGCTCTGGCACAACCACTGGTGCGCACTGGAAAAACCCACCACCGCTTTAGAAGCTATGGATCAGTGTGATGAACTTTTCTTTCCAATCATTAAAAAACTGCTTCAGATCTTAGCCACGCTCCCAGTATCAACTGCAACGCCTGAACGAACCTTTTCTACCCTTAAAAGGCTGAAAACCTACCTAAGGAATAAAATGGGAGATGAGAGACTTATTGGCCTCGCTCTCATGAGCATTCACCGGGATGTGGTGGTGGAACTGGAACCCAATGAAATTGTAAATAGGTTAGCTGAAAGAAGAAAGAGGTTGAACCTAATTATGTAAAACTAAAATACTTTAATAAATTCTTCAATGACATAATTTGTTATTTCTTAAAACAGCCTAAAACCATAACAAAGTACTCGTATACTCGGGGAGAGAGAGGAGAATTGACAATTTGGTTGGCTATAACCCCCCCCCCCATAGAAAAGCTATAGATACGCCCGTGGTTATATGTTTATAAATCTTGACAACGTTAGTGACATCAGTATATATGTTTAATCTACACAGTATGTTTTGGCGTAGGGGATCATCATATGTAAGAAACAAATTTGAGTGACAACGTAATTAAATCTACTATGTGTGGAAGCCGTTTACTATAATTTTTTGAAATCAATAGTTTCAAGGACAGTCTTTATAATTTCATGGGGCTGAGAACTTTGACAAATGGCATTTATCAGTAATTTTCTTATCACAAACAGAATTCTTATTACAAACGATGAGCTGAGAAGCTTGAAAGCGCTAATCGGAATAATTTTTCTATAGTGGTGTGCAACAGTGATTATTCTGTTTGTGATTATAACCACTAACACAACTTTCTTCATTAAAATTTTCTTATTATTAATTGTCAGATCTTTTCTATCACCTGCATGCACAGAAGTAATGAAGTTAAAACTACCATGCTAATCCAACATGTTGGATACAATTTAAAATGGAAAATTTTCCCATACATCAAACACTGTTAGAATTACACACTTATCTAGTTGCCAAAAATGAAGTGGAATTGGTATGGTTTCTTATATTATGGAGCAATTTTAAGAATTTCTTTGTAGTTCAGGGTTTTGTTTAACATCCAGTTTGGCAATTATTCAACTCCACACCATTGACCAATCTGCACCTTAGTGATCAGTTGATTAGTAGTGGTTTTAACATACATTCTCTTGAAGTTTTGGTAAAAAATAAACATCATATGATTCTCTGACTTGCTTTAAAATCACCTATTGTTTTGTTGTAATTTTGTTTTAGAGGCTGTACACAGTATTTTCTTCAAAGAAAGACCAGTTTCATCTGCATTCCAAACTCGAGGAAAACTGTCTTCAATGATTTTTCCAGTTTTTGACAGAATTCTTTGGCACCGGGTTCATATGCAACTCCAGTCTTTAATATAAAAATGTCTGAAGAAATCCTGTAATCCTGCGTTTAGCTGGGCTAGATATGGTTGGTGCCAATTCTGTTTTATGATATTTTGTGTCTTCAGACGTTCTTTTGCCAAGTTATTTTGTAACCATATTACTAATATATCCATATTCTGTTTTACATTGTTTAGTGAAATGCTAAAATTCACAGATTTCTAATAACAGCCACATGTTTCCCATGATCCTTACGCAAGTGTATTTCAAACCACAGTATACAAAAATTTAATACTTCATATTTTGAACACAAACATATTTTTGATTTCTTCTATTAAAAATGTCTAAACACTTCAGATTTCAAATATGAAATGAGAGATGACAAGTGACAGTGTACTGAAGATAAAATTGAGAATTCCTTTTATTCAGTGTATTAAAGTATTAAAGGGTTCCTGAAACTCTTTGTTGTCACTTTATTCTGAATGGAGTATATTTTGTACAGTTTTGTTATTAGAAAATGTTAAAAACAAATCTATACTAACATAAATAGAATTTTTGACAAAGCCAAACATTAAGCCAAAGTATAAATAGAAAAAATTTTAAAGTTTAAAATGTCCTGTTAGAACCGTATTAGACCCTGTAACACTAGAATTTTTTTTTTTTGTAAAAGAAATCTATGTCTAAACAGAATCAGTTGTATCTATGCAAATATGTTACAGTAAATTGTAAATTTGAATTACACATGCATGTGTGTGCGTTTATATTCACTAGGCAGCCTGTAATGACTCACTCCGCCAATTGTGACTTTGGTTTCTACATGAAAACCCATTATAATATGCTTTTTTAATTAATAAGATGTATTTTAATTATAATCAGTATAAAATACATGAATTATATTCAAATTCGTTGTAGTATTTTTATTTTTGTGCAAGATTACAGTAAGTGTAATATCTTTCACTTCTGGGATTCACTGAGATTCTTAATCACTGTAATTCATTATTAAATTATGGTTTAAATTCTCAAATTTAAAATATTTTTGAAATAGTAATTGCATTCACTTTAGACTATTGTAAATCATGAATGTTGTTTTCAGCACGACTGTATGTAATAGTCCATAACAGAAGTTAATAATCATTTAATTTTATGTACAACACACGTGGTTGTATACGAAACATACAATTTATAGGCTCACCTATTACACTTTTTGTATATATCGCAGGTTAAACATCTTTACCATTATTATAATTTTCTTTTTTATTAACTTTGACAAATTATTACTCTTGTACAGATGTAATCTTTTAAAGATGCAGAATGGTGCTGAGCAATCATTGTACTAGTTACTCTGAAACATACAACATTTTGTATATGTTTAATGGTTCTGATGAACTGTTGTGATAACCCATGTTTTTGGTCATTCATACCCCGTGTTTTTGGTATGAATTCAAATATAAACCGGATTTTTTTTTACAAAGATTTATTTGTGACAGATAAAATTACAGAAAAAATATCTTATTTTTCTAAATAGTTTCCTTCAACAGAAATACATTTTCTCCACCGGATAGGTAGCTTCTTGATCCCCTCATAAAAAAAAGAATATGGGCGCTCCAACAGCCAATTGTGCACATACTGCTCAACCTCTGCATCGTTGTTGAATTTTTCCCCTCCCAACGCTTCCTTCAGCACACCAAACATGTGGAAGGCACACAGAGATAAGTCTGGACTGTAAGGAGGGTGTTCAAGAGGTGTCAAGTGAATTTCAATGAGTTTATTGTGAGTTTGAGCTGGAGTATGCAGCCGTGCATTGTCACGGAGAAGCAGAACGTCGCGAATTGTTGCTGGCATCATTTGTTGCGATAAGCGGCCCTGACGTCATCCAGCAGCTGGCAGTAGTATGCCGCATTCACCGTCTTTCGATTGTGCAGGAAATCAATCAGCAACATACCCTTTGAGTCCCAAAACACAGTTGCCAGAACTTTCCCTGCTGACAGGCGGCCTTGACCGGCGCCCCCCTCCACTTGGCCTGTGACTTGTGTTCTCCAATGCATCACGACCGCTTCGAAATTTTTTGGCCCAATCAAACACTTGTGTACTTGACAGAGTAGAGTCTCCAAACTCTGTCTGGAGTCTGGTAAAAATCTCAGCTGATTTGACGCCTTCATTGGCAAGAAATCAGATAATTACCCATTGTGCAACAGACGAAGGTACCTCGTGCTCAGACATTTTTCTACTGATGTGGGAATGTGTTCTGCTGGTGTGGCTGGCCGCTCCCTCACCTCCACACATCAAAAATCCGGTTCATATTTGAATGCCCCTCGTACAAGCCTATTTTTTTTCTTATATGCTATTACACCTATTACCCCCTACTCCAATCTATTACTCCCTTCCTAACCTTCCTATTGACTTGCTTTGCATCGTGAAAGTTATTATTGTACTGTGTGTCCTTAGTGATTAACACACAAGTGATCAATCAGTCATGCTGTTGATAAGGGTGAATAATTTTTTCCAATGTGTGATGAAACTGACGGTTTTCTTGGAAGTCATAAGGGCTTAAGAGTGAGATAGAGAAAGAAACTGATAGATAGGAAGGCATTGCTAGTTATCCTGATTTGTTAAACAATCTCATTTTTAATACAATCAATTAATTGTATTTTACATTAACTAATATTTGCTTCATACTTTTAAAATTACAGTATTGTCTGTATAAAGGATCTGATTTTTTGTTTATTATTAATTTTTGTTGTGTGTGTGTTACGATTTTACATTTGTTGTCTCTTTGAGTGTGTTTTTCATTCTTACTTTACCATACTTTTTTGTATTATTTTAATTAAAAATTGGTACTGACATAATTAGTAAAAATTAACAAAAAATTAATTACGTTTTTCATAGCCCCTTACCTATTTAACTACATAATGTAGATGCCATATGTGGTTTGCAAAAGTCTATATTATTTATAAACATTGTTTATTAAACTAATTTACATTATTTTGTACTTGTACAGTTCAGTAGCAATGAGCATAATAGTCTTAGAATGTCAGTAGCAAGAAAAATAGTCTGTCCATTATAATGTAATATTCGTGGCAAATCCAAAACAGTTCTCTGATGGAAAACTAATATAATGATTGCATATCAGTATTTTAACAACTATAGTATTTGTGGTCCATTGAAATGTATAAGTATAGTTATATATGACTGTTACAATTTAAATCTAATTAAAGCAACTTCATATGCTATTCTCTGATCATACCATACACTAGATCAGAGGACAGTGTGGCTGTCTGTATCTTCTTCTTCTGATGGTGCTGTATCCTGGCAGAGGTCAGCAATCATTGTGGATATTCAGACCTTTGATGCATCCACCCTGACAAATCTTTTGAGGTATCATTCTTACAGGTTTTTTAAGTACATAATTCTTTTGCCTAATGATCTTCAGACTTTGATTTTAACCTGAAGTCTGAGTTATAGAACTTCGTATGTGTCCTTGTAAAACAAGTACTCCAACTTTCTTTTCTGAATACTAAAAATCGGTCCTTTTTCTTTGTCAGTCATCCATATGACTTCACTCTTTGACTTCCATGCTATCCAAACCTTTACAGAATCATTTGATTTATTCAAAAGTACTGATTCTGCTCATGTGTTTCTTAAGCATCCAAGTTTCTACACCACAAAGTAAAACTGAATCTTCAAACTTAAGGCTATTATCGGTGAATGGTTTTCATTTTATAAATGCACGTTTTATCATTTGTATTTGTACTTCAGCCGTACAATTATATACTTGATTCAAGGTTGTTCTAAATGCTGATATATTGCGTATTTTGTTGAGTGTCAGCAGTTAGTGCACATTTTGTAACAGTTTACTGATTATGTTTTATCTTCAAAGTCTGTATGTCCATACACATTACTGCTTGTACGAATGTTTTACAACATTATTTGTAAATTAATAATGCCAATATTATCATTGTGTCATCTGCACATCTGACATTGTTAATAGGTTTTCCTTTCATTGTTGCACTCACTGTAATGCCTGAAAGAGTTTGTCTGTATGGTTCTGCAAGCATAAATTAAACAAAAAGAGGAGACAACTCTATATCTTTTTGTAAGGATCTGTGCTTAGATAACCTTGTGTCAATTGATACACTACTGCTCTTTCACATAAACAGTTGTAACTTGCAATATGTTTCTAGTACTTTTACTCAGTGGAGCAACTTAGTTACAGGTGTATGTTGTTAATACACATTCCTTCATTTGTACACAAGATGTGGTGATCCAGTAAACATCAAAGACATAGTGGTATATTAACCAGTGTTTGCAGCGTCGGAGCTTGCTTCTTTGTTCACAGCAACTCATAAATGTGATGTCGGTTCATAACTTCTTTTTATTTCTTTGTATGAATTTTAAACTTACCATAGTCACTGTAACCACCAAAACACACACACACACACACACACACACACACACACACACACACACACACACACACACACACGCACGCACGCACGCACGCACGCACGCACGCACGCACGCACGCACGCACGCACGCACGCACGCACGCACGCACGCACGCACGCACGCACGCACGCACGCACGCACGCACGCACGCACGCACGCACGCACGCACGCACACACACACACACACACACACAATTTAGTAGTACAGTAGAGCACCGTTATCCAAACCTCTCGGGACGAGGGCCCATTAGGATAATCGATATTTCAGATAATAGATCATAAGTTGTAAACATTATTTCTCTTTACAAAACAAAGATTTTTAGTACAAAATCATTTCTAACATACTGTTATATAATTACAGCAACCTGTATACTGTACTGTAATGTATTACTAAGGCTAAAAATCACTGAATAAGAACTGAGTGTAATTAATAAAAACCAAAAGTTAATTTAAACAATATTAGAGTTTAATGACAAACAATGTACTATAAAATTAATTAAAATTTAAAAAACAAAACAAAACATACTGTATCATGGATTTACACTTTTTTGAAGAATTGTTCTATCACTGTCTGCTTCAAACCAATACCCCGTTTTCTCGCTGCTAAAGACTGAAGTTGTTTAAGAGTCATAAGCTGAATACAATCTATCTTGTCTTCTGTTTCGGCCCACTTTAGAATAGTCTCAAGTGTGTCAAAACCTTTTTGGTGGATTTATATTAGTAGCATTCTCGCCGTCTTCATCTGAATTGGTTTTGTTTTCATTACGTTCATTTAATGACTGAAAACCAGGATCGGCTTCACACACCTTTAGCCAATTCTTTGTTTGTCAACTGTAAGGTTGTGTAGCTACAGCGTTTATTTATTACTGTACAGTACTGTAATAATTTATAGTACACAATTTTTTATGTTCAATAAATGTCCAACACGCCTACATGAGTTCAATACATTACTGTATAGTACAGTACATAATTGTACATTTTATTGAGTTCAGATAATAGATCGTTCGGTTAATGGATGTTCGGACAATCAATGCTCTACTGTACGAGTGACTTAAGAGAATTGTAATGCCGCATTTCATAGTCATATGCAGATAATTCGGGATTACTTCTCTGGCTTACAGTTTCAGTGATGCATAAAACATTGGCTTGTAAAAGTAAATTATTGTTTGGTTAGAACATTTGCAACAATTGTTTGTCTAATAACATTAGTTTAGCTGGTAACATACAACTTTTATTATACTGATTTTCTAATACTACTGACTCGGAACGCTACATTTTTTATTGGTAATGTAAAAAAACGTAGTGTTCCGAGTCAGTAGTATTATACTTATAATTAGTTAATCATTGGGTACGTCATGTGTAACAATAAAAAATAGGCCGAAATATATTAATACCTAAAATCCACTACCAGGACTTACCTGCTATAACTACGCTTACCTGCTGCAGAAATTTTATCAGAAGCCCAGAGTCGCCACCTATATCTTTGAAGGACAGATATGGAGACCTTTACACTTTACCTTAATAAAACGGACAATTTTGCGATCTGACCCCACCCAATTAATAACTCAGAAAGATTCCGGTCCGTTTAGACGAATCTCGCAACACAGAAATGAGAACGTGGTAATGACGAAATAACTTAGTCTAACACATGATTATATTGTAAATTAACTGATTTTAATGAATTAAGTCAATGTTCATTATAATTACTACAAGAGAATTAGTTATACTCACTTATTATAATTGCCCAAATGAGAGTGCTACCAAATCAAATTTGAATTACATTTTTACTATACTTACATCTAAGGCAGCCCAATCTGCTCACGCACGCTTCCATACCTTTTATACACGACCCCTTATTTGTTAAATTTTATACATTAATATACCCGTCCACGAGTGCGATACCGGCCGAACACGTGCCGAGTCCCACACATTCAACGTCCGTATTTATCACTTTGACTTTCCCACATCCCTGTACCGATTTTTTAACTGCGATATGTCTATTAATTTCTGGGGTCCCGGTCGGTCCTACTGGATTAATTACATCTTATAACACTCCCGACCGGGCCCTAAACCAAACTGTGAGCGTCTGCTACTGGAGTAGGCTTCCTGTTGACTATATGGCGTCTCTCACTAATGTAGACTGCCCAACGTGGACCGCGAGCGGGAGGAAACTGCCGTTCACTGCCACCTGATGTTCGTCGTCGTTCATGCTCAATTTGTTGTCGCTTATTCCTTCTATGCATGGAATAGAGCTGGTATATGTGTAGTAACAGGCGACGATATTGGCCTCGGCTTTACTGATGTCACTAAAGTGGGCGGTCCTTAGCAGCACTTCCTGAGGGTCTCTGAGGAGACGATGAATAATTTCGTTCTCTAGCCATCTTGGTTTTCGGACTGGTCGCGTCCCTCGAGCGCCTGATTGTATAGTGGCGTGCGTGCACCGCCACACATATACAGAGTTCTTAGAAATTCGGGGAGATGCAAATTCTTTTGCCTCGTTACACAATACAGTAACTGCGTCTCTCCTTTGTCTCAAACTGTTCAGCTTACCATGAGTTCTCTTGTAATGAAATAACGTTGCACAATAATTTTATAAATCCCACACAAAAACGAAATAAACAAAAATGTAAATCCCACATACCGTAAAAAATACAATAACCCAAAATTGGATGCGTTACACATGGACAACAAAATCCAAGAATACTGATTTTCTAAAACGTTTGACTCACTTGTGGATATATGTGTTTGTTTCACTTGAAATTAACAAATATGTATAAACATTAGAACTTTTTTTTTAAATATCTTTATTCTCTTTATTAAAGTTAACAATGTTCATTACATTGACAGCACTAGGAATTACTTGCTCACCACATGATGTGAGTAGTGAAACGTTAAGGTTTATTAATGTCCTTGCTATATATTTAATTCAACAAAAAAACAATCTTTCGTAGGTCTATTAGTTCTGATTGTCAGCAATTTTGTCGCATATTTATTGTGCAGTCACTGAAACCTTATACAGGCTATACTAAATTTTAACATATACTGAAATAATAGATCCTTAACATTTCAAAATTAATCCCAACTAAAATAATCCTTTTTAACCTTAATTCACATCAATGATTACAACTAAGATATAGTATTAACAATTATTATTGGTAATATAAAATAATTAGCCTAAAATTAGGCAGTTATGGCAATATTCAAAATAAAATCAACACTTTCACATTCAATTAAATCTGATATAATCTTTGCAAATTAAATGAAGTTATTATGATAATTGTTAACAATTTTTAGTAATAAACAAAGCATGAATATGTTTACATCACAACTAAATATAGCTATACTCTTTACAAATAAAATGTAAACACAAATTAAATTTGATGAGACTTTGTATGTACTATGATTTTCTCAACTTTGTATGTATGATATCGAGGAGTGGTAGATGTTTGCTTTCACGTAGCCTATTGACCGAATGTAGTTTACCAGTGAATCAGCTCTCAAAATCAGTCACTATTTGTTTTTTCCTGCACAAGTGTACTTTTTCAGTTATGCCTGGCAGTCACTGTCTGCTGCTAATAGGAACTTGGGGAATCACGATCTTTTCAGCTCATGGTGCTTCCCCTTTTGTCATAGCATAATAATACACAGACCATTACATTTTATGGGGTGATGTGGGCTTTAAAAGTGGAAGAACTTTCTAAATTGCTTCAGCACGTCTCTAAATTCTTATTTCCTAACTTTTTTGTTATGAGAGCTCAGACCATTGTATATTAGCGAGTAGCATAAGAATTAGTGATTTGTATACTATTACTTATGCACACATTTGACAACCATTGTAATTTGCCAAAGGGCCATAACTTCATGTATATTGTATGTTGTATCAGATTATTTCTTCTGTAAATGAATCGGTGCCATTTTGTACATGAAATGTAGATTGTTGAAT
The DNA here is from genome assembly GCA_034769895.1 of Magicicada septendecula. Taxonomy (NCBI): domain Eukaryota; kingdom Metazoa; phylum Arthropoda; class Insecta; order Hemiptera; family Cicadidae; genus Magicicada; species Magicicada septendecula. The sequence continues at coordinate 93,223,445 of CM068369.1, read as the reverse complement.
TAAACTTTAATATATGTCACGTTTACTTGCATATAATGTTTACTGTTTCTATCCAAAGTACAATGATTTTGGTCAGACGTGGTGGATTGGATGTGCGAACAGTGTTAGGGAGCAGTGTGGAGTTGACAAATTCACATCTATTTGTCAGCTGCCATGTCTAAACAAAAGTCCCATAAATGTAGGCTGTTTATGTTGAATGCTGTTCTGTTGGGGTGTAAAAACAAATTCCAAAATGTGAAAATAAATGATTGCAGTTTTCACAGAACAGAACGGTGTTGTTTGTGATTGTTACAAGACTCGTTGTTAACAAGTTCAACCAATTTTTAATGTTAGAATCAACTTTTAATGTTATTAGTACTCTACTTGGTTCTAGGTTAATGTCATCTCGCCTCTACTTTATTCTAAGTACAATTTAGTGTCCATGCGTTGTTCATTTTAGTACGCATGTAGTTGTGTAGAGGTTCTACACAGTGGGTGTACTTAGTAAAGTGAGTCTGTAAAAAAGTTTTACGTATTAACAAAGTAGAAGGATTATAAATAGTTGGTCAGGGTGTGAACAGTCGCTTCATAAATTGTTTTTATTTTTCAGTCGAACTGCTGAAGTACTGATACAAGAGTCAGGTTGTAGATTGGACCATCCAGCTGCTGCAAAATTCAGACAACATGTTATGGACGGCGACTGGAGTAAGGTATGAAAAGTTTTTTAATGGTTCCTGTAAATCCAGTGATTTTTAAAAACTAGAGTAAAAGGATGTTTGCCTTTTATTTTACCCTTTAAGCACAGTAACATCATGTTTTGCAATTCCAACAAAATAACATTTGTATTGTAGTGAGGTAGATTTATATAACATAAATATATAATAAATATATAAAATTTTTATCTGACATGAGGCTCTATATATCACTTCTCATCCGTTATCTTGTTCTTCCAGTACTATTCTGTTTATTCATTTTTAAATGAGAAGTACATTAAAACTTTAAAAGCTTTACTTAATTGTTTTTACGCACAATCAGTTCATCATATATTACACTATTTCATAAAGCTGCAGATTGCATCTATACATTTTTATAATGGAATTTTAGTTTCTTGTACAGTCATTGTTCAGTCCACAAATGTATTAAATAGTATGCAATTCCTTTGGACCAGGAGTATTGTGTTGTAGTTTTAAGTATAATTTTGTAGTCCATTTGTTTTTGTTTATCAATAAAACACTTTTATTAAAAAATTATTATTAATATTAATTATCTGCAAATATATATCAAAATAAATATCTGTAAGACACTGTTTTTTTAATCATACAATTTACTCCACACTGTTCACAATTATCACAAATTTATGTATCAATACAAATACGGAGAAAAACAGCACACACATCTTTAAAAAAATTGTTTAAAATTTGTTTTGTTTTACTGAAATATGTTCTGATTTAAGAACACACACCTGCAACCAACTGTCCATCATAGACTAAAAATTTCAACACGAGTTCATCATAGACCAACATCTTTACATGAGTGTATGGCTGAATGCTATGCAGTTGTGTCACATGATTTTACTACTACATGAATGTATCAAACATTATATCCTGCTGTCTGCTATTAAAATAAAAAGCAAACTGATTCATTTACTGATAACAGAATGTCACAATCGCATCAATTATTTATATTATTACTAATTAGTCTGTAAATTTAATTGACCTAAGGATATGTACCTTAAGTTTAAGAAATCTGTTTATAAAACTTCAAATTTTATGAAGAATATTTTTATTTTATTTATGTATCATCACTTTTCATTTTAGTAAATGAGAAGTGATACTTGCTCATGTTAGATAAACATTTTATATATTTATGCTATTGCACAAAGTACATATGTAATTACAGCAGCTATGCTCTGGCTTTAAATAACCAATTTATTAAGAACTTATAACAGTACTATTTATATATTCCAAACCTATATTGAACTCTTTATACAGTTCTGACTATTCCTAACTTGTAATTTATACTTATCCAAATAGTGATTCTTCAGTTTTTCAATAGCAGCATTAATATTAAAATCTGTACTCTGAAAGTGGATCATTTCTATTTCAAGTAAGTTTCTTAACTTCCTCCAGTCATTGTAGAAATATTCTGTTCTTTTAATTATCTATGGAACAAAATCTTTGGATACTAATGTGAAGTTAGGTCCAAGGTCTGATAATTTCAAATGCAATGTGTGTGTGTGTGAAGAATGCAGGGAATAAGTGTCTCCAAGTATAGACAATAATCCAGAAATTTCTGCCCAAATTAAAAACCTTTTTTATTAAGAAACATTGACTCCATCAACTGCTCTATACATTTTATACCCTCACACTTGTGGAGTGTAGCACAATATCGCTCTACAGACAGCAATAAAAACTTCAAGTTTTTGCAGAAAACTGAATGTTGCTACAAGAAATTACATTACTGAAGGAATTTATATCACATTTAGTTTTTGAAAAGAGATCCTGTAGATGTTCATTTAAAGACACTGATGTAAATTGACTACAATACTGTACTACAATCCATTCACCTTTAAAAAACCATTTTTCATATGTGTCAGCCTTCCTCCATTTCTGAAAACAAGAATTTTGGGTTTGTTAAGGTTTACAACTAGCTTATATTTCCAACAACACTCTTCTAAACTATTTATCATATTTTATTGTTCAGTTTCCTCTGTAGCAATAAGAACAGTATCATCTGCAAACACCAGTAACTTAATATTTATGCTATTAATTTTAATTCCGCCGTCCAAATGTAGATTTGCCGGTATCAGTAATAACTTATAAAAAGATTTATACTGAGCTGTGAACTTCTTTCCTATCGTACTACTGACTTAAGTGTTTATAAATGTAAATTTTGGTGAGGCTTTGTCAACTAATTATCACATCTGAATTATGTAGGTGACATCGAATCATCAATGAATATGATTTGAACTGTACATGATTTGAACTGTAACAGTTTTTATAACTTCAGTCTCAAAATACAATTTAGTCACTATATATAATGTTGTGCTGTTTTGCTAGAGTATAAGAGATGTCAGTTTTCGTTGGCTATAGTTGCTCATTTTAGGTTAACTTCACTTTGCTGCTTTGTTTTTTATGGAATCAAAAACAGTAACACTTGGTGCTGTGTACTCTTTTGTAATTGCAATCTCCGCACAAGGAAATAACACCTGTTTTGATAGAGTTGACATTATCAACTTTCTTTTCCAAGATTGTCAAACTTTAGAGTGTGAGATTTACATTGAAGCATCAGAAAATTTTCTATCTCGTGATATTAAGTTATAAACGTGTATCAATTTAGTAATACATGTTCAGTTAGCATACCTTTATACTATGAAATTGCTAACATTTGAAACTGTGTTTGTCATATGTGTGCATAGGTTTTTTATACCTTCTACTTGTTGTAGATTTGAGGATATGAGGACAGCAAATTCTGAATTTTTCTTTAATTCATAGAACTGGGTTATAGCCAAACTATTTGGAATGAAGACTGTCATAGAGATATACCAGACTGGATAAAGAATTGTCGATAATTGTTCAATTAAAATTTGAAGCATTGCTGTTATGTTGGAGTTGTTTTATGTTGTTATGAGGTTACATAAATCCTGAACCAAGTTTGAATTGAACATCACAGTTTTATTCAAGGTTTCATAATAAATGGCTGAATTAAATATTGGGTCACAAAAGTTCAACTAACCTCTTTGTCTCCCACAACATGGGATTACAAAGGTCAGCATATTTGTCTAAATATACTCCCCTTGTGTTTAAATTGTTTGGACCTGCTATGAACATTCAGGGATAAAATGAAATTCTTGGACAAAAGTCTAATTGCTTGGACAAAATGGCACATGATTGCCTTCTTTATTTGTAATTTTCGATCTTTCACAACCCATATATATATGTATTGTAACATTACATAACCCATGCCCAATACTACTAATAAATAAAGAAGGATTCATATAACCATAAGAATAAAATCAGTAATTACCCATTAAAAAAGTCAGAAATGGGGATTATGTATCATACTATAAGAACCTTTGTACTATAAAACACTGTAGCCATTGAAAACAATACTAAGTGTAATCGTAAAAGTGCGGTGTACAAAGTGAAACATAGTATGTTATGTGAAAGTGTTGAAAACTTAAAAAGGACATCTCAGAAATTTGTGATGCAGATGCAAGAAGCAGTATTATAGTAATAGACTATAATACTAATGACAAGTTGTTGTAGTTTTGTGTTGTTTAGGCCACAAAGGCAATATAACTATAATTAATATTTTGTTTACTATAATTATTTTTGTTTATGTTTAAAGGAAATCTAGGGTTATATCAAACTAATAATGGCCAATTAATACTATATTAGAGAGATGGAGTGGAAAACAAAGTAGTGTAGAGTAAGAATACATTAACTGAAGTATAAATCATAAATAAACTAAAATAAAAACCATTAAATTATAAAATACCAGTAGCCAAGCTTAAATAAATAGGTGAAGAAAAACCTTAAATAAATTAAATTTAATTATAACTAAGATTTGTAAAGGAGTATTTTTTTAAAAGAAGAAATGAAATAATAATAATATATACTTACTAATAATAGCCTATTTACTAAAACGGTACCTAGGTTAGCCAATAAAAAACCATCAATTTCTTGGTTACTATGAGTAACTAAACAACAAGAAATTGTTTGATTGTTCAAAGGTATTAAAAGTGAGATGATGAAAAAATGTAATGTCCAATAAAATTTTAAAAATTTAATAACGATTATTCAGAACAAACCACTACAAAATTTATGAAACAAGTCAGCACCATACACTACATCAGAGACGTCCTTTGAACTACAATAATTCACACCAGAAAATCGATGAAAACCAAAAAATCCAGCTAACGATATCTCAGTTGGACATCGGAATTGAAAATCGTTGGATGAGATCGCTTCCTTTTAATAAATAACTAAATTACAACTCAACTATAAGTATAGAACACTAGAAACAGCACCATCTCTTTCAGTTCATAAGAAAACCAAGTGAACATAATAAACTTTATTTAATTAACCAACAAACAGAAAAAATGTGGATTCACTAGGGACATTCCGGCAGCCATCATTATTAGAGTTCGTTTTCTGTGAAGATACGTAGTCTGCGCTCTGGCGGTTTAAAAACCAACTTAATGAACTAGATTTCAAAATAAACAAATAATTAATGTAAAGTATGATACAAACAAATATGCATTTCTGACTTTCTTATAGTTCAAAGAACCTCAAATAACCCTGGGAAATATAATTAATTAATTTTTCTTTATAAAAAACTGTAATAAAAAACATTTGTTGTGTGTTATATGTAATGTAAAACTAAGATCGAAATAACGTTGTGATTTGAGAAATAATTGATTGTCAATCTATGTTTTGGAGACCATAGTGTCCCGTGAATAAATACTTCCATTCCTTAAGGAATATGGAAGTAAAAATAAATTCAATGAATGCCTTGTGTTTAAATAATAAAATGTGTATTATTTCTGGTAGATAATAGTTTGTTACAGGAAATAAGGAAAAGTCGAGAAGAGTAAGGAAATCAGTCCGGTCATCAGAAAATTATTAAGTACTGCAAAAATAACTTAACCTTAAATGGGTTTGTAAAAAATAGAAAACAGCTGATGCAACGAGTAGAACAATTTTAAAATACTAGATTGTGTACAAAGAGAGTAATTCTCTTTCGCTCTCTTTCACTCTCTCTCCTACCTATTTTCAAACAACGGCATTGATTTAATACGAAAATTAAGAAAAATTGGTCAATATTTTTCATAATCACACACTCTCGATTAAAAAAAATAAATATTACTATTAGCATACAGACATTGTAACTATTACAGGGGATCGTAGAGTGACGATAAGATATCTGAAAACTCGCGAGACGTTACAAATGGTGCTCAACTTAAAGGGCTTGAATTAGGAAGGAATTTCGAGATATACGCAAGTTAATATAACGAAAAACCTAATTTTTGTCGGCAACTATGAGAAGACAAGAAATGCGTAATACCAGAGGCAGGTCGAAGAAGAGGGCAGAAGACACAGAGAAGGAAGAAGGTGGACAGGAACAAGAAATAGAAGTAGTCATGGACACTGAAATGGAACAACAGACAGGCGATAAAGAAGAAACTGAAGTAATTATGGACGCGGAAAAGGAAATAGTTGAAGAGGATGCCCAAGGGGACCAACCAGATAAATCCGCCAAAAAAGAAGACATGAGCATGCAGGAGATGTTGAGAATTATTATGGAAAGCAATAAACAAACAAATGATAAAATAGATGCAAAATTTAGGAAACAGGAGGAAAAATTTGATAAAATAAATGAAAATTTAAAGGAAAATAAGGAAAACTCAAGGAAACAAAATGAAACCTTGAGCGAGAAATTTGACAAAATAGATGAAAGTTTTAGGAAACAGGAGGAGAACTCAAGGAATCAAAGTGAAACCTTGAGGGACAGTTTAAAACAAATTGAGAAAATAAACGAAGAAAATTTAAAACGAATTGAGGGTAAGATGGAGAAGTTCAATAAGGAGTTAAGGGAAACTTTCGGGGGGAAGATTGAAAATGTTAACACACTTAGCCAAAGAGTAGATGAATACAAGGAGGAGACAAATAAGCAAATGGACAGTGGTTTCAACAATTTGGATGAAACACTAGATGGCACTTCAGAGGTATTAAAGTAAGTCCGAACACAGAAGAGAGCAGGAAGGAAATAGAAATTAGAGAAGACCAAAATGCATTGCTATCTGAGAATAAAAGTAACAGAGACAAAGAAAAATGATGGACATAGAAATTAACATTAAGGGAGTAAAGAAACAAATAATTAAGAAAACGAAAGAAAGAGTAATAATAATACGTCCTAACAAACGGAAAAATACACGGGAAGAAGTAGATATGATTAAGAGTGGGCTGGTTAATGTACTTAATCTCCCAATCGTTAATTACAGAGAAATGACTGTTTTAAAAAGTTATAGAAAAAACTTAACTAAAGCTATATTTAAATTAAATATACCAGTAAATACAAGGTCAGTGACATCACCAGTAAATGATATATCATCAACATATTTGTGTAATAGACTACATATAAATATGATAGAAATAGGCATATTAGAAAAATTACAAGACATGGTACAAGAATATGTTACAAAGAAAGAAAGAGTTCGGAAAACGATGGTAACCATTGAATTTAATGAAAATTCAATGTCAGCAGAGTTACAATACCAGATGATAGAGAGTTATTTAACAAGGACAAAAATCATTATGGAAACTGCAGTAATCCGAACGACGAGTGCAGATGAGTTAATGGACCATGGTTAAAACAAGTAATAATCAACCAGAAAAAAGGGGACTGATTTTATGAATACCGACCAAGCAACCCATTGGAAAAAATGAACCAAATAAACAATACGATTTAAGATAATCAACAAAATTCAGAAAGCATGTAAGGACAACTTACTCAATATATTTAGACACAATATGATTTAATAAACGACAAAACACCAAGAGAATGTAAGAACAGATTACATAATTTATTTATAAACAGTATGATTTAAAACGGAATAATAGAAAAAATAATATTTTAATGGGAACAAAAAAAAAAAATATAAAAACAATTAATGGCAATGTGCTCAGACAAGAAGGTAAAAATAAGAAGAACAATGGATAAGATAATGACTATAATTACAATGAAGCTAAAGAATGATAATAATTAATACAGCTACAATTTAGAATGTCTTAGAGTTGAAAATGATAAAGGATTTATAAATAATGCCTGTCAATAATGTTATCTGAAATTAGTTACTGAAAAATAAGAAGGAATCAAGAAGAAAAAGAAATGTATAATTAAATGTAAACAGCAACAGCGTGAAGAATCCCAAAAGTGTTTTTTATCAGTCAAAAAATAGACTATTAGGGTATAATTTTTATTTTTATAACTGTCTGTAGATGAATTCCAGCAGTATTATATTTAAGTGTAGTATGGCCAGCAGAGTAGGTATCCAAAAGTGCCCCTCTGGACTGTCCCAGCTCACATGTTAGGGAATGTTAGGGAAATTGAATATTTAAGGGATAATAAAACAGCTGAGAAGAATGATATCAGATCCAGAAGTATGAAGGAAGAAAACAGAAAGAAGATAGCAGACAGAAGCTCAATTGAGAAAGCACATTTATAGAAGTAAATAGAAATATGAGAGTGTTAAAACAAGTTTTTACTAATTATTGTGACCAGTCCTTATCACCATGAGAAATGATATCATTAATGAATTTGCCTCCTAGAGAGAGAGTTGAGTATTAGTAAAATATATTACCTATGAAATAAAGTCAATTACCATTAACAAAATAAAAGGTATATAACCAAGCAGAAATGAAAATATATTATGAAGATTATAATATATACAGGATGTCCTGCCTCCTTCAAGCCCCGCGATGGAAGCCAATTTATTATATAACTCGTGTGTCGTCTTCGTTCTCGTACCTCTGTAAAATATAACGGTGTGTCTGAGTGTAAAGTGTGTCTGTGTTTGTTACCACTTCGTCCTCGCATGGCGATGTAACTCACGATGTTTGGGTCCGTAGCGAACGTACTGGTGACCAGGTATCGTGGTTTCTGATCAGAGGTTCAAACGTAGTGGATAATCCCAGGGTGGCGCCAAATTGTTTGTATAAAACAATTAAAATTGTCTCCTTATCAATGTTTCATTCGAACGATGCGACGAATTCAATCTGTCCCGCCTTTTCTCAATTTTTGTTAATCGAGTTAGCAGTTACAGTATTCGCTACTTGCGCGCTAGACGTCGCATCAGAAACATTCGCTATACATTATAATTTTAAACATACACTTTTCTAATGAAAATAAAACACAATTTAACGCACACAGTATAGATTTATTATTAAATTGAAGTTAATATTGTATAGACACAAGTTGTAATTAATTTTTTATATACAATTCTGCACTGGATAATTCTTTATAAGACTCTACTCAAGGGTTAACCAATCGATTTTGAATACAAATAAACACCGCATGGCGTGTTATAATGCCAATCAACAAATATTTCATTCGACGGTTATGGGCTCTTTGGATCACGTTGAAAGGTTCAGATGCAGTTACAATATTAAAAATACACAACCTTACAATGTTTTTTCCTTAAGTACGGTAATGTGTAATGGTAATTGGTTTGTTTGAGTGTCGTACAAGTGGTTTACAAGTCGTACATAAATATGAGGTTAGTTCTATAGTTTAACAAATTTTCAGTGTCTTAATATTACGATTTAATCCTTGCAAGAGAATAAAAGTGATTCAGTGGTATTCAACATATATTGAGAAATATTCAAAGTGTGTTTATTTTTTGGAAGTTGAAATAATTTAATTGATACTTAACAGCGTTGTAGTACGGAATCACTCCGTAGGTCGGGAAGGAAGGATTGTGGCATCAATATAATTCATTTGTTCTTTATTCAAGCTTCGGCATCTTTTTCAAAGTTGTTTGGATTTATTTAGGTATTTCGTCTTCAATTAAACGTCTTCTCCATCTGGTAATGGTGTTCAGTATTCATCAGACTTCTTTACGATCAATTTCTATACATTATTTTACTTTTAAGATGTTTTAAATATGAAAATATGTTGTACTGAATTTTCGCTTCTGGTTTGCATGAGCATCACTTTTCAAGTAATTGTATTCAACGGTAATTACCTCGTCAAACCGTCGTTTCCATGGTTACATCATTATTCTCATTGGGCCAGCTCGATATGACTACATTGTTATCAATATTTGAATCAATGGTTGATTACTTTCTTCGACCAATTCATCTCTGATATTTTTTAGATAATGCGTTGTAATTATAGTGATTATATCTTTCGTCGTCGTACTTTCCCCAAGAGATTGGTCCAGTGATGGGCTGTCTACAGTTTTCACTGGCCTTAAGCGTTTAAATGAGGGTTGACCTCATTGCCCCTAACTTCATTAGTGTTTGATGGTTGTTCAGCGTTCGGCTCCTGTCGATTATTCCAGTCATCTGCGCTGTTCCTGTGATCTTCTTCGAATGGGTGACTTCTTGTATCGGGTACCTGGTTAGAGTACGTTCGCCGATAGTTAGGTGAGGGATAGTTTCTTCTTGGACTCCGTTGTCTTTGTCCCCTCATGTAATTTACCTGTGGCCGGTATCCTGGATTATTGTTATGATTATTGTTGTTGTTTCCAGGGCGATAATTGTTGTTGTAACCATTCGATGGGAAGTTACCCCTGTAGTTGTTCCTGAAGTTGTTATTATTATTGTTTCCACTTCTGTTAAAATTTCTGGGCGCGTTATTGCCCCGTGTGTTCCCTTGGTAATTGTTAGGGTTGTTTACCGGTGGCTTATTATCTCCCTGTTGATTCGGTGATAATTGTCCCTCATTGGTTCTATTATTCCTGAAACTGTACCCTCTGTTTTTCCTGTACTGCCACTCGTGTTCTTGGCTTTCCAATAAGCTAGCCATATCTTGGATGGTCTTTACCTGGCTGTACATCCATGCCTTTTGGATGGCGTCGTCGTAGTGGTAAGATAACTGTATTACCAGACACTCTTCGGGTATACGTGGTTCCAAATTCCTGGCCATGCAGATTTTTCCCAAGAAGTAGGAGGTAAGGGATTGTCCATTTTGGTTTTCATACCTTCCATTGCTCAGGTTATTGCGGACCATGTGTGGTGTGGATTCAGACCAGTATTTAGCCTTGAACTGAGTCTTAAATTCTTGAATGTTTTGGATGTCTGGTCGGGTGGCAGTCCACCAGTTGTCATAGGTCTCCTTGAACATTTCGTCCAGCATTCCTCTTATTACTGTCCACCGGGTCTCTCGATTTTTGATGATTAGCTCTTCTACCCTTTTCAAGAACTCAATAGGGTTCCTTTTATAATTACGGAAGTTAATAGTATCTCTGTTGTCCGTGTTCATAACATGATTATTGTTACATGGTCGGTCACGCCAGGCGTCCACTTCTTCCCGTAATGACTCTTCTATTCTGCGCATTTCGTCAATCCTTTGTTGGTTTTTGTCGACTTTGTTGTCTATTTTATTTAAGTTGCTGTAAACTCCTTCCATTCATTCTCCCAAATCTGTTCGTACAGCTGCTACCTCTTTCTGGTTTTCTTCCCGGACTTGGCGTATGTCCTGGTCTATCTGGGTACATCTTCTGACTGTTTCTTCATGGTCTTCCTCAATTCTTCTTTTATTCTCTCCTTCGAGACGGTTCATTTTATTGAGTACTTCCTCGCGGACTCCAGAAACATTTTCATTGGTCTTCTCTAGCTTCTCCGTCTCCTCTAATTTTTCATTGATTTCCGTTACCTGCTGTTTTGCTTCTTCTCGGTACTCCATTAATTGGTGTGCCATCTGCAGCTTCATTTCTTCTTTATTTTTCTCGTGGTCTTTCTTCAGCTGTTCCCTCAATTCTTCGTTTCTTTGCTGAATTTCCTCCATCAATCGTTGTTGTAATGTTTCATTATTCTTGTTAATGGTTTGTCTCAATTCTTCCTTCTGTTTCTGAAAATTGTCCTCCTGCTTTTTAAAATGTTCGTTTGTTTCTTTCTTCATTCCGTCAAATTTATTGGTCATCTCCTTCAAACTCTCTTCATTCTTATCGAATTTATTGTTCATCTCTTTCAAACTCTCTTCATTCTGGTCGTATTTATTGTTCATATTATTCATCATTTCCATTAATTTTAGTATGTTTTTAGGGTCTCCTCTAAATTCTCCCTTGTCGCCCGCCTGTAATTCCATTTCTTCGTCTTGGGTTGGTTCTGTTGTGGTTATTGCTGTCTCCACTTCTTCAATCGGTGTTCCTTCCTCCTCTTCCCCTCTATTTTCTTCCATCTCCTTCTCCTTCGCCAATTTTTTCCATAAACCTCTTGTGTGCATCCTGATCTTTTTTCGTGACCGCCGCTAGAACTTCGTATCTTCCTTTTTTCAAGCTCCACCGGTTGGTCGCCAATTTATAATCAAACTCGTGTCTCGTGTCCGTTCGTATATCTCTGTAAAATATAACAGTGTGTCTGAGTGTGAAAGTGTGTCTGTGTTTCTTACCACTGTGTCCTCGCATGGCGATGTACTTCACGATATTTGGGCCCGTAGCGAACGTACTGGGGACCAGGTATCGTGGTTCCCGATTTGAGGTTCAAACGTAATGGAATATCTTCGGGTGGCACCAAATTGTTTATAGAAAACAATTAAAATGGTTTGCTTATCAATGTTCTATTTGAACGAGGCGACGAATTCAATCTGTCCCGCCTTTTCTCAATTTTGTGTCAATCGAGATAGCGGTTGCAGGATTCGCTACTTGAGCGCTAGACGTCGCATTGGAAACCTTCACTATACATTATATTTTTAAACATACACTTTGCTAATAGAAATAAGACACGATTTAACACACACAGTATAAATTTATTATTAATTGGAAGTTAATATTTTATAGACACAAGTTGTAATTAGGTTGTTCATATATAATTCTGCACCGGATAATTCTTTATAAGACTCTTACTCAAGGTTAAACGATCGACTTTTGAATACAAATAAACAGTATGGCGATTTATTTCGCCGATCAACAAATATTTTGGTCGAGGTTTGTGAGTTGTTTGGATCACGTTAAAAGGTTCAGATGCAGTTACAACATTAAAAATACACAACCTTACAATGTTTTTTCCTTAGGCAGGATAATGTGTAGTGGTAATTGTTTTGTTTAAGTGTCATACAAGATGTTTATAAGTCGTACATAAATATGAGGTTAGTTCTATAGTTAACAAATTTTTCAGTGATATAATTTTATGGATCAATCCTTGTAAGAGAATAAAAATGATTTAGCGGTATTCAACATACATTGAGAAATGGTCAAAGCGCGTTTATTTTTTGGAAGTTGAAATAATTTAACTGATACTTAACAGCCTTGCAGTACGGTATTATTCGGGATGAAGAGAATGAATGATTATGGCATCAATATTGTTCCTGCGTTCTTTATTCAGGCTTCGGCATCTTTTTCAAAGTTGGTTGGACTTATTTATATATTTCATATTGAGTTAAACGTCCTCTCCCTCTGGAAATGGTATTCTGCATCCCTCAGACTTCTGTACTCTCAATTTCTACACTCTGTTTTACTTCTAAGGTGTTTTAAACATTAAAAGGTGTTGTACAGACAATTCGCGTCTGGCTTGCGATAGCGTCACTTTTCAAGTAAGTGTATTTAACGGTAATTACCTCGTTAAACGGCCGTTTCCATGGTTACGTATTTGCTCTCATTGGGTGAGCTCAACATCAGTTCATTGTTATCAATTTTCGAATTCCTTTCGAATCTTCCCATATCTTCGGACTTTCTTCCTCCTCTTATCTTCCTTCTGAGTTATTATCTAAATGCACTGTCATTTATATTTTCTCACAAAGATTATTTTGGTACCCCACAATATTGGGTTTTATCAAGTTTTCTAAGTTTAAAATTAATTCCATACTTACTAATTACATTTCTTTATTTATATAATTCCTTAATTTAATATTTGGTTTTTAATAATAACTACTATTCATCGTTGATGAATTAGTCACCTCGGATTTGTCCATTACATGGTGATTTTTATGCAATCAGTAATTGTTTATGTTTGACCGTTAGGCCTGTTTCACATTTAAGTAGCCATTACTGGATTTTTGTGGCTTCATACACAACATATTTCATTGAGTCCCAAATTGTTATTTTGCATTTATAATTAGGTTTAAAGTATCTGGATGTGTTTTAATTAGTAACAACTGTGTTATTCAATCTTACTTGCTAATTATTTGCTATTCATTTGCAATATAAAATAAAACATCTAGGCCTATGGTCTGTATAACTCTTACAGCCATATCCATTTCATAACTAACAGTTTATATAATTCATTATTTCTTATTTGTTGTTCTGGTGCTAAACAATCTCACCTCTATTGAACTTTTTCCATTAAACTCCCCTTATAACATGGGTATTGAATTAATGTTGATACAAACTTATTTTCTAATGCTTTTTTCTCTCCCTTCCATATTAACACCATCTAATTACTTTTCCTTGTGAAACACACCTTTAAACTTTTACAATACATTTTTAAGTTATAAAAATACTATTTACTAGTCATCACAGTGAATATCACATCACTACTTAGTGTTCATTATTCACTGATTAAATGTTCTATCCTAAATACTATTCAGTGCAACTTGTTAAATGTTATTGTTCACTCTTAAAACTAAAACATAAGTAATTTTACTAAGTCTTTACCTTAGCCTACCCTCCTCTTACTATTTATATGATAGACAATATTTGTAGTTATTGTTCACTAGCACTTTCTTAAATCATTGTGTTCATTATAATTTATTTAGTGTTTCTTTAGTATTATATCACTCTAGTATAAATCACTTTCACTAATTCAACTTCTATTTATTTCTCATCATTTTATTCTCTTTCTCTACACACTGTCTATATAAAATTATTAATATTGTGTCTTTCTTAGTTAATAAATTACATATATCCCTAACTCTTTTGGTTAGTGTATTTTTATACATTGTTTCATATTACTGACGGTTCATAATGGTCATTTTATCAATACTAACGTTCATTAATAGTTTTGGTTCTTAACCGAATTTCATTGTCTTTATTACTTTGGGTTACATTATTTCTCCCTTATCTATTTTTTATTACTTGTCTAGTTTTCTTGATGTGTTTCATCTTGTTTTCCTCCTCATGGGTTTGTTCTCTCTTGGTTTTCATTCTTCTTCTCCTTCATTCGTCTTGTTTTCTTTATTCTGATTTCTTAACTGGTTTCTCAACTGGTTTCTTAACTGGTTTCTTAACTGGCCAATCTCTGGGGTTGGGTCAATGTCGTTTGTCTGTCAGTCTATTATTGTAGTTTCTTTATTAATCACTTTCGGTTTATTACTCCTCCTCTTTCCATGTTAATTACCTTTTATTTATTTTTTACTATCCACATAATTTATTTATTCAAAGATAATAGTATTTAGCATTTTTTTATACATACTTATTGTTATCAAAATCTATCTGAATTTGGTGATGTTATAATTGTTATCAAAATTGACCTGAATTTGGCGATATTATAAGATTGATAAAGGAAGGAGAAGAATGAGGAATTCAACGATTAATTTTAAAAAGGAAATAAAAAATAAATCTGTTCTAGTGGGGGGGTTCATAACCCATGTCCAATACTATGCCCAATACCACTAATAAATAAAGAAGGATTCATATAACCATAAGAATAAAATCAGTAATTAACCATTAAAAAAGTCAGAAATGGGGATTATGTATCATACTATAAGAACCTTTGTACTATAAAACACTGTAGCCATTGAAAACAATACTAAGTGTAATCATAAAAGTGCGGTGTACAAAGTGAAACAATATGTTATGTGAAAGTGTTGAAAACTTAAAAAGGACATCTCACAAATTTGTGATGCAGATGCAAGAAGCAGTGTTATAGTAATAGACTATAATACTAATGACAAGTTGTTGTAGTTTTGTGTTGTTTAGGCCACAAAGGCAATATAACTATAATTAATATTTTGTTTACTATAATTATTTTTGTTTATGTTTAAAGGAAATCTAGGGTTATATCAAACTAATAATGGCCAATTAATACTATATTAGAGAGATGGAGTGGAAAACAAAGTAGTGTAGAGTAAGAATACATTAACTGAAGTATAAATCATAAATAAACTAAAATAAAAACCATTAAATTATAAAATACCAGTAGCCAAGCTTAAATAAATAGGTGGAGAAAAACCTTAAATAAATTAAATTTAATTATAACTAAGATTTGTAAAGGAGTATTTTTTTAAAAGAAGAAATGAAATAATAATATATATACTAGCCTATTTACTAAAACAGTACCTAGGTTAGCCAATAAAAAACCATCAATTTCTTTCAAGAAATTGTTTGATTGTTCAAAGGTATTAGTCCAGTCGCCAGATTAAAAATAACGGTAAAATTTCTTAAAAAATTGAGGCAAAGTGATATTTGGTATAGTTATTTAAAAAGGTCTAAATATCGGTTTAAAATCATCTTTGCATGTTTATAAGGTCAGGCTTTTAAAAAAAAACCTTATTTAAGGGCAGCGCACGGTAAAATCGATAAAAATGTTTACATTCCGTGAATTTCTTTCCTTACTACTAAATAAACGATTGGATCATGATAAAGTCTTCATTCTTTTTGTTTAAAATAATTCAAACTTTAATAGTAATAAAATCAAAATAACGATTTTGTTATTATTTCATCGTTAGGAGTATTAAATCGATAGACGGAATGGTCGATTTTAACAAATCTTCCTCTGTTGAATAATATTATTAAATATGTGTATCTTAATATACATAAAAGTCATTGTGTGTATTTATATTCCACACCTCCTACTAAACCACTGGACCGATTTCAACAAAACTTAGCACAAATATTTTATGCAACGGGAGAACCAACATAAGATAGGTGTTTTGGGCCCTGGGGGATGTCAAAAATGGAAAATATGAAAATACCTCATGTAGGGTATCAAATTAAAGGGGATTTCAATGCAAGTAACAATTTTTCATGCATATAAGCACTATTGAAAATTCTTGGGCCCTGGGGCTTAAAAAATGGAAAATATGAAAAACCACTGGACCGATTTCCACCAAACTTGGCACAAATTTTTTACGCAACAGGAGAACCAACATTAGATACGTGTTTTGGGCCCAGGGGGGATGTCAAAAATGAAAAATATGAAATATGAAAATACTGTAGGGTATCAAATTAAAGGGAATTTCAATGCAAGTAACAATTTTACATGCATATACGTACTATTGAATATGTTTGGGCCCTGGGGCTCAATAAATGGGTTGTAATGGAGAGGTGTCAAAAATGGATAATATGAAATACCGTATGTGACATGCATATACGCACTATAAAAATTTTGGTCTCCGGGGCTCAATAAATTGGTGGGAATTGGAGGAGGGGTGATGTCAAAAATGGAAAATATGAAAATACCGCACGTGGGGTATCAAATTAAAGGGAATTTCAATGTAAGTAACAATTTAACGTGCATATTAATTTGGATTATTATAAATATCCCCCCCTGCTTGTGGATGTGAAAAAAACAGCATAAATGGTATCAAATTAAAGTGAATTTCCTAGCAAGTAAGAATATGACACCACTTTCTTCCAAGCAAAGCCGGGCAAATCCTCCAGTAATAAGTAAAATATTTCAAAGAAAAGCTCTCTTTTTAATAAAAGGTAAAACGAATACAAACAAAATAACATTATACAAGAATATATATATTTTTAAATTTGGAATTTAAAAATTAAATAATTAATTAATGTTGAGAATTTAGTTAGTGATCTTCTTCTTCTTCTTCTTCTTCTTCTTCTTCTTCTTCTTCTTCTTCTTCTTCTTCTTCTTCTTCTTCCTCCTCCTCCTCCTCCTCCTCCTCCTCCTCCTCCTCCTCCTCCTCCTCCTCCTCCTCCTCCTCCTCCTCCTCCTCCTCCTCCTCCTCCTCCTCCTCCTCCTCCTCCTCCTCCTCCTCCTCCTCCTCCTCCTCCTCCTCCTCCTCCTCCTCCTCCTCCTCCTCCTCCTCCTCCTCCTCCTCCTCCTCCTCCTCCTCCTCCTCCTCCTCCTCCTCCTCCTCCTCCTCCTCCTCCTCCTCCTCCTCCTCCTCCTCCTCCTCCTCCTCCTCCTCCTCCTCCTCCTCCTCCTCCTCCTCCTCCTCCTCCTCCTCCTCCTCCTCCTCCTCCTCCTCCTCCTCCTCCTCCTCCTCCTCCTCCTCCTCCTCCTCCTCCTCCTCCTCCTTCTTCTTCTTCTTCTTCTTCTTCTTCTTCTTCTTCCTCTTCTTCCTCTTCTTCCCCTTCCCCTTCCCCTTCCC
The DNA here is from genome assembly GCA_034769895.1 of Magicicada septendecula. Taxonomy (NCBI): domain Eukaryota; kingdom Metazoa; phylum Arthropoda; class Insecta; order Hemiptera; family Cicadidae; genus Magicicada; species Magicicada septendecula. Next base: position 93,205,532 of record CM068369.1, on the reverse strand, counting down.
CTTCTTCTTCCCCTTCCCCTTCCCCTGTTGTCAGAAGAAAATAGACTAGCACTCATGGTTCCTCTCGTGGGTTTTAAGAGATCAATTTTCTTATTACTAGGTGTAAGCGCAGTAATGAGCACCAAAATATCTACGTCCTCTGCAACAATAACTGGAGGTTTATCATATAATTCTAAGGCTGTTTTCACAATTAATAAGTCTGCATCATCATCAGCTTGTTTAACGTTTATGCTTTCTTCTTCCAAATATCTCGTTAGAATTTCAATAAATCGAGTTTTATTAGTTTTATTCCAAAGAAATTGTTCTTGGGTCACTGTGACACACATATCTTCATGGAATAAAATATCTGGAGAGGAATTTTGATTGGTATGGCGATAACGCTCCATAGCTTTGATGCTGTTAGAATTGTTTGTATAGCCATCAAAAACTACAGTAACTTTTGATCCAAAGTGTCTCTTGACATAATTTACGTATCTTTGAAAAATACATTTGAACTTGTCATTTTTTGACCATACTACTCTATGCAGTAATATACCACCATCAGTGACGTAAATGCAAACTTCAAGGTTAATCTCAGTGCGATCTACTTCAAACATATATAGTTTAGACTTATCTGTTTTCCGAAATACACCTTCGTAAAACATAGATGTTGGGTACGGTGCAAGTTCATAACGCATGTAATCTTTTAATTCGTCGTCACTTTTTCTTGCTACACAAATGCATTAAAATATAAGCATTGGATCTATAGGGACAACTTCCTCTTGAATTTTCAGTCTACTATTAACACTTTTTAATGACGGTACTCTATTTTTTCGTTTAAACGAAACTTTATGGAAGTTTGTACCAGCAATTTCTTCTAATCCTGCTTTTCCAACCTCAAAAGCATTATGACAGTTAATATTATTACCGCCAGTAACTCCAGTAGATATAGACATTATTGAATCTTGATAAGGAAATGGCTCGTGACAATCAAACCAGGATTTTATTTTGAGAATATCTTCAGTATCTCGTTTTATTCGAGAATCTCTAGCATCTACATGCTGATCAGAAGTAGAAACTTTTATACCACAAAATTTTTCTACTTCTTCGCAGATATCATGTGTATATGGCATCGCTAAAATCCATTTATTTGCAGTACTGGTAGTTACTCCCCGTCCAATCATACCACCATCAACTTTCATGACTCTCATTAAGTCCTGTTCGATTGTCATATCAGTTCATGAGTTCCTGACCAGAATTTCTCAGTTCGTCTTACAGTACAAAATCCGTTATTTATAAAATTTTGAAGTTCTTTAATTTTTAAAGCGGTAGTTTCTGGAATTACATCTTGGTTTGCATTGAGGTGAAAAGTTTTTCAGATTCTTTTATAAATTGATTCATGTATTGTACATATAATAAGGCTGATTTCGTATAATTAAAATGTCCAGTTACATAAAAATATGGCAACATGTGCTGAATAACTTGTAATTGAATTTTTAGATAACCCATTTTTTCTGAGCGCGCAAATGCTTTTGCAATAGAGATCATTCGTATGTATTGTATCCATAATTTTGCAGTTTTACCGTGTTCCTCAATTTCAATCATTTGTTCTAGAAATTTACCATTTAAGATGTTTAAAAAATTATGATCTTGTACTTCTTTGTAAGTAAGATTGTCATCTAAAAATTCTTGTAGTAAAGATTTCATATTTGAATATTCAACGTCTGAAAGGTTCATTTCCTCAATAATCTTTTTACACAAAACTATCCAAATTAATGTGTGGCCTCGTACTGCTCTAGCATAAGCATGGCTATCTAACATCTTATCTACAGTTCCTGGCGCATAGCAACAGCTTAATGGTTCTTTTAAACCGCTTCCTGCCATCACATAACCGATTGAACCAAGAAAAGACATAAGCAGATGAAATCCTCCAAGTCGAACAATTACATTATGTATATCATCATCAGGTGAGGATTGGACCATTTCAAACGCTTTCTGATACAAAAGTTGATCAAAAGTAACAAAACAGTTAAATAGATTTAAGTTTTTCACTAGTTTTACAGCGTATTTTAAAACGGTGTATATTGTATTTTTGTCAGTTGGAGGAGAGTGTACAAAAGGCAAGCAAACAATTCTAGATAATGTATAAGTCATATTTTCCAAAAGCTTGGACATAAAGGCATTCCAGCCAGTAATGCCTGGTTTGGTCACTCCATAAATCCAAAGCAAGTCAGCATTAGAAAAATCTATATTATTAAAACTCGGATTATCTACTTTTTTAAAAACAATGTTCTGGAGTGCATGTGTATTAATATTTTCAAAAATTTGGAATGGTATTTTGTCAATTTTGCTGATTTCTTTTGCAGTAGGCTTAACTGTCAATCGTTTTAAGGTGTTAAGCTACTCACCTTATTAATAAATATGATAAGTTATTTTTATGTATTTCATTGTAATTAAATAATACCCACCATACATCCAGTGTAAACATGTGTCTTTCTTATCAACATAATTTTAACTTTCGGGTCCAGGGCTTCGTTAAGCGAAAAGGCAGAGGTAGTCGGTTTTTTTGAAATAACCATTCATACAACATATAGTTAAACAATTTAGGCTTTATTTGATTTTCAATATTCACGTATTATAGACAATGGGAGTCATTACTCAGTTTAGCAATTACCAAAATGGCGGCTTCATGACTTCCGCCTTTTTGCCATGCTTTCATCTCTATATAGTGCTTATTTTTTCTGTAATTTAATCTTTTAAACAAACGTATTTACTGCAGTATGATTTTCAAAATTACTTGTTTCTTTAGATTCAATAAATAATACATATACCTAACACAAACCAACGCCCCAGATATTGGTTATGAAATGCCGGCAACCTTTCACTCTCACTTTCTCACACAAACCTTTCATACTTTGATGATGATTACATTTCTGTCCTAAATATATTTTGAGCTCATTTTTTACTGTTTAGAATTTAGAATAATCTAAAAAGGGCTTTCCTGAATTGAAGTGGTAATGACGCTCCTCAGACTACTCCCATGATGGTTGGCGGATGTTCGGCCGAACTTTTTATCTGTCTTTTCCTGAGTGCACTGAATTTATTACTAATTTAACTGTCCACTGAAACTAGTTACTTTTATAATTACATTTTTACAAAAATTTGAACATCTTTGTTGGCCAAAACGGCCCAATACACAATTGAGCGTGTGTACACTCTGAGTTGTTAATGCAGACTGAGAACGGGTTATACGCAACTTCTGTGTAAGTAGTAGTGTACATGACGTCACCGTCTTTTGTTTCTACGGCCAACGCCCTGGTTTGTACGTACTTGGTGTTATGTCATCAGCGTTTAATAATGACGACACAGCCTTGTGGACCAATGAAAGTTCATATTTATGGTTCGTTTTCACATACACCGCCATTATACATGTTAGACTTCGCCCGTCTCCCGGTGACCTTGGATTCACTCCCCTCTTGTTGAATATGCGACGTTTCTTGGGACATGGGTAAAACTGACCTAACCCTGGTTGACATCCATATATATAATAAAAAATACAATATGAGATCCCTTTATCCCATAGTTAGGATAACAGGCCTTTATGTACTGTCACAAAACCCCCTCAATGAAAGGTTTTGTGTCGAGACACAAAAACTTTCATTGACTCATTCACACGTTTCTAAAAGGATCAGTGCAGATATGTTGCCACAACCCCCTGTAGTGTTTATATAAAAGAAGTATAATCACTTACCCTTGGTTCAATGATGCTGATCGTACCTGTCTGACCTTACTGGACTTCTCAGGAGAGATCCCAACACCATAAGGCCATGAGGCACTGAACGCTCCTGTTCTGACGCGCCGGCCAGCTCAGGACCGCGGTCACAACACCACAAAACTCTGAAACATGTAATACAAAATTTTAAAATAGTGGCCTTATCTTTCTCCATATCTGCAACTGATATGTCTCCCCTTAGATGCATTGGTTTGTGTTTTGAGGCGTTGGTTTTCTTAACTCATAAGTTTTCAAATAACACAAAAAACAAGATTTAAGACAGATAAATCCTTCCATTTTTCAACACTCCTGCATATTTCTATCAAATTCTCTGACTCCAGTCAACATCAACTTGCTTCTCTTACCATAAGAAAACATCTTATTATACTAAGCATAAAACAAATCTTAATCTCTCAAACAACAACCACTATCTCTACTAATTTATTTCAAATAAAATCAACACATATACCTGTTATGGCAAACACTTCAAAACTATTTATTTTTCTTTACTCAACTTTCTTTACGCTTATTTTTCTTTGCAACAGAATCATCATTATATACTTGATAACCAACACCAATCTCACACTAATTCTTTAAAATTTAATATTCTGTTATCGTTACTACCCTTGTAGTAACCTACTGACCTATTGTACCATCAACATAATAAAACACAATAAAACGTTGTACATCATAAAACATTGAACACTAACATTGAACAATTCACATTACTTAATTCATATTTACATAACTTGTAGCAGAACTTTATAACATTTTTATTATCAACTTTCGATTAACTTTTATTATTTAACATTTGTTATATCAGATTCTATACAAAAAAAATTTCAAATTTATCATTACCCTTCCAGTTACATTACCTTCCTGCTATGAATTTTCTTTTCTAACCTTTCCTCAATCCTTATTAGTTTGGGTGACTCTCTGTTATTCATTATTCTCTACATCTTATTTTGGCATTTGTCAATCTAACCTTACTCACGTCTTTTTAACTAACAACCGCTTCTAGCCATTAACATATTATGACACCAATATCTCTATAATAACCCCCTTCACTAATCCCATTTAAATCCTCTGGCACCGCTCGTCTTTGTACAAGGATGTGTGTTCCCTACCTGGCCATATCCATCCCTAACCATTTGCCCTCCACCAAATATCGGCAAACACTCTAACCCCAAATTGCTCCGCCTGCCACAACGCTGCACGCTGATCACTCCCTACACCGGATCCTTACTACAAAATATCATCAATAACAACTATATATAATTACCATTCACATTACTCACCTCTACATATAATCACTAACTACTGTGTCCCTAAAATATCTAACACCTCTTTATATATTATCTGTATCTCAACATTCTTATTTTCACTAACTCCCATTAACTCTATGTAACTAACTCCAATGCCCTTATTTATCACTATCCCCAAACCTCTTTACAACATTTCACCTTAATATACCACTAGAAAATTCATCACTTACCTACTAACAATACCTCTCAATATCCAAATATATTACCTGCGTAATCATTTACTATCCATTATAATCTAAATCTCATAATATCATTTAAAATCGTCATCAAACTTTTCTACAGTACATGGTTACACAAAAATACATAAAATATACAACAGCAAAAATACACAAATACATTGACATTAATATACACAAAAATATACAATCCAAATTATCAATTAATCATTTATCAAAATCAGTCATAAACAGTCCATTTCAAAACGCTGTCCACATAATTAAATGTTCATAAACACAATAAAATAATTAACCTCCATCATCAAATAATAATCTTATCTTACGTATACATAACTCATGTTTAATTAAGTACATTATATCATCTTTTGTAATATAATAACTATTTAAATTTATTTTGTCCATTATACCATAGTAATACTCTGCAGGATTACTCCACATTACTATATCATAAAACTTGTCAACATTCGGTATGGTCCTGTCACCTTCAGTATAATTAGTCACAATTAGGTAATTTACAAAATCATTGTTTCCCTTATCTCCTACTACTTCAGTTTTATTACAAGGCAAGTATTTACTATATTTATCAATCATCTCTACTCCTAACCTTTCCATAAATTCTTCATAGTCTCTACTTATCTTAAAAATTTCTACTTCTCTGTTTCTCTCAATATATCTCTCACTTTCAAAACATCTCTCTCTTTTAATATATCTCTCTCTATCACACCAAGCTACATTCTCTCTTTCCACATTTGCAGGGGACACTAATTCACAACTATTGCACCACCTGTGAAGTGCACTAAAAAAACCAAGGACAACTTTATTTGTAGACCATATGTCTCCCGAATATACATCGAAGGCACTCTCGTCCTTCCTCAACACATGTACATCACCCCCTACTTCATCATTAAGGGAAAAATCTACCCCCTGCAATTCCCTTACAATTATACTCTCTTTACACACTCTCTTTAACCCTTCAAAACACACTATCATTCCATTATTATCATATTCTATTCCCCATAACATTTCATTATCACTACTCCTGTTTACATAATCATTTTCTAATATCATACTTTTATTTATATTGTTACAATTCTCTCCCCTACTTACCTTGTCATCTTTGTTCAATTCTAATTTGTCTACTCCCCTCTTATTTTCTAATTCTATCTCGTGTAACCTTGTCTCTATTTCACTTAATCTTTTATCATAGTTACAGCTTTGTTTCTTAATTTCTTTTTTAATATCATCAAATTGTTCATCATACTGGTTTAATTTATCATTAACATTGTCTAATTTCGTATCGAATTTGATACTCTGTTCATTAAAAAGCAGTTTCATCATTCTTATGATGTCGTTTTCCTCAACTCTTTTTGTTGGGGCTGGTGTTGAGTGAATACTATCACCCATCATTTCCGATTCTGTTCTACTCGTCTAGTTACTGTTTGCCATTTTTATCATACTAATAATAATAAATTTTGTTTTAGTTTTTGTATTGTATTCTATTCATACCATACATAACCTATACAGGTAACCTATATTGTGTTAGTATATTTCGTTACCCGTCTGCCTCTGCTTTTGGCTTATTTATATAATGTAAATTTTTATATAAAGTCCACTGTTCGGGGGCCATCTGTTAACGGACATACCTTATTAATAAATATGATAAGTTATTTTTATGTATTTCATTGTAATTAAATAATACCCACCATACATCCGGTGTAAACATGTGTCTTTCTTATCAACATAATTTTAACTTTCGGGTCCAGGGCTTCGTTAAGCGAAAAGGCAGAGGTAGTCAGTTTTTTTGAAATAACCATTCATACAACATATAGTTAAACAATTTAGGCTTTATTTGATTTTCAATATTCACGTATTATAGACAATGGGAGTCATTACTCAGTTTAACAATTACCAAAATGGCGGCTTCATGACTTCCGCCTTTTTGCCATGCTTTCATCTCTATATAGTGCTTATTTTTTCTGTAATTTAATCTTTTAAACAAACGTATTTACTGCAGTATGATTTTCAAAATTACTTGTTTCTTTAGATTCAATAAATAATACATATACCTAACACAAACCAATGCCCCAGATATTGGTTATTAAATGCCAGCAACCTTTCACTCTCACTTTCTCACACAAACCTTTCATACTTTGATGATGATTACATTTCTGTCCTAAATATATTTTGAGCTCATTTTTTACTGTTTAGAATTTAGAATAATCTAAAAAGGGCTTTCCTGAATTGAAGTGGTAATGACGCTCCTCAGACTACTCCCATGATGGTTGGCGGATGTTCGGCTGAACTTTTTATGTCTTTTCCTGAGTGCACTGAATTTATTACTACATTTAACTGTCCACTGAAACTAGTTACTTTTATAATTACATTTTTACAAAAATTTGAACATCTTTGTTGGCAAAAACTGCCCAATACACAATTGAGCGTGTGTACGCTCTGAGTTGTTAATGCAGACTGAGAACGGGTTATACGCAACTTCTGTGTAAGTAGTAGTGTACATGACGTCACCGTCTTTTGTTTCTACGGCCAACGCCCTGGTTTGTACGTACTTGGTGTTATGTCATCAGCGTTTAATAATGACGACACAGCCTTGTGGACCAATGAAAGTTCATATTTATGGTTCGTTTTCACATACACCGCCATTATACATGTTAGACTACGCCCGTCTCCCGGTGACCTTGGATTCACTCCCCTCTTGTTGAATATGCGACGTTTCTTGGGACATGGGTAAAACTGACCTAACCCTGGTTGTCATCCATATATATAATAAAAAATACAATATGAGATCCCTTTATCCCATAGTTAGGATAACAGGCCTTTATGTAGTGTCACAAAGGGAACTTTGTTATAATAACAATCTCTGGGACTTACAATCATAATACCTCCCATACTATGAAAAGTATTTTTCCCGTCTATAGTATTGATGTTAATATCCGAATTGTCAAATGCCAATTGTGCAAAACAACCAGATCTAAATGGAGAACGTGGACTAAGCAATACACTATCCTCGTAAAGTGTTGCTTCTTTGTATGATGAACACACTCCCAGATGCGACAATATATCTATAATTCGTTTTGAAGCAAATTTCCTATGCAACATTACAGACAGACCAACTTGCAATGGTGATAGAAAGGTTCTAGGTCTTATGCAACTCATAATTGAATGAGTAATTGCTGTGCATTTTGTTTCATATGAACCAATATCACCTTTTTTATTTTTTAAAATTATTTTTTCTATCAGAAACTGAAGGGATTCTGGGATATTCTCATTAATATTTTGGAATATATTATCACTTGGAGGATAAAATTCTGTATTACTTTTCTTCAGATTAACATCGTTTCGAATAATTGCTGCTGCAGATTTTAAGATTTTTCTTTTTTCTTGATTTTCATCTTTTTTTGAGGCTATCCATGCTTGACGTATGACATTGTATTCACGATCTACAAGACATATGAGGGTTGAGTCACCTTTTCTGGATATAATTCTTATACAATCGCCATAATTTTCTTTTAATTTAGCAATAATGGTATTTGGATGACAAGCATCATGTCCTTCCTGTTTAAGATATTAAATAAAATAAATATGAAAATTTAATTTAAAAAATAGTATAATTATAATTTATAATTAAGCAATATATTTACCTAATAATGCATTTAATTCTGTGAGCGTAAACTGGGTATCATCACTGTCACTTAAATAATCAAAAATCAATTCCATTTGACGTGAGATTTTTACATCCTTGGGTCGACCTTTAGCATCACTTGTGTCACGAGTGTAACTGTTTAAAACTTTTTTGTGACAACTGCGGTGATATCTCGCTTGTACAACTACCAAATCGTCACAAGAAATTCGTCGTAGAATTGCTTTTCCTAATTCGTCATTATGTTCTGCAATCATTTCTAATAATTTTTCTTTAAAAGTAGGACTTTGAATTATGGAAATATTTTTGCGTTGATTAATACTTAATCTCGTATTACTTTTATTGGCATCTAATCCACAAATTTAACAAAGTTTTTTAAATCAAACAATTCTTTACTCTTTCTGACTTTACTCTTGACTGGGCTATATTTACTTTTTTTCGACAAAGTGCCTAAATCCTTATAACACAAAACATCATTCCTTTTTAACGTATATTTTTCTCGACATTTCCTGTGTACTAAAATTGAATCAACTTTTTTTAACATTTCATATTTTCCATCGTTTCTCTCGGAGCTAACTCTTATTAAATTCGGTAGTCCTCGAGTCACTTTTTCTGTATCTTCAATACAAAGATCAGCATTACAAATAAAACATATTTCAGTATCACACTGGTCCATATTTAATACCTAAAAATCAAAAAACCTTATGTAGCACTTATGTTCAGGTAAAAGTATTCTTTAAAACTTCACCACTAGTGAAGTCAAAATATCTCTTTTGAAAATTTGTTTATTTTCAATTTTAAATCCACCGTTTTTACCAAATTTGTTTTTTTAAATATGTGCCTTTTATAAACTTTTAATGTATGTAAAAAATGATCAGTACAAATATTTTTTTTTTGTTTTAGAAAAATGTAGTTCTTTACTTTTAATTAATGTTTTTAAATGGTCAAAAAATGATGTCAGAATGGCCAAAAAATTTTGTTAATTAACCACCCGAAAGTATTTTTAATAAGCTTTAATTTAAGCCGTCGTACACCTTTGTGCCACAATCTTGCCATACTTTATGAGCACTCAAAGTTTTTTTGTGAATTGCGATTTTTTTGAGGTTATATTCAACATTTCAATATGAAATTTGTGGGGTTTATAGTACTCCACAAAGGTTACCTTTCCCTCAAGTTTTATCAACTTTCATTAATTTGTGTTAAAACAACAGCAATTTGTTTATAAACGCCATCGCCACTTTATTTATTGATAGCACATTAACAATAATAATAATATCGACTTCCGTATTAAGGCTGGAAATGTTCTTAATTTATTATACAATACTGAAAAAAATTCACATTAACATCGGCTTGTTAGGTCCAAAAATATTTATAAAAACGCTATTTTGCAACTTAAATTGTTAATAAAAAAATAAACGGGTTGTTTTTACACAAAACTTAACTATTAGCTCAACTTGGTCCCATTAACCAATTTAGCACACAAAAATTGACTACCAAAACAATTCACATTTGATTTTTATTTTGACTCCACTACACGTGTTCACAAATAAATAAATATTATCATGTATAAAAAGTGTAAATAAAAACTTAAACTGCAATTTTTTTACCTGTTTTATATGATAAAAACAAAAATATTTGTAATGTTTTGATTATAACCTTTAAAGATATATCAACTGCGTTACTGCTCCGTTCTCGTATAGCAGATGTTTGTATGGCACACCACAACAATGGGTGTTGCGCGCACAGCTACGTTTACAGTTGCACACTCGAGGGGAATAGAACGCCGCGCCGTTTAAAAATTTTACCTGTTTTCTAGGGTCTTGTTTTTAGAGTATAGGTATAATCAGGTAAGAGGAATAACATGAATAGATAGATTTAGCATTGTAGTAGCTGTAGCGTTAATTTCAAGTACTCAAATAAACCCACTTAAAAGATACATGTATGTAACGCAAAGGAGGCACCTTTTTTTAGTATACACAATTTTTAATTATTTTTTTAATTTTAAAAATTATTTTAATTTTTATGAGTGTAGTTTTTGATGCAGAACACTTGCAGCTTTCAAATACAATTTTTTGTATTTCGATATCTCTATTTTTAAGATTAATAAAGGCAGACAAACTCTTAATTTTAGAGTAAATTTAAAATATGTCAAAATACTCACTTTTGAAAAGGTTTTTTTTTTAAATAACAACTTCAAAAGTAGTTTTCATTATTATAAAATAAAAAGTTTATCTCTTTTAAAGGTAAATTAGTAAAGAACTACTATTTTTTAAAATTTTATTGTATAGTACTTGTAATTTTGTGGTTTCACTTCTTTTTGTATCTACAGTAAATATTTATACACTATATTCTTTATGTTCAAATAAAATATTTATGTTGTAAAGCAACATTTATAGATACAGATATAAGTGGTGTAGTGTGATTATTATAGATTCGTAGATAGTACAATAATATTTTATAACTCTTCTTAGTGGATCTTCACTCACTTCTGCCCCGCGATGGAGCGCCAACTTGTAAAGGAACTTTACAAGTACAAGTATTTATATTTATGTTGGTGTAGTGTGAGTGCAGATACGCACTGGTATCTACGATGATGTTGTTTTTTATAAAATGTCGTAATTATAACTATTATGGTTATTAGTGTGATTGTATTGTTTAATGGGTGCGTATTAATAGTCCACTTCTTTGATTTGAAATGTTTCGCGCACTCTGTTATATACCTCCCTCACTTACCACACGTGGATATTTTAGTCCTGTTCAGTGACGGTTCCGCTGAAATACATACACTTTACATACAGATAGATATTCAGGTTGAATATTCAATATAGTTATCACACACAATATAAATGAAATAATATCTAAATAATATTCTGAATTATTAGATCTATTTAAACTCTTCCGCCACCTTTGGTAGAACTGATTAAAAATAAATGAACTAATTTAGAATTGAAATGATACTCTTTTTCACTGGTAATAAAAGTGGAGGTTTATTAACAATTCGAGATATTATAAAATCTTTGAACAATTAACAATCAATGGCTAACAACCTTTTAGATAATAATTACAATTAAAAAATTCAAAATAAGACTCTGTTCAGCCTCAAGGCTGGTAAACCTGTTATTTGTACAATAGTTTAATTTCAAGAGGTTATGTTCTCTTGTATCAGTGAATTACCATATTCGTAAGGTTCTTTTAGGTAGCATGATACCAGGTACAAGATGTAATATTAATAACGATATAAAATGAACAATAATTAATAACAAACAAACAAATATAAAAATTAAAAATTAGTACCATATATCTGATAGTTATGGTACTATCGTACGCGGGAATGCGCACGCAACCTATAGTACTGGTCTGACAATTATCAAGCTCGTTGGCTTGTACAGTTAAAATGTATCATTTTATTTTAATAATTCAACTTGAGAATTATTTATTTGCAAGAGAAAAATTTATTCAAAAACTCTTGTTATTATTTCTATCTGGTTTGGATTTTACTTGAGAACAGACTGGTAACAGTGAAATTGGCAAGTTACCGTTACGATTCTAAGGTTATGTTATAACGGGTATTGTTATAATGGTTAATTATTTCTTAATATTTATTATTTCTTAATCTAAATATAAACACATTATTCGTAATATATTGATGTGTTATTATCAGGATTACATTTATTCTTTCGCATGAAAGTTAATAACGTTTACTTTAAAACATCGAAAAATCAAGAAAACAATTTTAGTCAATTGAGTGACTATTGTTATTACTCGTATTTAATAATAAAGGCTTCAAACATAATTTTTTAATTATGATAAATAATTAAAATATTTTTTCAATATTTTAATAATTGTGAATTAATATTTCCTTTAATTCTGATAATTCAATCATAGTTTTTGATACTTCGCCTTTTCTGACTTGCGTAGTATCAAAATTATTTGTTTACGAAATTATTATTTCTGTTTCAATATTATTTAAATAAAAAATTGTACTCCCTGTTTTTTATCTTTCACCACACTCGCAAGTACGATTGACATTATACACTAATCGTACTTGTATAAATAAATAACTCCGCACATTTCACTCGTATATATTGGTGTAGTATTAAGGTTATGTATGTTGATTTACTTAATGTCACTGCCGCGCACAAATTCAAAATTAAAACTTTTTCATGTTGGCGAGTGGCGTGGCCTCTCCGTCGAAAGACTGATCGTGAACTGTGATGCTTCTTCGAAGCGTCTCCTGCTCGTCTGCCTAAGGTTCATTCATTCTGTTGGTTGAAAAAACTATACTCTCCGACCCAAAGCCCTTTGTTTTCTTAAAATATTTAATTTTTTAACAAATTCGACTTTGCGTTTGAGGCTTTGTGACGTCAGCACTGGTACAAAAATTTAATTGAAAAGTTTAAAATCACAATAACTTTCTTAATCTATGTCCTATCGTTAAATGGTTGATGTCAGTGAATTGCGGACATCCTGTGCTTTAATTTAAGTCTAAGAATGATTATTTTCCGTCCATCACTTCTATCACTATAACGATTTTATTAATTATTTATGGTGTATCTTATATTTATAAGTCTATTACACCAAATTGTACTTATTTATATTAAAACACTTTTTAAATAAACACTCTGAGTCCATATCTCAACTGGTTTGATTCAAAATTTGGGAATAATTGTTCCCTAAACAATATCTCGTTATGGCGTCTTTGGGCGTCCATATTTGATTTTTCATAAATGTGCTTAAAACTAATTTTTCTTATTTAAAACAGTAATATTGCAATATAATAATACTAGTAACGTCTATTTACATAATTTTACACTAGAATATTTGTATATGACTGTGTTTAATCTACTATTTACATTGTTTTAGTCCCCTCCTATCTCTCTTATACAATTGTTACCTTATTTCTGGTTTTCTCTATATAAATTGTATCATGTACTAATTGTAATTAGTGTACACACATTGTACCTAATTCATTACACATACTGGTTAGCTTTTAGTTAGCTCAGAACCCTTCAATTTTTTAGTAATGGGTCTGTTTATGTTGTGTCATATCATAGTAGTCATTTATTTTTGTTAATACAATAACTAAATTGTTATTGTTACACTTGGTTTGGGTTTCCAAAGTAGTATTAGACATTATTCTGACTCTTGATAATGTTTTCATTTACTTGTAAACAAGCTTATATGTTACATTTTTCATAAATAACTTGCTCCTCATGGTTTGTTTACATCTGGGTTCTTTCATTATAGTCATTTGGTTTTTAATTATTTGTATATAAAATGACTGTTTTTATGGTCATAGTCTGTTCTCAAAGTAGCATTGGGATTCCCTCTTACTACTGGTAATAACTTTAACAATCTGTGTTCAATCTTTGATACAGTATTTTTCTTAACTAGTTAGTTATACAATGGTTCAGCTTACTTCTGGTTATATGTACATAGTTAGTTAGTTTACAATATTTTGGTTACAATACTGTTATTATTATTTTCAGAATCTGTTCTCAAGGTAGTACCAGATATTTATCTCACTACTGGTAATACTTTTATTAACATTGGTATTTGTTTTGATATTGTATTTTGTCTAACTAAATTGGCATACTTGTTGTCTCTACTATCTCTGTGCCATCATATTTGATTTGTTCTATTTACATTGTGTTGCAATATAATACATTGTCTCTTAAAATTTATTATTATTTATAACAAATTCTTGATTGATATCATAGTTGATGGTCAATTATTTACATTAACATGTATGATTTTCTGTTTCATAGGTGTCTTCCCTATGGGGTTATGTAACAATGTACCACATGTTTTAATGCAGTATTTTTCTACTACTAACATGACTTCAGTATGGTATCTTACTATAATATTTTAATTATTTTGTTACACATGTTTATACAACTCCTTCTTAAACACTAACACAAATCTTTTTGTATTAATTACAATATTTTTCTGGTCATTGGTTGAATTTAATTCCTGTTACTTTGTTTGATACATAACAAAGGTTTTTTTATTTGTTGTCAGTTCTCTATGAACAATAACATAATTGTTCTATTTTATTCTATTCTGGTGGTCTTATGATTATCTGCATTGATCACAACCTTTATTAAATTAGTCACACTCATTGTCTGTGTTTATTTGACTATTTTAATTCTTGCTGTTTCATTATGAAATTAACATATTTTCTTACACTATAAACTTCATCACTGGGATTGTTTGTGTGGTTTATTCAGTTGAAATTAGTTAACTATTCACAGGTTTCACATCTATATTAAGTACACACTGTAATTGTTTGTGGTTCCTTAAATGTTAAACACTGGTTTTCTTTTCATATTTGATAATCATTATTCCTTTGGTCACTTACATAGTCTTTAGTACACGTGGTTTATGTTGAGTCCTTGCATGATCTATCCATCTTCTTCTCTCTTCATGGTACGCTTCCTTGTCCTTCTTCTTCTTCTCCTCCTCCTCCTCCTCCTCCTCCTCCTCCTCCTCCTCCTCCTCCTCCTCCTCCTCCTCCTCCTCCTCCTCCTCCTCCTCCTCCTCCTCCTCCTCCTCCTCCTCCTCCTCCTCCTCCTCCTTCTTCTTCTTCTTCTTCTTCTTCTTCTTCTTCTTCTTCTTCTTCTTCTTCTTCTTCTTCTTCTTCTTCTTCTTCTTCTTCTTCTTCTTCTTCTTCTTCTTCTTCTTCACTGTAGTTCCTATCTTTATTTATTTCCCTCGCTGTTGGAGTTTGTTGGTCCTTATTTTGTCAGTTCCCCTCACTGTTGGATCCTATTGGGTCTGGTTACTGATATTTTGTTTTGGCTCATGGTCATCTTCTTTCTTCATTTTGTATTTGATGTTGCTATGTTAATATTATCTTCTTCATCGTTGGATTTTTATATTAATATATTTGTAGATACACACTTTTATACACTTAGGTTTATTTATCTAGACATACTTCCATGCTTTTCTCTTACTTGACGTTATATTAGCTTATATTATGTAACTACCATATTTGGTAACGTTACAATGTAAAAATCAACAGATTTTGAAAGCTATACTGTTCCCCTTCAAAACTCGCCTTTATTTAACTGGCTATGCTTAGATTAAAGAAAGTTATGATATTTTTGAATAGACGCGCCTGGCTAATTTAGCGAATTACGTAAGATCAGGGGCAAACGCTCTTTTTAAAACGCAGCGCTCATCATTACCAATTTTCAGGAAAACAGTTCCATTAACGTAAAAATATGTAAGGAGACTTTCTGAAGGAAATTGTTTGCTCTTCAATATACACCTTTTTATTTCTTCCAACTGTACATATTTACGGAGTGCTTTAATAAAATCTGTCTTTACAATGTTTCCAGACCATTTTCAGAAAACCCTAGAAAGGTAAACATGCAAAGATTTTTTTTGTATTAATTATTAACGTTTATTTAACACGTGCACCAAATATTGCTTTGCCCCAATTTTTTATCAAGTCAAAATCTCTGGTGACTGGACTATATTAAAAGTGAGATGATGAAAAAATGTAATGTCCAATAAAATTTTAAAAATTTAATAACGATTATTCAGAACAAACCACTACAAAATTTATGAAATGAGTCAGCACCATACACTACATCAGAGACGTCCTTTGAACTACAATAATTCACACCAGAAAATCGATGAAAACCAAAAAATCCAGCTAACGATATCTCAGTTGGACATCGGAATTGAAAATCATTGGGAGAGATCGCTTCCTTTTAATAAATAACTAAATTACACCTCAACTATAAGTATAGAACACTAGAAACAGCACCATCTCTTTCAATTCATAAGAAAACCAAGTGAACATAATAAACTTTATTTAATTAACCAAAAAACAGAAAAAATGTGGATTCACTAGGGACATTCCGGCAGCCATCATTATTAGAGTTCGTTTTATGTGAAGATACGTAGTCTGCGCTATGGCGGTTTAAAAACCAACTTAATGAACTAGATTTCAAAATAAACAAATAATTAATGTAAAGTATGATACAAACAAATATGCATTTCTGACTTTCTTAAAGTTCAAAGAACCTCAAATAACCCTGGGAAATATAATTAATTAATTTTTCTTTATAAAAAACTGTAATAAAAAACATTTGTTGTGTGTTATATGTAATGTAAAACTAAGATCGAAATAACGTTGTGATTTGAGAAATAATCGATTGTCAATCTATGTTTTGGAGACCATAGTGTCCCGTGAATAAAAAATAAATTCAATGAATGCCTTGCGTTTAAATAATAAAATGTGTATTATTTCTGGTAGATAATAGTTTGTTACAGGAAATAAGGAAAAGTCGAGAAAAGTAAGGAAATCAGTCCGGTCATTAGAAAATTATTAAGTACTGCAAAAATAACTTAACCTTAAATGGGTTCATAAAAAATAGAAAACAGCTGATGCAACAAGCAGAAAAATTTTAAAATACTAGATTGTGTACAAAGAGAGTAATTCTCTTTCGCTCTCTTTCACTCTCTCTCCTACCTATTTTCAAACAACGGCATTGATTTAATACGAAAATTAAGAAAAATTGGTCAATATTTTTTATAATCACACACTCTCGATTAAAAAAAATAAATATTACTATTAGCATACAGACATTGTAACTATTACAGGCGATCGTAGAGTGATGATAAGATATCTAAAAACTCGCGAGACGTTACAATATATATATATATATATATATATATATATATATATATATATTACATTTAATATTTATACATAAATTTACCTCAAGATGTTATTTTTCTATTTGGAACATGTTTCGGGTACTATCTTGTACCCATCCTCAGCCTTCCGTTTTTTTTGTCTGGTGAAGTACATATGTGTTGTTGGTTGACTATTATTATTGTGGCTTCCTGTTGGCTTCTGGTATTTCAAGTTGGTTTTATTGTGTGTGATTGTGGTGTATGTGTTAGTTTTTGTGTATTTTCAATGTTGAGTGCTTTGAATATTGTGTCATGTTTTGTATTGATTTGTATTTGTTCAGGTATTAGTTTGTTTTCTGTTTTATGTTTGTATATTTGTAAATTTTCCCATATGTTCATAAAATTTACAAATATACAAACATAAAACAGAAAGTGATTGAAATATATATATATATATATATATAACTTTTTTTTACTCACAATTTTGTATTTAGGTTTTTGTAAAATACTTTGTTGACACACATTTATCCATACTTTATAGTACAGCTCAAAAAGACATTGTTACCAAATACATTTTTTCAAAGACATTGTTACATTGTCACATATGTTACAAAAAAAAACCATAGTACAGCTTTTTGGCCATATGCAACGCACTTACACAAAGTTTCTTATGGCTTTTGGCAATATATATTGTACTGTCATACCTCATACCTTGTGTTTTGTCCTCAACTATAATTTTAGAGTAGTTTTGTGTAAATAAATGTAATTAATTCAGTTAGTAGTACCAGTTCTAACAAAATCAGCATTAAAAAAGCTTGAAATTTATTAAAAGAAAAAAAATAATAAAAGAAAAAATTAATAATAAAATAAAATAATAAAAGTGATGTGACAATGACAATAGTAATGTGGGACAATGAACTTCCATTGTGTTTCCTTTTTATGTATTTCTTTTCATTGACGTGACATTGACTGTTGTAAACATCTTCAGTCAGTCCATCTTTATCCATTGGATTCTACATACTGCACTCCAGGGAAACATTCTTTTTAATGTTATTTCACAAAGATACTGTTATGACATTACAGAACATGCTACGTGTTTCTCGGCTATTCGAGCAGAGATCGGCTGTAATGTGTGTGCGTACATATTGCTGCTACTTTGAGATGAAGGACAATTACGTGACACTTGTCACGCGTCCGCAACGAGACTTTTCCAGACCATACCTGTCCGTACGCGCGGTGTTCAAGGCCGGAATCAATTATGTTCTAGTGTTTTCTAGTAGACACATATTATGTAAAATGCTGGAAACTCAGCAGGGTATAAATACAAGTACGCAGTGACACTCAGTTCAGGTTGAGTTGTGATGTATTCCAGTGCGGTTTGAAGTTTTGTGGCGAAGTATTATGGGCTTTATATTTGTGCGGGACAATTGTAATACAATTGTGTTTTATACTTGGTAACATTATTATTGGGTGTGAACAATTTTTATTTGATTTGTTGTAAGAGACTATCTTGTTGATTACAAACTGTTTAATTGTGCTAATTAAAGCTGGTGATTAGTGACTTAATTGGTATCTTGTATTTTGTTTTCCACTGTACCATACGACGATCAGTAGACCGTCATAAGAAATTACTTCTATTAGTGGCAGGTGTTGTAAGCTCTGAACAGATGTTGAACTTATATGGTAATATGTTCTGTCTCTGTAATTGTCTTCTGTCAGGTGGCACACTACAAAGGTTACTTTTGATTTTGGCATACAGATTAACTGGATACATCCACTTACTGTATATATACAAGAACATTTCCAAAATTAACCTCCAGTTGGGTACAGTAACGTATTTTATTATATAAAAAGTTATACGTCCATGTAGACGTGCGTATACAGTTTTATGTCTGTGGTGTGTACTTCCATGTGCACGTGCAGTCACACTTTTCCATATAGTCAGTCTATGCTCACATTGGGGTAATTATTATATTGTGGCACCAGCTTTAGTTTCTCATCAATAAATGCTGCTGCCATGATCCCAAGCCAGTCCTTTCACACCATCAGTTAGGTCAAAATTGGTTTCATAGTCCTTTGTAGCCATCCAGATCTCTTCATCTTGGTGAAGTGGTAGTAGTGATTTGGTGTAATGTATGGGCTATAAGTTGTGTGTGTAAAGCCCAGTGTGTGCCTGTACATTGGTGTACAGAAGAATGACACTGTTTGTGTTGTGGGCGTCTCTTATCATTTGTTTCGTGTTGCCCTCCAGATCTTGTTTCAACACACCTGTGTCGTTACTGTGATCCCTGGTTCCATGATTGTGTTGGAAAAATTCCTTTTTAGTCTCAAAACACTGTAGTCATTAGTTTTCAGTTCACTAGTACTTGTCTAATTTTTTTTGAGCTTGTTTATTGAGTGTGTCCACTAGATATGTTCACTGGACTGTTCCTTATTCTCCATACTCTTAAACTTAACCCATGTCTCATCCACAGGCACAGTTGTGTTGAGATATTATTACAAACCTTCCACCGTCTTTCTTAATGAATTCTGTAAAATGTAGAAGTGTCAGAGTGTAACTTGTATAATGTGTCTTACCAATCCGTCCTCGCTCGGTAACGTAACTTATGATGCTTGAGTCCGTCTCGAACGTACGAATAACCAGTATCGTAGTCCTTACCTGAGGTTCACTAGGAGTGTGTAATTCCCGGGTGGCGCCAAATTGTTTATTTAAAACAATTAAACAATTTATTATTATCAGCGGTTCCGCTCAGGCGGTGTGGAGAATTCAACTTGTCGATTTTTTCAATCAAGCCAGCAGTTTGCTGTATTCGCTGCTTGAGCACTAGTCATCAATGCATAGATGTCCGCTATAATGTACAGTATTAATAATACACTTTCCTACTGAAAATAAAACACATTTGTTATAAACAGTATTGATTTATTAATGAATGGTTATTACGGTTTTCATTGACACAAGTTATATTTCGTTTATTATATTATTTTGCACCGGTTATTTATCCATGAGACAATCTCTCTCTGGGTTTAACAAATCGATTTTGAACGTAACAAATACACCGTAATGGCGTTCTACCGAAGTAGTAAACAAATATTTTTGTTCAATCGTCTGGATTCTTTTGATCACGATAAAAGGATTAGATGCAATTACAATAATAAAAATACACAACCTTACAATATTTCTACTTAAATCTTATAACGTGTAGCTATAAGTGGTTTGTTGGAGTGTAGTAACAGTGTTTTAAAGGTTCGTAAACTAACACTAGGTTAACTTTATAATTTGACAAATTTTCAGTGTCTTTGTATTTTTATTTAATCTTTGAAAGAGAATAAATTCAGTTTAGTGATATTTCATAGCATAGTGAGAAATATTTAAAGTGCATTATTTCGGGAATTTGGATAATTTATATGATACTTAACAACTTTGTAGGGGTTAATCAGTTGGTCTGGTTCAAAGGACTGTAGCTGCAATAGAATTCAATTTTCAATTATTCGGGCTTCTGGCATCTTTTTCAATGTACTTGGGTTAATTTATACACTTCGTTTTGAATCGAAAGGTCTTCGCCATCAGTTTATTGGTTTCAGTCATAGGCTGCCTCCTTCTCGTTCAATTTTGGTAGTTTGGTCAACTGTTATAACATTTTAAATTAAAAAATTGGTTGTTCAAAATTTTGGCTTCTGTTTTCCAAGAGCGTCACTTTTCGAGTAACGATATTCAATGGTAATTTTTGCCACCAACGTCGGTTTCTATGGTTACCAAAGAATTCTGATTGGCTTAGCTTGATATAAATCCATTGTTATCAAAATTTGAATTCTTTTCAAAATCCTCATATATCTTCTGACTGTCTTCATTCCATTATCTTCCTTCCTAAGTATTAATTATTAGCACTGTTATTTGTATTTTCTTCCAAAGATTATTTTGGTATCCCACAAGATTGGGTTATTTCATGTTTTATAAGTTTACAATTAATTTAATATTTCCTAATTACATTTCTCTGTTTATTTAACTCCTTATTTTAATATTTTGCTTTTAATAAGATTTACAATTTATCCTTAGTTGATTAGTCACCTTGGATTTGTTAATTACTTGGTATTTTCGTACAATTAGTATTTAAATATCACTATAATATTGACGACTCGGAACACAAAGTTTTTTATAAGTAAAAACGTAAAGTTTTACCTTACAGCCTAAACCGGCTTTCACCTATAGAAGGCTTCATCAGAGGCTGTCGTTAGTAGCGCTGCTCGTCATGTTGTTGGCGACGAGAAAGTGTTTCGAAAGATTGAAGCTGTGTGTGTGTGGTGAGATGTGTTCGAATAATGCGTGCGATTTGAATTGTGTCTGTTCGTTTAGGATGTCGTTTTTATTTGTTTTTGTGTGTTTGTATATTTCTAATTGTTCTAGAGTGTCTAGTTTTCGGCCTTTTGTGTGTACGTGTAGTATGTTCATGTTATTGTCGATGTTTTTATATGTGTGGTTTGCTTCAATGAGGTGGTTTGCGAAGGTAGATTCTGTAGTGGTGTGGAGTGCTTTTGTGTGTTCAATGTATCTCTGTTTGAAGCTACGTCCTGTCTGGCCTATGTAGAATTTACTGCAATTTGAACAATTTAGTTTATATACACCGGGTAGATCGAATTTGTTTTGTGCTTTGGGCATGCGTTTTGATAGTGTGTGTTCTGTTTTGTTAGTAGTTTTGTAAGCGATTCTGTATCCTGCTTTTTTGAATTTGTGGGCAATTTTTTCTGTTTGTTTGTTGATGTATGTTAGTGTTATGAATTTGTTGTTTTCTGTCTTTGTCTGTTGTTTGTTTTGTGTTTTGTGTAGGAGTTTACTGACTATTGTTCTGTCATAACCGTTAGATTCTGCTAGATATTTTATCGTGTTTAGTTCGTCTTTGTAGTCTATTTCATCTAAGGGGATGTTGTTAAGTCTATGTATCATGGTCCTAAAAGCAGCTAGTTTGTGTTGTATTGGGTGATTGGAGGTGTTGTGTATTAGTGTGTCAGTTGTAGTTGGTTTTCTGTATATACTGAATTTGTGCCTGTGTTCTAGTTTTGTGATGGAGAGGTCTAAGAAGTTTATGGTATTGTTGTGTTCGTATTCGGCAGTGAAGGTTATGTTTTTATGTATTTTGTTTATGTGCGTTAGTAACTGTTCACATTGTCTTTTGTTTCCCCTGTATAGTATTAGAATGTCATCAACGTATCTGTGCCAATATAGTATTTTATGTGAGTGTCTGTCATTGTTTGTGAGTATTTTTGTTTTTTCTAAGTGTTGGAGGAAGACTTCTGCTAGAATGCTGGATATGGGGGAGCCCATGGGTAGGCCATCGTTCTGTGTGTAGCATTTATTGTTATAAGTAAAGTAGTTTTGTTTTGTGATAATGTTCAGAGTTTCTGTTATTTCATTGATAAGTTCGTCTGGTGTGTTGTTCTGTTTGAGTTTGTTTTGTAGGATGGTGATTGTTTCAGAGATGGGGATGTTTGTGTACAGGTTTTTAATGTCAAAGGAGGCTAATGTGGCGTTATGGGGGATGTGTATGTCTTTTATTTTTGTTACTAGGTCAGTGTTGTTTTTTACTGCAATGTTGTTGTCTATTTGTGTGTGTTGTCTAATAATTTTGTCTAGATATTTTGCCAGTTTGTGTGCAGGGGCATTACGGTAGTTGATAATGGGGCGGATCGGAATGTCTTCTTTATGGATTTTGGGAAGTGCTTGGAGTGTAGGTGCTGATGGTCGGATTTGTTTCATGTAGGGCTTTTGTTTATGTGTCACAATGTGTTTGGCTTTGTTGACTATTTGTTTTACTGAGTTTTGGTATCTGTCGGTGGGGTCGTGTTTTAGTTCTGTGATGTTGTTCTGTTCTATGAAGTCTTGTACTTTTTTGTGTAGGTTGTCTGTGGGGATAATTACAGTCGTGTTGCCTTTGTCAGCTTTTACAAATGTGATGTTGTGTTTGTGTGCCTTTTCCCTCAGTTTGATGGCTGTGTGTATTTCTGAGTTGTGGTTGTTGTTGTCTGGTGTCTTATGTACTCCTATTGTGTTGTTTATATTATGTCTTAATGTGTCTTGATGTTCTGGTGCTGTGTTTTGTATATTTGTTTCTGTGTCAATTATGAGCTTTGTTAGTGTTTGGTTGTTATGTTTGTAATGTATGTTATGTTTTAGGCCTTTATCAAGGAGTGTTTGTTCGTTTTTTGTGAGTGTGACGTTCGTGAGGTTTACTGTACGTGGGTAGAATTTGTGCGAGGGAATTATATCTGTTTTGATTGGTGTCAGGTTTTTTATTTTTCTGTCGTGTTTTGTCTGTATGATATGTATTTGTTTTTTTGTCCATTCATTTGTGTGATGTATTAGTTCAGTCATGTAATTGTGTCCGTATGTGTTGGCGATATGTAGGTGTAGTGTTAATGCTTTGCGGTTAAGAGCTTCTTTTTTCTTATATAGTTGTTTAATTGATTCTTTTATGTATGTTCTTTGTGCGATGTTTTGTGTTATTCGGGCGGCCTGGTTGTTATGTTTAATTTTGATTTGGGCATATTTAGGTGTTAGTGAATTGTTTATGCATGTTTTGTTGAAATTTATGTGAGCTACAATCTTTCTAACCTTCAAAGTTGTGAACTTGTACGCTTGGACGTTGGCTCGTCTTGCTGAGTTAAATTCTTGGATTTCGTTGTCCATGACGTGTCCGTTACTTAACTAAATATCACTATAATATTGACGACTCGGAACACAAAGTTTTTTATAAGTAAAAACGTAAAGTTTTACCTTACAGCCTAAACCGGCTTTCACCTATAGAAGGCTTCATCAGAGGCTGTCGTTAGTAGCGCTGCTCGTCATGTTGTTGGCGACGAGAAAGTGTTTCGAAAGATTGAAGCTGTGTGTGTGTGGTGAGATGTGTTCGAATAATGCGTGCGATTTGAATTGTGTCTGTTCGTTTAGGATGTCGTTTTTATTTGTTTTTGTGTGTTTGTATATTTCTAATTGTTCTAGAGTGTCTAGTTTTCGGCCTTTTGTGTGTACGTGTAGTATGTTCATGTTATTGTCGATGTTTTTATATGTGTGGTTTGCTTCAATGAGGTGGTTTGCGAAGGTAGATTCTGTAGTGGTGTGGAGTGCTTTTGTGTGTTCAATGTATCTCTGTTTGAAGCTACGTCCTGTCTGGCCTATGTAGAATTTACTGCAATTTGAACAATTTAGTTTATATACACCAGGTAGATCGAATTTGTTTTGTGCTTTGGGCATGCGTTTTGATAGTGTGTGTTCTGTTTTGTTAGTAGTTTTGTAAGCGATTCTGTATCCTGCTTTTTTGAATTTGTGGGCAATTAAACATAACAACCAGGCCACCCGAATAACACAAAACATCGCACAAAGAACATACATAAAAGAATCAATTAAACAACTATATAAGAAAAAAGAAGCTCTTAACCGCAAAGCATTAACACTACACCTACATATCGCCAACACATACGGACACAATTACATGACTGAACTAATACATCACACAAATGAATGGACAAAAAAACAAATACATATCATACAGACAAAACACGACAGAAAAATAAAAAACCTGACACCAATCAAAACAGATATAATTCCCTCGCACAAATTCTACCCACGTACAGTAAACCTCACGAACGTCACACTCACAAAAAACGAACAAACACTCCTTGATAAAGGCCTAAAACATAACATACATTACAAACATAACAACCAAACACTAACAAAGCTCATAATTGATACAGAAACAAATATACAAAACACAGCACCAGAACATCAAGACACATTAAGACATAATATAAACAACACAATAGGAGTACATAAGACACCAGACAACAACAACCACAACTCAGAAATACACACAGCCATCAAACTGAGGGAAAAGGCACACAAACACAACATCACATTTGTAAAAGCTGACAAAGGCAACACGACTGTAATTATCCCCACAGTCAACCTACACAAAAAAGTACAAGACTTCATAGAACAGAACAACATCACAGAACTAAAACACGACCCCACCGACAGACACCAAAACTCAGTAAAACAAATAGTCAACAAAGCCAAACACATTATGACACATAAACAAAAGCCCTACATGAAACAAATCCGACCATCAGCACCTACACTCCAAGCGCTTCCCAAAATCCATAAAGAAGACATTCCGATCCGCCCCATTATCAACTACCGTAATGCCCCTGCACACAAACTGGCAAAATATCTAGACAAAATTATTAGACAACACACACAAATAGACAACAACATTGCAGTAAAAAACAACACTGACCTAGTAACAAAAATAAAAGACATACACATCCCCCATAACGCCACATTAGCCTCCTTTGACATTAAAAACCTGTACACAAACATCCCCATCTCTGAAACAATCACCATCCTACAAAACAAACTCAAACAGAACAACACACCAGACGAACTTATCAATGAAATAACAGAAACTCTGAACATTATCACAAAACAAAACTACTTTACTTATAACAATAAATACTACACACAGAACGATGGCCTACCCATGGGCTCCCCCATATCCAGCATTCTAGCAGAAGTCTTCCTCCAACACTTAGAAAAAACAAAAATACTCACAAACAATGACAGACACTCACATAAAATACTATATTGGCACAGATACGTTGATGACATTCTAATACTATACAGGGGAAACAAAAGACAATGTGAACAGTTACTAACGCACATAAACAAAATACATAAAAACATAACCTTCACTGCCGAATACGAACACAACAATACATAAACTTCTTAGACCTCTCCATCACAAAACTAGAACACAGGCACAAATTCAGTATATACAGAAAACCAACTACAACTGACACACTAATACACAACACCTCCAATCACCCAATACAACACAAACTAGCTGCTTTTAGGACCATGATACATAGACTTAACAACATCCCCTTAGATGAAATAGACTACAAAGACGAACTAAACACGATAAAATATCTAGCAGAATCTAACGGTTATGACAGAACAATAGTCAGTAAACTCCTACACAAAACACAAAACAAACAACAGACAAAGACAGAAAACAACAAATTCATAACACTAACATACATCAACAAACAAACAGAAAAAATTGCCCACAAATTCAAAAAAGCAGGATACAGAATCGCTTACAAAACTACTAACAAAACAGAACACACACTATCAAAACGCATGCCCAAAGCACAAAACAAATTCGATCTACCCGGTGTATATAAACTAAATTGTTCAAATTGCAGTAAATTCTACATAGGCCAGACAGGACGTAGCTTCAAACAGAGATACATTGAACACACAAAAGCACTCCACACCACTACAGAATCTACCTTCGCAAACCACCTCATTGAAGCAAACCACACATATAAAAACATCGACAATAACATGAACATACTACACGTACACACAAAAGGCCGAAAACTAGACACTCTAGAACAATTAGAAATATACAAACACACAAAAACAAATAAAAACGACATCCTAAACGAACAGACACAATTCAAATCGCACGCATTATTCGAACACATCTCACCACACACACACAGCTTCAATCTTTCGAAACACTTTCTCGTCGCCAACAACATGACGAGCAGCGCTACTAACGACAGCCTCTGATGAAGCCTTCTATAGGTGAAAGCCGGTTTAGGCTGTAAGGTAAAACTTTACGTTTTTACTTATAAAAAACTTTGTGTTCCGAGTCGTCAATATTATAGTGATATTTAGTTAAGTAACGGACACGTCATGGACAACGAAATCCAAGAATTAGTATTTGTTGGTGTTTGACAGTTAGGCCTTTCTCAAGTCTAAGTAGCCATTACTGATTTTTGATTATTTCATATACATTACATCTCATTTTAGCATAGAGCTTTAATTTGTTTTTATAACTGTGTTTATTATTTATTGATGTGTTTTGGTTCTGTTTTTGTGTTATTATTATGTCACTATTATTTTATACATAATTGTTTACTATTTACTAACTGGTTTTCTCGTTTTCTAAATCAAACATTGCTTTCTTTTCTTACTTATTTACTCCGCCAATGTCAACAATATGGCTATTAATTACTATTTTTTCATCACATAAAATACAACATTCATGTCTATGGTTGGTATAATTACCCCTGCCATATCCTATTCATAAGTTTGTTTAAACAATTATTTAACACTTAATATTTAATATTGGTGTACAATTCATTACCTTTGATTTTTTTTTTGGGTGATGAACAACCTCACCTCTATTGAACTTGCTTCAATAATCATCCCTTATAACATGGGTGTTTATTGAGTGTTTTAAACTTCTTATGATATAAATACTCTTTGCCTTCACTCCATGGTAACTCTATCTGATTACATTTTCTTGGGGTTCTCACCTTTAAATTCTACTATATACTTTTAAACTCTATAATAAGATTCTTTTCTAGTCTATACAGTTAATATCACTCTTCAGTGTTTATTACTACTTAATTAATGGCTTATTTTAAATACTATTCTTAACAACTTTCTTAAATATTATTGTTCACTATTAAACCTTTAGTGTTTGTTATTTTTACTAAGTGTTTATCTTAGCTTTCACTATTTTTCCTATTGCTATCATTGACAATATTTTTATCTACTCATCACTTGCACTTTTTAAATTATCTCGTGTTTATTATAATTTACTTAGTGTTTCTTTTTCTATCATTTCACTTTAGGGTAATTTCACTTTCACTATGTTAAATTCCGTTTACTTCTCACTATTTCAATATCTCTCTTTCTCTAAACATATTATATATACTTATTAATATCATGTCTTTCTCTATTACTAACTTACATGTACTTCTAATTCTTTGGCTAGTGTATTTTTAGCTATCGTGTTTTATTAATGACTAATTACAATTGTCACTCAATCAATACTAACATTTATTTTTTATATTGGTTCTTTACCGGTTTTGTTTCCTTTGTTATATTTGATTATATTATTTCTCCCTTCTCTATTCTCTATTACTTGTCTGTGTTTTCTCGACTTGTTTCATTTCATTTTCTTCCTCGTGGGTTTGTTCCCTCTTTGTTCTCATTTTTCTTCTCCATCACTTCTCATCTTGTTTACTTTTATTTTGGTTCTTATCTGGCCAATCTCTGGGGTTGGGTCAAAGTCGTTTGTCTGTCAGTCTAGTCTGTGAGTTTCTTTAATAATCACTTTTAGTTTATAATTCTTCCTCCTTCTTTCTTAATTACCTTTCATATTTTTATTCTCTTCAGTATTTATTTAAATATCACTATAATATTGACGACTCGGAACACAAAGTTTTTTATAAGTAAAAACGTAAAGTTTTACCTTACAGCCTAAACCGGCTTTCACCTATAGAAGGCTTCATCCAGGATATCACAAGATGATATAAAAAACTTTGTGTTCCGAGTCGTCAATATTATAGTGATATTTAGTTAAGTAACGGACACGTCATGGACAACGAAATCCAAGAGTATTTATTTATTAAAATATATCATTTTTTAGCATTGTTTTTACATACTTATAGTCATCAAATATGATCTGAATTTGGCGATGTTATAATATTCATCTCTTCCTTCCTTGCAGTGCTCAAGGGATTTCAGAGGTGCAGCAGCAGTAGTAGGGTTTTGTAAATGTAAGTTGTTTTGGTACTCACCTCACACAGAATCTCTGTGTATTTACAATGCGCAGTGCGTGTATTCAATTGTATGAATAGTTGCCCTTAATAGTTGTCTACAAAAAAAAAATTAGATTTGGTCTTATAATTGAAAAGACTTTAAATTGAGATTTCTGAGTTTTCTCAAAGTTTCAGTGCTCTGCTGTCTATAGCAAGATTAATTGCAGTGATGATAATTACAATAGAGTTCCTAAGAATTTATGTACAGAAAAAGAACAATTATTTTACTTAGATTATAGATAGGTGTGTGTGTGTGTGTGTGTGTGTGTGTGTGTGTGTGTGTGTGTGTGTGTGTGTGTGTGTGTGTGTGTGTGTGTGTGTGAGAGAGAGAGAGAGAGAGAGAGAGAGAGAGAGAGAGAACAAACCACTTAAAAAAGCACTACATACCATACCTCCAATATTGTAGCCAATATTTCTGTCTCTGAGCTTGAAGTGAAGAACATGCTTGTAAAGAATTTCATTTGCATATGAAAATGTGTACATGTTTACTTCATCTGCATCTATTCTCAAGCATCCATTAATAAATATTTTCATGAATTGTTTTAATTATTGATTATTTTTAATATTGTAAGAGCAAAAAGGGGTTGTCTTCAGTCAAGACAAATAAACTAATTTTACTATGTATAGTATCCAAGTCACAATTTTCAAAATAATTTAATTACCTTGTATCCGTCAGTGACTTCGTTTTTGCGTTATTCATATAGACGCGTTTTGTGACATGTGTCACATCATCAGTATCCTTCGTCAAGCGTTAAAATTCACATAAAAACATTTGCACAAATTTACTATATTAAGTCACAATAACAGCACACAATTGGTCCAACGAAGCTGAAGTTATATCGTATTATGTGTGTGCTGTTATTGTGACTTAATATGTATTGTAAATTTGTGCAAATGTTTTTATGTGAATTTTAACGCTTGACGAAGGATACTGATGATGTGACACATGTCATGAAACGTGTCTATATGAATAACGCAAAAACGAAATCACTGACGGATACAAGGTAATTAAATTATTTTGAAATAAACTAAACTGGTTTTATTGCATGTATTATTGTACTTTTTTTTAAGAGGGGGAGAATGCTTTATGCACCGTCAGAGGAGGCTAGTCCTTCCTCGGGTGTGTGGGACTCTCACCCACTAAAAAACTCACCTGTAATTCAGGCATACATATCCATCCTGGAACCACTTAGCGCATTACTTCAGGATCGAGCCTATTGCGCCCTTATCGGGCTCCTAGATGTTCCTCTCTTCTGCCCATTGGGAGCACGTTGGGCCTGTCTTTTTTTCTAGTAGGACCCACTGAACAAATGCATTGACGCGGTCCCATTCCGCCTTACCACAAAGCATAAGTCCAACTACGCTCTCAGACGTGAACTCCCTGAGCTCCAATTCCCCATTTCAAGTGTCATCCTCTGTCTTTCGAATCTGCAGCACTTGAAAAAACGTGTACGATTCATCTTTATGGGGAGAGTCTCCGTATTGGCATGCTGGGTTTTGAGCCTTTCCCATTCTATGGAGGTAGGCATTAAAATTGCCGTGGCCACTGAGCAACTGGGTTAGATGGTAGTTGACCTCACCATGTTGGCGGTCGATCCACACCTTCAAGTTTGGTATGAGCCTTGCGGTCCATCTTCCTCTCTCCTCTCTATCCCAACAATCTTGCCGGTTCCGGAGAGTGAGTTCCCTTTGGCTTCATGCTTTGCGGCATCTCTTCCAATTTCTTCTTTTTTTTTTGAACAAATGCTTCTGCTCTAGAGCCAACAGGATATGCGAATCACTTCCGCTATCACCAGGACTGCTGGCTCTGGCACTGTCCGGTAAGAGGATGCTACTCTGAGGGCTTCTCTTCTCTGCACCAATGCCATACATTTTCTGTACTTCTCCATATTTAATGCATTGGCCCAGATTTCGCAACCGTACAGATGGATGGATTCTGTGACCGCCATCAACAGTCGCCTCTTGCTTGCAGTGGGACCTCCTACGTTGGCCATAAGTCTGCTGAGCTTCGTTGTAACGTTAGCCACCTTATCAGCTGCATACTTTATTTGATCCCAATAGGAGAGCTTTGCGACTAATTTCACCCCTAAGTATTTCACAGCCTTCTTTGTAAATACTGTCTCAGCTCCCACGTATGATAGTGAGAACCCGTCGCCGGGTGAGTAGTACTATTTCGTGTTATATCTGATATAATGTATTATTATATTAATAAGAGTGACTGTTATAGTTTTACATTTTACAATTTAAGAATGAAGGTTCCATATTCTTTTTGTTCTCATTATATATACTCTCATGGAAAGATTATGTACTTTTAAATAGGTACAAGTTTTTCATTTTAAAAGCAACTATATGTTTAGAATATTATTTAAATAATGATAATTTCTGTAAAGCAGAAATGATGATGAAAGGAGTAGAATTAAAATAAAAGTAATTTTAGTATTAACATTTTAATTCATTACTTTTAATTTTATGCTGTTAGGTATTAAAATATTCTGTTTTTTTTTTCCAGGCAGACAATGACCTGAACGAATTGAAATCTCTACTGGAAGGATCATCAAGCAGCCTTTCTGTAATTATTCCTTAATTTATTATTTTTATTTTTGAAATTGTTTTTTTCTGATGCGTGTACGTATATTTGAAAAATTCCCTTCATTATTACATGGAAGTCCTCAAGATCTTGGTATTGTTCCGTATTGTTAGTATTCTCATTTCAGGGTTTGAAAAGGTAATATAAAAATTTTCTGTGGTTTTTGAACAGAGGCAAGTAAAACAGATTTTTTAAAAATTGATACAAAATGTTGTGAATGTGGGCTGTGTTTAACATTAATATATTTTCTGCCTTGCATGTATGCAAGTACCTGAACACTGTTCATTCGTAGTGCAATTAATTTGTCTTGCATATAGATTTAGTTTTGTTTTAAACTTACTTAAAAGCCTGCAAGAAACTAAATAATGTTTTTAGAGAGGTAAATTCCTTTTGGGCGGGGGGATTTATATCCAATAAATTTGAAACATGTTGCGTGAAAGGTTTCTGTTCAGACTAAATTTGTGTTTACTTGTAATTATGAAGCTAGTATTTTGGCTAATCACTCAAATTTTGCATTGCCTGAAACATTATATTTCTGTTGATCAATATTGACTACATTTTTTCTAGTTTATAATGAATAGTGCTGTCTTCTGGTTTGTAGTCTCCATTTCTTCTTATCATGTATGATCTGTCAGTACTCACACCTCCATAGCCATGTGTCAGCTTCTTCTAAGCCAGCCTGGTCTCTGCATTTCAGCGGGTTTCGGTGCTAGAAACGTTGCTGTCGATTCATTTGGTTAGTTGTCTCTACCCATACCATTGTAGATGTTTTTCTGTGCTCCTTCCAGTATTGAATCCTCATTCTAGACCCATTATGTGTTAATTATTTTGTAGTTATCCTTTGTAGACTTAAAACCCTGGCTGGGTTTTAAATAAATCCAATCTTTGTAGCCTCAAGGTGCCTCTTTAAGTTCTCATTTACCTGCCATATCTTTGATCCATATAGAAATATAGAAGAACCATATTATTGAATTGAAAATTTGACTACCTTATGCAGGATGGGGCAGAGAAATAGGATGTTTTTGAAATGGCTAGTACTCAGCCTGTAGCAGGGGGAGATGAGTGCGGGTGGGGGGATTCCGTTCCTTTGTTCATAGCATTTCACTTTCAGTCGGCATCATAGAGCCGTGGATGTTAGAACACCGTGTTTTCGCGTACGACTGCTTTGTGTGTAGTGGTGAATCAGTGACTGCGGTTCAGCGTGAGTTTTGCCGCAGATTCGAAATCCACCGAAATGACTCTGTTCCCTCTCGTAACACAATCTTATGTTGGGTTAATAATCTTCGTTCAGGAGGCTCAATAGTGAAAACCAACCACCAGGAGCCCCACGTACTGTATGTACTCCGGAAAATGTTGAAAGGGTTAGAACAGCAACGTTACGAAGTCCACGCCGCTCTGCTCGGAGACATGGTGCGGAACTTCAAATCAGCAATCGCACGGTAAGGCGTATTTTGCATGACGGATTATGTTTTCACCCGTACAAGGTAATGGTTGTGCAGCAGATGAACGAAACAGATTACCCACAACGATTGAACTTTGCACGAACAATGTTGACACTTTTTGAGGAAAATGAAAACATTATGTTGTTGATGAGTGATGAAGCTCATTTTCATCTCAATGGTGCAGTCAACAAACAGAATTGTCGCTATTGGGCTGCTGAGAATCCCCGAGAAATCCACCAAAAACCACTTCACAGCCCAAAAGTTACAGTTTGGTGCGCGTTGGGAAAGAATTGCATCATTGGTCCTTACTTTTTTGAACAAAATGGCATCACTGTAACTGGTACTGCTGAGCGTTACATTGAGATGCTAAACACCTTTTTTGTGCCTGAGTTATGGAGAAGGCGGATTGCTATTCGGAGTGTATGGTTTCAGCAACGTCTCACACATTCCGAGTGTCAATGGGTGTTCTTCGCCCTCTGTTTCCCAACCGCCTCGTTTCCAGATTTGGTGATGTTGCATGGCCCCCTCGGTCCCCAGATTTATCAGTGTGCGATTATTTTTTATGGGTGTACCTCAAGTCACGTGTCTATAAGAGAAACCCCCGTACATTAGATGAATTGAAGGACAGTATTCGTGAAAACATCGTCCAAATTGACAGACGTCTGCTAGAAACAGTGGAGGCCAATTTCCGTACACGCTTACAACAATGCATAAACGAAAATAGACATCATTTGCAAGATGTGATTTTCCACACATGAATATCATTAAATGCTATGTAATCAACGAATGTTTGTCTGCCAATAAATTTTCTTTTCAAGCAAAACTAACAATGTTGTTATTATTTCAAAAACGTCCTATTTCTCTGCCCCACCCTGTATTATACCAACCAAACCTACTTGACTGGGAAAGTCCACAGGACTATCATTGTTTTTGGAGTTGTCCACTTATTACAAATTTATTTCTAAATACCTTTTCTAAACCATTTCTGATTAGAAACCACTGATATGATCTTGTGGTCTATCACATGACAAATGGCACCAATCGTGCAACTCTCTAATTTTTTGGTGACCCTTAGAATGGCCATGTGGTGAAAACGCTGAGATGTTTGTTCCACCCTAACCACGCTGAGATGTTTGGCGACTGCGCCCGCTGTTCGTGGCATAATGCAGTCCTCTTCTTTCGGCATTGGTTTGTAGAGTCCGCTGCCGGCCCAGCGATGTCCATCACTGGTTCGTCACAGGGCAAAGAATGCGAAGAACGTCCGTTCCACTCTTCTTCCTGTTCATTCCGGCTGGCTCCGCGTCGATATCGTCCGATAGAGGAGATGAAGTACGTCCGATGACGTGGCGATGGAGTGCGCCAAAAAATTCTAGTGGCGCTCTTTTAATGCCCTGGCAGGTTGTGCGCCATGAGCCTATCATAGTTCTGCTGATCCCTGATTGGCTCGCTGTGTATTCGTCAGGTGTCATGTCTCCGCCAGGTGTTCGCTGCAACCTCTTGGCTGGTACCAGGGACCAGATGTTTGGTTCGCTGCCGTCACAATTCCCCCAGGTCTTGAATGCTTTCCGGTGGCCAGCCTACTGCTCTTCTCCTGATCCTCTGGGTGAAGTTGTTGAGCGCCATGTTGGTTTGTGTGCCGGCTGGTAGCTCGCTGGTGTGGTCGTATCATGCATCCGGGCCCCACGTTGGCCGCCACTTGTCACAGGACAAATGGCGCCAATCGTTTCTTGGCGCACTCTTCGTTTTTTGGTGACCCTTAGAAGGGCTGTGTGGTGAAAACGCTGAGATGTTTGTTCCGCCCGAGCCGCGCTAAGATGTTCAGCGGCTGCACCCGCTGTTCATGGCGTACTGCAGTCCTCTTCTTTCGGCATCAGTTTGTAGAGTCTGCTGCCGACCCAGCGATGTCCATTACTGAGAGAGGAGAGGCGATGAAGTGTGTCTGATGGTGTGGCAATGGAGTGTGCCAAACAATATCATATCATATGCCTATCATAGTCCTGCTGATACCTGATTGACTCACTGCATATTCATCAGGTGTCACATCTCCGCCAGGTGTTTGTGGCCATCTCTCGTCTGGTACTGGGGAGTAGATGTTTGCCTCACTGCCGTCACAGGCCACTTGCCAATTCAGTTCAGAATAAAATTGTTATTCAACATTGTGTTCACTATTTGATTCATAATATCTCCAGCATACATTTGTGTTACCATTGTATTAACTGTGTTTTAGAATGTTCATATTTTTAATCATCATATCCAACAAGGATTAAACCAAAAATGGTTTGTTCCAGTCCCAAGCAAATAGACTAGAGGTGGTCACTCCAACGCTTCTTCGGACGTCCCACACCTCTCCATCATTCACCTTAAGATTCAATAGTTGTTTGGAGAAAATTCATAGTTGTTGAAATGTTCCAATCATTTTAGCCAGTAGTGGGCAATCCTCTCGAATATACTCATAATATTTAGTTCCTGGCATATATGTGCGTTTTCTCTATGATCTTAAAGAGTATATCCTGCCACCTGCCTGGGAAATCTCATTTAGGCTGCTTGAATACGACTGGCCTAGAATTTTGTTAAAGTCAAATTCTGAGACCCATGGAGAAGCATGAGAAGAGCCATCACTGTGTAGAACTTAGGACGTGTGTCCCTCTATTAATTGGCTTAAGAGTTGTCCTCATGGTCCTGCACACGTGGTTGAACTTACGTAGCTTATTCATGATATCATTGTTTGTAATGTAAGACGCATTATAGCCCAGATATTGAAAAGTTATCGGGTCCTTCAGTCTTTCGACTGGTTTGGACCCTCCCTGCATATACCCGTGGTGCGTGTGTTACGGAGTCTCTCACATGTATGTGGGACCTAGAGTTTAATGCCAGATCTAAATGGCATAGTTGGGGAGGGTTTATACTAGGCAGGATACCTCTCGCTGGTTTGCCATTGCCTTGAGAGGGAGAACAGTTGAAAAGTACTGGTTTACAATTACTGACTTAGAAGTATATCATCTACAACAATTTTTTTCCCATATGGGATCAGCTCATGAAAAAACCATCATCTTGGTCTTCATTATCGACATCTGTGATTCGAAATCTTTGCAGATTCAATCCAAGGAAGCCAGAACATGTCATGTGCAGCGAATTTGATAGGATACCGTGGTCATCAACAAACATGTCAGCTGCAGAGGTTACCAACCATGAAGTGCTCTGGTAGGTTCGTCTGCCAGTTGTATTCATACTTTTAATCTACAAATTCTGCAGCTGCAATATTTGTATGTTCAGTACTATGGCCCCAGTACTACCCACAAAATTGGCCTAGCATGTATGAATGAAATTGGTGCATTTTGCCGTGTTATTTTTATGAATATTATGTGTGTTAGTTTTGCAATAACGTTAAATAAATACTTAAAAGTTTTAATGTTTTGTTTGTGAAGGAAATGAAATTTCTTCTACTGGAGCAAAAGTACTTGGAATATTTGGAAGATGGAAGAGTATTGGAGGCACTTCATGTCTTACGGAACGAGCTCACCCCACTTCAGCACAATACTGCCAAAGTCCATGAACTCAGCAGGTATTGATGGCATGTGCTTTTTTATAAAACTTATATTAATTATTTTTATGATTTGTATTTGAGTTGTATTTAAAAATAAATTGAGTGACTGACTTTAACTAATTAACAGATATGTATTGTCAGTAGTATGGTTATTTTGGTTGGTTTGTTGAGATGTAAGTTCTGTTGAGTCTGGTTGATTCAGGTTCTTGATGTAGTGATGGAATATACAGGACTATAAATAATTCTTATCAGTACAGAATTCTTCTGATGGCCAAATAGTGTAGTAGATGCAATTTTTTGTGTGCTAATCATATCCATTAGCATATATTGTGAGTTTGATTGAAGTCCGCCAGTCAACTTTGGTTACCTGATTTTCAGGAAAAGTAGATAATGTAAATGAGATTTAGCTTTTGTTACTGTGACAAGAAGATATTTATATATGGGCATGTATAAAAATATTATGTGTGCTGTATGCAACGGGTCCTAGAACCAGTCACATGCTTAGGGAGATATAATATAAATTGCTTTTTAAAAAAGATTATTGATTTCTGACATGTCATTTTTTTCATTTCGCTGCCTGTTTCCATAGCTGTAATTTTTTAATGTATTCCTTCTTTTTGAAAAGCTTATATAGAATTTTAAAATGCACAAAATATATTTGAGTACATGTTTTAGTATTTTCAATAAATATGCTTATAATCAGTCGTAAACATTGATTCCACCAAATGGGGATGTGCATATATTTGTTCTGTAAAAATGCTTCATAACACCATTCACTGTTTCATGAAACATGCACAGCTTTTTTGCTCATACGAAGCTATAATTTTTTATACTTACATTGTTCCTACAATACCAACATTTGATAACTAGTTTTATATAGTATGGCATCAATTGTTGGAACCAGTTGCCATAAATGCAAATGTAATTGTTTAACCCATTCAAGAGGTATACAGTATTTAAGCAAATGTAATTGGCTTTCAGATTATCAGAGGCTGAGTGTTCAGTTATTTAGCTAGTTTCATAAAAAACATTTAAATGTAATGTGTCAATAAAACCTTATTGTTATTTCTGTCAGTGCATTCTAGCCAAACAGTTTTATTTATTAATTTTTTTAGATATATTTTAACAGATAATTTTGATGTGTGCAGCTACATGATGTGCAGTGAACGAGAGGAACTTTTATCAAGAGCCGGTTGGGAAGGTAAGGGAGTGAAATCCCGAACAGCTCTCATGGACAAACTACAAGAATTCCTGCCACCAACTATTATGCTACCTCCCAGAAGGTACAGAATACGCAGTCATAGCCTGTAGTAAAATATGCTAAGTCTGTCCAATACACATACAATACCAAGTATAGTTTTCAAGGCAAGTATCATAATTCGTAGTTCGTTTTTTAATATTCTTAAAAAGTTGTATTAAACTCGAACAGACAAAAAGAATTGTGAATATAAATTAAAAGCATCAGGTAAGACCTGAGACCTAAAATAAATAAAACAAGTTTTACATTAAATGTCTTCAGAGAAAACATTGTTTATAGATTGATTTCTTTGTCTCTAGATGGAGTACTCATTCTAGTATTTATCATGTGGTTTTAAGTGTTGAATAGATAAAAGGCTAGGAAAATTTTCAGCATTTTGCTAATAACTTAGTCACGGTATGTGTTTATTGGTGTTAACACCGATGAACTAAGACAGTATACCCTCTCCTTTACCAGAGACCAAGTTTTTTACCTCCTTCGAGGATTTGTATCTCCCTGTACTCCCATGAATTTTCCATTATGTATCAATTGTCATTGTCAGTGGCAAGTGATTATTGTCAAGAAAAAGACCATTAGAAAGCAATTAATTCTTGTTTAGTGGTCAGTCGTTCCTGATTGTTGACTGCACTAGATTTCCTGCTAACTTACCTCATCTTATCCATGTCTTTGGTTTAGCTGGCAATTTCAGAGCAGTATAAAAAATTATATAAAAAGGTTGCCACAAAAATTTTAAAATGTGTTTTAAAGAATTGCCTCTAAACTTTTTTGTGCAAGCCATAAAATGTGTATACTGTGTGTATTAAACCTAAGGTCATGTACTTTTTATAACATGGAATTCATTCAAACTGTAGGAATAAAGTGCATAGAAAAGGAATTTGATGAGATGTTGGAGAGAGCACTACTAAACAAGAGACATAAGTAGAAATCATGTGGGAGAATATGAAAAGTGTAGTAAAGGTCTTGAAAAGGAAATAGAGAAAAGAAGATAAAGTAGGATCACAAATGACATACTACGTAAGTGAAAGTGAAATGATGTAACTGATAAAGGCAGAATTACATATAAGAAATTAAATAAACAGATAAGAGACTGAATAAAAAACAAAAAGAATATTGACAAAAGAGTTCCAAAATTAGACACCTTTCAAGAAGACACTATTCGACAACACATTGTAGGTACTGCCATAGAAAAACTAATAGTAAAGGAAGGATGTGACTTCAATACTACTATACAAACCCAGAAAACACACCAAAAAAAACCAGTGTCATCATATATGCTTCATAAAGGTAGGCACCATTCAATAAGACACTACTTAACAACACATTGTAGCCAACACCATAAAAAGCTGTAATGATAAAGGAAGGATGTGGTCTCAATACTCAACACTACCATACTAACCCAAAAAACAAAAAACCAGTGTTGTCATTCATGCTTCTTAAAGGCAGTTTGTGAGAACTTCTTCATTGTCACCGTTAAAACAATCCAAAACGTTTAAAGACACCCCCCCCCCCAAATGTCCATTAGACAAATCCATCGACCACAGGTTAGGTTAAGGTAAGGAGATACCCGAAATTATGTAACTCATAGTCACATATTTGCTTATACAGTAGAGCATCGATAATTCGGACTAATTGGTGTTCGACCCAGTCCGGACTATCGATTTGTCCGGATTTTCGAACATATAACTTACAAAAAATTACTACTTGAAGTATAAGGATAGACGGGGGGGGGGGGGGTACTTACGAAAACTCAGCGTTAGGTTAGAGACATCATTTTCGATATATTTATTCCAAACACTTACACAAATATTGTATAAAACATTTTTTAATCACAAATTCTGAAGAAATTTCATTACGCAGATCAGAACTATGAAAAAAGACGCCAATTTTTTTTTAAAACAAGGCTTGAGGTGGGTTTATTGGAGGCCAGGTCTCTGAGTCTCTTTAGTAACTAAAGTTGGATAGTAGAGTGTTTGGGCTGCTTTTCCAGCCAAGGCATTTCGGTTTCCAATGCGTTGAATGCGTCGACATGCACGGCTGATGCCTCATCAGCGATGTCTTCACTTTCGTCCTTTTCGTTACCGTCTGGGGGCTCAACCTCAGCTATAGTGTTAGTTATTTCTTCATAATTTAAAATTTGATATCCATGGTCATTTTTATCACTTTCTAACCATTCGCTTACATCGTTTTCATCGCAGTAACCTTCGAAACCTGGCATTAACTTTAATAATGACGTAACTTCATCTAAAACATTTTCTTCCACCCGTTCGTCTACTGTAACACTGCATAGAGAGGCTAGGCTCAAAGACATTCAGTAATTTGAACAAGCTTGTGCAAAACGTTCCCGATTTATTGGAATCTCGATTTTGATACCGCTGCTGACGAATCGAATTTTTCTGTGGACAAGGTCCGGATTTTTGATGTCCGGATTATCGACGCTCTACTGTTTTTATAAATATTTAATTCTGATCACTTTTGCTGTTTGGCATCTGTTCTGTTGTATTATTCTACTGCAATTTTGAAATTTTGCATTCAGTATAAAATTATATAAAAAAAAGAGAAGAAAACTTTTATGTAAATACGATTATCAAATTTCTTTATAAGTAACTCTATGGGGTTCTTGCAGTATTTTTGAATAAAATTATATGTTATCAAATTAGAATTATTTTGCAACATTATTAATATTTTTATTGATTTCAAATTTACAAATATTTCAGGGTTGGAAAGAGAAAGCATAGTTTCTTCACATTGTTGATTTTTTAGGGGAATCGGAACAAATCTTATGAGCAGATAATGTGGTTAGATGAGACGAGAGTGACTCTAGGTCATACTTTGTGAAATGGATGGATAGATAATACTGAAGTTTGATAAAAAATTCATACAATTTTTGATTATTTGAAAAATTATGCCCTGAGTCATCAACATTTAGTTTCAGTTGGATATAACACAATAAAGCAACATTTTTTTTAGCCTCCAAATATTGCTTGAATGGATATTTTGGTACAGCTTTGAGCTTGCTTTTTGTTTTACATCTAACAGCCATGAATTTCGTACTTTTGTGAAACTTTACTGAAAAGTGGAAAGATTGTATTGGGACAATCTAGATATTTTTGCAGTATTGTTACAATGTTTTTTTGCCTAAGATTCTTTATCAATCAATACCCATGTCCTGGTTCATTATCATGGTGCAAAATTTCCGTAAATTACTCTTTCATAAATGTTTTTGTGCTAATAGCTTCACACAAGTGGTGTAAAATGCCCATTACCAAGTAGTACTATGTATTTATTGTCGTACCAAATAATGAAAATTCATGGAATACAAAACAACAACCTACACCAAACTATCACTCATTCATGAGATTTTCAACTCATTTGTGACAGTTTTTAAAGCTTTTCTACCATTTTGCAAACCACTTGTTCATGCATGGTAGGCTCACTAGAGGTATCCTGCAACACTTTCAAAACAATAGAGCAGTTTATCTCAACTGTTACACAAAATTTAATAGTTTCTTCAATCTTGCATGGATAGTGTATCAAAAACTATACTGTGTAATACACCAAAACACAACTTACCCAGTTAGCTGTCAAATCTATACTATGCATCCAATAGATCTAATATTTTAGACAATTATTGTCACTAAGATATATGATGACATCACATAAAAACAGGTTTTTGTATACTTGTAGTGCAGGATTCGCAGGGGAATTAATACAAAAATTGTACAAACGTTTTGACCAAATTTTGTACCATTTAATCAAGGGGAAAGATGTATTATTGTACATGCTGGGACAGCTAAAGGTTTCATTCCGAACTGTTTTTACAGTGATACGCCAACATGAAAGATAATTATCTGAAACTTAATGTGGTATCATTCAAGACTCTTCCAGATGGCACCTGGTGTGTGTCAAGGTCATGCACTGACCTAGCTACTAGCAAATTCCAAACGCTTTTGCAATACTTCTCGAATTGTTGGCCAGAAGGTAGTAGATGTATTGGGAACATCTATGGAGTATATACGAGGGGGTACCCAAAAATAACCGACTTTTTTTTTTAAAGCTATGTATTTAATTTTTTTTACAAAACAACCTTATCACCTTCAAAGTACTCTCCATTACACTTAATACATTTGTCCAATCTGCGATCCCATTCCTGGAAACTTTTTCAAACTCGTCTGTTGTGATGGCCAACAGCTCCTGCCTCATTTTTTTCTTTACCGCTTCCATGTCGTCAAAACGTTGTCCTTTCATGTCCCTCTTCATTCGCGGAAACAAGAAGAAATCACACGGAGCGAGGTCAGGTGAGTAAGGGGCGTGGGGCAAGGGAGTCATTTTGTTTTTTGCTAAAAACTGGCACACTGAAATGGCTGCGTGAGCAGGTGCATTGTCATGGTGGAAAAACCAGTCCCTCGTCTGCCACAAATCGGGCCTTTTTTGTCGCACATTGTTACGCAATCTTACTAATCTCTTCAATGGTCCGTCGTTGGTCTTCAAGCACGATTGCATGAACTTTTTCAACATTTTCGTCAATTCTGGAAGTTGATGGACTTCCAGAACGAGGTTTGTCATCAATTAACATTTCACCTTCTTTGAAACGAGAAAACCATTGGTACACTTGAGTTTTTCCTATAGCACTATCCTTGTAAGCTGTTTTCAACATCACAACAGTTTCTGCGGCGTTTTTCCCAAGCAGGAAGCAAAATTTCACAGTTCACTTAAATCCGCTGTGACAAAAACGAGGAGCAAGCGAAACTGCTTTTACAAAACGAATTACTGTGACTGGACACAACCTTCCCAGGCGACCACAATGATGGCACTGAACTTGGAACGAGTTGCGCTATGCTCTCCTAGCGGGAGACCAGTGGAAAATTTATTGTTAATGGATTTGCGGAAAGTAAACCAACATCATTTAGGCCTCTATTACACTACACATCTGATTTCAAGGCTTCGTGCAACTATTTGCAGGATAGTAAAAACAGGCTGCAACTGCTTTGGAATCAGTTGCAGAGTAAGCCTGTTGTCTATACTACTATTATAAAGACATAAAGTTTGTTGGTTTCTTTGTATGGGCTAACCT
This sequence comes from Magicicada septendecula, assembly GCA_034769895.1. Taxonomy (NCBI): domain Eukaryota; kingdom Metazoa; phylum Arthropoda; class Insecta; order Hemiptera; family Cicadidae; genus Magicicada; species Magicicada septendecula. Next base: position 93,162,398 of record CM068369.1, on the reverse strand, counting down.
CAGAAACTACTGATCCTGATAAAAATTCTTTCACCACCATGTTCTTTGAAGCTTGATGATGGTTTCAGACATATGTGTGTACCAATAACTTTAATAATTTTCAAGAACAGTACCTTAAAACTGGCCCGTTGTCACAAAATTTCTTTATTAATTTATGGGTAGTAAAATTTTTGGCATGTAACACACTTTAATTCCGTTAAAGATATCTATATAGTGTCAGTGAGTGAAATTTAGAGAAAATTTTAAAATTTTATTGTGGTTTTTGTTTCAATTAAGTCCTCTTTTCCATTTACGAGATATTGGCAGTTTTGTAAATAATTGTATATGTTGTTTACGTCCATGTTATGAAATTTCTTCATTGTCCACAGAATGTGCACACAGCCCAGTTGGATAGTGTAATAGGCTAGATTTGAATCAATGCCCCACATCGAGCGTGTGAAACTAATATTTGGATGAGCAGTTGCATGGCTTGCAACTGTCTTGCAATCAATTTGCACACCATGCAACCAATTACAGTAAGTGTAATAGGTCTCATTTAAACCAATGCCCCGCATCTTTTTCTGCAATTAGTTGTCTAGTGTAATAGAGGCCTTTTAGTTGACACAGGCACAACAATGTCCCTGACTTAGCCAGTAGTTGCCAGCCTCAATTTAGCTCTTGTACCTTACAGACTGTGACTGGAAACCCCATGTCAGAGGGTTCGGAAAGGTAGACGTATGTGTACTGCTGGGTCTCCTCAAGTTTAACCATCAATTGCTCGTTACAGACATTGTTGATGAAGTGATTCTTGGTACAGATATTATGAATGTCTACGGGTTTGTTGTGGACTTAAGAGAGAATGTGCCGAGGCTTGGCCAAGGAAAGATAAAGCTTTGGATGGCTAAACTGATAGGGTCCCCTACCATTTGATCAAGCAGGTGACAGTAGCCGAAGAAGAAGTCAAGAGGTGTGGAGAAGAGGAAGCTTTGGTGTTGCATGAGGAAAAAGAAGAACTAGTAAAGTACCAATTTGTATGGCAACAGAAAAAGTAATAGGAAAATTTCAGAAAAATATAGACTAAGAAATTAGGAAAAATAAAAGACTCATGAACAAATGTAATTAGAGTACAATAATCTATACAGGCCATTTGAACAGTAGTAGGCTGTAATGATATGAACAGTTTTTAAAACCTTAGGAACCAAAAGAAAATGAGTTTTAACAAAAGACTTTCTACAAGCAATGATGATACTTTTCAAGAAAAAGTCAAATGCAAAAAAGCTGCTTTACAGGCCATTTACTCTACTATCTCATATATCAAAAGTGATGACATATATTTTTATAAAATAAAATCAGTGAACAACTTGGTGAAAAACATTTGGACTTCAGAAAGGGAAAGGACCGTGTAATGTGACAGATGTTTTGAGAATAATTTCAGAATATTTCACATCAATCAATGGTTGTGCTGTTCAGTGGAAACAGAATAATAACCTGTATGAAGGCACTAATTACCAACTTTAATTAGTCACAACTTTAATTAGCCATGATTTAGTCACTAATCACAAACAATTAGTCATAACATGGTTCTAAATATCATGATTTTTTTTGGAGTGTAGCACAATAGTTGCAGCCACTTGATTTATTATATCCATTGATTTTTCTGACATATTTGTTGTGGAGACCATTACCTCTTCTTTCCCAATTCTCAAGACATTGTTTTTGAAGTCGACTATAAAACCATATGCATTCATAATACACACACCAAGAATTGCTTCATCCACAATGTCAGCAACAAGCACTTGATCAACGTCAAGTCGACCAAGACATAGGCGTATATCCACTTTTGAAAACACTTTGCAGGCTTTCCAGTAGCTGGTCGCAAGCTGCAAGAGCACCAGATTGGCTTGAGATTTTTCACAAGATCAGGGTGTACAATGTAAACTGGCACCTGTGTTAACTGTAATTGTGGTCGGCCTTTTTTGAATGAATTCGTTAACTTTCAAGCTCCTGCTGTTTTTCTGAAGTGTAGAAATTGCATATTGTCTAGGGGGCTTTGTTCCTCCAGTTAGTCAGCACACACTCCATTGTACTGACTACTGCTCATTTCCCTGCTGCTGAACTCTGGACTGACAATCTCGTAGATGTTCAGGTTTCCCACATGTATAACATGGTTATGGTTTTGGTTTTCCATCCTTTCTTCTTTTATACTGTGGTGCCGGTCATTGGGTCTCTGTTCATTGTTTGTCCTCTTTGTCATCTGTGCTGTTGCGATCTTTTAGTGTTTATGATATTGTTCAACCAGACGCTGACTTGGTGGCCTCGAAGTTGTAGAGGATGGACCAGGGCGTCTGCAATATTCTGGTGTCTTGCTATTTGTAACACTTGTTGTAGTTCACTGTCTCTGACATTATCAGTAAATGCCTGCATTGCAAACCTCATTAGAAAATCTGGTGCTTGAGGAGAGGGTAGTTTAATTAATCTGTTGAGGCTAGCTTCAAACTCAGACTTTCCCTGGAATGCTGTCGCATTGTCGCATTGCTCTTCAACTGAGTGCAGTACACATCTCACAAATGTTTGTCACCATACCATAATTCTAGAGCTTGTATCAATTCGGCATAGGTGTTCTGGCTATCAGGTGGCACTTTCTGTGGTAGCTCTGCTGCAGGTCCATGTCATGTGACGAGTGAGACTGCTTTGTCTTTCTCCATCCAGCGAGTACTAACCTTGGTGTGAACTGCCTCAAGTGCAGATAAAGTGACTTTCTCTGTTATCTTACTTTCTCTTCTTTTCTGTCTTTACCATTGGTACAGTCTTTTCAGCAATTTCTTCTGAAATGCATGGCTGTATTCTCATTAACTGCTCGACTTTTAATTTGCTCTTTTATTTTTCTGTAGATTAATTACCACGTACACTATTCTTCTACTAAGAGACTTCTGTTTCCACTGTTGAAGGTTGTGTCGCACTTCTGACCCACTATTACTCCAGTCACACTGATTGTCATGTTGTTCATTGGAAACAAAATAATTTACACTTATAAAGTCAATAATTACCATCTGTAATTAATTACAACAATGAAAAATCAACAAGGCACTGTTATACAGTAATTCAAGTTAATTTTGTCCAACAATTAATGTCACCTTATTACAGTTTTACAATAATAAAAACAATAATCACTTTCCACTAATCTGCAACAATCACTTGATCTGCACTGAATAAATCACTAGCTGTAACCAACTTCTAAGCCTAAGGCCACACACACACACACACACACACACACACACACACACACACACACACACACACACACACACACACACACACACACACACACACACACACACACACACACACACACACACACACACACACACACACACACACACACACACACACACACACACACACACACACACACACACACACACACACACACACACACACACCATGTAGAAGATCCAGAATAATTTTCTATTCTCCGGGCGGCATACTGAGATAACATGCGTAGTTACAGGCGCTTGAACAGTCTGGAGATTAAGTCAGTTTCACACAGTCTTTTTAAGACCTTGACACAGATGCCGCATCTGAACAACCTACAAGGATTTCTCAATAGTAACATGTTTGATCTGCGTAGCCGTGACTTCGTTGCCATGGCAACGGAATTCATTTGTTTATATTGTCTGTTTAAGTACTAGTGACACGTCTGTCAAAAATACTTGCAGTTTGCTCTTTTCTAAGCGTTGTGACTGGGTTGAAAAGTAGCATCTATGATAGAAAATCCATCCAAAGATAATCTGCGTGCTGTTGTTCTGTTTTCGGCTGCTGAGGGGTGTCAGCCAAAGGAAATGTATACGAGAAAGAAAGCTGTACATGGTGACTATAGTTATTCTCATACGGTAGTGGTTGAGTGGTGCAATACATTTTGACAAGGAAGAGAACCCACTAAAGATTTGGCCGTCCTGGACCTGCACGTATTGCACCATCAGATGAAAATGTAAGACAGCTGGAAACTGCTTTACACGCAAATAGGCGCATCAGAGTTAGAGAACTTTCTCAGATGTTGAACAACAGCGTGGGAACTGTTCATTCCATCATTCATAGTTTTGGCTATCACAAAGTTGCTGCTCAGTGGATTCCATGACTGCTTACTGATCATCAGAAAAATTTGCGTTCGGCCTTGTGATTGTAGCATTTGATGCGCTATCAACAACAAGGTAATTGCTTTCTACACCAAATTGTTGCTGGTGACGAGTCTTTGTGATATCACTACAAACCAGAATCCAAACGTCAGAGTATGCAGTGGAAGCATGCAGAATCTCCGAAGGCAAAAAAATGTCGGTCCCAACCTTTGGCAGGAAAAGTAATGGTGACCGTATTTTTTGATTGTCAGGGTGTGCTGCTCTTAGATTTTAAAGAACCTGGTGTCAATATCAACCCTGAGCGATATGCAGATAGCTTAAAACGCTTATGGGTCAGCATCAAGAATAAACGTCCTAGGAAGCTCACAAATTGTGTCATTCTTCTGCATGATAATGCTCGACCCCATGTAGCGCCCAGACGATTCAAGATCTGCTTGGTCATATGAAGTGGGAAGTCTTACAACATCCACCTTATAGTCCTGACTTGTCCCCGTGTGATTATCATTTTTTGGGCCCATTAAAGAACGGCGGTTCAAATCAGACGCTGAGGTAGAGTTTGCTGTTAGCGAATGGTTCCACAAACAGCCACAAGAATTTTACCAGCAGGGAATCTACAGATTAGTGCAACAGTGGGACTCATGCCTTAATGTTAATGGAGACTTCTTTTAAAACCGTTGAATAAAAACTGCTTTACAGCCTCTAAACGTGTTTCTATTGAACAATCCTCGTAAAATGCTGCTGGCTGCATGCGGTGGGGTAGTCAAGAAATGTGTAGAGTGACAGGCTCGAGTTGTCAAGAGTGTTCGGTAATTGTCTTTCTTCTCAATGAACATAGCAGTGTTTTAATAAAATATAAGAAAGAGTTATGTTTTTGTTTCATTGACTGGAAAAAAAAAATTTGATAGAGACAGCTGGAATAAGTTAGTGAAAATACTAAAGCAAACAACAGTTGTTTCGGACAGAAGACTTATACAAAACTGGTACATGAACCAACTATGAGAAAACAGGAGGTGTGAAGATTGGAAGGGTGTAAGGCAAGGATATTGGATGTTTCTATTATTATTCAACTCATATGTATACAGTGCATTTGGAACTACACTGTTGTATAAGTGCATTGGTTACTGGATGTACACTTCACGTAACTGAATAATAATAGTACGAAATTAATGTGTGTTTAAATAAAATTTTGATTGAGTTATTTATCTACATTTATTACAATTTGAAGATGACTTACATTGAAAAACTTAAGAAAGATGTTAGAAGTGAACCCCCCCCCTAGTTTTCAATACAGCACTGAACTCGTTCACTTTATTCTGAAATATTTCAACCAACTGATTCTGAAGAAATGTTTTGTATGTATGTGGTTGTCTCAGCTTTCAGTTGTTTAACTGTGCAATACACCATTTGCTTTGCCACACCTCAAAGAAAATAACTCGGTGGCCAAAAAACCCGCTGAGATGATCTGTTCTCAAAAGACATTATCCAAAAGTGTCATTGATATGTTAACATTTAAATGTAATAATAATAAGGTTCACTGTTAATTGTCTGTTCAAAAAAATATAGTGTCCACAGTACGATTCCTGCTAATTCCAACCCACACTCTAATTTTTTTCATCCTGTAAAGGCCATTCATGTAAGCTGTGAGGGTTCTCTGATGACTAGAGTCATGCATTTTGTGAATTGATATAACCTGAAAGATGAAACCACGCTTCATCTGCAAAGAAAGTGACGTCAAGGATATCTTGAGACTTTTCTTTCAATAAAATTGTTAAACCATTCACAATAACACAGTTTCTTGGCATGGTCAGTTTGTTTGATTTCTTGTACAGCCTTTATTTTATGTAACTGCTTTATAGTCTGTAGCAGCTTTGATTTTGTGCTGCTGTGCCAGCTTGCACATTGACATCGATGGTGTTTATAACATAGAGTCTGAAATATCCAGTAGCTTCTGTTCATTTAGTTTGGATGGTCGTTCACTTCATTCAGTGTCTTAAATGGAACCTACTTTGTCGAATTTCTCGATAAGCCTGTAAACTGCATTGCTGTGTGAACAGGAGTTTTTGGAATTGTTTTAGAAAACGTATCCTTCACATGGTCAGTGTAATTGTCACCTTCACGAAACTTATGTTCAACAAGAAAAACATGGTTCTCAATTGAAAGAACCATGGTGCTTCTGAAAACAATTTCACATATGACAACAAAAACTACTTACGATAGGTCCATGAGTGACAACAGCAATTCTACACGAATTACAACGTACCTCTCAACCCACGCAAAACACAGTGTTACCAACCAGAACAATTCTGCCAACTCATCATGTTTAGTGCACAGTGACTTTCCAAATACACTGTGTGTGTGTGTGTGTGTGTGTGTGTGTGTGTGTGTGCACGTGCGCGCGTGTGTGTTAAACTAATTAATCAGAGAAGGCTTTGATGACACTCAGTGAACAGAATTTGGAGAATATATTGTGAAAATAGTGAGATGTGCAGATGATACCGTAATTGTGTAATTGTAGTAGCAACAATTTAAATAGAACTTCATAAAATGGTAGATAAGTTAGTCAAAGTGTAGAAGAATTATGGGATGAAAATTCATAGTGATAAGAATATCAAGGAAGAGTGAAAAAATCTTTCAATCATTATAATAAATGAACAAAACTTGGAAGAAGTAGAGCAGTTTAAAAGCACACATAATTACAAATGATCAGAAGAAATATTTAAAGACTAGGATAGCAATGGGGAAATAGTTGTCAACTAGAAGAAAGAATTATTTCTAGGCAGACTGATTATTTCATGAAGGAAATATTCTGATTACAATATCCTGATTGCAATACGGAAGAATAGATTTATACATTATATTCATTTAATTTCATTACAGCTACCTTTTATAATTTCATTATTTGATATAATTTTTGAAATGTACTTTTGTGATTGTTATAACAACAAGAGTGATTATGTATCTCACATGACACCAACAGTTGCATAGATAGAGTTATAAAATATTTTGGACCAGAAGCAGCAAAGCATTGGATACCTTTTTTTCAGCAAATGGAGCAATTATGCTGAGAAACAGCGCTCCATTAAGAAAACAAATCACTGATTCATTTTAAGGCTTAATTTTGTAAATATATAGTGTAATTATTAATCAGTAGTACATAAATAATAAGGCCTAATTTTGTAAATATGTAGTGTAATTATTAATCATTAGTACGCAAATAATAAACTAAACCTTTTATTTAAGTGTATACAGTAGAAGCCCGATATAGCGCGGTTGTCGGGTGACATACTTTCCCCCGCGTTATAGGCGTAACTGCGGTATATCGGAAGGTGACCTGTACAGTGACAAATAATGGGGAGGGAGGACCGGGATAGTATAATCCTAGCAAAGGCTACAGCATAATGCACTACTATATACTGTACGTAAATTACGTCACCAAATGTAGAAATAAAAAATAAGAAAACTGTATTTTAATCCAATACATATTTTAATCTATTTTAATCCAATGGAATATAAAATATACTATTTATACATTGCTCACTCGACCTACTGTAGGCCTAATTGTTGGTCTTAAAAAAGTCCGTAATTGTTGTTTGACAGGATAATGTACAGCGTTTCTTTTCCGCGTATTGTTTTATAAACGCGAGGTGCAGCAGATGAACATTATTAGATTCACTTTGCCTCTCCATCCACGAAATTACTTTGTTTATGTGTATTATCACTTCACTAACATTTGGAATAACTTCTTTCACTTCCAACCCATTTTCATTTCCATCATCGTCATCGTCTTCTTTTTCTTCGCATTTGCATTTCGGACTGCATCGATGATATCTTTATCTCCTATACATTCTGTAACAGGCTCACCGTTGTCAACTTCTGCCCAGTCATTCAAGTCATCTAGAGTGAAGTTGCAATGCAGAGCACTACTCGCAGACTGTACATCACTATTAGTGAATCCGGCAACAGAGCAATTTCCATCGGCGATGTTTTGTTCAAAGGAACATTTCTTCCAGCAATTCTGAATCGTAGCCGTACTAATACTTTCCCATGCAAGACCTATTGAATACGCAACTGTTTTCAGGTTTATTGACTTAAGGTAAATTTCCATTGCCTCATCAGAATTCACTATAGCACTCAGACGTTCATGGCGGTAATGCGCTTTAAATGCTTTTATGATGCCTTGATCTAATGGCTGGATCAGTGCTGTAGTGTTTTTCGGCAAGAACATGACTCCGATTTTCCCATCTCTTGACTGTAGCATATCAGCAGGTGGATGTGCTGGACAGTGGTCAAGGGTCAGTACAGCTTTTTCTTCGAGGTTGAGTGACCGCAGGTGGCTTCTCACAGATGGAACAAATTCTTCATGGAACCATTTACCGAAAATATCACTTGTCATCCAAGCATTATTTGTATTACGATATGTGATGGGTAATGACGTCATGTTAACATGTTGAAAGCATCTAGGATTTCGGCTTTTCCCTATACAGAGAGGTTTAACTTTGTGGCTGCCTGATTTATTTGTGGCAAACAGGAGGGTAACTCTATCCTTATTTATTTTTAATCCAGATTTATTTATTGAATTATTCAAATCCAGAGTTCTGGTAGGAACCATTCGAAAATACAGAGCAGTTTCATCACAGTTATACACTTGATGGTCATTTAAATCGTTATCGATCATTACTTTGTTTAATGCCTGAGGAAAAAGTGCTGCAGCTTCACTGTCACATGATCGTGCTTCCCCTTCAATGCTTATCTGGCTTATACCATGACGAGATTTCCATCGCGAAAACCACCCATCAGATGCATTAAAGTCACTGTTACCATGTAAATCACTATGGAATTTCACAGCTTGAGCTCTAATAACTGGTCCTGACAGTGGCACACCTTCACTTCGTTTTATTAAAAACCACCTGTACAGACACTCATCTAGTTCACTATCCTTACCTACTTTAGTCTTTTTTCTTTGCAACCCCACTTCACTTTCAACTGTGTTCACAAAACTTTTAAGTTTATCTTCTTCCTTCATCCACCCTCTAATTGTTCCTTCTGGGATGCCACACTCACGTGATAAACTTGCCTTTGACTCTCCGTTCTTCACACGATCAATTATTTTGAGTTTATCACTCACAGAATATGCTTTTCTTTTCTGCAACATCACAAAACTCTACACTATGCGAATTTATGATAAAGACTATACACTTTGATAAGATAATATCAGAGTATGATCTTATACTGTACTGTAATATGAGGGAGAGAAGGGATTTAGTTAGCTGCTTGCCTTGGCATGAATTCTTAGAAATGTAGAGACTGTAAATAGCTCGGGCAATTGTTTATGTCTACAGATACACTTGAACTGGCAATTCTGGCTGTTGTTTACAACGCCGTTTACAACAACAAGCCTTTGTCTACAATAAACGCAACGCATTCCAATGTTGTGGCTACGGAAGTCACGATAAACAGTTCATAATTTACTCACTCTCTACAAGTAAGAATTTTCGCTAATAACGGGTGACATACTCTTCACCGCGTTATATCCGAATCCGCGGTATATCGGACCGTGCTATATCGGGCTTCTACTGTATTATCGTTTTTTGTGAACTCTGGATTAACTGGTTCTCTCCCTTGACTGATCAATCCCTGGTCCCAACCAGGATGGATAAGAGAGTGTGTACTCAGATTACTTTGAGTAACTATAAAATAACTGCTCAACATTGATTAATTGCTTAATTAAGTAATTATATAATTGTGTTGCTTCACAGCAACATATAGTATCGGAGTGATTGTTACTATCAAGCTAAAAAGAAAACAATGTCAGATTGCAGTGTGCTCAAAAACATTGTAGTTTGTATGCTCACCATGCTCTAGTTATGTGAGTTGGTCTTCAGATGAATATTACTTATATTGTTACTTACATTCTGTATCCTGCCACCCCTTTTCCTTTGATCACAGTGTTTCTCCTCCATTCCTGTTGACAGTATCCCATCATTGCTTCATCTTCTTCAAGATTTTTTACAGGATCTGGTTACAGATATCAGTTATAATATTTTTGTCACCGCTTGTGTCACTTCAATTCTTTATTGATGTTTTAACCAGCTTAATTTTTTTTACTTTCATTGATATATGCTGAAATATATTTGATACTATTGTGCCACATTCAATTTTCAAGTTCGTAACTATACATTTTTCTCAGTACTTTTCTCTAAATTAATTAGAAGCTTTAAGTGAAACAGTTCATATTTTTTTATATGTATTTAAAATTACATACCTGTTCATACCAGAAGAAAACTTGTTCTGACCCCAGAATCACTGTAGGGAGACCATGCTAATTAAAAACTTTTTAACAGATGGTATGCTGCTGTTCAAAATACAGGTGGGTCATAAATGCTTTAAAGGAATTTATTTTTCAATAATTTCTAGTGATGGAAGTTTCTGTAAAGTTTGGTCACTTATTAGAAACCTTTTCAAACACATTCTTGTTGCAATTACTTATTTTTTGCGTACCGTATCACTTAATATATAATTATATTGGAATTCGAAATTTATAAAGCTATAAAAAATAGTACCACTAAAAACAATTTACTAAATGACCAGATAAATTTTGCATCAAACTACTTGTTCGACACTGCCATCGGTTTGGATTAATCTTTGACCAGTCGCGTGATGATCGCGGTTGTGGGTGAACGCATGCGGGAGCTCCGGCCGTGGTTAGTAAAACATATCACATGCGATTTGTAATTTTATTTTATTTTATTTTATTGACTTAACCAGTATCATGGTTGCGATTTTAATGTATTAGTTTAGTATATGAAATTAAGTGTTATCTGAGGATGGGACTTAGTCTCGAAACGCGTCATAACTGACGAAACTTTGTATCACTAGAGTGGATAATAAGGTAATTATATAATAACATTCTTGTTGGCATTTTGACACTTTTTTGGGAGGTTCAAGGTTTATTATCATCAGTACCTCTATATAAAGGGCTGCACACACACACACACACACACACACACACACACACACACACACACACACACACACACACACACACACACACACACACACACACACACACACACACACACACACACACACACACAATATTAATATTTAAGAAGTGTTATAATTATTCTTATTAATATGAGGACAATGTATATGTGTAATAGATATATAATTATTCTTATTAATATGAGGACAATGTATATGTGTAAAAGATATTGTTATTCTTTACAAAACACACACATTTACATAACACATTCATTGTATGTATATTATTTTTTGTATCGCCCATATAAGATTCTGGTTATGACAATAAATATTTGTCAAAACATTGACAGATGTTTTTAAATTGTGTCTACTTAATTGTCAAAACCTCACAAAACCTGTCACTCTTATTAATTCACAGTCACAAGTAAACTAAGTTCTAGAGTCAAGTGACATATGACCCACTTTGTATTGCTTCTATGCACAACTGAATCAAGGTGAATATACATCATTATATTGGAATATTATTTATCAGTCTTGTGAAAAAAATCAAATTAATTTTACATAAATTTAACATTCCTTTAACTTACCATAAAAAAATAAGAAGTAATATTGTACGAAAACTGAGGAGTAAGACAGTGAACAACTGATTTAGTAAACATTTTTAAGGAAATCACATTAAATGACATTTTAGTTACATTAGTTAAGAGACATTTTAGGGAATTAGAATGTTGTTTACAGAATAGCTTATATATTATATGAGGTTACATATTTTTTAATTTTTTGGAGTTATATATTTTTGTATCATAATTTTTTGTATACTGTACACTTTTGTATATTGTATATTTACATAGTATCATTTAATCTGTAGAGTCAGTTACTATATATCTCGGTATGTGGGGATATGATTTAATATCTTGTATGTTTCTTATTTTTAGATTATACACGTTATTATCACAGGCGATAGAACTTCAGAAACTTAACTGCCCGTATCACAATTCAAATAATGAAGTTGGTATCGATAACATTTCCCTTCTTGTTGACCATCATTGTTCAAGGTTTGTATACTTAAATTATTCAGTGAAAATATGCTCTTCAGTTAATTCTGAATATATATTTTTGGTTACCATTTTGGTAAATTAAGCAGATATTTTTTATAATTTAGCATGTGTTTGTAGTGTCTGGCAGGGAAACATGTGGTTTTGGTAATAATCGTATAAAATTGTAATTTGATAAAAAAACATCTAAAACAAAATTTATTTTCTCAACTAATATATAGAGCTACATGTAAAACTGATAACTCATGAGAAAAAAACAAATCTACAAAAAGAGAATAATTTATAAAAAGGAAATCTGCCTGATGATGACCATTTTTGGAAACATATTCTTTCACTAATATAGAATATTGAAACTTTCAACTTGTGAAACTTACTTGTCTTTTCTTCCCGTACGCATTTCAGCGTGATGTGCGCCTTCGTCAGCTTTGAAACAGACTGCCATTAACTTGTAATGGTTTTTATTTTGAAAGGTATAGTAGTGCTGGTGTGTGGAGGAAGGGGATTGGTGCGGGGATCCAAATTATTGTTAGTTTTATGTATAATTGTGTCAAAAAGTGTGTGTGATTTATACTGTAATTGGTCGTTAAGTATGTTGTTTGGTTGTGTTGTGTGGTGTTTGTATATTTCATATTGTTCTGCTGTGTTAAGTTTTCGACCTTTGGGTAAGTAGTGTAATATCTCAAGATTAGTATCTATGTTGGTGTAGCTGTGGTTTTTTGTATGTATGTGTGTGGCAAACGCGGAATGTATATTGTTGTTGGATAAAGCTTATAAACAACTGTATATTGATACAAACACGGACATTGGCAAATACAACAAAACAGGTGTGTACAAATTAAATTGTAATGATTGCAATAGTTTCTATAAAGGCCAGACGGGAAGATCTTTTTCATCTCGTTACTCTGAACATCTAAAAGCTTTGTCCAACAACGATATACATTCCGTGTTTGCCACACACATACACACCTGAAGTTCATGAAGTTGTCTGGATTGTCATGTGATCAGTATTGAAAATTTTGTATGTTCACACAACCAGACAAGTGGAAATGCGTTTCTTCACTAATGACAACATACAACATTCACTGTCTCATCATATAACATTTTGAGCATGTTTTTTTCAGCGAAAGTTTTATGATATTCCCAATCACTTCACTTTAACTAACTTGGCACAACTATCATTTTTTATGGATGAAAATTTAAATAAAAGTGCAGTATTCTTTATAAACGTTGATCAAAAATTTGTAGAGAGCAGCAAGCCTACCGTACCACTGGACAACAGCTGCTCTTCATTGCTTCTTTAACAGCCTCAATATTTTCCAGTTCCAGACTGTTCTTAGGTGGCAGAACTGGTGGCCTTGAAGTTTTCAACACTTCAGTAATGGCTAACATTAAAATGCAGTCTAAAAGTCTGTTGTGTGTGAACAACTGAATTCCCACTTTTAAAAATACCTCTCAGACAGTAGTGCTGCATGCTGTATTCCACTTCTCCATGGTTACTGAAATAGAAATAGTGTCATATATTGAGTGAAACGCCATCACTGGCATGAAGCTTGACTCCGCCTACTTTAAGTTATAACCAGTAAACAAAATTAGTTTTCCGTGCTGCACCCTCTATTATAATTAATTAGGTGTGGATATAGGTATAGTAAAAGTTAATGTTTAATGATTCCTTTTACAGAGAGCAGTTCCCATGTGAAACTCTACAAGTGCTCAACGACCACTGTGATGAAGTATGGTATTGCAGGTTTTCACCTGACGGCAGGAAACTGGCTACTGGATCCAAAGATACAACTGTTATAATTTGGGATGTAGATCCTGTAAGTTCGCATAAAAAGCGTTACACTTCTCAGCATACGTGAGGAGTTTTGCTTTTCACTTAATAAAATTATAAATTGGAAAACAGATTCATACATTAGATCAAATAATTGTATAACTACTAGATGTATTAATTATCAGAACTCAACAACATACACTTAAGCATACAAGTTGATGGTAGATACATGTCTACAAAAACTGGTCTAAAAATGTATATAAAAAATGCCCAGCATGGACTTGAGGATGAGTTTAGTATGTAACATATCTATAGTTCAGTTCTTTATAACTTTGAATAAAATGAAATATATTTCTCTTCAGGAAACGCTAACTTGTCACCATCGGAAAACGTTAGAAGGACATTCATACGGAGTTGCATATTTAGCTTGGTCACCGGATGGTTCACACTTAATAGCCTGTGGTCCTGAAGACTGTCCTGAACTTTGGATATGGAATATAGAAACAGAAGAACTCCGAGTCAAGGTTTCACATTCACCAGAAGATTCACTCACATCATGTTCTTGGCATCGTGATGGCAATAAATTTGTGACAGGTGGAATCAGAGGACAGTTTTATCAGTGTGTAAGTTTCTGTTTGATGGAGAAAACTGAACAAAATATTTATCACTAGTGTGTGTCTTTTATAATGTGGCAGCAAGTCCTTAAATGTTATTCTACTTTGGTCCTTGTATGTAGCAGATACAGCAGGAATTCTCTTTTTTTCATTTAAATTACAAGGTAAAGGGGGCCATTGTAGAAGTGGGTGGTGTTAAATAGTGATTACAACAAGCTATGAAGTAGTAGATGCTCAGAACAATAGTATGGGTCAAACTGTTCTAATTCTCAAGACCAGTGGGTTTATATTCTGTTTAAAATGATTTGTTGTGTCGGTTGTCATTAGAACATTTCAGTTGAATCGTACACAATTTGTGTTATTATTTTTTTATTGAACCATGTTATATGTAGTTTTTGTTTGTTTGTAATTCTGCTCTGTAATAACTGTATCACAATGTTAAACCTTTTTTGTTCCTTTATAGTTAAATTTCTTGACGATTTTTACTATTTATGATGTGTACTTTTCAGGTTACCAGAGGGTGATAGCAGGATTACAGTTGTTGAACACTTATAAAGTAGAGTTATGTCAGAGGAGAGTGTTCAAGGAATTTTTTGAAACGTAATAGCTCTCATACATTATTAATTTTGAAAAATAATTATATTGTGACCTGTAACATCTAAATTGTTTGGATATCATTTACTCAAAGAATAGTAGATTATCATCCTGAGATCTTTAATTATATGGAATAGCTTTCATAGTCAGCTGCCTTACTCAGTGAGAAGAATGCCTATCAGGGTCTGTTTAATAAAACACAAAATTAGTGTCACTGTTTCTGATAATTTCCTGACCTTTATCTGACCTTAGGCCGTTAACCTTTATACCTCAAGATATCTTTAATTTTCTGCAGTGTATAGGTATCATGTTTAATGACAGGATGTCATTATTTTTGTATGTGCTGATCATGAGATAATGACAGGGTGTAAAAAAGAAAGGAGCTATGACAGTTCGTAGGTTTTAAATTTGGTAACATGGTACACAAGATATGTCTGTTAAATCCAATTTTACAGGAGTAATTGAAGAGATTCTAGTTTAAATTAAATAACAGATGTACCATAATTATTATTTGGGAAACTAGTTTTGCTGAGCAATTGGTATAATTCTCCTGAGAGTATATACAATGACCATCCAGAAAGCAAAGAATATTCGATTATGAATCTAAAAAATGTAATAAGTTAATACTGTTTTTTTTTTGGCATGTACTTTAAGACTATTTTTTTGCATATAGTCACCATGTTTTAACCACTTACAGTATGTCATGAGGTTTTTTAATCCATCATGTGTATCTGCTGTCAGTTTTATAAGCCACTTAGGTAACAGTTTATTGTATCTCTGTAATTTAAAAATGAAAAATTGCTGGCAGTCAGGTGAGAGTATTGTATGGCGGGTGTTTGGTAACTTACAAACAAGACTTTTAAACCAATACATTTGTTTTTTGTGTGTGTGATAAACTCATGAATCCATCTGGCACAATTTAGTGTATATTGTTATGTGTTAATTTTTTGAAATGTCGGTCATAATGGGTCAAACCAATCACTCCAGATCAGTCATTATGGCCGAACCATCAACATTATATTGTATGCAAAAAACGGTTCAGTGCAGGAGAATGGACTCACCAGAAAACACCAGCAGAGAAGTGTTTAATTTGAGGAATGAATTGTGCAGTTTACTAATATTTAATAAGCATGTGTCCATACCTATCATCAGTTGTTTACTTCATCAGTCACAAGGCAGGGTTTATCAGAACAGTTTTCATCATATTTATTATCTTCCTTCATTAAACATGATAAATCATTTTCTCATCCTTATTGCATCTGTTATGTTGTCCCTGTGTACAAAAAGTTGTATGTGTACAGTCCCTGTGTATAAATCACAAAAAGTTAATTTTTTTAAACATTTAAAAGATGGCATGACTTCGACTTTCACACTTGACAGGATTTGTAGAAGTAATAACATACTTATTGGTATGAAATATGTTGACAAGACTATAAAAAGGACAGCAGCGAAGTAATTGGACTGGTATTATTGACAAAGGATAAAAAATTCCTTTTCTTGATAGTTCTTGTATATTCTTGTAAAATTCATATACCAATATATTCTTACACTGGTCTCTTGTCTCGAGAACTGAATAACGCTTTCTGGAACTGGTTCCCAAAAATTAATTTATGATGTAACAGCATCTGTAACTAGTAAGAATGATGTATTTTATCACTTCTACAGGCATCACATGAAGCAACTTCGATCACTATATTTAGAGTTGCTTGTCCACCACAGCTGTAATTTAACTCATATTTTGCCGTCATGTTATTTTGGTTAGTGCTATACCACTAGCATCAGAAATGTGATATAACTTTAGTTTATAATTGTGAGTAGCAAATTTGTGAGGATAGGTAGCAAACCTATCAATGAAATGTATTTTCATTTTTATAAAATTATGTTGATGCAAAGCATTCATTGGTGTGCCTGTATGTAAAGTTAAACTTTATCCTATCTGATTGAATTTTTTTGAAAAAAAAAGTACTCATTACCTAGCTCATGATTTCAAAGAATGTCCTCATTTATTTATTAATGTCCAATATGAAGGTGAAATTTTCTCATTTTATGATAATATTGTAATGATTATTGATTGTGAAATATAAAATAATATGAAATTACAAACTCAGTTTTGTAAACAGCTTATATCAAAGCTCTGTTATACAATAGGCTAAGGTAAGGTAAGGTAGGAAACGATTGTAACCATCAATAATCTGAACAGCATTAAAAGAATTTTTTTTAGAGCATATCAGTATGGAAACAAGTGACCTGGATGTTTATAATAATTTATTATTATTGTAGTTCCATACTAATCTGTTCTATGTAAATAGAATCACAGAAAGGAACGGCTACAGGTTTGTGTATTTGTATTCTACATTACACTTTAGTAAGTAAAGTTCATGTAATTCTGCTGAAGAGAAATAAGAGAAGAGATCAAAGTAATTTACGAGTGCCTGATATATTTTTTTTCACAACTAGTTGTGAAACACAATTCACCAGAAATGAAAATGCAAAATTACGTTTGATGCATCGCAGAGACTGGAAATGGTGTTTACGTTTACAACAGATGGGAGGAGCATATTTAAACGTAATGAATCCAGGAGTTTTAAGACCAGCCTTTGAATTCCATCTTGTTTTGGAAGACGTGGTTGAAGAACTTCATAAGTTGCCATATTATAGTTGAAAGCACCCAGACTTTATTGTCTATTTCCAGTTTACATATGATTGAAGCCTTGATTTCATGGGCAGGACACCCACCTTATTGTTAACATTTTTCTGAAATTGGTCATTTCAGAAGCTTTGATTCTGTGTTCAGATGCTGTTTTCAAGAGTCCATGATTGTGCTCCACATGTGGCAGTTGGAACAGAAATGGGTTGAGTGGACTTATCTTAGTTTCTTTTCTGAGTTGACAGTCTCTTCTTTGTTGATTTTCTATACCAATTCATGACTCGATTTACTCACTACTACCATCTTTATTCATAATGCTGGCACCTGAAGAAATCTTTTCTTGTCTGTGAGTGGCTGGTATACTATAGTAATTAACAGTAAAATAAAATTGCAGTTTAATGGTAAAATTAATTCAGCTGTGTGTATACCTTGAAATTTATTCCAGCAAGTTAGGATACCTGTAGAATGGCAGTATCTCCAAAAACATTTAAAGAATATTATGTAGAGCAACTATAGAGCATATTTTAATAATAACGTGTATGTATTGAAGTTAGTAATTTCTGCAGAGTTAATCCTTACAGTAAGTAATTTTAACAGAATGTAATAAGTAGACAAATTCAACAAATATACTTGAATATTAATGTGTTTATTGTATAACAAATGAACACAGCCATTCAGAATTATCACCATACCACTTTTGCAATATCTGATTATATTCGTATTAAAAATAAAACAATATGAATCATAAAATGTTTTTGTCAAAGGATCTTGAAGGAAATGTCGTAGATTCTTGGGAGGGCGTTAGAGTCAATTGTCTTTGGTGTCGTTCAGATGGAAAAACAGTCCTGGCTGCAGATACACACCACAGAGTCCGATCATATAATTTTGATGAACTTACAGATACAAACATGTAAGTATGGCTGTGAAGTTTATACTTAGTGAACTTGTACTTTTAAAATAAAAAATGTGCACCTTTGTTACCATTGAAATGATGTAAAAGCCAAAACCAAAATATTATTATGACGGTCACAGGAACTATGGTATTGTACAATGGAAACAGAGTAACTGATACCAATGAAGTTACTAATTACAGATTTTAATTAACACAACAACAGTGAGGAATTAACAAAGGCACCCTTATACAATAATTCAAGTTAAATTTATGGAAAATTAAACAATAATTGTCACACATGTCACCTTACGATAGTTCTGCACTAATTACAGGGTGGCCACCAACCGGGAAAATCGGGAAAACCAGGAATTACGGGTGAATTTCATTGACCGGGAAAACCACGTGAATTATGCGTGAATTTTCAGGGAAACATGGAATTTTAAAAAAGAAATAAAGTTAAGAGTATGACATTATTAATATCGAACGGCACTGACAGCAACATAGAGCTATCCGACTCATGGATCCAGTAAACGTCTTTACGGCACAAAATTATCGTACAAAATATTGTGTTCAGTCACTACTCTAACAGAATCAGTGAACCGAGCGGTGTTTTTCTCACGTAAAACTATGGTACTGGTATCTAACCTGCGTAGTCAGACTAGTGTCTATGGAAAGACATAGCGCATTGGCAGCCGCAAATCTGGCATGATGAGGAGCTTAGCTGATTATGGTACAAATTCTAACGAAGACGTCCGAACATTTTACCGTACTTATTACTGAGTACTGAGCGAAAGCACTGTAGGCGCTTAAAGGAAAGAATTGTTCAAGTGTGTTGAAAGAAATTAGCACAAAATAAGTGATATTCAAACGTAGGTAGACTTTCTACATTTCTGTAGGTAAAAAACGGATCTTGAGTGTTTTACGGAAGCCAATACAATTCCGTATTTTTACTTCTTTAATATCTGGTGAAGCGATCCTTACAAAAATATGCACAATAAAATATGTACTAGAAATGCCTACTGAGATTTATTTATTACAGTGTTTATAAAAACATTATTGTGATCATCCCAAAAATTGATTTTGAAATTCCAGTAGATATAATTGTTTTGAGGATATTTATTTGATGTGTTGATATTATAGTTTTTTTTTAGCATATGTACAAATGTGTAGCAAAGGTGCACTCGCCTCTCTCTCCCTCCCCCTCTCTCTCTCACTCTCTCTCGCGTGGGTGCGCGCACACACACTCTTACATATGCGCGCGCACTATAATAAATGTAATTTAGTAAGTGGCTTAGCAGTATAGTAAAAATTAGTGAATTAAACATTAAATGTAATATAAAAATAAAAAAACAAAAGGATATTTTTATTATTATATACATACCACCAAAATCAGTAAAGTTTCAATTTTTTTTTAAATTATTGAATAAGGCCTTTTCGAAATTATTATAATTTCATCATCAGTTCACACTAAAATGTTCTTGTTGTGATGTCTTCTTTTATGTATATAAATGTTGTTACCTGTGTCCATTATATCTCACTGCACTTCATAGTGAATCTTCCACTGCCATCATTATTTGGTGAAACCAAGCAAGTCATATATTGAAATAGTTGATCATTTTCGAATATTGTCTGCTGATTCATCAATTTGTTATAGTTTTTATGCTGGTATAATTTTATTTAATATATAATTTTCTAACTGTATAATGTCATTTTTATTATTATTTACTTCTACTATTTTCATATTGTTGGTTATATCTGTTATACTATGATTCATATCAATAAGGTGTACTGCTATAAAATGTTATACTCTATAATAAATTAAAATTATTAAATGCAAAATACACAATATAATTTCCACCTACCTCCACGATCTCTTCCACCAGGTTCCAGGATCCGATCACAAGTACGTTAGATACAAACATGTGTTGAGGTTATAGAAATAACTTATTCGACACCTTGTTAGGAAGAGAAATTGCTATTTTTAATTACTCAGACTCATTTAAAACTTGTTCAAAATTTTTCTCATGATTTTACAGATTACGTTACATGCTTCTTTGTTCTGTTGGCGTCTTCTACATACTACCTTACTCTACTATCTTACCTTATTGATCATTATAGAAACAAATATTCAGACCGAGCCCAGCCTGCGCACTCACTCATTCTCTCAATTTATACATGAAATTTATTAATTGCAACCCCAAAACATTTTTAACACCCCACAACCCTTTATAACAAAGCCCCAGCCCTTAATGAAAACCGCCGACAACGTGGTTCGTGTGCGCACTCATCTTCTGTTAAATTTCTTGCTGTTTATTGTCCGAGAATTGTACAGTTACATTCTTTACCCTTTTCACCCGACCGCGGTCACATAAATTTTCCCCCTATTACACTTTTGACTATTAAAATATCAAGTTTTGTGACAAGCCTACTTGGCTTGTTCCGGCGCCGGAGCGGTTAGTTAACCAACTGGGGACGACAACGTAGTAGGTGTTGCTAATGTGATCTCATACTTTTGACGGAAAGCACTGCCTTTTGCTTCGTCGTAGAAGTTTCGTCCTATGCTATGCATGTAGTTGTTGGAATGACGATAGCAGACGATTTCAGCTAGGCACTGGCTAACGTCACAGGAGGGGCCGGACTTAAACATTATTTCCTGCCGCTCAAACGCACATTGCTAAATTACAGTCGCCCAAGCCATCTTGTTTTTCAGGCTGGCGGCGTCCCTCGAGCGCGTGATTGTACAGTTCGTGGGCGCGCGATTACACTTATGCACATTTCTGAGAATTTGCGGGTGGTACGAATTCCTTGCCGTGTTACACAATAGAAATTGCGCCTCGCCTTTGTTTCAACTGTTCTACTTGCCATGTGTTCTGTTCCAATAGAGTTAATGTATGCACAATAATTTTCTAAACTCCCGCAAAATGAAATCAATAAATTTGCAAATACCCCACAACTGTACGAAATAAACTGACCCAATTTAGACACGTTACAATACCCCCTCAATGAGAATTCTGCTGTCCACAGCAGAAGAAATCTCATTGATAAACCCCGAAGAGGACCGGTGAGGAACTGGTGCCAACAACCCCCTTGTTCTTACTCTACATGGGTACACGACCCCCCCCTGGCTCAGCGACTATGGACCCATCTGAACCTCACTGGACTTCTCCGTAAGAGATCCCAACACCGAGAAATCGAACAGACAAGTACCACAGCGCACTTCACCTTCTAACATGCTACCCCCAAAAATCCTCCATCCCTGGCTTAGATTCTGCCAGTTCCTCCACCGATATGATTCCCCTTGTACGCAAGCTGGGCTGCCTTTAGCAGATACTTGGCTCACACACACTCACCTTACATATTATACATTGAAAAATTCTTTAAAATTTTCGATTTCATCTAAGAAAAAAAATTCAAAATTCAAAATAAAATATTTTATCAAAAAAAATTCTCTTCCTTATTTTCTGTTTTATTTAAAATGAATTAATTTAAACATTTCTCCTAATCAAACATATCCTTAACCTAACATATGAATACTTAGAGTCTAACAATACAAGTCCATACAAAATAAATCAATAAAAATAAACATGGTTAGCACACAAACAATAAAATAATCAATACTTAAAATATTCATTAGCTGGCAGGCAAAAATCAAGATTTTTTTTTTTCTTTCAAAAAAAAAATATTTTCCAAAAAATTTTAAAATCCAAAAAAAAATTTAAATTTATTAAAATGTTTCCTTTACATTTAGACATTAATTAAAACTTGGTTAAATTGATTAAAAAACAACAGTTGAACTGACTTCCATACTATGCAAACTCAGTATGCATGTGACCTCATCAGCTGATCAAAACTAGGTCAAGTCCACAACCTTGACCTACGTACGTTATGTATACTTTCTGAAAATACATTTAACATCTGGAATAAGCTAACTTGAAACACAAAACATAATAAAATACAACATTTAAAATAACAAAATATTATTATAAATAATAAGCAAATTGACATTTAAATTATTCAAAATAAACACCTTTTAATTTTACATTATTCTCAAATTCTATCAAAATTTTGTCACTGGTTTGAAAAATAAAATTTTTATATCTTTATTATAAATCTCTGTTTTTGCTTAACAATCTTATTCGCCATTACTGTGGGTGATGTAAATATTTATCTCATTTAATTTACTACTTGATCTGTCTATATATATAATCTTTCTCCCTTTGATTCTAATATTTTGTTATCCACAACTAATGTGTCAACATCAATACTTCTCAAAATTCTATAACATTACATTAACTCAAAACAACATTACATTACTTCAAAACCATATTTCGATCTTTACTACTTCAACTCTAACTTCAACTTGGACAGATCTATATGTCCCACCAAATATTTCTCACCCAAAACTATCTTTTATTAGCTTTCACAAATTATTACTTTACTTCTCAATTTATCAAGTTATTTTTATCATTACTTTAAAACATCTGTAATACATTAAAACATTACATTGAACATTAATTACTTGGAACATTTATAAACCATTTCACCAGTGACATTTTATTGCTGATCAGCTGATCCTCCTAACACAATGAAAACACATTTCAAAATTGGACAAATTACATGAAATATATATATATATATATATATATTTATTTATCATTACTTCTCACCTCCTTGTTTCCTCTTTTTCTGATTCTGATCATTTATGTTGACCGCCTGCCAGACGATTTAATTATTGGCTTAGTTAAAAAAAAATACACACATAATGAAAACACATATTTTTATCAACACCTATATCTAACGTACAACAATAAAATAATACATTTAAAATTATAGCATGAACACCTTATATTGAGTGTCTGAGCAGATAGTTATTTAACAGAGCACAAGCAGTTTTATTGGATCAAAATTTGAATTAGCAAAAATTTTTTATGTTGTAAAATTTAACTTCGTGGCTCCTCTGAGTCACCTCCCATCCACACACACTATTTCAAGTTATGTAAGGCTGTGGCGCCCCCTCGCTTTCACAAAGACGGCATATTTTAGAGTAGTTTGACCTCTCCGTGTCTTTGCTTCCGCTATTACATTTAAAAAGGTTCAGATATCAACATACCTTGTCTATAATTACACGCCCTTAATGCGGGTCTACCACCTGGCTTTGCTGTTCCTCCGCGAACAGAGTGGCAGCCGCTGTTCCATAGTACCTGGATTTCCCCTAAAATTCACCCCCCATTTAATTTCTACTATATACCAATTTCAAGTCAGCTATGGTCAAGGGACTTGATATGACCATAGCTAACCGCTAGCCAAATCCACGATTAGTGCTGGTAAGGCAGTAGTCGCCCGAAAAGTCGGGGAAATCTAACTTCATTTCAGTGCCTGTTACACTCGTCATTTATATGTGCTACACGAGAGTCTATCAGTGTGCAAATTAAGTTTACACGAAAAGGGTGTGTCGCACATTTTCGCCATTTTCGCCTCCGATGGAGGTAACACTCTCTGTTACCCCCAACCCATTTCGCTATCTACGAGGGCACAGGCCACCCCCGCAATAGCAACTTAATAACTAACTAATTAAATTTTTATATACATTCTAATATAATGTTTTCATCAATAATCATTTAACTCATTCATAACTTTTTACCATTAGACTTTCTTAAAATTTTCAAAATTTATTATTAATAATTAGTATATATCATTTTCAGTTATTATTAAATTTTTTAATTATCATTTCTATTGAACACAATTATCGCAAATCATTTCATTATTGAATTACAATCTTAATTACACCTGTAAACATTTTTATTATACATGATTCATACTGTAAAAGTTCTATACTTACAATCCATTTAACATGATATACACAAAACATATTCACCATACCACATTACTTTCACCTCATCTCTGAAACATTTTAACACAAAAATATTAGTTTACATCAAACAATTTAGCCATCTATTACCAAATTTCCAAATCTCGTAAAATAAATTGAATTCATTAAAAAGTTAATTATACAACATTTACATAATCAATCAAAATATTTAAACTATATCAAATTGTTTTAATTAAATTGATTACCAAAAATATAAATTATATAGTTATCGACACAATTCCAATTAATCAATTACTGTTTTCAAAATTAATTCTGATATTTATTTATTTAAATTACAAAATATTATTATTATTATTGCAACATTTACACACACTTGTTCACTTAACATCCTACAATGCACTCAAATAAATTTACTACATTTTATTTACAAATTTTTGTTATTAACTGTTCAGTTTTTCCGCACTTCATTGTCCAAATCTGCCATGTCAGAACCATAAAACAAAATGTTTATCACTGTCTTTTATTGTTTTATAATTTAACCTCCATCGTCCCAGATAAGTCTTGGTGTTATATAATATTTTTCAATTTCATTAATACACCAACTATTGTTTTGTGTATTATAACCATACAAACTAACTTCACTCATATTACCAAAATACTCATTAAACCAGTCAACATTAGGCATTTTTGTTACGTCTCCATCGGTAAATACATTCATGATTGGGTTAATTACTTTATTCAAATCATTATAGTCATTATCATTCAAATATACTTTCAAACTTTCTTTCCATTCGTCATACTTTCTATGCAAATTATACAATTCTGTTACATACCGTTCTCTACTTACCTCTCTCTCTTCATAACACCACATCACACTCTCACAATTATTCCGGACAGAGGGTACACAATTACTCAACAAAAATAAACACCTCAATTCATCTATCAATACGGGACTCTTGCCCTTCAATAACAACACTTGTGAACTCATTAAATCATCATAAACATTATCAACAATAAGGGGAAAATTTACTCTCTGTCCCCACTCTACTACAACATTATTTTTCCTCTCTCTCTCTAACTCACTAACACACCTTAACATCTCATAATCACATTCCACAAACTCATCAGTACTCTCTGATATGACATTTTCGATTACATTATTCTTCTCATTATTTTCAACAACATCATTATTATTTATTAATTCTTTATCTGGTATCGTATTTTTACATTTGTCACTACAATTTTCATTTGTTTTATTTTTCTCTGGATTCATCACAACTACTTCCATTCTCTCCACACTCCGTTCTAATTTATACAAACTATTTTTTATTATTTCGTTATTATTTTCTAAACATTTCTTTAATCTTTGAATCTCGTTTTTTAATTCATTAAACTTGTTATTGATTATTGAATTTTGCATATTGAATTTAGCGTCAGAATCACTCTTCTGTTCACTGAATTTTAACTCTAACATCGCCTGCTGCTTGTCTGAACTCTCTTTCATACTACACACCATGCTACATAAATATTTCATCATATTATTGTTATCTGAGTTTTTATTCTGAATTGGCGTTGAATGAATTCCTTCATCCATAATTCTTGATTCTGTTTCACTTATTTCTGTTTCATTCTGACTCGCACTTGGAGTCGAATGTGTTTCAAAATTGCTCATATTTGAGTCGTCGAAATTTTTGACACTATTTTCATTTATTTTATTCTCGTTATCTGACATTTTTCTAACTGATATTCAAAATATTAATAATCTAATTAATTAATTTTTGTAATGTGCTTTCTATATTACTTTCAGTATGGCTTTGCGTACATAACGCATTGTTATTTTGCTATGCTAACCTAAAACACATGTTTGTATCTTTATTGTAGATGTGGAATTTAATCAATTATAATTAATTATAATTCGTCCCTGTTCGGGCACCAATTGTTATACTCTATAATAAATTAAAATTATTAAATGCAAAATACACAATATAATTTCCACCTACCTCCACGATCTCTTCCACCAGGTTCCAGGATCCGATCACAAGTACGTTAGATACAAACATGTGTTGAGGTTATAGAAATAACTTATTCGACACCTTGTTAGGAAGAGAAATTGCTATTTTTAATTACTCAGACTCATTTAAAACTTGTTCAAAATTTTTCTCATGATTTTACAGATTACGTTACATGCTTCTTTGTTCTGTTGGCGTCTTCTACATACTACCTTACTCTACTATCTTACCTTATTGATCATTATAGAAACAAATATTCAGACCGAGCCCAGCCTGCGCACTCACTCATTCTCTCAATTTATACATGAAATTTATTAATTGCAACCCCAAAACATTTTTAACACCCCACAACCCTTTATAACAAAGCCCCAGCCCTTAATGAAAACCGCCGACAACGTGGTTCGTGCGCGCACTCATCTTCTGTTAAATTTCTTGCTGTTTATTGTTCGAGAATTGTACAGTTACATTCTTTACCCTTTTCACCCGACCGCGGTCACATAAATTTTCCCCCTATTACACTTTTGACTATTAAAATATCAAGTTTTGTGACAAGCCTACTTGGCTTTTTCCGGCGCCGGAGCGGTTAGTTAACCAACTGGGGACGACAACGTAGTAGGTGTTGCTAATGTGATCTCATACTTTTGACGGAAAGCACTGCCTTTTGCTTCGTCGTAGAAGTTTCGCCCTATGCTATGCATGTAGTTGTTGGAATGACGATAGCAGACGATTTCAGCTAGGCACTGGCTAACGTCACAGGAGGGGCCGGACTTAAACATTATTTCCTGCCGCTCAAACGCACATTGCTAAATTACAGTCGCCCAAGCCATCTTGTTTTTCAGGCTGGCGGCGTCCCTCGAGCGCGTGATTGTACAGTTCGTGGGCGCGCGATTACACTTATGCACATTTCTGAGAATTTGCGGGTGGTACGAATTCCTTGCCGTGTTACACAATAGAAATTGCGCCTCGCCTTTGTTTCAACTGTTCTACTTGCCATGTGTTCTGTTCCAATAGAGTTAATGTATGCACAATAATTTTCTAAACTCCCGCAAAATGAAATCAATAAATTTGCAAATACCCCACAACTGTACGAAATAAACTGACCCAATTTAGACACGTTACAAAAAGGATATTTATAATCAATGGACAACAAAATCCAGGAATTAAAATTACATTAAGGTACTACATGAAAATTGAATTTTTATTATTAAATAGAATAATACAATAAATATTAAAGTATGATTACGTTAAGGTAATATTTATTATTAAGAAAAATCGTTACAAGAAATAGTTTATACTATACTAGCAACACTCGTGTGCTTGTCTGCACGTGCCAACCAACTAAATTTCTTACAAAACCGACAATATCTCGAAAACGAAAAAGCATATTTTATTGAAACAAAAACCAAAATAAAATTAGAATTTTCTCTAAATTTCACTCGCAGACATGGTATAGCTATCTCTCATAAAATGAAAGTTTGTCGCATGCCGAAAATTTCACTACATGTAAATTAAAAATGAAACTTCATGACGTGGAACCGTCTGAAGACTCTGTTTTTTAACATTGTTAAAACTATCGGTTAAAATTTATGCCTAAAACTATCCTCAAACTTCAAGTAACACGGTGGTGAAAGAATTTTAAAAATCAGATCAGCAGTTACTGAGGTTATCTCAGGGAATGAAACACATTCGCATTCTCTCGTGCTCTCCGCCCCACCATGCCAGATTTGCGGCTGCCCACGAGTCATGTCTTTGCGTAGACGCTTGTGCGTAGTCAGTCGTTCAATTCAAACACCGTTGTTTATTTTAAATGAGTTCGTGATTATTAACAAAAGCATGTGACTAAATAATTCATTTTAAGTTTTATAGGGGGTAATAGTTCTGATAGACATCCTTGTCTGGAAAAGCCACAAAACCTGCAAAAACCGGTGTTTTTGCAGGTTTTATGTAAACTACAGGCCAAAATTAGGCACAGAAGCCTAATTACAAAAATTCGCAAAAACTTATTTTGAGGCCTAAATAACGTAAAATTGGGTTATTTCTATTTTACATGAAACCTATGTTATATTTAGCTCCACATGTGGCTAATACGGTAGACTTTCTTTGTTTGCAAAAATTCGCAAAACAATTTTTTTTTTCAGAAAATCTTACGGCAATCTGTCATTTTGTATTCATACGTATAACATAGGCGTACAGTAAGTGTGTTGCGATCGTAAACATCGTTCTACCAGCTACATACCAAAATCACGTGTGGATGCGAAAAATTTTCAAAAACTCGACTGTGTGAACCAGATAATGTTAAAACCTGGTTTTTTCTTGTCTACATGGAATTCACGCACAATTAAGTTGTCTATGCAGCAATTACGGTATTTTTTGTTTGTTTCCAACATAAATCATCCATAGGTCATACTTTCCCAATGTTACGGCAATTTTTTTTTGTTTTGTTTTTGAGAAGAAAGTAGTTTATTAGGTATTTGCAAACTGCTTCTTTTAATTTCCAAAAATAGTTGCTGTAGGCTTACCACATAGAAACAAATTCACGGTATGGATATTGTCAGTAGTAACATATTCTAATAATTGCATCTAAACTGAGATGAAATATGGGTTAGATGTAGGCTTAGTGAAAAATTAAAAAATTGAGTTTTAAAATACCTTCCTGAATTTATCAAAGTGAACAAAAATAAAAATCTTTAGAAATTTTCTATACAGTCTTCTTTTATTTGGCATTTGTTATAATCTTTATATATATATTTCGTGTGTGCGTGTGTATGTCACTGAACTCCTCCTAGACGGCTGGACCGATTTTGATGAAATTTTGTGTGTGTGTTTGGGTGGGTCCCTGGATGGTTTAGATTCACAATTGGACCCGGTAGGTGGCGCTGTGATCGGGTTCCAGGAAATTATATATAAAAATGAATTTTTTTTGTTTGTCCCGTATGCGTTCCTATACCATTCATCGGATTGCAATGAAACTTCGGTGAGTTGTTGTGCGCACGCCCGCGAAGGTTTCTGAATTAGTGGTGTTTTTTCTATGGGGTCCTTTGGGGGGTTCTTTGGGGTCTTCCACATCTCCTCCTAAACCACTGTACCGATTTCAACCAAACTTGGCACAAATATTTTACGCAAAGGGAGAACCAACATAGGATAGGTGTTTTTTCGATGGGGTCCTTTTGGGGGTTCTTTGGGGTCTTCCACATCTTCTCCTAAACCACTGTACCGATTTCAACCAAACTTGGCACAAATATTTTACGCAAAGGGAGAACCAACATAGGATAGGTGTTTTTTCAATGGGGTCCTTTTGGGGGTTCTTTGGGGTCTTCCACATCTTCTCCTAAACCACTGTACCGATTTCAACCAAACTTGGCACAAATATTTTACGCAAAGGGAGAACCAACATAGGATAGGTGTTTTTTTGATGGGGTCCTTTTGGGGGTTCTTTGGGGTCTTCCACATCTTCTCCTAAACCACTGGACCGATTTCAACCAAACTTGGCACAAATATTTTACGCAAAGGGAGAACCAACATAGGATAGGTGTTTTTTCGATGGGGTCCTTTGGGGTCTTCCACATCTTCTCCTAAACCACTGGACCGATTTCAACCAAACTTGGCACAAATATTTTACGCAACGGGAGAACCAACATAGGATAGGTGTTTTTTCGATGGGGTCCTTTGGGGTCTTCCACATCTCCTCCTAAACCACTGAACCAACATAGGACAAGTGTTTTTTTCGATACAATCCTTTGGGGGTCCTTTGGGGTCTTGCACATCTCTTCCTAAACTATTAGACCGATTTCAACCAAACTTGGCACAAATATTTTACGCAACGGGAGAACCAACATAGGACAGGTGTTTTTTCGATACGATCCTCTGGGGGGTCCCCCAAACTATTAGATTTGGTTACTATGGCAATCCAATAGAATAGATTCTGTTATAAATATATTATCGCATTAAACTGAAGACCACGCGAACGAAGTCGTGGGCAACAGCTATTTATTTTTAAGAAACCTACTTTAATTGAACTTTATTAATTAAACTAACATTTTCATTACGTACAACGTGAAACTCCGTAGCGAAGCACGGGTATTCCCCTAGTTTTAATATATATTTTTAATTAATTGTAAAACATTTGTGGTTCACATTCTAGGGCCTGTGTAGTCACAGTCATAGGATTTTATCCTGAAAAATATTGGTGTTAATTTCATAAATTTGTATAAGGAATTTTTTAATTTGTTTTTGGTGTTTTTTTCCTTGGCCATAAATATATAAGAGAACATTATAGTTGGGCCAGAAACTCAGAAATTTTTCTGCGCGTGGTTTAAAATGTCAGGCAAGAAATAACACCATGTCTTCATTTCAGCAAAAATGGTTCCAAGATCCTGAATTAAGAATCTGTTCAGAAAAAATTTCTGATGACCCCCTACTCTGTAAGATGCCGATTTTGCCCATCAGGATTGATATCCTTATCTTCAGTGGGGTGTCAAGCTCTTACAAGCCACATGAAAGGGAAGAAACACTTAAAGGCTGCAGCCACAGCAAAATCTCCCAATTTGGGAGCTTTTTTCACAGACCAATTGTTTTGTCATTTGTTTTGATGAATCTCTTAATAAAGTGTCACAGTCCCAACAAATGGACTTTTTTCTGAAGTTCTGGGATCATGCAAAAGAAGAAGTAAGTACCAGATACCTTACTTCGGCATTTTTACAGTCCTCTACTGCTGCCAACCTTCAGGCAGTCTTTATTGAGTCAATTTCATCTTTAGATCTTAAGAAAATATTGTAGGTGTCAATGGACAACCCATTACTCTTAGTTTTTTTAAGAAAACTAAGAGTATAAGACAAATTCCTACATGTAAATTTCTGCATATATTATTTCATAAGTTTTAGTCATTTTCTTCACCCTGTTTTAATCATTGAAAGTAACCTTTTTTTTTAATTAGTCATGTTTATCACTTTTGTGGACTTTAAAACCTGCTTCAAGACCTGGAATTGTGAAATGTAATAGCCCTACTAAGATTATTTAACAACTGTGGGAACCAATAATTCTTTTTTTTTGTAGTTAGCATTAATTTAAAATAAAATTTTTCAGTACTGGTTATACTAACCACAACTTAATTATTTTGATAAGTGTGTTATGAGCATACATAGTCCAAGCGCTGCTCAGTACACTTTGTAGAGTGACAGTTCTTTTGCATGGAGTAATTTTTTAACCTGTATTAATAGCATAAATATTTAATTTGATAACCTGTATGTGCTGATTATTTAGAATTAAGAGTAAGTGAAAGAATAAATATGAATATGGTGTTAATTTTTTTTAACGCTTTGTGTCATAGTTTGATTTACTTCGAATGTGTAATCAGTAACCTGGAAATTTTTTGAAAATGTCCTGGAAAACCTGGAATTATGCATGAATTTTCTGGCCTTGGTTTAGTGGCTACCCTGTAATTAACACAATAAACACTTCCCACTAAACTGTGATCCACAATTAATTGTAAAATCAGGCAGGTGTAGCTGAACATGGTTGCTTTGAAATCCAGCATTTATACCTGCCACTTTGCATGTTACTGACATAGCAGGCCTGGATGCTGGTAGTGTAGTCGAGTATTGTCTGGAAGGAGCATTTCGAATGACCTAAAGTGTTATGCAACTCTGCCATGCAGTTTTCTCGAAACAACTGTAACAGCCTCTTGCCATCACATGTCAAGAGTCATGTAGGCACTATCGTTATTTTTCAGCTCAACATAGCACTGACCCCTCTTTAAGTCTGTTTGTCCTGAACTGGCAAACTGCCTCTGCATCAATACTTTGTCAGGCAGTGTAGGTGGATGACCGTGAATTTCCATAGTCCTTCCTGTTGTATCCAATAAGCAACATAATTGGTTCTCTTTTTTTACAGTGTATTTTTCCCAGTTAGTTTGAAGTTTTGGGGAGTGGCCACAACACAGCATTGGGTTGTATAACAAACCTGGGCCCTCTTCTTAGAAACCCACACTATTGCTGCGAATGTCATAAGAGGTTTATTATTTTGTCCTTGACAATCTTCAGCCAACATCTTATCAGATGATTCTTTCTTGCAGCTGGTTCTCTAACTGTGAAGAATAATTCTGCAGCTCTTGGAACTGAGCTAATCCGAACATCAAGTCCCCAGGAAGAGGAATCTCCAACCCAACACTCGTTTTCCTGGAGTCATGTATAACTTGTTGTGTCATATACTGATGACCTATATAGTATTAGGAATAATGGTATACGCTGGTCCCAGTCTGTTTGGTTCTCATCAGCAACCTCTTGCATAATTTCCTCTTCAGCGACTTCTCCGGCACTTGCTTTAACTCAGGAACAAGCAAGAGCCTTTTGTCAACAACCATACTTTGTTTTCCAATCACTCTTCTGTCGCCATACAAATGGGTTCCTCATGTACTAGATCTTCCATTGCCACATCCAACACCAAAAGTTGCTCTTCTCCGCACCTACCTGTTGATTCTTTTTACAACCACTATCACTTGCTTAATTGAATGGTTGGTTGATCCTGTCATTTCAGTGATGGAAAACATTATTTTCTCTTGGCCAACTCTGAGGACATCCTCTCTTAAGTCCACAATGAACCCGTAGGCATTTGTAATGCCCGTCCCAAGAATCACTTCATCGACAATGTCTGCAATGAGCATTTGCTGGCTAAACTCAATATGTAGCTATACACGTACATCTCGTACTTTTCCTACACTCTGACAGGCTTCCAGTCACAGTCTGTGTGGTACAAGAGCTAAATTGAAGCTGGCGGTGGCTGACCAAGTCAGGGCGCACAATGGACTCTGTAGTATAGTCCATATCAACTATAAATTATGTATTACCTTCAGCAAATCCACTAACAATCAAATTTCGACTGGTCTTATAAAACGTAGAAACTGTGTGCTGCTCTGGAGCTTTATTTCTCCAATTTGCATATTCATGCTCTTCTCTCTGTATTTTATTCTCCCCACAATCAGCCTGAAAATGTCCACATTTACCACATTTGTAACACTTTGGCCTTCTGTATCTTTCCCATTGTTTAAATCATTGTGGCACTCTTGATCTGTTGAATTGTTTGTCTTGTATAATTTCTCTTCTGCCCCCATCATAACAGCAATGCGATACTGGGATCTTCTGACTACAATGTGGTGACAAAAACTCATTAATATAGTGGAACACTGACTTGGCAGCTTCAAATTCAAGAAAGTGAAGAAGAGCTTCTAAGCTATTTCTATGTCATGTAATTCGTAACACTTGCTGAAGTTCACAATCTATAACATCATCAATAAATATCTGCATTACAAAATTATTTGAAAATCCTTTGTTGCTTCAGACTAGGCCAGTATAATTAGTCTGTTAGTGCTTGCTTCAAACTCTTGAAGAGTCTCACTGGAACGCTGCTGCCTTGCTCTCAACTAAGCAGAGTACGCATCATGCAGAGTTTATCTTTTTACCATAATTCTAGAGCTTTTATCAATTTGGCATATGGCAATTTGAGCTCCATCCAATGATTTGTGCATGCAGTGACTTACAAAGTGCCGAAAATATGTTGAATGCTTCTCTCAAATGAACTGCCCCAACTGTAGGCAAAGTGACTCTCTATTACCTTTTCTCTGTCTTTGTGATTGGTACAGTCTGTTCAACAATTTGTTTGTAAATGCATGGCTGTAGTTTCATAAGTTTCAACTTCAGTTCCAAGATTGGCAGTCAACTCTTCTGCTGCAGTTATTTGTGGTGACATAACTTCCTCAAGATTTGAGACAGATTTTTCTACTCCAGCTATTTAATTTTCATTATTTCTTCTACAATAGTTATTTTTAATGTCACTGGTTCTTGTACCTCTGATAGTCTAGCAAATTGTTCATTCATCTCACCTTGTAATAGTCCCAGCTCTGGAGCAGTGTGCTCTTGCAACTCTTTTTGCTCCTGTATCAACACTTTTATGTCCCCTGTTTCTTGCTTACGTTTCTCATCCTTGTTTCCTCTGAAACAAGCAATAGTGTTTTTTGGCATTCTTGTGTTTCCAGGAGGAGTATGTTCTGTCACTCCTCTGTTTTTTAATTCTGTCATGTCTCTACTTCCTGTCCTTGTTGCTCGTCTTATTGTTTTTCTGTATTTTCTGCTTCATGTCAGCATTGTTGTTCTGCCTCCTGCCATCGTCATTCCTCCATTTGCAGTAGCAGTGCTTGGTTGATTCAATTACTGTGCGCACTAATCTTTTAGAAGTGTCCTCTGTTTCCAATGTTAAAGTACCCTTCCCACTTCAGACCCAATGTTACGACAGTTACATGGATCTTCATTTTGTACAATGGAAACCGAATAACTGACACCAATTAAGTCACTAATTACAAACTTTATTTAGACACAATAACAGTTATAAATCAACAAAGGCATCCTTATATGATAATTCGAGTTAAATTTGTCCAGCACGCAACAATAAATGTCACTTTATTACAGTTCTGCACTAATTAACACAATAATCACTTCCCATTGAACTGCAACAATCACTTTGATCCACACTTGTAAAATTGCCAAGTGTGGTTGCGTCGAAATCCAGTATTTACACGTTGAAGCCTTGCATATTAGTGACATAGTGGGCCTGGATGCTGGTAGAGTAGTTGAGTAATATCTGGAAGGGGTATTTCAAATGACCTAGAATGTTATGCAACTCTGCCACAGAGAATTATTTCCAAACGACTGGAACAGTGTCATGCTACCACAGTGCCACGAGTCATGTAGGCACTTTTGTTATTTTTTATGTCAATGTACCAATATATAAGAAATAATTCTTTGTGTCATTTGTTAAAATAAATTATAGGAGACTGAGTTGAATATAAACCAGAATTTCTGTGTAACAGTGGAACATAATGAGTGTATGGTGTAGAGCAGTGGTTCCCAAAGTGGGGTCCGCAGACAGTTGTAAGAAAAAATAGAATATACCGAACTGTTTCTCCTTTTTTTATAGTCTAAAATCTAAATTTTAGAATCTTAAAATAATTAGTAGAAGATTCCAGTATTTTTGTTTGTTTCAAACTAATTGTAATTGTAAAAATTATTTTGTGGATGATATATTACTTTTATTCAATGGCAATACAAGGCAGGTCGGAAACTTCTACAAATACATAAACACAATACACCACAAACTAAAATTTACACTGGAAATAGAACAAAACAATAGTATAAATTTTCTGGACCTAACAATTGACAAAACAAACAATACACACACGTATAAAATATACAGAAAACCAACCACAACTGACATGGTTATATGCTCCATAGACTAACAAAAATACCATTAAGTAAACAGGATTATAACGATGAACTCAACACAATCAAATATATAGCAATAAAAAATGGCTACAACCCTAATTTAATAAACAAACTACACAAACACATCATAAACAAAAACAACAAAACACTAAATACAAACAACACACAACAAACTAAATACATCACACTCACATACCAAAACTCCAACACACACAAAATCACCAACACATTCAGAAAACACAAGTACAAAATAGCATACAGAACAAACAAAAACAATACCATCAAAAAACACATCAGTGATACAAACACGGACATAGACAAATACAACAAAATAGGTGTTTACAAATTAAACTGTAATGATTGCAATAGTTTCTATATAAGCCAGACGGGAAGATCTTTTTCATCTCGTTACTCTGACCACCTAAAAGCTTTATCCAACAACAATATACATTCCGCGTTTGCCACACACATACACACAAAAAACCACAGCTACACCAACATAGATACTAATCTTGAGATATTACACTACTTACCCAAAAGTCGAAAAGTTAACACATCCGAACAATATGAAATATACAAACATACACAACACAACCAAACAGCATACTTAACGACCAATTACACTATAAATCACACACACTTTTTGACACAATTATACATAAAACAAACAATAATTCGGATCCCCGCGCCAATCCCCTTCCACCACACACCACCCCCACTCAACCTACCAAATAAAACTGTTACGAGTTACTTTCAGTCTGTCTCACTCTGCTGATGAAGGTGCACATCACGCCGAAACGCGTACGGGAGAAAACAAGTAAATTTCACAAGTGAAAGTTCAATATTCTATATTAATTTAGTACTGTGAAAAAAGATGAACTATCAAAACAACTTTAATAATGTCTTTAAATCATGTCGTGTAGCAGATCTGTTTGTCAGCCGAACGCAGAACTGATCGCACTGTTTTAGTCCATGTATAAGCACTGTCTCGCGTATAAGCACTGTATCTTAGCATAACATTTTTCTGTGTAGCTGCTTTTATGGCTAAGTAGCTGGATTTCGACACGTGTGGCTGGAAAGATAGAGCCGAGGTTGGCAAATTTAAGAAATAAACTTGATATCGAGATTGACTTAATATTGAAATTATCAGACATTAAACCTAATATTGCAGAGCTAATTGTTCAAAAGCAGCTTCATTGTTCACATTAAACTATGCTGATATCATTAATATTATAATTTTGCAAGTTAAGAGAATTTATGATTTTAATACATTTTAATTAAAATATAAGAGTTTGTATCATATTTACTGTTTATTTTATTTTATAACTCAGACGGGGTCTGTGATATGAAATTTTTACCAAAGGAAAACATTCAACTAAGTGAAATTTTGCAGAGATTATGTGCACAGTTTAGCAGTGAGACTCATCAAAAACATAAGCCCTTTTGTAGTGGTAAAGTGATGTACAGAATTTGTCTCATCCACATTGGCCAAATGCCAGCATAACACATCAGAAATTTTATAAAGTTCATAATCTTATTGAAGATGATCACAGTAACACTGAATGAAATTAGGAGCCATAGCAGTCTGCAGTCCATTATTCAGAACGAGGTAAAGTATTGAAACATTTCTGTACGCAGGTTTTTCTGACACTTTGAATGCTGATCAAAACTGGGAGATCTGAAACTGTTTGTTAGGTACTTTTGACTTGGTGTGGAGGAAAGGGGATGCATTTTTGAAGTGCATTCTTACCAGTGATCTGCTGTGGGTGCACCACTACACACCTGAAATGAAGCAGACAAGTCTGGAATGGCGTTCAAAAATGAAACCACACCTGTAAAGGCAAAAAAAGATTGTCCGCAGGCAATGTTCTTGCCAATCTTTTTTGGGGACCTAAGAAATTGTACTTCTCTTTTTTTTTCATGATTGAACAATTAGTACTGCAAAGTACTGGACAAAGTGAAAGCAATGTATCAGTCCAGAAGATGTGATGTACCAATCCACAGTGTGTTGCAAGATAATGCTACACCCATATTGCCACCAGAACCCATGAGAAGTTGCAGCAAATCTACTGGGCCACTGTTGAACATCCTCTTTATAATATTACCAACTGACTATCATTTGTTTGGACCACTAAAGGGAGCATTAAGGGGCAAGTGTTTTTCCAGTAATAATGAAGTGGAAGAATTTGTGCGCGATTGGCTTCTGACATGTCTTAATTCTTTTTTGTGAAAATGCGATAAAAAACTGCCAATTGCTGGAACAAGTGTGTAGGAAAGTTATGTAAATGTACTTTATATATAAATGAATTAATAAATTAGATTGAAAAGATTCCAGTTTCTATTTAATTGGCCGAAGTATATATTTTATTCATTATTCTGTTCTAAATCATTTGTAGTTTCACCCCACTAAATCGGACAGATATATTTTTGTGTAAAGTGTAATTAGTATGATAGTATTCCTCTTGCATTCGTGTATATAAAAATACAAAATAATACGAGGTGTGATCAAAAAGTATCAGGATTGATACTGGCAAAGCCAAGTCAGCTGACTTGGCTCCAAAAAAGTGACACATACGTTTACTTTACAGTATACTAATTACTCTATATAAGTTTTATAATAACAGCTGATCTGGTTTTTTTTACAAACGCCCATTGTTGTGTTGTGTGTTAATCTCATTTGACGCATTTACCATGTCAGAAAAAAAATTCATCAGAGAATTTGTATCAGATTTTGTCAAAAAGTTGGTGAAACATGTACAGATACATTTAAAAAGTTATAAAAAGTTTATGGGGAAGATTGTGTGAGCCATACACAGGTTTATGAATGGTTTAAGCATTTTAAAGATGGGCGTGAAAGTGTTGAAAGTGACGAGCATTCAGGAAGCCCTTTAACCAGACCTTTGACTGACCACAACGTTGAGCTTGTGCGTGCTGCCATGCAAGAAAATCGCCAAATCACCGTTCGTGAGCTAGCAAATGATTTAAATATTAGTTTTGGATCAGTTCAGTCCATTCTTACTGATGAGTTGGGTATGAGACATATTTCTGCAAAGTTTGTACCAAAAGTGCCCACAGCTGACCAAAAAGATGCCTGGGTGTCAGTCGCTCAAGACCTGCTTGAACGTGCTAAAAACGATGAAAACTTCATTAAATTGTTCGTAACGTGTGATGTATCATGGGTTTATGGATACGATCCAGAAACTAAGGCCTAGCCTTCAGTGTGGAAGACGCCAAATTCTCCAAGACCAAAAAAGGCAAAACAGAGCCAAAGCAAAGTCAAGACCATGCTCACAGTTTGATTTGATCACAAGGGGATTGTTGATCATGAATTTCCTCCACCAGGCCAAACAGTAAACCAGGATTACTATATTTCTGTTTTGAGGCGATTGCGGGATGCAATTTGACGAAAAAGTCACAGTTGCATCGGATTGGTGAATGGTGGCTTCAACACGACAATGCACCTGCCCACACGTCACATGCTGTTCAGCATTTTCTTGCTAAACACAATATTCCACAGCTTCGGCATCCTCCATATTCACCAGATGTGGTTCCCTGTGATTGTTTCTCTTTCCGAAGATAAAAAATCAATTGAAAGGGAGATCATTTCAAGACATAGAAGAGATAAAAGAAAATGCAATGAGAGAACTTAAGACTCTTACAGAAGATGACTTTAAGACATGGTTCGAACAGTTGAGAAAGTGCTGGAAGAAGTGTGTGGGTGCGGAAGAGGACTATTTTGAAAGTTTACAAATCTGTAACTTTTGTATATTTATGTAAATAAAATAAATTCTGATACTTTTTTATCACACCTCATACATGTTTTTAAGAGTATCAGGGTTGCTTAATTATAACATTTTTTTATTAACCTGGATATAGTAACTAATAATCCTATTTAAAAGCTTCAATCGGTGATTTAGTTATGACCATATATAATGCTGAAATATGCTCTGAAGAATTGGCTCAAAGATATTAATTCTTTTTTACAATACAAAAATAATTTTTTTGTATGTATAACACAGAAAATCTTAAACATATGTCTTAACATTTATACTGAGTGTATCTTATAACATGTACATTATATTTAAAAAGATTACAATTACATTTTGTAAAGAAAATTTGAGAATACATTATTTAAAACATCAAAACCTTTATTTTTTCCTTCATTTTCAGATTACACGAGGATCATCCAGTCATGACATTTTCTGTAAATAAAGCCGACCGTCTAGCATTACTTAATGTCGCAACACAAGGTGTGCATCTCTGGGATTTGCAGGACAAGTGCTTGGTGCGCAAGTTCCAGGGTGTTACACAGGGTCACTTTACTATACACAGCTGCTTTGGTGGTGTTAACCAAGATTTTGTAGCCAGTGGTAGTGAAGGTGAGTACTTAAAATTATTTAAGTTTCACAGATAACACATATAATAATTTGATAAGACTTGGAGTAAAAGTTTTTAAGACTAAAAAAGAATTTGTAATGTAATTATCAGATATTTTCAAATTTGTTCTTGTCACTTGGGTGAAGGAACTCTTAATTTTTCTCAGCTACAGTCACACATTTTCTGCTTATTTGAAGATGCTTGGTAACAGTAGGCTATAGTTACAGAAAAAAACTTTCTGTAAGAACTTAAATGTAGATGTGGTGTCAGTTAACTTAGCGTTTTTCAAACACTGAAAGAATCAGCAAATAAATGTATAATTCAAAACCCAAATGGGTTTAATGTTATTTGCAGTAAACACACAAAATAGTCTCACACAAATAATCCAAATTATATATCAATTTAATTAATAGTAAACCAGGTTTTTATGTAATTCTGTCACTGTCAATAGTGTTTCTATTCACAACGTGCACTCATTAGTGTCACTTCCAGTATCTGATGTACTGTCAGAATCACTGCTAGAATTACCAAAGTTCTCATTCAAACTTCACAATGATGTTATTTATAACACTGTTTAATGTACCTTACTTTTCTATAAAATCTTTTTCTATTTTTAGGCTTTAATTACACCTTGCATCCAAATACTCTTTAGCAGTTCTTCATAGTCTTTTAATATCATAAACTTTGAAGCTTATTTTTCCTTCCAACCCATTTTCTTCATGAACAACCATATTAATTCAATAGGATTGTGATCGGGGTGAAAGAAGTATGTAAGTATGTCCTTTTTCTTCTAACAGCTGATCTATCACAAATGTTTTAAAACTTATATAAATGGGCTTATGTAATTCAATTAATTTTTCAGCATATCTGAATTGAAAGGGATTTCTGTTTCTAGTATCCACCATTTCATAATAGATACTGAATGGATTCTTGATAGATACTGAAATGGATGCCTAGTTAAGGTGTGCCATTATGGTACGATGTGCACAACTCTTGGGTATGGGAAATTTCTGCAGTAAACTACAGTTTATACTTTGTGAAATTCATGTCTTTCTGACGATCACATTTATAATTTAATTGGATTTAAAATTTAACAGAGTCCCAAGCAAGAAAGCGCTGTGATGTACTCGGATTGTGCCAGTTGTTTTAGCATAGTATGGTTACTATGAATATAGGTTTCATGAGTATGGTCTGTTTCATGTTGTCATTGCTGTCAGGTTATTAAGTACAGCATGCACAGGGCTTTCACTTTGTTTTTCCATTAAAATCAATAATTAGTTTTTATTTGACCCATTAGACACATAAATTCTTCAAAATTTTGTTAAGAGGATATTGGCTCCAAAATTAATGGAGTGTTTCAAAACTGGTAACAGTTTATAATCAATTTCTATCTTTGGACTATGTCTTGTGGAAAAATGTTTTTAAAATGGGAACATGAGTTGTATAACTATAAAATTTTATCTCCTGTCGGTAACAGAATGGCAACAAGTAGGAGACTGTTGTTGAACATAAAATCTCATATTAGCTCTCTGCCTAATAATGCATTTGTATCAATTGCGTATAAATGTTGTTCATGTTGGTACTTTGTGTTCTTTCCTCAGCTGTACCAAAGTGTTATTAACATATTAATTTATTCATCACATTTTTGTATATAATCTTCCATTATTGTAATAACAGAGCTTTTGATATAGGATTTTTCATACACATTCCTGAATTTTTCCATCTGTTAAAAATTTACCCACTTTGCTTCATTTTTCATGAATTCATTAGTGCCTTTCTAGCCTAACCCAGTCCTAGAGCCAAGAGTACAACTTTTTGCTGGGATCTTAAAAGCGGATATTAAGAACTAACTTAAACAACACTCAGTATTATTTTTATAATAAACACTTGGCAACAATAAGTTAAATAGTACAGTCAACTCCCGATTATCCGGGATAATCACTGGCAGGGTGATCACAGATAAGTCAAAATCCCGGTTAAAGCAAAAATTGTAACCTAGTGCTTAAATGAAGGTCTTAGTTAAAAATAAAATATGTGTATAGAATAAAGTAGTACATACCTTTTATTACACAATAAAAATTAGTCAAATCATGTTTTTGTTAATTAAAATAGTATTCTTGGATTTTGTTGTCCATGACGTGTCCGTTACTTAACTAAATACAACTATTACATTAACGACTTGGAACACAAAGTTTTTTATGAGTAAAAACATAAAGTTTTACCTTACAACCTGAACCGGTTTTCACTTTTAAAAAGCTTCTTCAGAGGTTGCCGCTGGTAGCGCTGTCTGTCCTGTTGTGGGCGACTGAATCAAATTTCGAAAGATCGATGTTGTGTGTGTGGGGTGAGATATGTTCGAATAATGAGTGTGATTTGAATTGTGTCTGTTCATTTAGGATGTCGTTTTTATTTGTTTTCGTGTGTTTGTATATTTCCAATTGTTCTAGAGTGTCTAGTTTTCGGCCTTTTGTGTGTACGTGTAGAATGTTCATGTTATTGTCGATGTTATTGTATGTGTGGTTTGCTTCAATGAGGTGGTTTGCAAAGGTGGATTCTGTAGTGGAGTGGAGTGCCTTTGTGTGTATCTCTGTTTGAAGCTACGTCCTGTCTGGCCTATGTAGAATTTGTTGCAATTTGAGCAATTTAGTTTGTAAACACCGGGTAGATCGAACTTGTTTTGTGCTTTGTGTGTGTGTTTTGATAGTGTGTGTTCTGTTTTGTTAGTAGTTTTGTAAGCGATTCTGTATCTTGCTTTTTTGAATTTGTGGGCTATTTTTTCAGTTTGTTTGTTGAGTTGGACCAGAAACTTTGTGTTCCGAGTCGTTAATGTAATAGTTGTATTTAGTAAAATAGTATATTCACAAGCAAAACAATATGTAGAGAGTCAGTGTTTATACATGCTGAAAATAATCTGTTAATAATTTTTGATTCTTAGCACTCGCTGTTTTCTTTAAAATAGACGACCTTATTTTGCGTAAAACCAACCTGTCGCACAACAAAGTGTCTTCTTGTTGTTCTAAATAGTCAAGAAGCCCCTCCACGTAATTGAGCGCTGTCTCGTGTGTGAGTTTCGGCTCGGAAACACATTCGTCACTCCCCTCCCCTCGTCATCACTACCACTCTCACTTTCTGCTACGCCCTGTGTGCGCATCAATATTTCATCATCTGCTAAAACCTCACACACGGGCATGTTAGCGTCGACTTCAAACCACTCGTTTATGTTATCTTGATCAACGTTTTCACCACCTGGGACAGTGTTTGCTAACTGGGCCAAGTCAGCTGAAGTTGCAGCGTCATCCTCAAACCCAGCAAAATTCTCATCCTCCGATGTGTCGGGAAATATTTTTTCCACGACTTTGTCATTGTAGTGGGTTTAATTTTGTTCCACGCAGCTGCAGTCTCGTAGATCGCATCCAGAACACTTAGTCCCTTAAAAAAGGTCTTCAAATCGTTCTCTTTCTCTATAAACTTTCTCAAAATACTTGACCGATAGTTACGTTTTACAGAAGCCATTGGCTGGATCAAGGCTGTAACATTGGGCGGCAGGTATTTAACAACAATCTGTCCGTTGTTGGATCTGAGCAGTATTTCACTTGGATGTGATTTAGCATTGTCTAATACTAACACTGCTTTAGGGAAGTCCTTGTGATTTTAAAAACTCTCGAACTTGTGGACAAAACTTATTGTGGAACCAATCATAAAAAATATCTTTATTCATCCAATCTTTCTTTTGAATGTAGTAAATTACAGGCATGTTAACTGGTCGTGTTCCTTTAAATGATCCTGTTTTTTTTTTTCCTATCACTAGGAGCTTCAGTTTATGTGTCCCAGTTGCGTTAGAGCAACACATTACCGTTATTCGTTCCCTACTAACTTTGTGTCCCGGAGCACTTTTTTAATTTTCAGACGCTAAAGTTTTCGTCGGTAGGCACTTCCAAAATAATCCCGACTCGTCGAAATTGTAAATTTGTGCTGGTTGTAAATTTTCATCCAAAACAAACTGATTAAAGTCTTTGCAAAACTGTTCTGCTGCCGTTTGATCGCCACTAAATTTTTCTCCGCGAATTTCCAACTCTCTTATGCCGTGATGTTGTTTGAAACATGTCAGCCAGCCAGATGATGAGTCAAAATTTCCTTCTAGGCCTAAAGCTTCGAAAAAACTTAGCTTTTTTGGCGCATAATTTGTCCACTTACAGGATTCCCTTGTGCTCGTTGATTATTGAACCACTCGAGTAAAGCTCGGTCCAAGTCTTCGTACGTCGACTTCTTCTTAGTTTTCCGTTTCTTCATGCCAGATGATGAGTCAGAAGAACACGCAAATTTTAAAAGTTCTACCTTTTTCTTAACAAAATCATAAACCGTTTGATCACCAATTCCATATTCGTCCTTTAACGATTTAACAGTTTGGCCCTTCTCAAATTTTTGTATAATCTCTAGTTTTTTCTGAATCGATAAAACAATCCTTTTACGGTTTTTATCCATTTCGAAACTCAAATCACAAACAGAACATGTGAACACAACAAAACAACACGTGAGGGTAAACAATACGCAGAATTCGGTCACAATGCAAATAATGACTGACTGGACTGTCAATGTCAAACTCTGCACACTCTGCGCCTAAAGCCAGTTCTCATTAAGATG
Source organism: Magicicada septendecula (assembly GCA_034769895.1). NCBI lineage: Eukaryota > Metazoa > Arthropoda > Insecta > Hemiptera > Cicadidae > Magicicada > Magicicada septendecula. Next base: position 93,117,606 of record CM068369.1, on the reverse strand, counting down.
AGCCGTGCGATTTGATGCAGTGCGTTGCAACTTCTAATCGCGCACGCACGCAGTGTTAAGAGGCCTCAAATTGTATCGTAACACATTAAACAGACTGTCATTTGCTTATAATAATTACAACTAGTGGTTTATTTGCTACAGTACTACACTGAAAATAATAGGCTTAAGAATACTGTAATAAATTAAAGTCTTTATAAGCGTAGTATGTATAAATATTTTTGCTAAAACTAAAATTTTTTTAAATCATAAATTTTTCCCGGTTGATCTGCAACCCGGTTGACCCGATCCCGGAAAATCGGGAGTTGACTGTATAAAGAAAATCTGCTACGTTCTACATAATACTGCAACACACAATATGTACTTATCACAAAAAAACTTGTCAAAAAATTATATAATTTATATTTGTGTGCAAAAGCTATATTTTTCATATGGCACTATGTATACTAGACCTTTAAACAAAGAAAATTGTTCAGTACTGAAGTTAAAAGTATATGCACGTGCAATAGCCGTGTCATTCATCTGACTTGTGTGACTATACTCTTGTGCAGAGCTGCCTCACATAAACCACAGCATCAAGAACAGATATTTTGAGAATATGTACTAAAATTATAGTTTTTTTTAACAGAAACAAATGATGGGATACAGATGTATAGTGTCAAGGAAAGGAAGATACCGAGGTCGTCCCCAGAAGGATGAAATGTTTTTTTATTTATTTTACTCATAAATATATATGTTAAATTACACAGGAGGAGACAGAAATTCTAACATATTGTAGTTTTAAATGTAGAATGACTGTAACTTCACGTAAAATAATATTGTTTACTTTTAATTGCATCATTATATATTGTTATCATTTGTATTCATTAGAAAATGTGTTTTCTTTGAATAACTTGTAAATACTTAGGCTGCATTATTTTATGGCAGTAGCATTTCATTAATGAATGTAAACTTTCACATCCAGTGTTATTTATTATGTATTGGACATTATATGGTACACTCTGACTTGTCTGCTATGCCACTGATGGTGACAGCCATGGCAGTTGAAATGTTCGGCAATACATCAGAATATAATACTGAACCACAGCCTAAAAGCCCAAATAATATTACAACGTATTCTCATTTAATATTACAGTCACCATTTGCTGTAACAGGCTAGCATTGTGACTTTGTAACAGGCTGAGCTGTTTCCTTCTCCGTCCTGAACCAGTCACAGTGCAGTCTCAGTCACAGTGTTCTGTTGTCATGGAAACAGCGTGCACAACAGTTTACTGTGTGTTTGGGCACACACATGATCCCTTTATTCAATAAATATCAACAAATAATGTAATTCCGATTTATTTGTTGACTGCATTAATGTGATTGATATGGTTATGTGTTCCAGTTTAATTATATCACAGTACTATTTCGTGAATAGTTTTAACAAATTTTTTCACAACTAATAAGTTAGTTCTTGCCCATAATATGTCATCCATATGAGTGTAGAGTTAGAGTGTAGCATAAAATGAATATAATATATGTTATTGTGTGTGTGAGCCAAGGACTGCAAAAAAAATTACGGGTCAGTATTAGTATTTCAATGTTGTGCGAGGAGTGTGGCGTGAAAAAACAGACTACCTCAGATAATTGATATTTGTAAATCAAAGAACAAGTCCATTAATTGTTCATTAAATTACAGTGTTAGTAATAATTAGATAATGAACAAAAACACAAAGGAGCCTACAGTAACAGAATGTTTTAAAACTCAATTTAATTACATATTTTATTTGCCAGTTAAGCAAGATCGGGAGTATTTTGTTTTAAAATGGTTTATGCAGGAGTACTCTTCTGGAATGAATATCTGTGGTGTGGAAATTCAGAGAACATTCTTTTTGTGTTTGTGTGTGTTTGGCTAGAAAAATTTGAAGCTGTACACAATTTGAAGCGGCAGATGCTGAACCACTTGACTCACAGTGAAGCGGCTAGGCTAGTGCATGTACAGAAAAACAAAAACCATTCAGTACTGAGTTGAATGAACCCATGAAATATCAATTTTTCAGTGTACCAAATATATAACCAGGACAAAAGTTATCTTTCCCATGAAACACCCAAGCACTAAAACACAACATAACATGGATAGTTTAACCCGTGGTTTGGGGGGGGGTATGGTATGGATCATGGTATGGTATGTAAATGGTGAAATTTGTACTGTTTTAGTTGAGGAATACTGTTTAATTGAAAGTGGAAGGAAAAACTCTTAACAAATATTAGACACGATCTCTCAAATCAGCAAATTGTAAATGACTCACAAGATTTCAGCATGGATTTTAATTTGTGAAAGTACATGCATGGAATAATCTGTTTACTACCAAAAATGAAGTAAAAATTCATGTGAAGCCAGTGTTATGAATTTTTTCAAAAAAGAGGAGACCAGAAATTATGGAAAACAGTGTGTGTGATATTGGTCAGAAGATTGCAGTTACGGTACTGCTTACCAAGGAATTAATTACGATTATGAGATGTATCATGAAATTCTGTCAGAAAAATGATAGGGATTGTGATGATTTAAAAATAAAAAATAAAAAAAAAATGGTTTTAATGAGGCTGTTGATATGGTGACTTCATTTATTGCCAAAACAAGATGTCCAGCAGTTCTATAGAAATTTTAAATGGTTTAAGGGCCTCATTATACTGAAATAACATCAGTCAGATACACAATTAAAAACAAAATGTTTCACCCGTTTCAATCATGTTCACATCAATATTTGAACTATAATTGTTTTCTTGTTTTATTTGTGTATTTTTTTTTTCTGATATGATGTAGTTAAAATTTTAAACTGTTATTTTTGTGTGCTCATATAATGTACTAGTGTGTATCAAAAATAAAACTAGTGTTTTAGTCATTGTTGTTTTAAATATTGTACTCCAAACTGTTGTCTGACGTAGGCTGTATTAGTAGTGTGCAATAAAGTTAAGATTTTCCGTAATAACTTAATTTGTAGTTTTTAAGTTATTTTGAAAATTAGTATAAGTATAATCATAAAAACAAGCCTACATATGTCTTAGAGATATACAAACGCCTAATTGTGTGTGCTTTTATAACATGGATTGTCATTGTCTTTTATGTCTCCTTTGGTATAATGGATTTTCATTAAATTGGATTTCATTATGCTCCAACTAATCCGTTATAGCGAGCAATGACTGTATTTCCAGTGCAGTATTAATTACACTGAAGATACAGAGAAAATTATACAAACCATATGAATTCATAGAGATAGCCACAGCTTTTAAAGAAATGCTGGAGGAAGGTTTAGCATAAAAAAGTACTATTGTAATTGTTGATTTTCACAGTCAGGGAGAAATTGTAGAAAGTTTAGTGTAACTGGTTTGTAGCCTACAAACTGTAGTTATATGCTGTAGCTGTTGTTCATAACATACCTATTTTTCTTAAAAATTGTTTTAGAAGTTAAGTAACACAAATTGGTGCTACATTTTCTGGAACCAAAAGTCATAATATTAAATGAACTCATTTAATTTACTTTCAGAACAAAATTTTGGCAGCATTCCTGGACAAGAATAAAAGTTTATAGTTTTCAAAGTAAAATTGGAAACATAAACAATATACTGAAAATATTGGAAGTATATATTCTGTGAGTCCATGTCTTTAGTACAGAAGGATGGAGCACAGTGACTTTCTTTTTCTTAAATGATTATTTTTTATGTACTTATAATTTAAAGGTGTTTTGTTATGACGATTGTTCAATAGAAACACATTTGATCTGTGCAGCCATGACTTTGTCGCCATGGCAACGGAATTCATTTGTTTATATTGTCTTTTTAAGTACTAGTGACGCGTCTGTCAAAAATATTTGCAGTTTGCTCTTTTCTAAGCATTGTGACTGGGTTGAAAAATGGCATCTATGATAGAAAATCCGTCCAAAGATAATCTGCATCCCGTTATTCAGTTTTTGGCCACTGAGGGGCGTCAGCCAATGGAAATTTATACGAGAATGGAAGCTGTATATGGTGACTATAGTTACTCTCATACGGGAGTGGTTGAATGGTGCAATAAATTTCGACAAGGAAGAAAATCCACTAAAGATTTGGCCTGTCCCAGACCTGCACGTGTTGCAGCATCAGATGAAAATGTGAGACAACTGGAAACTGCTTTACACGCAAATAGGCACATCAAAGTTAGAGAACTTTCTCAAATGTTGTGCATCAATGTGGGAACTGTTCATTCCATCATTCATAGTCTTGGCTGTCACAAAGTTGCTGCTCAGTGGATTCCATGTCTGCTTACTGATGACATAGGATGGTGGTTCAAATCGGACGCTGAGGTAGAGTTTGCTGTTAGCGAATGGTTCCACAAACAGCTGCAAGAATTTTACCAGCAGGGAATTTACAGATTAGTGCAACAGTGGGACTCATGCCGTAATGTTAATGGAGACTTCTTTTAAAATCGTAGAATCAAAAATGCTTTACAGCCTCTAAACTTGTTTCTATTGAACAATCCTCGTACATGCATGTACCTATTAAATTCCAAAATTCCATTTAAAAAGCACCAAACACTCGTTATTCATTTGACACTTAAAAAAATTGTATTTAACATAATATCAGTTATTTTGTTGTGCTCCATGTGTGGAGTATAGTGAAGAAACTTGTATAATATTGAAACATCTTAGGGGAAACAAATTCTAAATAAAGGTAAAATGACTGACCCATGCAGCACAAGGAAAGTGAGATATAGTTTAGACTTGTGGGAATTTCACAGTAGATAAAAGCAAATAAGATTTAATATCATAGAAATCATTATTTCGTATATGCATGTGTGACAAACAAAATTTATCGAAGAACAAAGCAAATATTTAAATTATTGAAGGATGTACCAAACAAAATGTTTGGTATATGCCTTTTTGTGGTACACTGAAAAATATGATTTGGCAAACACATTTTTGTATCAGATTGAGACAAAAAAACCAAAGTCAGGAAAAGATAAAAGTTCCTTGAATGTTTGTTTCTTTTTGTAATTTAAAAAGTTTAAAGAACGCTAGCAAACAGCTTTACACAAACGTAATTTCATAAATCAGGTTCTCACAGTAGCCTAGAGAAGCTGAAATAAAGCATTGATGGAGTCGCATAATAAAATAATCTGGCGATACCAGCTGTCCATTTCTGGAATAAAATGTCTCAAACTTGTTAGATAGAAAATTCAATTATTCTTCTTGAAAGTGACTTTCATAGTCTTGAAAGTGATTTTAATAGTGCAATTGACTATTGTTTACAAAAGTTAAATAACTGGTACTAAGTAATCATTTAGTCACTTTTTAAATATTATAAAAATATTCTTTTTTTATGTATTCTGGAAATATGAGGTTTTTTATGATCACTTTATGCAATAGCTTTCTGTTCCAACCTCTAATGTTGTCATTGTCACTATAGAGGCTCATAGTTTTATACCTTTTATTAGTCTATATCTGTGTCAGAACTGTTTAATACATTATAAACTTTATATCTATAATGTCTATAAATATCTTTTAATTTATGAGTAATTTGATTGCTTATAAATAAAGTTGACATACATATTAAAATATTAAACATATAAATGTCACATAAATATAAAATATGTTAATTCTAAACTGTTTTGTACCAGATAATAGAGTGTACGTGTGGCACCTGAAAAGAGAATTACCTATAGCTGTGCTGTGTGGCCATACGAGAACTGTGAATTGTGTTGCATGGAATCCAGTATATCATCAGATGTTAGCATCAGTTTCGGATGACTGCACTGTTCGTATCTGGGGTCCCGCTCAACAGTACCGCTCATCATCTTCATCCAGTACTGCCTTCAATTCCGGTTTGTCTGCTTGTTTAATTCATTAAAAAATGAACATTTTCAACTGATTAAAAAAAACAGTAAATGTATGTACAGTGGAATCCCGATTACCCAAGGTAGGCCCTTCGTCCACTGCTGCAACGCAACTGCAATGTGATTATGATTCAACTTTTCGACAGCTGTCGCAAACTGATTGCAAGGGCATTATTCATCCACTAGCACATCTCATTTATAACTCGGTAATTTCAGTTTGTATGCCAATGTCGAGTGAGGAGGATGATTTTGTAATCACTTATTAGTATAGGCGAAAAAATAAAAAAAATGTAAATTTTGGGTCCATCCGTAAATTTCATTAGTAAAAATATAAACAGATCAGCGTCTGTAGCAGCCAAAGAACTTTAAACAGATGAGGAAAGATTTCAAACATTGTGTGAACTACGGCTACCTTGAATAATCAAAAACACAGTTAATTGAGAAAAAAAAATTGTTTTAACGTCCTATATTTACTTATTGGTCATTAAAGTGCTATATATTTATCATTTTGTAAACTAGTAGGCCTACAGTTTAAAATTAATGAAGAAGAACAAAAAAGGACACTAAGAGTAAGAATTTAATTTTATAGACCGTATGAACTGTATGGTTATAAAAGCCGAATTGCCTACAGTTTACTCAAGAAACATTGAAAAAAGAAAAACAACAACAAACAATTACAAAATAGATCTAAGATTAGATATATATTGTAACTTGCCGGAATCGTCGGTCCTTTTTGAAAGTATTTTATTTTAAATGAAGTTTGTAAATTGTTTAATGTTGTAAAAAAAAATGAAATAAACTTTAGGCTGTTGTGTAAAAAGCTGTTGATGAATTGTTGTTAGTTCTCTCGCAGGAGTCCGTAGTCATTCGTAGGTCACCGTAGATTCTGTTTCTGCAAAAACAAACACAAGTTACTTACTTACTGTAATTGACGTTCTCGACGGTTGACCAGTTCGTAAATAATCGGGTCAGCGCTCTACGGTGTCACCTGTGAAAGTATTGCTGAAGCTATTGACTGTATTGTCTAAGTAATAAAAAGTCGTCAACTCTTTTTTCGGTTATGAAATCTAAATTTTGATAATTACTTTAAAATTTAATACAGCCAGTTTGCCTAATCAGTTATTGACTATACTGTTTTAAAATTGCTCTGGATCTCAGGGTTTTGAACATTATTTAAATTATTGAACATCATTTAAAATTGTTAACATAAAATTTCACAATAATTTTAGAACCTTGGTTCGTTATGATTACAGTTCTTCAGTGGTTCCTTTGAGCCTGCAAAATACAATAAGAACAAGAAAAAATGTCGGCACTACTGTTTAACATTTAGTAGGTGGCGTTAATTATCATAAAACAATAAAAATATTAAGTGGTTTTATGAGTCATTACCATTGAATAAAAAATATAATAGACTATGGTCAATCCCATATTGGTTTTACGCATAATGAAATAATCCTTACAGTAACAGTTAACACATTCAGGACTATATGAAAAATGCATTCATTTACCGTACAGACTGGGCTTTTTTGCATTTTTTCAAAAGCTTATACTTCTAAACCATATAATATTTAAATATATAAAGCTATATTATATTATAAAACCAAGCATTCTCATTAATTTGGTGCAAATTTTATGTCAGTAGCTTGTAAAATAAATAAAATATTAATTTTTAAACTTACCCTGTTTTTCGCGGAAGCCATTTTCCTCACGCCGACCATGTGGCTTGGTTACGTACAGTGTGTTGTGTACAACAAAAAAAAAAGCTACTGTTGTGTTCAGACTCTGATTGCTGCTGCGATCTACATTTGAAGATGTTAACTACTAATACTGCTATCGTTTCATTGTGACTAACAGCGAGCGGGAGCCGTATTACGTTTATTTCGCAGTTAGATACGCGACTGCGAGCTATGCCCGCACTTCGTCTTTATGGGACTCTACGGTACTGCGGGCAGTGCCCGCAGCTCGTCTCGAATGTGTTAACCTGAAACGGTTTCAAAATTATGACATACAGTCGTATCATTGACTGTGCTCAACATTGGCTTGCCTCTAGGCATACTAATTCAATTATTGAAAAATAAAATTAACATTGAACATTTATATTATAATGAACATGGTTATCAGACTGACTAGTGTCAAGGTGAACACAGCTTCAGTTATACTGGATTAAAATAAAACATAACTGTCCCAAAATCGGGTATCATATTAATCTAAAATCTCAAAAAATGTTACATAAGTTTAATAAAGAATAATTCATTTAATGTTTGTCACTGATGATTATTCATCTTATGTAGCACTAGTAGTTCAAACAATTTATAACCTCTCATTAGTAGTTTGTCATTGATTATTTTATTTCGACTAGGTTTGATAACTTGTACTAAATAAATAAAATTCTTATTTATTTCGATAAATACAAAATTATATTTGGTTCATTAATGTTTGTGAGTGACTATTTGTCAGTTTGTCTGTTCACTAAGAACCTCGTTATTTTTGTTATGGTTGTTTCCATGTTTAAATTTTATAATCTGATAAATCTCTGTTTTTTCATTAATTATTAATAATAATTAATTCACACTATACTCCCTTTTATTTCACTTCAATTGCCACTATTGTACACTGGGCAATTGCATTCGCTATAATATATATAAGCGTTTTAGTTGAACACACGACACTAAAAAATTTGAAGGTTAGGATGTCCCTTCTGTTTACTGTTTACACCGCACAGCTGATCTCTTGAAATCGACTGTATCCGCGCACAGAAATTGGGCGTCATAACGCTTCGCTAGTCTGATGCAGAATAATAAAATTCTTTGTCTTCTTCGCTGTTCCTATACCGGGAGTACATACCCCCCCCCCCCCGGTCGATTTTGCTCGATTCCATTGGTTAACCATTGGTTAAAAATGCGGACATTCTATCTAGCAAGCTCACCCCCTTGTGAGTTAATTGAAATTGTCAGTGACTGCGGGTTGGAGAGTTCCATTTGTAGTTTTCTCGCATTTTCCAAAAATAAATATAATTTCTTTAAAATTGGTATAACGTCCTTGTTATTTGAGTATTACTTAATATTGTTACAACGGTCTACTCGATCGTCGTAGGTACAGTGGAAACAAAATAAGTACAAGACACCAATTAAGTCACTAATCACACCTTTAATTTTTACCGTTAAACAGTTCGTAATTAACAACACAGTCTCTACAACAAATCAAATGAAAATTGTTCACACGCAATAAAATGTCCACTAATATTAAAACTCAGTTGTATTACAATTATACCGTCCGAATATAAAACGCAACACTTCACTAATAATTACTTGAACGTCCACAGTAATAACTCGAACCGCTCTGGAAATATATCGCACTAATACTCTCGAACCGCACTATCCAATATCTCGCATTGAACTGAAAACTAAGGCCACTGCCCGATGTATTTATAGTCACACTCACACACCAGAAGCTTCCAAACTACGTCTTATCTCTCGTGAACTACGTAATTACTACGGCCTTGACACAGTCTGAGCGCCCGAGCGATGCCCGGCACAGTCGAGAAGATTCTCGCAAAATGCGTCTAGTAGCACGTACACCACACGCTTACATCGAGATCCTTCTGGCATATTCGATAAACGCGTAGATTGTTCTGTGCTGTCATAGCACTGCCCCCTCCTTATGCCTGTTCGTCCCGAACTGGCAAAGCGTCTCTAAATTTGTAGTTAGCCAGGCAATCTAGGTGGACGACCTTGAACTTTCGCTGTCCTTCCTGTTGAATCCGATAAACAACATCGTTAATTCTTTTTTTCACAGCGTAGGGTCCTTCCCAGTTAGACTGAAGCTTACGTGAGCGACCACGACGGCGCTTTGGATTGAACAACCAGACCTGATCTCCTTCTTGGAAACCCACACTATTGCTGCGAATGTCGTACCGAGTTTTCATTTAGTTCTTTGGCTCTTGGGACTGAGTCTCAGGTGATCCAAACATCAAGTCCCCAGGAAGACGAATCTCCCGCCCAAACACCAATTTTGCTGGAGTCATGCCGGTTGTGTCATGTACTGATGACCTATACGCCATAAGGAATAGTGGTATACATTGGTCCCAGTCTGTTTGGTTCTCGTCAACAACTTTCGAAAGATGCTGCTCAAGTGTCCTGTTGAATCTCTCAACCATCCCGTCCGACTGAGGATGCAGAGGTGTTGTCCTGGTCTTTCGAATTCCGAGTAGACGGCATAATTCTTTAAACACTCCTGATTCGAAATTTCTCCCTTGATCCGTATGGATTTCCATAGGGGCTCCATAACGGCAACAGAAGTTGTGAACTAACTGCTTTGCCACAGTGGTAACCTCCTGATTTGGAATTGCGTAGGTTTCCACCCACTTAGTAAAGTAGTCACCTACAACCATGATGTACCGGTTTCCATCGTCAGTAACTGGGAATGGTCCAGCAATGTCTATGGCAATTCTCTCGAAAGGTTGTCCAACATTATACTGTCTCATTTTTCCCCTGCTTCTGGTTTGTGGGCCCTTGCTTGCAGCACATATTTCACATGTCCGAACCCATTCCTCTACGTCGTGGCGAAGATGAAGCCAATAGAATCGCTTCCGTATTTTGTCAAGGGTTTTGTTAACGCCAAGATGGCCTCCAGATGTTCCATCATGCATCTCCTTCAAAACAGACTGTGTTAACTTTATACCTTTTTATATGTTTTATTTATACACTTATTAGTACTGAATGTATGATACTTAATATTGTATAATTTGAATAATAAATCTTATCACCGGAGTAACACGTGTTTTGCTCATTTACTTGCATTAGGCTTTTGGTCCAGAATTGCGTTAAGCAAGACAAGACAGAGGTATTCGGGTACTGAAATAACCATTCACACAACATGAGGATAACAAATTAGATTTTATTTAGTTATTACTGTTTACGATTACAAACAATTAGAGTCAATTAATACTTGATAAAATGCAAAATGGCGGCTTCATGACTTCCGTTTTCTAGCCATGCTTTCATGGTTACCTAGCCGTTTTCTTTGAAATTAAGGCTTTTATCAAATTCATTTACTGCAGTTAAAACTTCAAGGGAAATGTTTTTAAATTTTCTTTCTGTTAATAGTTACTCTAAACTTGATCACGAACCAACGCCTCAGGTATATTTACTTAAGGTTGGCCAACTCTCACGTTCACACTATCACACACAACATTCATTTTTCTGATACTGAATACATTTTATTTTATAGATTTAGAGCTCATGTTTGAAATTTAGAAAGTAATTTTGAAAGGGCTTTCCTGAAATTGATGCGGCGTAGCCTCCTCAGAAGACTCCCATATTGGCTGGCAGATGTTCGGCCGAATCTCTCTTTGTCCTTTTTTGTGCACTGAATTTACTAAACTTTTACATTGGTTGTCCACTGATGCTACATTATTGTTGATCATTACATTTTTTAAACAATTCTTTCATTTTTATGGCAAAAACTGCCCACTACACTGTTTGAGCATGTGCTCTCTTTGAGTTGTTACTGACGACTGGGCCAGACGTTGTATATCTAGTTTTCGTCTGTCTTTTACACTGAATTTACATGGTGGTTATTGTTATTTGTTCACTATTTACCTTTAGTTACATTTTGTTAATTCAAATAAACACTTTCGCTGACTATTTTATGCCAGCACAATTTCCACGTGTTACTGCCATGGTGATGTTACAGCGACTGGGGGCGATTCAGACGCAATTGTTATGTAAGTGGTCGTGCATCTGACGTCATTGTCTATTGTTCTCTAACCACTGTTTTGGTTAATACGTAATTGTTTTTTAACTCGTCATTGATTTGGTGACGATTTATTATCGTAGACCAATGGAAAGTCAGTATTGTCCGTGTTTTAGCGCCAACACTGCCATTTTCGTGGGTTCAATTTGCTCGTACGCCTCTGACCTTGGATCGTCTCTCCACCGGCGAATTTACATATTTATTGGGACTTGGGCCAAAACTAACCTTGTCTAACTTAACTTGATGATTACCATAAAATTCATAATAAAAATACCCTTACATCCCATTATTCCGATACAGACAATTTTGTACTGTTACAAAACCCCCTCAATGAAAGGTTTTGTGTCGAGACACAAAAACTTTCATTGACTCATTCATACTCCTCTAAAAGGATCAGTTCAGATATGTGCCACAACCCCCTGTAATGTTAATAAAATTAAAAAAAATCTCAATCACTTACCCTTGGTTCCATAGTGTCGATCGTACCCGTCTGACCTTACTGGACTTCTCCTGAGAGATCCCTACACCATAAGGCCATGAGGCACTGCACGCTCCTGTTCTGACGCTCCGGCCAGCTCAGGATCGCGGTCACAACACCATAAAAACTCTGAAACATTCAATACAAAATTTTAAAATAGTGGTCTCATTCATTTACATATCCGCAACTGATATGTTTCCTCTTAGATGCATTGGTTTGTGATTTGAGGCGTTGGTTTTAGTTATTTACAAAGTACCAAACAACACAATAAAACATAACAAGATTTAGGATAGATAAGCCTTCTACTTAACAACACTCCTGCATATTTGTATCAATTGCTTTGACTCCCGTCAATATTAACTTGCCTCTTTCATCATAAAATTATACTCTTATAATAAACACAACATAAATTTTTTGATTCTCAAACAACAACTACTATTTTTATTCACTTACTTCAATTAATCATTACATTTATTTAGCATGGCAGTACTTCAATACTATCTAAATTTCTTTGTTAATTTCTTTACTTTAATTTCAAACCCTTTTCTACAGAATCACTTTTTTCTAGAGACTGGTTACTATAACACAATTTTTTTTATGTTATTATGGTCACTACCCTTACAGTAGCCTCCTAACCACACACACTATCATCAACATAATAAAACATCATAAAAACATTGTACATTACATATTAACATTGTTACATTTACCTTACATTAAACAATTTAAATTTACATGATTTGTACTAAACTTTATCACATTACTACTTCAACAATTCTCTATTAACTTTTATTCATTTAACATTCATTTAGATTCTATACAACAACAAAATTTCAAATATATCATTTACCTTTCCATTTACCTTACCTTTCTGCTATGAATTTTCTCTTTTCTAACCCTTTCATCCTCACTAGTTTGGGTGACTCTCTATTATTCATTATTCTCTATCTCTTATTTTGGCATTTGTCAATCTAACCTTACTGCCCCTCTTTTTCACTACTAACAACCGCTTCTAACCATTAATACATTATGACACCAATATCTCAATAATAACCCCCTCTCACAAATCCCATTTAAAACCTCTGGCACCGCTCATTTTTTGTACTAGTATGTGTGTATTCCCTCTAACCAACTCATTCCCTTATCGGTTGCTGACCCTTTCAGATAACCCTTTCCGGCACACAACGATCCACTCCCGTCTCAACATCTCTCGTTGGACTCCTACACCAATACCCTTATTACAAAATATCACCAACAACAACAATAAAATTACCATTCACATTACTCACCTCTACATATAATCGCTAACCACTGTGTCCCTAAAATATCTAACGCCTCTTTATATATTATCAGCATCTCAGCACTTTATTTTCCCTAACTCCCAATAACTTTATTCAACTAACTCCAATGCCCTGATTTATCCTTATTCCCAAACTCTTTACAACATTTCAACTTAATACACCATTACAAATTCATCACTTATCTGCTAACAACAATACCTCTCACCATCCAAATCTATTACCTGCTTAATCATTTATTAACCCTTTAGAATCTAAATCTCATAATATCATTTAAACTTCCTTCAGTTATTTAAAATCGTACAATACATGCTTACATAAAAAAATACATAAAGTACACAACAGCAAAAATACACAAATACATAGACATCAATACACAAAAATATACAACTCACATAATCATGAAATCATTTACCATAATCAGTCCTGATCAGTCCATGTAAAAAAAAAAAACACTGGTCACACAATTAAATGTTCATAACACAATAAACAATACACAACTACCCCATATCGTCAAATAATAATCGCACCTTAAAACTATATACATGGTTTATTATTGAATCTCTTATATTAACATCATAAATGCATCTACCATTCAAATTTTCATTATTTTCCACAAACTCATTTAATCTGTCATGATTGGTCATTGTCCTGTCACCTCCAGTATAATTCGTCACCACTAGGTATGTTATAAAGTCATTATTTTCATTATCATCTCCAACTGCTATATCCGCTTCATTACAAGGTAAGTACTTATTATTTTTATTATATATCATCTCTACTCCTAACCTTCCCATAAACTCTTCATAATCTCTGCTTATCTTAAAAATTTCTACCTCCCTCTTTCTCTCACAATATCTCTCACTATCATACCATCTCTCTCTCTTAAAACATCTCTCATAATAACTCTCCCAACAACATTTCTCTCTCTCAATAGATTTCTCTTTATCATACCATCTCTCTCTCTCTTTAACCCTTCAACACACACTATCATTCCATTATTATTATATTCAATTCCCCATAAAATTTCATTTATACTACCAACCTCCACACTATTATCACCTATTACTACATTTTCATCTATTTTATCGTAATTTTCTACCCCACTTACCTTGTCCTCTTCGTTCACTCCAACTTTGTTTAATTCTAATTTCTTCTTTTCTAATTCTATTTTTTCTAACTTTGTACATATTTCATTTAATCTTTTGTCAAAATTGCAACCTTGTTTTTTAATTTCTTTTTTAATATCACTCAATTGTACATCGAATTTGATGCTCTGCTCATTGAAAAGCAGTTTCATCGTTTTTATTATGTCATTTTCTTCCATTCTGGTATTTACTATAGGCGTTGAGTTCGCCTGTGGCGTGCTCAACATCAATGATTCTGTGTTTGTATTTTCTACGTTAATGCTTTCGTTATCTGCCATTTTATCGTACTGATGGTACTAAACTTTGTTTTTATTTGCTGTGTACGTCTTTTATACTATAGGTAATCTCTGTAGATAACCTCTCTTTTCTGTTTATTTCTTTACCCATCTAACCTCCGCTTGTCTGCTTATTTATATATTTTTTATTAATATATAAAGTCCAAGTTCGGGCTGCCATCTGTTAACTTACCCCTTTTTGTATATTATTTATACACTTATTAGTACTGAATGTATGATACTTAATATTGTATAATTTGAATAATAAATCTTATCACCGGAGTAACACGTGTTTTGCTCATTTACTTGCATTAGGCTTTTGGTCCAGAATTGCGTTAAGCAAGACAAGACAGAGGTATTCGGGTACTGAAATAACCATTCACACAACATGAGGATAACAAATTAGATTTTATTTAGTTATTACTGTTTACGATTACAAACAATTAGAGTCAATTAATACTTGATAAAATGCAAAATGGCGGCTTCATGACTTCCGTTTTCTAGCCATGCTTTCATGGTTACCTAGCCGTTTTCTTTGAAATTAAGGCTTTTATCAAATTCATTTACTGCAGTTAAAACTTCAAGGGAAATGTTTTTAAATTTTCTTTCTGTTAATAGTTACTCTAAACTTGATCACGAACCAACGCCTCAGATATATTTACTTAAGGTTGGCCAACTCTCACGTTCACACTATCACACACAACATTCATTTTTCTGATACTGAATACATTTTATTTTATAGATTTAGAGCTCATGTTTGAAATTTAGAAAGTAATTTTGAAAGGGCTTTCCTGAAATTGATGCGGCGTAGCCTCCTCAGAAGACTCCCATATTGGCTGGCAGATGTTCGGCCGAATCTCTCTTTGTCCTTTTTTGTGCACTGAATTTACTAAACTTTTACATTGGTTGTCCACTGATGCTACATTATTGTTGATCATTACATTTTTTAAACAATTCTTTCATTTTTATGGCAAAAACTGCCCACTACACTGTTTCAGCATGTGCTCTCTTTGAGTTGTTACTGACGACTGGGCCAGACGTTGTATATCTAGTTTTCGTCTGTCTTTTACACTGAATTTACATGGTGGTTATTGTTATTTGTTCACTATTTACTTTTAGTTACATTTTGTTAATTCAAATAAACACTTTCGCTGACTATTTTATGCCAGCACAATTTCCACGTGTTACTGCCATGGTGATGTTACAGCGACTGGG
The DNA here is from genome assembly GCA_034769895.1 of Magicicada septendecula. Taxonomy (NCBI): domain Eukaryota; kingdom Metazoa; phylum Arthropoda; class Insecta; order Hemiptera; family Cicadidae; genus Magicicada; species Magicicada septendecula. Next base: position 93,101,593 of record CM068369.1, on the reverse strand, counting down.
GGCGATTCAGACGCAATTGTTATGTAAGTGGTCGTGCATCTGACGTCATTGTCTATTGTTCTCTAACCACTGTTTTGGTTAATACGTAATTGTTTTTTAACTCGTCATTGATTTGGTGACGATTTATTATCGTAGACCAATGGAAAGTCAGTATTGTCCGTGTTTTAGCGCCAACACTGCCATTTTCGTGGGTTCAATTTGCTCGTACGCCTCTGACCTTGGATCGTCTCTCCGCCGGCGAATTTACATATTTATTGGGACTTGGGCCAAAACTAACCTTGTCTAACTGAACTTGATGATTACCATAAAATTCATAATAAAAATACCCTTACATCCCATTATTCCGATACAGACAATTTTGTACTGTTACAACTGCACTTTAATTCGGGGAACTATCAACTGCATGACCATGTGTCGTCCATCTGCACTTTCCCAAGCCCTTTTCAGCAATCCGTTTTCTAAGGTGAGAGATTCCCATTATGCCCAGTAGCCCTTCAGCACTTCGGAACCATGGCAGATATCTTGCCAGTCCGGGCGGCGACCTTCCTCTTTTGCTGTCAAGATCGGTCCAATGTCTTCATCAGTCATCTGTTCTTGTCGACAGTCTTGTGTTGTCCAGCCATCAGCCAGGAAATCTACAGTGATGGCTTGAACATGTTCGCTTGAGTTTTGTTCTTCCTTTCTGTGGCAATGTCGGCAGTCTTCCGGGCATGGTCTTCATGATAAGCCATCTGCATTACCGTGCAGGCACCCCCGCCGATGTTGTACCTTGAAGTTGTACTCTTGCAGACGTTCGAGCCACCTTGCCAACTGTCCTTCCGGATTTTTAAATCTCAAGAGCCATGCAAGTGCAGCATGGTCGGTACGTAGTGAAAACTCTCTCCCATAGAGGTATTTATGGAAGTGCTCCAAAGCTCTGACAATTGCCAACAACTCTCTTCTTGTAACACAATAATTTCTCTCTGGTTTGGAAAGCGTCTTGCTGTAATACGCTATTACTCGTTCTTCACCGTTCTGCACTTGAGACAAAACTGCTCCTAGACCAGTATTGCTTGCGTCTGTGTCTACGATGTACTTCCCTTCGGAAGCTGGAAAAGCGAGAATTGGCTGCGAACATAATGCAATCTTCAACGTTCTAAATGCTTGTTCACACTCTCTCGACCATTGGAAGTTTCGTTTATTTTCCGTTAGCTCATGTAGTGGTTTAGCAATAGTAGCGAAGCCTTTCACAAAACGTTGGTAATATGAGCATAACGCCAGGAAACTCCGAAATTCGTGTTTATTCTTCGGAACTGGCCAGTCTCTTACGGTGTCTACTTTATTAGGATCCATGCTAATGCCCGCTGCCGAAACCAGATTGCCAAAATACTGTACTTCCTTCTGGAATAGAGAACACTTCTTTGGGCTCAGCTTCAGTTGTGCACCGTGAAGTCTAGTTAGAACTTCCTTAAGGTTTTCCAAATGATCTTCAAAACTCTTCCCGATCACTATGACATCGTCTAAGTAAACAAGGCAAGTTTTCCACGTCAGGCCTCGGAGTATCAGGTCCACCAATCTCTCAAATGTTGCCGGTGCATTACAGAGTCCAAATGGCATGACGTTAAATTGGAATAAGCCACTTGGGGTCGAGAAAGCGGTCTTTTCCTTGTCTTCTTGATGAAGACCCACTTGCCAATATTCACTCTTCAGGTCCAATGTGGAAAACCACTGTGCTCCAGACAACGTGTTGAGTGTATCGTCAATGCGAGGTAATGGATAGCAGTCTTGCTTTGTAACGTCATTTAACCTCCGGTAGTCTACGCAGAAACGCAATCCACCATCCTTCTTCGCTACCAGCACTACAGGGGAAGACCAAGCACTTGACGAAGGTTCGATTACTCCCTCTGTCAACATGTCCTGTACTAACCGAGACATCTCCTCTTGTTTAGATAATGGAGGCCTTCGAGGAGGTTGGCGTATCGGTGTTGTGTCCCCGGTATTGATGCGATGTTGCACAAGAGAGGTTCTTCCCAGTGACTGTCCCCGAACTGCAAAACAATCTTTGAATTCGTGTAAAAACTGTCCGAGTTCTTTTACCTCACCACTTGAGAGGTCGTTAGAAGATCTGTTCAATAATTCTTGCAGTTCCTCTGGTAATTTAGAAGTATCCGAAGAACTGGGTCTTCGTTGCGTTATTTCAGCTACTCAGGCCACAGGAGTCAATTTGCCTAGGAGCGTATTGCTTTGTAAAGTGATAGCTTGATCCAAAATATTCGCCACTCTAATAGGTACATTTCCGGTTTCGTCAGGTTTTACTAAACTTCTGGCAATTAGTATGCCCAGTGTGCTGACTACCTGGGGTTCGAATATAGAGCACTGATTGCCCCTAGTATCTACCGCAGTTCTAACCATGATGATCTTTTTGGAGTTTGGCGGAACAGTTACGGCCACTTGGTTTATAACGTCCATCGATTTTTCTGCTGTCGTCATTGTTGATAGCATTACCTCTTCGCCTCCGATTCTCAAGACATTGTTTTTGAAGTCGACTATAAATCCGTATGCGTTCATAACGTCCACACCAAGAATTGCTTCATCCACAATGTCTGGAACAAGTACTTGATGATTAAACTCAAGTCTACCGAGGCGTAGGTGTATCTCCACTTTTCCATACACTTTTACAGGCCGTCCAGTAGCTGTTCGCAAGCTGGAAGAGCACCAGATTGGCTTGAGATCTTTCACCACGTCGGGGCGCACAATAGAAACTGTTGCGCCTGTGTCAACTGTAATTGAGGTTGGCCTTTCTTGAACAAATCCGGTAACTGCCAAGCTCCCGCTGGTTTTCTGAAGTGTAGAAATTGCGTATTCTCTAGGGGCTTCGTTCCTCCAGTTAGTCAGCACACGCCCCGTTGTACCGACTATTGCTCGTTTCCCTGCTACTGAATTCTAACCCGACAATCTCGTTGTAGATGTCCAGGTTTCCCACATTTATAACACTTCGGTATCCATCCTTTCTTATCTTATTCTGTGGCACTGACCGTCGAGTCTCTGTTCCTTGTTCTTCTTCCTCATCGTCTGTGCCGTCGCGATCTTTTAGCGCGCACACTTTATGACTTGTCCAACCAGACGCTGATTTGGCGGCCTCAAATTGCAAAGCATGTACCAGGGCGTCGGCACTGTTCTGGTGTCTTGCCATTCGTAACACTTGCTGTAGTTCGTTATCTCGGACACCGGCAGTAAATGTCTGCATCGCAAAACGCGTTCGAAAATCTTCTGGCGCTTCAGGATAGGCCAGTCTAATTAGTCTGTCGATACTTGCTTCAAACTTTTGAAGACTCTCCCCGGAATGCTGTCGCCTTGCTCTCAACTGGGTGCAGTACACATCTCGCAAATGTTTATCACCATACCGTAATTCCAGAGCTTTTATCAACTCGGCATAGGTGTTCTGGCTGTCAGGTGGCACTTTCTGTAGTAGTTCTGCCGCGGGTCCTTTTAATGAGAGAACGAGTGAAACAGCCTTGTCTTTCTCTGTCCAATTATTTGCGCATGCAGCAGCTTCAAATTGGCGGAGGTACGTTGCCCAGTGACTGCTTCTGTCAAAGGTTGGAGCTTTGACATGAACTGTCCCTACTGCAGGCAAAGTGACTTTCTCTATTAACTTATTTTCTGTGTCTTTTTCTGTCTTTATCACTGGTACAATCTGTTCAGAAATTTGTTTTGGTTGACTCTTCATGCACTGTTCGACTTCACTTTTAATTTGTTCTCTTATGTTTGCCATTGAGTTTTCTACTGCAGATATTTTATTTGACACAGATTCTTCTATAACAGATATTTTTGTAGACATCGATTCTTCAACAATCAAGACAGATTTTTCTACTTCAGCTATTTTTAATGTCATTGATTCTTGTACCTCCGATATTTTAGTAACTTGTTTATTAAGCTCACCTCGTAGGATACCCAATTCTGCGGTACTGTGTTCTTGCAACTGTTTCTGCATAACTTCAAAGAGAGCTTCCGTTTTATCTGCTTCTTGCTTACGTTTTTCATCCTGTCGTTTTTCTGCTTCTTCCGTCTCTAGTCTGCGTCTTTCCTCTGCTTCTTCTCTTTCTTGTCTTCGTTCTTCTTTTTGTCGTATTTCTGCTTCTTCTCTTTCTTGTATTCGTTCTTCTTTTTGTCGTCTTTCTGCTTCTTCCTGTGTCTGGCGCAGCAGTGTTTGTAAAGCTTCCATCATCTGACTGGGATCCATGTTTACTGATTAATTACGAATCACACTCGTCTTGTACAAAGTGTCCAATGTTTCCACTGTTAACCGTTTTATCCCACTTCTGACACCACTGTTACGACGGTCTACTCAATCGTCGTAGGTACAGTGGAAACAAAATAAGTACAAGACACCAATTAAGTCACTAATCACACCTTTAATTTTTACCATTAAACAGTTCGTAATTAACAACACAGTCTCTACAACAAATCAAATGAAAATTGTTCACACAATAAAATGTCCACTAATATTAAAACTCAATTGTATTACAATTATACCGTCCGAACATAAAACGCAACACTTCACTAATAATTACTTGAACGTCCACAGTAATAACTCGAACCTCTCTTGAAATATATCGCACTAATACTCTCGAACCGCACTATCCAATATCTCGCATTGAACTGAAAACTAAGGCCGCTACCCGATGTATTTATAGTCATACTCACACACCAGAAGCTTCCAAACTGCGTCTTATCTCTCGTGAACTATGTAATTACTACGGCCTTGACACAGTCCGAGCGCCCGAGCGAAGCCCGGCACAGTCGAGAAGATTCTCGCAAAATGCGTCTAGTAGCACGTACACCACACGCTTACATCAAGATCCTTCTGGCATATTCGATAAACGCGTAGATTGTTCTGTGCTGTCGTAGCAATATGATCACATCATGTTATCACAATTAATCTGTTCTTTAAAATAAGTCCTCACAAGACATGTGTGAGTTTAATAATAAGAAAGTTAATTCCTTACTTATGACTATTACATTTTTATTATATTTGTACATGGTCAATTATTAAACTTGACCAAATGATGATTACATTTCATCATATGGTTCCTTTGAGGTCCATTTATGATAGTACCATGATTGTCTAAGATGAATTAAATTACTATATTTGACCCATGCTTTCTATGGCCTAGAGCATGGTCAGTTAGATTTACTTTATTTATTGACATAATTTGTCCTGTTCACTTTTATACAGTGAGATAGATATTCTAAGATGTCCATTACAACTTCTGGGCAGCTTAGTTTTCATTAGAATACAATTATTTGCTTATTTTTAGTGTAACATTTATTGTTCATAGTCTTAGTATGCCAGGTCATTTTGATTTAATTCTGAGTTAATGATATACCCATCTTTATGTGGTTCTTTTGAGTATAAATTGTCTTTACAGTGTACATGTTGTTTTGCAATGGTTGTTCTGTTATAATTACATGTGATATTCACCAATACTTCTTGCAGCTAGTGTGGTCAGACAGTGAAGTGTTACTCAGTAATTGAGTAATTAAATTTAATATTATTATCTGTAATGTTTGGTCCAGGAAATCGTTTAGTGTACTCAGGCAGAGAACGGTGTGCAAATACAAATAACAATACGCAAATCAAGTAAAACATACCATTATTTATTTTTCCTTGAGAACACAGAAAAGATCATGAACACACTTATTTCGCCTTAAAGCGTAAAACTGATTATTAATAAACTACGATATCAAAATACTACGTATATCAAAATTACGCAACTCAACACTTCTTTTTAGGCCTATATTTTGTCATTCACTCAATCACGCTCTCTTTCACACTTCTACATTTCTTTTTTATTGAGCTCAATTTAAAAATGCCAGTATTTTAAATAATTTTGAAATAGTATTTATTGTTGAAATGTCTACTACTTGATTAGGCTGCGTAGAATTTCACCACATGGCGTGCGTTGTTTACACAGTTTGCTGTTTTATTTTACTGTTGCACTGTTGCACTTTCACACTTTACGGCCGAACTGTCCATTTACTGCAATTATAGATGAATATTTAGCCAAAAACTGTGTGTATTTTAGAATAGATATACTTTCACATTTTCTGTTGTATGCGGGCACCCGCGACTGCTGCTGCAGACAGTGAAAGATGAGAGGCGACTGGCTTCCGTGTTACAAACTTTCCGTTCGATGCACCTCAAAACTGCTTCACCCGCTCCCCGCCGTACGTCTCGTCTATAATATTATAATGTTCCATTGGGTTGAGCTTCACCTCTTCAACTCGTAATTTCCTGTTTCTCGTCAACAAATACTTAATGTGTTGGTCACTGGTTATAAATAGATTTTCGTTATAACCATATAAGGCCATGGAAGTTTACTGACTCATGTTTATTGGCTCTCGTGTCACCTCAAAGGGGCCTCATCTTTACATGTTATTGAATTTATGAAATTACACAATAATATTGAAATAAATTTAGACCCATTACAACAGTGACCTTAATTTTCCTTAATTCTGGTTAAATTAGGTTTTTATAATACTCATTGTATACTATAATAGTGGTAATACATATTATATTGCACATTTATGACATTGTTCTTCACTGGTTTATATTATTATAGGAATTCTGAGTGTGTTTAACGTGTACACTTTTCTGTCCAATTTCAGCCTGTGTATTTGCATTAAACACCACACATATCACTTTCAATTAATAAAATTGTCTCACTAGGTTGGTCTTTATAATGTCTTCTATCGTTATTTTATAACTTACACTAGTTTACATCGATTTGGTCTTATTTTATACTAATTATAAGCTGATTTATCGCCAAGTTGAGGTTACCTGGGACCCCCTGTAGACAACAATGGACTATGTTTTGGCCATCTGGTTTCACTTATTATTTGGTACTTTTACGCTTGTTAATTATTATCTGTTATCTCTTTATGATTTCTACCTGTCTACAGGTGATTACTGGGTTCTTTTATTGTTATTTAATTTGAATTTGCCAGTATTAAAAGTATGCCTGGTACACTGTTCTTACTAAGATAATTACTCTACTCTTATCATTCATTATTTTCTTTTATGGTTTTGATTTATTTAATTACTGCTATTCTTTTATTAGAATAAAGAGTTTTTTGTCATGGTTTGTCTTTGGTACTGTCTGTCTATGTCTGTGTCTCTTTGCAGTTTCTTAATTCTGTAAATTTTTGGTTTTATTACTTTCATTTTCTGTTGACACATATACTAGGCACATTATTTGGCACATTTGTTAATTCTTCAGTGTTTGTTATCTTGCTTGTGTTTATTTTTTTTCTTCACATTCTCTTGTTAATGCTGAATGTCATTGTATTATAGTTTTGTCCTCTCACTTACCATATCTATTGGGTCATTTTGTTAATCACATTATTATGTTGTCTTCTATACTTTCTTCTTTATCACTACTTATTGTTCTTTGGTTTACTGAGTTAATTACATTAATTGTTTTATTGAGTTCTTGAACCTTATATAACACTTTGTTCACAGTTACTTAGTCATCATTCCTTTCTTAGGTGTTCTGGTGTTAGTTTATGAGTGCTTCCTTCTTTATCTTTTGTTGTTAACTTTGTTGTGAAGATATGTACTATTACATAGTGCCCCAACGCTAAATTTGATCATTTCAGGAAATATTGTGCAGGTGTTGATGCAATTATCAATCATTTTATTGTTTTAATCACTTCTTTACTTGAGCTTTCTTCTTTGATTTTTTATAATTTTCCCTTTCCTTCTTCATGTAATTCACTATCTCCTTGCTTTATTTAGTATGTTATCTTCTTTCTTTGTGTTTATCCCTTAAACATTTAATTTCCCTCTTTATTTTCCCTATCATGTGCATTGGTACCAGTCGGGCGGGCACTTTTGGCTCCGATTCACCGCTGTCCATTCTACACCTTCTGAGTTCAGAGGAACGTATTGTCTGCTCAGGTATATGATTGCTGGATCATTCTACAGTCAATTATCAAAAAACTTTAAAGTAGTCTTAGTGCGACTAAAATATAATACACATTCTGGGATTCTTCACGTTATCATTGTATAGATTACATTATATCTTCCTGCGTTATTGATTTCTTTTCTCTTACTCTATAGCTCTTTAGTGACACAATATTGTTGATGGGCATTATTTATCTTTACTTCTTATTATTTATATTAACTCACTTTTCTTTATCACTCTTCTTTTACACATTTATAATTTATTATTTGGTTCAATGATCATTCTTTTAATTGTTTAATAATATTTTTTCATGGATGACCGGTTGTAAGTCCCCTTTTTCCTATGTGTACTTGGATCCATGATCTCGTACGTATTATTATTATTATCCGTCATCACTGTGTACGGTCCGGTGTATAACAATAACAGTTTTTTCGCTATACCCTCCATTGTACTGGGTAGCTCTCTGTTTTTCAATAAGATTCGGTCTCCAACTTGATATCATACCAGCTTTGGTTGTAGTCTCTGGTATTTGCTTTTTATTTTCTCAGTTTGTTCTAGTTTTATGATAGAATTTTATCTTATCAAACTTATATTCTTCTCCATCTGGAAATTGGATTAACTCGGTTATCTCTCTGGGTGGTGGTCTCTGGAACATTGCTGTGTATGGTGTTGTCTCGATAAATTGATGGTGCGATAAGTTTATAAAGTCCTCCGCTGCTGGTAAATATTCTGTCCAACGTCGTTGTTGGTTATAACAATACTTTCGGAGAATCCTCCCTACTTCCCTCAATACTCGTTCTGCGGGATTACTGCTCGGGTGGTATACTGATGTTTTGTATGTCTTTACCCCATTGTTCCGTAGAGTGTCCTTCCATTTATTCCCTTTAATAATTTTGTCTTGTGATGGGGTGATCCCATGTTCCGATAGGTTAAATCCAAGAAATTGCACCTCATCCGCAATGAATTCAGACTTTTCTAATTTGAGAGTGATATTGTTATCTGATAGCTTCTGCAATACATGTGCGATTCGACGACAATGGTCATCCCAACTGTTTGACGTAATTAACAGATCGTCCACGTAGACGGTTGTAAATTGGAGTGCCTCTGGTCCGAGAATCTGGTCCATTATCTTTACGAATACAGCTACAGAATTAACAAGTCCGAAGGGTAGCCGTTTGAACTGATGGTTCCTCCCTTCGAAAATGAATGCCATGTACCTCCGGCTGTTTGGATGCAACTTGACTTGCCAATAGCCGCAGACGGTATCCCACGAACTAATGAATTAGTTCACGTGGAATTTTTTAAGTATTTCCTCGATCTCTCCCAGGGATGTTTGATAGTTCACTATGGTTTTGTTTATTTCACGTGGGTCTAAACAGATTCTTACCTTCCCGTTTTTCTTTGGGACTGCTAAGATCGGACTGGTGTAAGGGGAATAGCTTGGTTCGATTATGTCTTCGTCGATCAGTCAGTTGATTTCCGATCTCACTGCTTCCTTGAGCGAGTATGCAATTGGGTATGATTTTTTGTTAAAGTTTACTGGCTCTCTGAATTGTATTTCGCATTGATAATCCCTTACTTTTCCGGGCATGTCTGAAAATACGTGTCGGTAACGGCTGTACACGCTGATGAGCTGTTCCACTTGTCCTTCAGTTAGTTTGGTGCTTGTCTTCTCCCTCTTGAAATTATGTATCTCATTGATTTTCTTATTCCACAGCTGTTCATTGTCCATTTCATATAATATTTCATCATTCGTGTGACTTTCTCTGCTCTCTCGACATTTTTTAATGTGATAAATTGTTCGGTCTGACGGCGCACTGTCGCTCGCTGTTAAGGTCGCTATCCATTCTATATTATTTATTTTCAGGAACAGTTTGGCTCTATTCATATCGATGATTGCTGAGTACTGCCTTAACATGTCGCAGCCTATCAACATCTGGAATGGTAATCTGCTGGCTACTAGGAATGTCATCGGAATGGTTTCGCCGTTGCTTGATAATTCCAGCCTTACTTGTTACCAGACGGTTCTGTTTTGCTGCCCTGTTGCTCCCACGAGTATGATGTTGCTTATTGGTAATGTAAGTATCGGTGTCTTACCTTCCTCTTGTATTTTGGTAAGTTCGATTCCGTCGATCAAGGATACATTGGCCCCCGTGTCGATCATTATCCTTGTCTGGACTCCGTTAATTTCCGCGGTGATGTACGCGATTTAGTTGTTGTGATTACTTGATGTGTTGTCTTCTTCTTCCAATAATTCTTCTCTTAGGTTCTTTAAATAGTGATTTTGTATTACCGTAATTGTTTTTCTTCTTTGTATGTGATTACTAGTTCGGGTATCCCTTCCGTTATTGCCGTTACTCTGATTCCCGTACGTGTTGCGGTCGAAACTCCGGCGTTCTTGGTAATAAGATCTTCCTCTACCGTTGTCTTCGGCGCGCACGTAGCTCACTCTCCGGTAGTTTCTGTTTTGGTTTCCTTTGTTGTATTTCTGGTTGTTGTAGTTAGGTTGATGGTAATTAGGATTGTTTGGCCTATTGAACTGGTTGTTCTGGTTACTGGATCGATTGTTGTTGTTGTTATTATTTCCGCTATTCGTCGGATTATTATTATTATTCGGCCGGTGATATACTTCATTGTTATAATTCGGTCTGTAGTTACCGTTGTTATATGAGTTATTTTTATTCTGCGCGTTCCGGTTGTCGTACCTATCATTTCGTTGGCGACGTCTCCAGTAATAACTCTCGCGCTCGTAATCCTCCAGGAGGGCTGCCATCGATTGCACGGTCTTGATCTGTCCTCCGAGTCAGGCCCTGGATACGTTTAGTGACGAGGCTCTCCTCTGGGATCTTTGGCTCCAGATTCCTCGCCAGGCATACCTTCCCTAGAAAGTAGGCGGTGAGTGTTGTGCCTCGGTTCATATCGTATTTGCTGTGACATATATTGTCCCTTACGATGTTTTGGGTTGCCTCCGACCAGTATTTAGTTTTAAATACAGCTTTGAACTCGTCGTAGCTCTGGAGCTCATGTCTCGTAGCGGTCCACCAGTTATCATTTATCTCCTTCAGATATTCGTCAATCATTCCCCGAATTATTGGCCACCTGGTCTCTTTGTTTCTTGTTAGTTGCTCCTCGACTCGTTCCAGGAACTCCATTGGATCCGTTTATACAACTTGAAGTTTATCGCCTCCCGATTGTCTAAGTGTTGGAGGTGCGAAATTACGGTGGGTCAATTGCTGATTATATCGAGTTCTTCCCTTATCTTGGTGATCTGCCTGCGTTGGATTTCCTCGATCTTCTCCTGATTGTGCTGACCCTGTCCTCGTACCTCATTGACAGCCGTGTTGATGTCCCGACATCTCTTTCCGAAGTCTGTTCGGACCTGGGTTATGTTTTCTTCGGTTGCGGTTTGTATGGACTCCATTCGAATCTGACTGTCTTCTTCAAGGTTGGTCATTCGGTTACTGAAGTCTTCCTTCGTTTGTTGTAACTCCTGACTCTTGTTTTCCCATTTTCCGTTCATCTCAGAAATCTCTTGTTGGATCCCGTCATCTCCTCCTCGATCTTCTTATTTATTTGTTCGGTATTATTTTCGATAGTTTTGCTTAATTCTTCATTCAACTCTTTCAGATTTTTCTGGTTGTTCTCTTTCAATTCTTCTTTTAAGGTTTCCATGTTTTCTTCCATTTTCTTACTGTTCTCGGCCATTTGTTGGCTTAATTTTTGGTTATCTCCCTTAAAATCTTCCTTTAATTCCCTGTTGTTGTCATCTATTTTCTTGTTTAACGATTCTATAGTTTTATTGTTTTCCATTATTGCCCTCATTATCTCCTGGAATCTTTCCACCTCGGTTTGTACGGGTTTCTCAGGTTGTTCTTCTTGTTGTGTGGGTCTGGTAGGTTCCATGGGAGGTAATGTTTCTTCGCTACCTTTGACTGATGTCGCCTCCTTATCGTCCATGTTGACCTCTCTCTCCGCTTCCGCTGCTCGTTTCTTTGACGTAGCTCGCCGTATCATTTTCAGTTCTTGTATTGCAGCTGCCGCACGAAATTAGTCGAATTTATTTTTAATTATTATTATTTTATTATCATCGTTTATTTCCCTGATTTCGAGCCTCTTACGTTGGTGCGCCAATTTGTAACTAGCCGGAATCGTCGGTCCTTTTTGAAAGTATTTTATTTTAAATGAAGTTTGTAAATTGTTTAATGTTGTAAAAAAAATGAAATAAACTTTAGGCTGTTGTGTAAAAAGCTGTCGACGAAATGATGTTAGTTCTCTTGAAGGAGTCAGTAGTTATTCGTAGTTCGCCGTAGATTCTGTTCCTGCTAAAACAAACACAAGTTACTTACTTACTGTAATTGACGTTCTCGACGGTTGACCAGTTCGTAAATAATCGGGTCAGCGCTCTACGGTGTCACCTGTGAAAGTATTGCTGAAGCTAGCTATTGACTGTATTGTCTAAGTAATAAAAAGTCGTCAACTCTTTTTTCGGTTATGAAATCTAAATTTTGATAATTACTTTAAAATTTAATAGAGGCTGTTTGCCTAATCAGTTATTGACTTTATTGTCTTAAAATTGCTCTTGATCTCAGGGTTTTGAACATTATTTAAATTATTGAACACCATTTAAAATGGTTAACAAAAAATTTCACAATAATTTTAGAACCTTGGTTCCTTATGATTACAGTTCTTCATTGGTTCCTTTGAGCCTGCAAAATACAATAAGAACAAGAAAAAATGTCGGCACTACTGTTTAACATTTAGTAGGTGGCATTAATTATCATAAAACAATAAAAATATTAAGTGGTTTTATGAGTCATTACCATTGAATAAAAAATATAATAGACTATGGTCAATCCCATATTGGTTTTACGCATAATGAAATAATCCTTACAGTAACAATTAACCTGAAACGGTTTCAAAATTATGACATACAGTCGTGTCATTGACTGTGCTCAACATTGGCTTGCCTCTAGGCATACTAATTCAATTATTGAAAAATAAAATTAACATTGAACATTTATATTATAATGAACATGGTTATCAGACTGACTAGTGTCAAGGTGAACACAGCTTCAGTTATACTGGATTAAAATAAAACATTAACTGTCCCAAAATCGGGTATCATCTTAATCTAAAATCTCAAAAAAATGTTACATAAGTTTAATAAAGAATAATTCATTTAATGTTTGTCACTGATGATTATTCATCTTATGTAGCACTAGTAGTTCAAACAATTTATAACCTCTCATTAGTAGTTTGTCATTGATTATTTTATTTCGACTAGGTTCGATAACTTGTACTAAATAAATAAAATTCTTATTTATTTCGATAAGTACAAAATTATATTTGGTTCATTAATGTTTGTGAGTGACTAGTTGTCAGTTTGTCTGTTCACTATGAACCTCGTTATTTTTGTTATGGTTGTTTCCATGTTTAAATTTTATAATCTGATAAATCTCTGTTTTTTCATTAATTATTAATAATAATTAATTCACACTATACTCCCTTTTATTTCACTTCAATTGCCACTTTATTGTACACTGGGCAATTGCATTCGCTATAATATATATAAGCGTTTTAGTTGAACACACGACACTAAAAAATTTGAAGGTTAGGATGTCCCTTCTGTTTACTGTTTACACCGCACAGCTGATCTCTTGAAATCGACTGTATCCGCGCACAGAAATTGGCCGTCGTAACGCTTCGCTAGTCTGATGCAGAATAATAAAATTCTTTGTCTTCTTCACTGTTCCTATACCGGGAGTACATACCCCCTGGTCGATTTTGATCGATTCCATTGGTTAAAAATGCGGACATTCTATCTAGCGAGCTCACCCCCTTGTAAATTAATTGAAATTGTCCATGATTTGGGGTTGGAGAGTTGCGTTTGTTGTATTCTCACATTTTCCAAAATAAATATAATTTCTTTAAAATTGGTGTAACGTCCTTGTTATTTGAGTATGACTTAATATGATCACATCATAATTAATCTGTTCTTTAAAATAAGTCCTCACAAGACATGTGTGAATTTAATAATAAGAAAGTTAATACCTTACTTATGACTATTATATTTTCATTATATTTTTACATGATTAATTATTAAAATTGACCAAATGATGATTACATTTCATCATATGGTTCCTTTGAGGTCCATTTATGATAGTAACTAGTACCATGATTGTCTAAGATGAATTAAATTACTATATTTGACCCATGCTTTCTACGGCCTAGAGCATGGTCAGTTAGATTTACTTTATTTATTGACATAATTTATCCTGTTCACTTTTATACAGTGAGATAGATATTCTAAGATGTCCATTACAACTTCTGGGCAGCTTAGTTTTCATTAGAATACAATTATTTGCTTATTTTTAGTGTAACATTTATTGTTCATAGTCTTAGTATGCCAGGTCATTATGATTTAATTCTGAGTTAATGATATACCCATCTTTATGTGGTTCTTTTGAGTATAAATTGTCTTTACAGTGTACATGTTGTTTTGCAATGGTTGTTCTTTTATAATTACATGTGATATTGCTAATAATTCACCAATACTTCTTGCAGCTAGTGTGGTCAGACAGTGACCTTAATTTTCCTTAATTCTGGTTAAATTAGGTTTTTATAATAATCATTGTATACTATAATAGTGGTAATACATATTATATTGCACATTTATGACATTGTTCTTCACTGGTTTATATTATTATAGGAATTCTGAGTGTGTTTAACGTGTACACTTTTCTGTCCAATTTCAGTCTGTGTATTTGCATTAAACACCACACATATCACTTTCAATTAATAAAATTGTATCACTAGGTTGGTATTTATAATGTCTTCTATCATTATTTTATAACTTACACTAGTTTACATCGTTTTGGTCTTATTTTATACTAATTATAAGCTGATTTATAGCCAAGTTGAGGTTACCTGGGACCCCCTGTAGACAACAGTGGACTATGTTTTGGCCATCTGGTTTCAATGTCTTACAGGTTATTATTTGGTACTTTTACACTTGTTAATTATTATCTACTATCTCTTTATGATTTCTACCTGTCTACAGGTGATTACTGGGTTCTTTTATTGTTATTTAATTTGAATTTGCCAGTATTAAAAGTATGCCTGGTACACTGTTCTTACTAAGATAATTACTCTACTCTTATCATTCATTATTCTCTTTTATGGTTTTAATTTATTTAATTACTGCTATTTTTTATTAGAATAAAGAGTTTTTTGTCATGGTTTGTCTTTGGTACTGTCTGTTCTATGTCTGTGTCTCTTTGCAATTTCTTAATTCTGTAAATTTTTGGTTTTATTACTTTCATTTTCTGTTGACACATATACTAGGCACATTATTTGGCACATTTGTTAATTCTTCAGTGTTTGTTATCTTGCTTGTGTTTATTTATTTTCTTCACATTCTCTTGTTAATGCTGAATGTCATTGTATTATAGTTTTGTCCTCTCACTTACCATATCTATTGGGTCATTTTGTTAATCACATTATTATGTTGTCTTCTATACTTTCTTCTTTATCACTACTTATTGTTCTTTGGTTTACTGAGTTAATTACATTAATTGTTTTATTGAGTTCTTGAACCTTATATAATACTTTGTACACAGTTACTTAGTCATCATTCCTTTCTTAGGTGTTCTGGTGTTAGTTTATGAGTGCTTCCTTCTTTATCTTTTGTTTTTAACTTTATTGTGAAGATATGTACTATTACAATATCACCGGACTAGGGTAACACCCTACCAAAAATTTTAATTAGCACATTTAACGAGATAAACATAAAAATGGCATTCCGCACTAATAACAATGTTAGTAAGATACTCCAACCTAAACCATCAAAATCAGCTGAAGGCAAGACAGGCGTTTATAAAATTACATGCGATGACTGCGATAGCTTCCACATTGGCCAGACTGGTAGAGTATTTATAAAACGCTTAAGGAATGTCTACATAAAAAAGACATTAACAAAACACGTCGTTTGATGGACAGTAATCATAATTATACTGATTTCGAGACTAACTTTCAACCCCTCCATGTATATAAAAATGGCAGATATATGAGTGCTGTCGAGAAGTTTGAAGTATAAGGCCTTTATAAAATAAAAACACTAAAGAAGTCCTGCTGAACAAACAGCTGAACTTTTAATCCAGTTCTCTGTACGACACAGCGATAAGATTACAAGACAAGGTCCGTAGTGCATGGTCAATAACAACATAAGCATAACAGTCGATTATAGTGTTACTGTGCTGTGCACCAACAACACCACATGTGTTCCGTGTTCATATATTTTATATTTATTCACAGCGTGTGTAAATTATACGTAATTTGTTTTAATTATCTGACAAACTTTACTGAGGGATTACACCTGAAGATGGGACATATGTCCAGAAACGCATAGTGAAATATAAAAAAGGAAAAGCCACTAGACGGATAAAAGAGGTAAATTTAATTCTATTCATATATGTATAAGTGGCTTGGATACTGAAACCATGAATTTGAAAATATTTGGGAAAGTTTTCTGACATTGATGACCACACCTACTTTCAGATCTTGAGTTCTCCTTTTAGAGTGAGAAAACAAGGTAAACCGTCCTTATACAATTCAGCCCCCTCCAGAACACACTCTTCATAATCATCCCAAAATTCTCGAGACAACAGTTTTCAATCCTGTCCTGTTTTTACCATTTGTGATTTTGACAATCTACAAGAGTTCATTGATCAAGTAATCCAAAAATGGAAGGTACATATGAGTACAAAAATATTCTTCCATAGAATATGATTGTACATTGGATCTCTTTTTATTTTTGGAATCCTGCTATTCTCAGCTGTTTTATTCCTGCTCCTATTTCACATGCCAGATCTTCAGAGTTTTATAGAGTTGTTTAAAATGGCAAATGCTCTTATCTTTTTGGCCCTGCAGTCTTTCTATTGTAGCACTTACCAACTTCATGGCCTTTTAATATAGAGTCAGTTCCATAGCATCAGCTAAAACAACTACACTAACAAGAATTCAGATGATAGTGTACGTTGACGGAATGGAAAATCATCACTTCCTTTCATCATCATCAGTAGCTCCACAGCCCACTGTGGGCATCAGCTTCCCTCAGGATTTTCCTCCAGACTTCTCTATCCTTAAGCCAATCCCGATAACTTCCTTTACCTTCAGTTGATTGAGCACTAGTATGTAAGACTGCTTGAAGAACAAAACAGGGTATCTGAAATCGTTAATACAAAATTGTAACTCTTTACTTTTATGGTTTAAATTAATTGGTTACATTTATCTGATGTGTACTAAAATAATCACTTTCACTTATCAGGCGCCATGTTGCCACACTGTACAACAAAATACAAACTTACCTTGAGGGCCAGAATTCGGGTTACACGAACCAGGGTCGTGGAATATATTACCTGAAATAATCGTACTCAAGATAAAACGTACCATTGACCTTTTATTTTTTTTAAATGACTCTACACATTGAAAATTGACTCCAGCTGTACCATATACGTACATGTTACGCCATATGGCATTTAGCAAACATTAAACCCTTAGAACATTTTAACCCTCCAAAACAAACATGTATTATAATCTTACATAATAAACATGATAAACATAAATAGTGGCACAACCCAGCATTTTTTAATATTGAATCATATTAGTATCCGCTCTCTCACTTTCATGCTCTGGTACAATTTCGTTAATATGAGCTCATTTTACTAAATATAATTTTGAATATTTGATTTTGATATTTTATATTTGATTGGTTTTGACAGCCAATTGTACTTAGCTGTCACTCCCTGTACATTTTAGTCGCAGACATCAAAAACGTCCCATCGCGGATCACACACTCTCGATTTTGTAGCGTCCCATCGTTGATCACACGCTTCCGATGTTTAGACCCAAAACTGTTAATATATAACTGTTATATTCACATACTTAATAAACTTTTAGTGGTATAAAATTTAAATAGACAAAACTTTGTTGTGAATCTGCCGGCCGGCACCCTTCACTGTCGTGATGAAAATGACAGCGTTTTGTAACTGAGCATTGCTGAGGTGGGGCAAAACTACGTCACTGGTCCTTTGTTCGAAGTGCCAGCCCCGTTTGTTCACAAAAGTATGTATTACGTCTTGCATTCTTTTGTCTGACGTAATCATGGGCTAGGCTTGTTTACACGTTATTATGACAAACTGTTTTTTGCTATTTTTGTGATTTTCCTTTGACCTCGACATAAATCCTGTCCGCTCAATATTACTTTATTGAAAATTCTCAATAAAACTTTACCAATCTTTTATATGGGATTTTAAAATAAAATACAACAATTAGGCTTTAGAACAATTATTTCCCAAAATTGTTATAGGACCAGAAATGTACCATTACAAAACCCCCTCAATGAAAGATTTTATGCCGAAGCATAAAAACTTTCATTGATACATTCGTACTTCCTAAAGGGATCAGCTAGGATATGTCGTCACAACCCCCTTACTATTTATGTGAAAAGAATACAATAACTCACCCGTGGTCCGATGATGGTGACAGTACCTGCATGACCTTACTGGACTTCTCCTACGAGATCCCAACACCATAAGGCCAATCAGGCGCTTTACGCTCCTGCTCTGACGCGCTGGCCAGCTCAGGACCGCCGTCACAACATCACCAAACACTGAAACAATAAATCAAAATTATCAAAATAGTGGCTTGGTATAATGCTATATCCCTAACTGATCTGTTTCCCCTTAGCTATGTGCTGGTTTGTGTTAAGAAGCACTGGGTTTGCTTCAACTCAACAAGAATTATATAGAAGTGCCATTCTCTTTATTGACTACCCTTAACATTATAAAATTTTTTCGATTCCCATCGATAATAATTAACCCTTTTTTGTTTTCATAATTAATATAATTATAGAAGAAACACAAATCTTTATACTACAATTGAAACATATAATCCAAAATTTATGGATACAATTACCAAAATCTCCCTCTTCCTCAAACATTTTATATAAAAATTTACTATTATTATTATTATTAGTATCATTAACAGTAAGTAATCCGGCGCTGTTAACAATATTTACCCCTCTTTCTCCTCCACACACACTATTTGTTATACATACATATGATCCATGTTCAAATTCCTATGCTAATACATAATAAACATGATACAAAATAATACACTCATAATTAACATTGCGAGTATTACATCAAAACAAACAACTCACATTTAACTTTGATCAAAATTTACACACCCTACATCTTTAAATTTGCGTATAAAATCATAACATTACATTTTAATTTCAATTGATTAATTAATACTATTAAAACTTTTATTAATTAGCCATCAATTATTTATCATTTACTACCATTTAATTCTTCACAATTTCAAATTTATTATCAATATTCATATTACATTATTATTATTATTATTTCATTTCTTATTACCTTTCTACTATGAATTTTCTACTAAACCTTCACATTTTTATCATTAATTAGTCTGGGTGACTCCTGTATTCACTATGCTTTGACTTATTATATAGGCACTAGCATTTATAATCTTACTCACCTTTTTTTCTTACTAACCACTACTAACAACCAGATTTACATATTATGACACCAATTTCTCAATTATAATCCACTTCACTAATTCCATTTAAATCCTCTGGCACCGCTCGTCTTTGTACTCGGATGAGTGTTCCCTACCTGGCCATATACATTCATAATTTTTTGCCCTTCCAAAATATCGGCAAACACTCCCTTAAACTATGCTATTACCTGCCACAACGCTATACGTTAGTCACTCCTTATCACCTCACCCCCACTACAGAATTCATCCGCCCTTATCTCCCATACTTCATTATTAATATTGCTCATTTCATTATCAACATCTTCAAAATACTCACCCTCTCTACACAAATTTATTTTAGTATCTATGTTATTCTCAACTACTCGCTTTTGTAGTAATTTCACACCAGTTATTTTAACTTTATTCATCACACTTTCAAAATTAACTTTAACAGACCGATCACCCCCATCTAGCTCTAACACCTTCTCTTTAAAGTTTATCACAGCTTTATTTCTTTGTAAAAAATCATTGCCTAAAATGATGTCTAAACTTCGCCCCTTGACTACCAAAAATGTATTATCAAAATTTATATCTTCAATTGAAAAACTTAAATGTATTTGCTTAGTCACACGTTTACTACGTACTCCCGTGACTCCTATCACTGTAACCCCTGCTACGGGTAGAACTGGAATATTCTTTTTAAATTCTTTCAACTCACTTAAAATGTTTTCGGCTATGACAGAAATCTCACTCCCCGTGTCAACAAGTGTTTTAAATTTCCTATTTTCTATTGTTACCTGGATTTCCGTCAGTCCAGCTCTCACCTCCGTTGTTGTGTTATTTTCCTCCTCCAACAAGTCAGCTATTATATCTGTTTTGATGACGTTAGATTGGACATCTTCTATTGGTCGGACCTCATGTGCTTCCCTGAACAGTGGTTGGGTCCTAGTTACCACTGTTGGCTTTAGTTTTCCGGCTGTGGCCTGCTGTTACTGGTGGTGGGTGCCTGGTGTCCCCTTGTCGGTCCCTGGTTATGGTTAGGTGTTCCTCGGTTACTAGGTGCTCCTCACTTTGTCGGTACAAACTGCTTGGTGTTGTTACTACTCCTTGGTTCGTTTCTTGGTACCTTACATTTGTAGCAATGTTGCATGTGGGCACGGTTCCCCGTCCTACACCTAGAACAACTCCACTCACCTGGTTGCTGTAAATCAGTACGATACATATTATTATTATTTTTTCCATTATAATAATTCCTCTGCCGATTATACTCAGTGTTGTTATTATTTATAGTATGTGGTATGGGTCGTCTACCCATTTCACGATCATTAATACTCTGTAATATATCTAATACTCTTTCTAGCTCGTTTAGAGTTTCTATTTCTTTGGTCATTAATGTAACCTGCACTTCTCTTGGTAAGTGCTTACTCACGTATCTAACGAACGACTTAAAAGGTATTGGTGGCTCTAAGTATTTTGCCTCATTATATAGTTTTGTCACATATATTGTGATATTATTATTATTAGGGTTATGTCCTATAAAATTGCCCGCTCCCATAATACGGCTTCTTAACGTTTCCTGTTCTTCTTCCATCCAATATTTGACCTTAAAAGCTTTTTCAAAAGTGTCATAACAATCCCATTCTAATCTATGAGCCTCAGCCCATATTATTGAATTACCTTTGAAACACTTTACTATTTTGGTTAATTTTACTTCCCAACTACTACTACTGAAATAATTATAATCCCGTGTCTGATTCAAAATACGCATGGGATGTATCACCCCGTTTTCATGGCTAAAATTTTCTAATTCTATTTCATTGTATAAATCCCTAGTCACTACCACTCTCTCATTAATACTAGAAATATTTTTATGAATTTCCCCCCGTAACTCATTTTTCACACTTGTTAAACTATTGGCAATTAAATCATATTTATCATGCACATCGTTGTTATTTAGTATAGCTAAATCATCTATTTCTTTAATCTTATTTTGTAAAATACTTATTCTACTCTTAGTATTTCTTTCATGTTCTGATATTGTATTATCTATAGTTTCAATATTTTTTGTGATGTCCACAACATTTGATTCAACTTTCTCTAATTGGCTTTGCAAAACATTTGTTTTCAATTCTATTTGGTTATTTACTTCATAATTTGTTTTGATTTCTATTTGACTTTCTACATAAGTTAAACATTTCTTTATTTTGTGACTCTATCTGGTTTTTAACTGTGTCATTAACTGTCTCATTAATTTGATCAATTTTGTTATCCAAATTACTTATTTTAATATTAAATTTCTCATTAACTATTTCTACTGTGTGTTTCTGGATATTATCACAGCGTGTTTCTATTTCGTTAATTCTTTCATCAAAGTGGCAATTTTGTCTTTTAATTTCATTTTTTATTTCGTCAAACTTCTCATTAAAATCACTTTTAATTTGAATATTTTGTGTTTTAATTTCATTTTTTATTTCACTGAACTTCTCGTCTAATTTATCAAACTTCATACTTTGTTCATCAAATTTATGTAATAGTAACTGCATCATAGCAGCTGTCTCATCTGTTTTATTTTCAGACCGAGTTGAGATGGATGTTGTTACTTTCTCTGAATTTACTGATGGAGTCGTACTCGACTCGCCAATCTGACTAATTTGTGTTAATGGAACATCCATCTCACTAGTCAAATTTTCATCAGTTGCACTGATTTCTATTGTTTTATTGTCATTGGTACTCATTTTGTTTATTATATCTCTAACACATATATGTCTATAACCTCGTAACTTAACCCTACCTTACGCACGTGTTTACGTACTTTCAAAATATTACTCCAGTACTCCAGGTAATTATTCCACACTCTGGTAAGTATACTCCACATGAAATTAAATTTTATGTAGAGTCCCTGTTCGCAAGGCGACCAATTGTAACTCTTTACTTTTATGGTTTAAATTAATTAGTTACATTTATCTGATGTGTACTAAAATAATCACTTTCACTTATCGGGCGCCATGTTGCCACACTGTACAACAAAATACAAAACTTACCTTGAGGGCCAGAATTCGGGTTACACGAACCAGGGTCATGGAATATATTACCTGAAATAATCGTACTCAAGATAAAATGTACCATTGACCTTTTATTTTTTTAAAATGACTCTACACATTGAAAATTGACTCCAGCTGTACCATATACGTACATGTTATGCCATATGGCGTTTAGCAAACATTAAACCCTTAGAACATTTTAACCCTCCAAAACAAACATGTATTATAATATTACATAATAAACATGATAAACATAAATAGTGGCACAACCCAGCACTTTTTAATATTGAATCATATTAGTATCCACTCTCTCACTCTCTCCCTTTCATGCTCTGGTACAATTTCGTTAATATGAGCTCATTTTACTAAATATAATTTTGAATATTTGATTTTGATATTTTATATTTGATTGGTTTTGACAGCCAATTGTACTTAGCTGTCACTCCCTCTACGTTTTAGTCGTAGACATCAAAAACGTCCCATCGCGGATCACACACTCTCGATTTTGTAGCGTCCCATCGTTGATCACACGCTTCCGATGTTTAGACCCAAAACTGTTAATATATAACTGTTATATTCACATACTTAATAAACTTTTAGTGGTGTAAAATTTAAATAGACAAAACTTTGTGAATCTGCCGGCCGGCACCCTTCACTGTCGTGATGAAAATGGCAGTGTTTTGTAACTGAGCATTGCTGAGGTGGGGCAAAACTACGTCACTGGTCCTTTGTTCGAAATGCCAAGCCCCGTTTGTTTACAAAAGTATGTGTTACGTCTTGCATTCTTTTGGCTGACGTAATCATGGGCTAGGCTTGTTTACACGTTATTATGACGAACTGTTTATTGCTATTTTTGTGATTTTCCTTTGACCTTGACACAAATCCTGTCCGCTCAATATTACGTTATTGAAAATTCTCAATAAAACTTTACCAATCTTTTATATGGGATTTTAAAATAAAATACAACAATTAGGCTTTAGAACAATTATTTCCCAAAAATATTGCGGGACCAGAATTGTACCGTTACAAAATCATGACATTTGATCCACCTAGTTGTGCACAATTTTAAAAATTGTTTTTAAAGTGGTTTTAAGTATTTTTCAGTCTGTCATCCATTTCTTTGTCAAGTTTTGTAGTTGCTCCTAGAATTATCAAAAGAAGTTTTGTTATGGAATAGATGATCCCCATTGCATTTATTTATTATGTAGGCCACAGTACAAGCTTTACGTGTGGCTGAATTTAGTGTACAAGTAACACAATGATTCCAAATAGTGCATGGCTACAATCCCACTAATATAGCCTGAACCCCTTTGAATTTACCACTCATATTTGAACCCCTATCAAAAGCTTGACCACGGCAAGGTTTAATTTTTCCAGTTCATGCAAAATTCTACAAGAAATGTTTTCACATCAAGGCCCACAACATCAGTAAACTTTATGAAGCTTTATATAGCTTAAATGTAAAAGCTACATTATTATAATATCAAATACAGATTGACAAATGCTGTTTAGTAGAAATATCAGTAGTCTCATGCAGCAATTAAAGTAAGAGATTTGGCATTCATGACATTACAGGAAAATCTGTTCTGACATAATTTCTTCAAGTTATTTCTGCCTGAGATTTTAGTGTTTAACTAACAAAGTATCATAAAATACTGTAATTAAACTAGTTGTAGAAGTGATTTTATCCAGTGAACTTTTTGGGTCTTCTGGAAGGGAAGGGAGCACGTACCTTGTACAGTAAAATTGAAAGTTAAGGGCATATGCGCAGAAACCAATTTATGGATGGACGAGTCCACTCTGAAATTGTGAATGGTGGGAAGGTAACGGAGAATCATCTGGTATGCAAGTGAAGGTGTTGCCAACTTTGCGTGTGATGTTTTAGTTACCCGTACATTGTTAGTTACTGTGTGACGTACTATCTCAGTCTTGCATTTGTTATTATTATTTCAATTTATTATTCATTTTATCGTTATTTTACAGTCTCTCGTTTTTATTAGCTATTTAATTTTTTAGTTAATTTCTATTGGTAGTTTTTATTCTGTAATTACGTACTATCATAATTATTTGTGTTATCATCCAGTAATAAGATTTGTTAAAATGGATACTTCTCCTTCAACTAGCAAAAATAGGAAAGTTATTCATAGTCAAGCATGGGAAGTAATAATAAACAGTTTTTTGTTGTCCAGGATTATTAAGATTCTTGCAATTAAATTAATACAAGAACGTGTTCCTTTATGTAATGATAAACTGTAGAGATAGTCAAATGTAATTAAGGAGTGGAAGTGTACAGTTTGCAAATTCCATTGCGATAAGAACAGTCAGAAAGGCTGTAGTTTTTTATGTCTCAGCAGTACACAATGAGAAACCAAACAACACTCAGATATGTTTATAAAACATTTTGATATGTAACAGCAACAAATTCCGATACGTGTGAACAGTATATATCATTTGCTTGATTTGTATAGTAATACAATTACAATATAATTGTTATAATTATTTTTATTATTATTTGTGAAAAAGCTCTCACATAATTATTATTATTATATTATTATTATTATTGTTTGATTTTCGTCGGAAACAATAACCGTATATTTCTTTTTTTAAAGCCAGCTGTGCGACTGTAGAAACACACACACACACACACACACACACACACACACACACACACACACACACAGATTTGTGGTGACACATTTACAAACAAACCTTAACAGTCGCAAGTTTTTGTTACTATTAGAAACTATATTCATAGATTGGCTGGACCTTCGCTGATAACAACAATTCTCTTCTCACATCTCACAGCGACTCCCTCCACACCGCCTTTCCCCTCTGAACGTAAGCGTTTCGTGCATTTCCATGCCCTTAACTTTCAATTTTGCTATACCAACCTCTTGAATGTGCAACTGCCTATAACTTTAGCCAGCAATGAATATTATGTTCCAGTTTTAATTGTGTTATGTGTTACACTTGTATACTACTACAAAATGGGTGGTTATTGCATAATACACTGTGGCGTACACATAAATGAAAACATTAAATTTTATCAAATAAGAGATTTTACAGTTACTCATTATGTCATGTCATTGGAATATCCTAAGTATTTGAAAAAGCTGTGTGCAGCTGAAAACATCTTGGAAAGAAGTTTGATATAACCAGTATTCTGAAACATAATTTTATAATATATGTTATATAATTATGTTTGTGTGTGTTATAATTTTAGAGATCTTTTTCTGTGGAAATCAGTTTATTTCATTTGTCATTTATCAAACAAGTTATTTATAAAAAAAGTTTGTGAAACTTAAAGTTCACTTGTTGGTTTGATGTATATAGAAGGCTTAATACGAGGGCGATTTGGAAAGTAACCTCTGTTGCCGTGTGGCATGAGAAGTATTGGGGGAAGTGGCGTGATTCTGTGCTGACTTGTATAGTAGTTCACTACGCGTCCAGCTGTGTAGTGGGAAGGTCGCGCTGCCGTTTTTTCATTCGTTATAGCCTTTCAAAATGAGCACTGAAATAGAAAACCCCGCCAAATGTGATGTGTGTGCTATGATAGCAAAAAACCTTTCAGCGGCAGACATTCATCATAAATTGTGTACTTTATACGGCCAAAACACGTTATGAGTGAAGGTATTGTGCGTCAGTGGGTTCGTTTGTTTAAATGTGGAAGTACAAACATTCACGATGAAGAAAGGAGTGGCAGGCCATCCGTAATCAGTGACGAACTCTTTCAGAAAATTGATGAAAACATCTGTGAAAACTGGCGCTTTACAATCTCTGAACTTTCTGAACAATTCATGCAAATTTCTCTGACTGTTTATTATGAGGTAGTCACGGAAAAGTTAGCCTACCTGAAGTTTTGTGCTCAGTGGGTAACAAAAGTGCTTTCCGAGAACCTCAAAACACAACCAATGGGCTCTGCCTTAGACTTTCTGTCACAGTACGACGCAGAAGGAGAAACGTTTCTCAACAAAATTATGACTGGTAGTGAGACTTGGGTGTCGTACATAAATGCTGAGACAAAACAACAGTCAATTGTGTGGGGTCATACCGCCTCCCCAAACAAACCAAAGAAAGTGTGGCAAACTTTATGTGCTAGGAAAGTTATGGAAACTGTTTTTTTGGGATGGACAAGGAATACTGCTTGTGGAGTTCATGGAACATGGAGTGACCATCAATTCTGAAGTCTATGTGAGACTTTAAAAAAACTAAGAAGAGCCATTCAGAACAAACGGCGAGGTCTGCTGACTTCTGGTGTAGTGTTTTTGCACAACAACGCTCACCCTCACACTGCTCGGCAAACACAAGATCTGTTGTGTCAATTCAAATGGGACGTTTTTGATCATCTGCCATATAGTCCAGATTTGGCTCCCAGTGATTTTCACCTGTTTATGAAGATGAAGAAGTGGCTTGGGTCCCAGCGCTTTGATGACGACGAAAAACTTCACGATACTGTTCCAAGCTGGCCTGCAATCCCAGATGGCAGAATTTTATGAAAAGGGATTTCCAAACTGGTCAAACTCTATAATAAATGCTTAAATTTAAATGCTGATTATGTAGAAAAATAGTGGAAAGGTGTAGTTTTAAGATGTATATAATACAATTTATGTATCTACATCCATGTTTTATTTATAGTCAAACGGAGGTTTCTTTCCGAATAGCCCTCATACATATTTTAGTAAAATGAAATTGTGTAAAATAAGATTTTTTAAAGTGATATAGCTATATCATAATGGTTGAATCACATTGGTTTTCCATTAGGCTTAATAGATGTACTAGGATTGATATTTTGCTTTTTCTTTTTACTGTTCTTTATATTTGCTTATTTTCATGACAGCCTTTTGTTTAGATCTTTGTCTACCAGCGTTTATAATATTACTAGATTCTAGAATGTTCATGTTATTAGATACATCTTCAAATACAGGCATAAAACCAATACGCTGTTGTCATTATTACTGTTACTAATGTTACACACTGCGCTCAGGAAACTGTTTTTTTAATACTAAATCTTCTCAAAAACCTTAACACTTTCACTATTACGTGAGTTATATAAATTTCCAGTTGAGATAAACAAGTCTTAACACTAAAAATATGGTGCCCAGATCTTCTAATAATTCAAATATTTCATGTTCAGTTAAGGCTACTTAATTTAAGTCAAACGTTTTATATAAAAATAATTTTTAAGAAACAAAACACAGAACAGAAGCAAAGTCACTTTCAAAGTTAGTTTATAAGACATTTATAAACTTCTGGTCATCAGCTGACACATTTTTAATTTTGTGGAAATAGTTTCTTAAAGTCTCCAGAGACTGAAACACTCAACTGAAAGTTAGAAGAACCCCTCCAATGAATAGCAAATATTATTTTTCACAATAAAGCTGTCCTGCTCAAGGAGTGGTAAGAGTTAGAAAATAGTTCTCAAATATTATTGTTCAATTAATAAATTGTAAATTTATTAATAAAAAATAATTTAATATGAATTTAATTGTTTCAAACAAATGTACGAGATATACGTACATTAGTTTTATACAAACTCGTATAAAAGATAACATGTCAGGTCCTGAGGGTGTTAATTTCGGATATGATTAATATGTATGGTTAAAATTCTTCGAAAATACAATTTTCCAAAGAATTTGTAATTTAATAAGACAATGTTTTTACTAGGATTGGCAGTGAATATAATTATTATATCAGTTGGAGAATAAAATGTATATTAGATATGGAAATTATTATTGCTTATTTAAGATAAATTTCTATGTTTAATTAGGATTGTACGTTAATTTTTGCTTTCTTGTATGTTCTAGGTTCAGGAGAAGGCTCTCCCACATCATCAAATGGCAGTATGTGGCCAGATATGGTTTCATAGTGATTTGTTATTTTTTTAAACATTAAATTATTTTGACTACATTATGAATCCAACTTGGTTGTAACAATTGATTGCCTTCAGTCATGAAACCTATTCAAAACCAGATCCACTGGTATACACTAATCCAGATGTCAACAGTACAATACAGATATCATGAAGGAGTTTTTAACAAAATTTTTTAAAATTTATTATTTGAGGGTCATGTAATTTATAT
Source organism: Magicicada septendecula (assembly GCA_034769895.1). NCBI lineage: Eukaryota > Metazoa > Arthropoda > Insecta > Hemiptera > Cicadidae > Magicicada > Magicicada septendecula. Next base: position 93,072,961 of record CM068369.1, on the reverse strand, counting down.
GAAATGCTGATATACAAGGTTAAATTTTCAGTTAACTTTCGTAGTCAAAAGTGTTTGGAAAATTATTTTAATGAGAACATATGTGTTTGAAGTAATTGAATATCATTTTAATGACAGATGGTACCAGAGTTCAGAATTTGTTAAGATACTTTTGTTCATGTTTATAGATTTTTTTATTATGCAGTTTTTTCTAATTCATTTATGTAACAGCTCTACAGTGTAATGTTACACACATATACATATAAACTGTTAATAATCTGGCCAGGAAGATTATACACCCACTCTTGATGTGCCAACACCATAAAATGCTGTAAATATCCGCGTTACTAGGGTAAAAAATTATTTAAGAAATTAATAACACAGGATTTATGAACCAAGTTGAATTCTTATTGTATGGAAAGAAGACGTTTCAATCACATTTTTAACTTTAATTTAAAAAGACAGTTTTTTGCCTTTTGCCTAACAAGAGCAATTTTGTGTGATAATATATATACATATAACAAATTGTGCTGCGTATCAAAACATTGTTATATAATAAACCACATAAGTTTTTTGTCTTATGTACTATATATAAATAAAAAACTACAAACATTTATTTCTCCTTAAGACTGAATTAAAAATGGCCTTTCTCGGATTGATATTTTTGGCTGCAGATCAAACAGTGGTTTATTGTGTTGTTTAATTGGAGTACCACAGTTCAATGGTGTTTGTGTCTCACGTTGTTTTTTTTAACTGATCATTATTTGTACTATAATTTTTTGGCTGATGCTATTAAAAATTCACTTTATAGTGATGTTTATAAAAGATGAAGAAATTTGTTTAAATTTTAAAAGTTTGTTTTAATTCAATCAATTATTTAAAAATACTGTCAGTTATTGATAGAATATATTTTACTTACCAAAACCCTGTACACAATTATATACTTTGCTATTTTGTGTTTTAACAGCAGGTACATTTGTATATTAAATGGCACTTATTGCCCTGGAGGTGTATACAAAATATTCTGATTTGTGAACCATTTATAATACTCTCTTTTTATGTTATTGGAATGTTACTAAAAATATATATGAAATAAATAAATACTTGTTCATTTGCATTTGATTTCTTTAGAAAATTGTTATATAAAATTTTACGTTTTTTTAATATGTATTTCTTTAATCATGAACAAAAATATTTTGTTTTAATATTCAGCTGAGGTTTAGAGCATGGAATACTTGAATTCAGACAGTTGCAGTGTTTCTCTAGCGACAGTTAACAGTCTCCATGCATATACATGTGTGTGAATACAATTTTTAAAATAAATTTCTTCATCCAACGAAAGTAGATTTAATGTAAAAGTTCAATGTTCAAGTTGTCCACTGTTCACCAGATGTTACAAAAATGAAAATGCTTTCATTCTAAACAAGATTACATTTATTCGACTTGTATAAACATCATAGTTTTAAAATATCATGGTTTTTGATAGAATGTTTATGAATATGATTTGTATCAATACAATCAGTAAAAGTATAAATTGTGGTACACATCAGAAGCAAGTGAACAGTCAAATTTTTAAATTTAGAGAGGTCATATAATTTTGTTGGTATTTTGTTGTACAAGAATTACTGTGTACTGGAAGCTGGTACGGAAGTCACACATTTAAATATTTACATTGTACGTTAAACATTGATGAGCTATTTTGATTTTGTATATATAAGGAAATATAAATTGTTCACCAAATACGCTGGTGATTTAATCGGATTCGTCAATCACTGTTTGTGAACAAAACATGAAGGCTCCAGTATTATTTTAAAATCGTACTTCAGTTTTTCAATTTTGGAAACTGCAGTATTATGTAACTGAAAGTAACTAGTGTAAAGTCACTGAGAACTATTAACTGTACTCATATTGTTAATATTTTGGGGTTTATAGTGATCCACTTGGCCAAAGCAAATATATGAACACAGTATAAAAAACAGAATCTTTATTAACCAATATAAGCACCTGGAATTCCTTCAAAAATTAGAGTTTCTCATTTATACAGTAAGCCATTATCCATTATTTCAGTAATTTTGTTTAGTTTTGATGATAGTAACAATAATAATTAACACGTACGAATTCTCAAATTATCGCCTGCACGTATGGTTTTACATTGTCTGCAACACTTGACTACCGAATACATTTGTTTTGTCGTTTGACAAGTTACACAGGTTGGCTGCTTATACGAGAACCATTATTTCATACTTGACAGCCTGGAAAGGTCATGCAACCCTTAACATTTCTTATTCCTCTGTGTCGCTTCTGTTTTGATCTAATAACAGCATACATGGTCCATAATGTTAGCAATATATTATTTTTATTGGCCCTTCTCCAACTTGTCATTCAATAGCTTCACTGGAGGCAAGAAAAGCTGTTTTGATAAAATTCAGCAGCTTGGCCTTGGGAGGGGGGTTACAACCTCCCCATTGGGTAAGTTGCCAGTGGAGTCTTACAGGTAAAATGTACAGGCAGGCAGAACTAGGTCACGAATGGCCTGCATATAGCATACACAGTACAACATAACTGGCAAATTTTCTACTACCCTCAACACCTTTCCCTCACCATTTATCATCAGTCGTCTGCCACCAAGGAAAAATTCTGACACCATTGATAAAATTCTGTACTTTTTTGTAATCCTTGGCTGTGGTTTGTTTTCTTACATCACATTAAAATATTGTATTAGTTATATTTTTGTCAAAATATGTTTTTTTGTCAGAATATTTACTTGTGTGTCAAAAGATATGTTTTGAAAGGTTGGATGGCATAGAAATGGTAAACACGGCTGGGACACCATCTGTTGGAGTGACTCTGCTGAACATTTTGATATACATAAAAATTCAGAATTTACAGAACGTAAAGGAATCAGATTTTATCTCTTCCTCAAAATTCATTGGCTTAAATGGGGCTTCTTAATACTCCTCATAATATGTGTTTTTCAATAGTGAGTCCAGTAGCACTCTTTTAATAAATTAAGAAGCTCCTTAGTCAAAATTTCTTGTGCTTCTCTATAATGTATGTTATTTTTTTAGTCTACATTTATTTACACACATTTAAGACTGTATATTGTAGTTGAGAAACCAGTATGCACGGAATAAGTATTTATCAGGTTCAAATGTGTACAGATTCATGTTCTTATGTGTACTTGGAACCTGCATGTGCAAGTGATCTCAGACATAATAATTGTAAGTTCAAATTTTATTTTTTAATGCCATTCCGTATTTCATAAATTGTGATTTCATTGTCCCACCTGTTTTGTTGATAGCCTCCACATCACTACGTGTAGTTTTTGGCATCATTACTTTGTGGCTGTTGTTTCAGTTATCATTTTCAAATTCCGTTTACTTGATGTGAGCAAAAACTAGCTATTTCTCTGTACTATCAATATATACCAACCAATTCTCTCATGGGCATATAGGAGCTGTGGTAACAATAAATGGGGTATTAATAGGCCAGAGTACTTTCCTATTTGCCTCCAGTGGGAAGCGAATGATCTTAAAAAACTACAGGATTTTTGGTTTGCAATAGGAATGTAGATTTTCATGATTAACATCACTCAAAATTTATTCCTTTTTCTTTGGAATTTGTTATATCAGTGGTAGATAAATATAAGGGGCTTATGTGGCAACAGACCCACAGAGGAAAATTTTGGTGGAGGCAGAAAATGGTAAGGAACATGTGTGTAACGTTGCCATGGATTTACCAACCAATCCACTAGAGACATAATATTTATACAACACTGAAAAAGTATGTTCTGGTTAATGTAAACAATTTTTATATTTAGTGTATATCCATTTTACTAGATGACAAGACCTAAACCATTAATATGGCCAATAGAGAAAAAAATAATATGGTTAGCATTCCATTGGCCATTTTATTTCAGTTTCTATTACATATTGTTACGATGGTCTACTCGATCGTCGTAGGTACAGTGGAAAACAAAATAGGTACAAGACACCAATTTAGTCACTAAATCACCCTTTAATTTTCACAGTTAAACAGTTCGTAATTAACAAAACAGTCTCTTATAACAAATCAAATGAAAATTGTTTGCACGCAAATAAATGTCATCTAATATTAAAACTCAGTTGTATTACAATATACCGTCCGATTATAAAACACAACACTTAACTAATAACCACTTGAACGCGCACAGTAATATTGCCCGAGAATAACTCTCGAACCGAACTGTAAATATATCCCAGCTATACTGAACTGAGCATCCCTGAGTAATTGTATTTATACCCACGCTCACAGACGAGAACATTCCTAATTGCGTCTTAGCGCCAGTGTACTACATAATTAATTAGGGCCTTGACACAGTCCGCGCAGCTGGCGGCCTAGAGAAGATTCTCGCAAATGCGTCTACAGTCACGTATGCCACACACATTAGAGCGAGATTCTTCTGGCACATTCGACAAACATTAAGATTGTTCTGTGATGTCATAATACTGCCTCCTCCTGAAGCCTGTTCGTCCTGAACTGGCAAACCGTCTCTTTATTCCGTCCGCTATGACAATACTGTGGTATTGGATCCATTTGGGTACAACGTGGTGGCATACTTTGATTAATGTAGGTCGCCGACTTGCCAGCTTCAAAACGGAGAGCATGAACAAGAGCGTCTGAATTATTATCATGCCGTGGCATTCTTAACACTTGTTGTAATTGACTATCTCTGATACCGTCAATAAACATAATGAGAGAAATCCACTTCCAGAAGTCCTCCAATTCTTCAGGATAAGCCAATCTCGTCAGTCGGTTGACATTTGCTTCAAACTCCTGGAGGGTTTCCCCGGAACACTGTCACCTCGCTTTAAGTTGTTCACGTTACACTTTGCACAAATGCTTGTCACCATACCATAATTCCAGAGCTTTTGTTAATTCGGCATAGACGTTCTGATTGTCAGATGCCACTTTTTCTGTATTAGCTCTGCGGCAGGCCCTTTTAAAGCAAGAATTAGTGAAAGTCCTTTTTCTTCTTCCGTCCAATTATTTAAGTGAGCGGGAGCTTCAAATTGGCGAATATAAGTTGCCCAATGAGTGCTTCCATCAAACGTTGGGGCCTTTGCATAAACTGGCCCTACTAAAGTTAGATTTCTCTGATATTTTGAATCTTCTTCAGCATTTATTAATGGTCTTTCATTATCAACTATTTCTTTCACTAAATGTGCGACTTCCTTTTTAATTTGTTTTATTGCACTTTAATAGAGTCTTCTAAACTTGACATACTTGTTTTCATAGTTGACACAGATTTTTCTATTTCAGATATTCTGTCAACTTGTTTTTTCAGCTCACCGCGGAACAGGACGAATTTTTCAGTAGTATTATCTTGTACGAACGCCTTAACTTCATCTGAGTGATGACTAAATTCTTCTTTTTGTCGTCTCTCTGGTGTTTCATTTTCACGCTTACGTTTTTCGTCTTGTCGTTTTTCTGCCTCATCTCTTTCCTGTCTTCGTTCTTCTTTTTCTTGTTCCTGACTTTGCTGTAGCATTTCTCGGAATGCTTCTATTATCTGACTGGTATCCATTTTATTAATTAATTACGAACTACACTCGTCTTGTACAAAGTGTCCACTGTTAACCATTCTATCCCACTTCTGACACCACTGTTACGATGGTCTACTTGATCGTCGTAGGTACAGTGGAAAACAAAATAAGTACAAGACACCAATTAAGTCACTAATCACCCTTTAATTTTCACAGTTAAATAGTTCGTAATTAACAACACAGTCTCTTATAACAAATCAAATGAAAATTGTTTGCACTTATAAAACACAACACTTAACTAATAACCACTTGAACACGCACAGTAATATCGCCCGAGAATAACTCTCGAACCGAACTGTAAATATATCCCAGCTATACTGAACTGAGCATCCCTGAGTATACCCACACTCAGACGAGAACATTCCTAATTGCGTCTTAGGGCCAGTGTACTGTGTAATTAATTACGGGCTTGACACAGTCCGCGCAGCTGGCGGCCTCGAGAAGACTCTCGCAAATGCGTCTACAGTCACGTATGCCACACACATTAGAGCGTGATTCTTCTGGCACATTCGACAAACATGTAGATTGTTCTGTGATGTCGTAACAATATGTACTGAACATTGGATGGCAGGTAGTATTGTCTGCAGAACTTGTGTATGACCAATTGTTATTTGTTACATAAAATCAGTTTCAAATATTCGCTTAGTAGCACTGCAACCATGTAACCCATGGTTACATGGTGCCCACACCAGTGGATTAAATAATCCGGCCCTGGCTATATTATTTCTTTTATGAATTTGCTAACTGCTATAATTTTTATTGTTCGACTAAGCTTTTCGTCATCACTGACATCTTCAGGCTATATTGTCGAGCCTTTATTGTCTCTTAAGACATCATCAGTCATGTTTAATTTATATGGGAAGTTGTACTTCATTCAGAATTAACTTTATTCTTGTTTTTTTAGATATTTAAAACAATTCTGCAGTTTCTGAAGTAAAGCTTTTAGTTGTAGTATTAGGAAACATGAATTTAGCAAAAATTGAATAGAAAATGTGGATTACAATAATCAGCTTTATACTTCTGAACTAATGTAAAAGTGCAGGCAAGTACACTTCCAAAAGAGACATATTTAAAGTAAATTTGTTTTTTTATGCTGATATTGCATTAAAAAATTTTATTTGAAAGGGGAGGAATTGCTTAAAATAAATAGTTTCTTTGATTTGAATGTCAGAGGAACTATTGATTAATTTTATGTACTCAGTTGTAAGGATATTTTGTTATAAGTATGGCAGTCAACTACTGCATTAGCTTATGGAATCAAATGAAGTATGCAGGAGTGTCTGTTAGATGATACAAGAGAATGTACGTATAACAATAAGAAGCAGTGAATATATGTTTGTGGACTGAAAGTTTGGTGAAAAGAAAGTCGAAAATTTTTATGAGTTTATTACTATTTCTTTAAAAATGCTGTTTAATTTGCTATCATAAATTCTTAATACAAGAGATATACCTTTCTTATTGAAAGGTTTCTTACCCAGTAAGTTTTTTACTGGATAATCGTTCACATAACATATTCTGCTTCATTGTATTCATACCAGTGACCTCAAGAACCAAGTGTAACAGGTACATATTAACTGTTTTTATATTCGTATTATTGTTTGTTTTTTTTTACTTTAAGTAAGTGAAAATTTAAGATTTGCTGAAAAGTTAAATGCATGGAACAATGGTGACGGTGAGCAGTGTTGATGATGATGATGGTGGTGGTGGTAATAACAGTTACTGTATTAGAAATAGTCCACTAAATGTAAACACACAAGCATGGAAGTACTGAGACATTAATTGTTTAAATTTTGTCATCCTTGAGATGATATCTCTTATGGATCATGAATTGATATGTCAGCATTGTTTTTTCTATTAATGTTGACATGCTAGTAAACTGGTAAACAGATAATTGTATTATTCAGCTAAGAATTTGAAGTTAATTAACGTCAACGTAAAAGGGAAATTTTAAGAAATAGGAAGTTCTTGAAAAACCAGGTGGTTTAGTGCTGGTATGTCATTAACAGCTGATACATTTCATAGTTTTGACAGAAAGTTGAGGTTGAGGCAACCCATTTTGCTTGCTTGGTCACGTGGCTGTGTGGTAAACATAAATTTCTGCTGTAACAGAACTACCATTGAATACACTAATAACCAACATTACACCTTTATATGGACAAACAAACCATACTGTTTCCTCCAGAAGAATTAAGGTTGATTCCGTGCAATACAGATTGCAAATCTCTTGGTCACAAAAAAAAAAAATTAATTGTTAATGAATTGTGTCACTGGCAAATGACGTATCAACATTATTCCACATCATGATATATCATGGTGGAGCCCTCAGAATTAAGAACAAAATCTGGGTAGATTGTAAGCAGTAGTTTCATATTAAAGGGTATGTATTAGGTGTTGTCTTGTTTGTATATGCTTATGTGATTAGTAATCAGTGTTGAAATCAATTAATTATCCACTGATGTTTAAAAATTGTTATTATACCGTATTGTAGGGTATAATATTATACAATTTTATAACGGATTAATGATAACCTTTTACTAGTAAGTGTGACATTTTGCTTCCACAATTTCATGAGTTATGTCATGAAACAATCAAGTATTGTCACAATCACTGCAGTTTGAGTAACAATTTTAAATAGTAAATCATTGTTGCAACATCTTTTAACATGCTGCATAATATCTCAAAGGTGTAGATAATTTTGTGCATTTTGCACAGTTTTTTCATGTTGATATATAATCTTGTGTGTCCTTAAGCAACACATAATGTGGTATGGTATGGCTTGTTAAAAATTTATATTTCCTTCAAAACAATTTAATATAATCATAGTGGTCATAAAATTGTTTCTATTTTCATATTTTGAAATTAGAAGTTAGTACAAACCACGCATACATACATACACGTTCATTATCTCCTATCTGCTTATTACATAATATACATAATAAAAAGAAAATTCGGTGCTCATGATCCATGAGATTGGCTACTTTTCTCGTGATCTATGACTGCTTTTTGCTATAATTTTTTGTATTTTGATGTGAACAAGATATTTCGCCTGTTTGGTGAAAAGGCTTTTATATATTATGTTCACATGTGTCAGTTTTACTATATTTTATATGCTGATCACATACATTTTCAGTTTTGTGAGTATGCAATACTCTTATTTGATGGGGAGGGGGGATCATGCTAGATAATCACTGTAATTATGAACTCCCATTTTAAAATGATAAACACGGTGTTAAATTATTTACAGGAGCCCCTTAATATACACAGGTTAATTTGAAATGGCCTTGGTTTTATGCAGTCTAGTAATTAGGACTTTTGTATTAAGTATATTTGGAAAAAATTGTTAATACATACAGTGGACGCCCTCTTAACCGGCCAGCTCAGGACCGGGTGGTCAGCCAAACCGAATTTTCTTTCAAACTGAGTTTTATCAAACACAACATTAATCTAATAAAACACTTGGCGAAATAAAGTAAAAACTTACTGTATTTATGACACCAAACAATACTGTATATTTCAGTTACACTTTAAAAACCCATGATTGTTTTTTGCTTCTTAGTTTTCAATGAATTTTTGAAAGCATAGTCACACCACTTTCTCATAAACGTGATATCGATAGCAGACGCTTCACCTCGTTATTCGACGTATCGCACTGCCAGCTGTAATGTTTACAGTGAATCTTTGTGACTGACTTTTCAGTCACTGTTCTCTTCTTTTTCTTCTTCTATATTATCTTCGTCAATATCAGTTTGTTAGCAGACAATACTTATAACTTCCTCATTAGCCAAAGTTTCATTTTCAAGCTCTTGATCACCAAGTATCCATTCTTCGACGTCTCAAATAGCATCAGCAAACTCATGAAATCACTTACAGTAGTAATAATCGAGACACGTCCTCACTTTGATAAATCAACCACTAAATTGGCTAAAAACGTAAAATAAACAAGTGTAAATCATGCAAGTTTTGACATGTCAGTGAGCCGCTCAGTATTGGTCCATACAGTAGATTTGTATCTCTAAATCATTTGATTGAAAGTTACAAACCAATAATTATTTTATAAATTTATTGTAAACGGAACAGAATTTCTTCTTCATGTTCTTCTTGTTAGCGAGTTTCCAGCCCCGAAGTGCCGATCTCTCGATGTCTCTTGCAAACTCTATGCGCCAGATCCCAGAGAAGTGGATTGATGGTTATTTTTGCCAGTGATAACTCCTCTCTTCCATGTTCCCCTACCAATTCTTTAAGGTCGGTATCTCTCTTCACACTGTCCAGTACAATTCAATAGGGTATGCTCAATGGTGTCCTCCTCTTCATTACACACCTTACACATTGGTGAATCGCTAAGGTGAAATCTATTTAGGTAGCTTTCCGTCACTAAATATCCAGTTCTTAATCTCACTCCAAATGTCTGACTTGATCTACTAATATTTCTGTATATACTAAGGTCGTTTGGTATTTTCTGTATTTTGAAGAGCTGGCAGCCAGTAGTTTCCTGATTCCAGTTCCTTGTCCATTGGCTTATAAAAGTTTTATTGCTTTTTGCAACACAACTTTGAAGTGACCGTACTATTGGAGGTTCCGGTCCAAGTGTAGATGCCATTTTAGCTATTTCATCAGCCATCTCATTTCCAAATATGTCACAATGACCAGGGATCCATTGAAAGGTGATAATTTTATTTTTCAGTAGTTGAAGTAGATGGAAAATTTCTTTAGCTCTAAAAGTTTTGCCACTGTTTGCTGAATGGACGTTAAAACCTCCCGCACATGTGTTGTGTTCTCACATGGTCCCACACATGGTGTTTACGTGTGCAGGCATGCAGGGGTAAACCTAGGGGTGATGTGGGGGATATATCCCCCCCAAAATCCGAAAATGTTGGAGAAAAAATTTTAAACTGGTTGCATGTTTTTTTTTTATGTAATTATTTGAAAAAGACTGACAATCGTTATATTTTTTAACAAAATTATTTAACATTATTTTACATGCTGTAAAATGTATATCCACAACCCTGTTGGATACATTTTTAAATCCACAGCAATTTTATACAGTCACTTTCTTAACTTTAACGTTCTCTTTAAAGTATTTATATTCCACAGAAAGATATTATTAGGTTCGCAAGACAAACTGGAAGCCTATCTGATTATGTTTTTAATTTATTTTAATGAAATTAGTGAATTACAGCCATTATCTGCTATTAGTTTTAATTTTTGGCACGATTTTAATGATAACATGAGAAAAACAATTCTTTAAGAAAACCATGGGGTTGAAAAAATTGAAATCATTCCCCCCCTCCGAAATGAAATTCTAGGTTCGCCCCAGTATGCATGTATACATTCAAGTTATATACAGCGCTCTTAAAAGTATACGTAATTAATGTGAGCGGTATGATAACTGATGCTGCAAAATAAGATTTAGGAAAAAATTTCATTTGATTTGTACATAATAATACAGATTCCAAATGTTATGATTTTTTTTTAAATTGATATTTGTAATAATGTTTAATTGCTATAAAAAATAGAAACACTTTTATGGTCTTATGCATTCAGTATGCATGTATGTATACGAGTAATAATTTGGCATTTGCATCTACATCAAACTTTATAAATCACATTAGTGAGCACAGGATATTATTATTATTTTTATTGTAATAATTCAGTAGTACACAGTACTACTAAATAGTAGTATACACTACTTATGTGTTGTTCTCATCATTATTAATAAACATTTGGATGTTTTGTTTTATTTGCAGCAGTTTGAATATTAATTATGATATTCTGTAATTTTTTGTTTTTCTTGTTTTTTCAATGACCATACTGGTGGTATGCTGGTTAAACGGTATAGTAAATATGAAAAGCTATTATGTGTAGCAGTGAGTTGTTAGAAAGTAGGTGTGAATTGGCTTGTTGTTAGTATAATTACTTAAGAATGGCATGCTGTGATTAATGTGTGAAAACTAATAATTTCTTTTAAAATTTTGCAGTTCAATTAAAATTTATTTTGAAAAACGAGATTTTATTCCATTTGGCTAACTATGAATGTGACAATTTAAATGTATTTGATGTCAAAATAATTAATATTCATAGTTTATCTGTGCATAGGTGCACATAAGCATGTTGGTGTGTAATATGTATGATATAATCTGAACTCTTAGACTGTAGAAACTTGTTTAACAGTTAAACTGTCTGTGTGGTGATTTTGCTGAAACTGTAAATTTGCTGATTGCATGGTTTCCATACACCAACAAATCAGCATTTCTTTTTGACTATTAAAATTAAAGTCATTGTATCCAATATTAACTTTAATATTTATTTAAGCATTAATTCGTATTACACTTGTAGATAAATTATTATCACTGTTTATAATGTTTAATGAAATTCTTCAAAAAATTCACGTAACAAAATATAAAATTTTGTAATTTATTAATTTTTTAATCTTCAGGAACAAGGCAGCAAATATGTGTTTCTGTCGATAAATGTTACAGCTAGTTTACATTAATATCAAAATCAAAGTCCCCAGTGTTTCAAAGCTGAGACTATTGAACTACTGTACACACAACAAAGGAATGTTGTGCTGATGTATATCACTATTTCAGTTACTAAATAAAACTAAACCCCTAAAATCTGTCATCGGTGTTAATTTCGTGCACTGCCCAAATTCATCGATTGCCTCTAACTTACATAACAATAAGAATGGGTGGAAAAAGTTTTTCTAACATAAACTTTGCAGGCTTATTTTACTTTTTGTTTTTTGTAACATTGTTAATGTAAATGTGTACAGTTTAAGTGTAGCCGCGGATAAAGTTTTAATAAATAACTAAAGGCAATAGAAGTCGAAGTCCCTTGCGATTAAGAATAGATAAATCTTTCATTGATAGTTATAGAAATACGTATTAAAATATCATGATAATCTCTATAAGTTGCACAAGTTTTGGGAATTTTTAGTATTGTATTGTAATAAATACAATTTTTAATTCTTATAACAGTTATGTTAATGCCATAGTATATAATTATTTCTTTTAAGCAATTTGAATGTGTCATTTTGTAGACATAATATTTTATTTCAGTTTGTAATAACATATTTGTTGGACCCACCTGTGAACACCATACCTACATGCAGAGAGGTAGCCTGTGCTTAACTTGAGTAAGGCACTTGGAGAAGAAATACATGTCTACAATAACAAGTAGAAGCTACAATTGTCATTGAAGATTATTGTTATCACTTCACACCATGATCATGTGGTATTATTAGTAAAAGATTGGAATGATGCTAAGAGCCTGAAGAATGGTCCCAGAATTGAGCATTAGAAGTTGTGATATACCCAGAGTAACTATTATTACTGGATCTTTGCCTAAATATGTTTAAATTCAATGGTTGTAATTTTGAATATTAGTTCTGTTTTATTCTGTACTGGTTACATTATGCTTTATACACTGACAGGTAAAAAGTAAGCTGTGCATTATACTTGTATTATAATTTCTTTAAATATGGCTTAATGTTCTTCTTAGCACTATGCAGTTACATATAGTTAGTTATGAAAACACTAACTAACTGTTAAACTAAACTTTTTTCACTCCAGTGAAAACATGGCATGGCAATGAGTGTTAGCAAATATATTAATTAAAATGTTCAGTATCTTGTCAACATTGTAATTGTTAAAAAATGGAATGCAGATTTATGATAAATTGGAGGAAAATCCTTGTCCAAGAAAAAAACAAAGTTTCCTTGTGTTTGTTGTTTTTATGTAAACTAAAATATAAAATTAAATTTTTAGACATTAAATTTAGATGGAAAAAATCTGCAGTAGTCTGTTGTTTTAGCAGTAATCATCTGTTAACTAGGAAAAAAACAATCATATGCAATTCGTTTTAATATTTCTAATGTGTGTTCTAGAAGCCTGTGTTCTAGTTCCCTGGTAGCCACAATATAAGACGCAGTTGAGGTAACCACAGTATCAGCTTTGAGGTTGATCAACTATTATTCCCATTTTTCTATCAAATATTGATCATAATATTACCTACTGACATAGTAAAGTTACGCATCAAGTAATGAATAGACATCACCTAATTACTCCTAAGTATTGTATAACCATACACACACATTGAGACATATATTTGTTGTGTGTGACCATTCAGTTTGTAGTCCTGTATCGAACAGTAATTCTTAAAAGATATTACTAGAGTTGCAAAATCATTTTAAATCCATCTAAATAAAGGTATTCAAAATTGAAAAGAACATAATCATTGCATACACATGATCAACAACTAGGTTGTTTATAACCCGTGTTAAAAGTGTAAAAGAACAATCCATGGCATACTTCATCTGTGACTTTTCACTGGTCTTCAGCCATCAACAAAGTTGCGTAGTAATATTAAGATAATTTTTTGCCATTTGTCATTGTGATCCAAAGGGTGTTCACAACAGTGGGCAATTAACAAGCTTAACCATCATGCTCATGTTGTTGTCACAGTTTAGATGTTTTGTACTGAACATACAAATAGGTGAACCACTGAAATTTTGTTTAAGATAAATTTGGATTTCAGTTGAGTATTTAAATACAAGATCTGTAACTTAAGTAATGAGACTATTCAGTAAAACCTGTTGTTTACAATCAACCTACAGTGGAACCTCAATGTAACACCTCTGTGATAAAACACGACCCTTGATATAATGCTCATTTTTTATGGTCCCGGCAAATTAAATACAGTAGAGCGTCAATAATTCGGATTAATTGGGACCGGACCCTTTCCGGATTATCAAATTGTCCGGATTTTCGAAATGAACCAATAAAAGCGCCGGTAGACGTCTTCAACGTAAAAAACTTGCTAAAATCGTTCATAATTCACTCTGATGTTTACAGAAGTGGAGTGGATGAATAAAACCATTAATATAGTTAAATTTTTACGTTTTTCAATTACAGAAAAAATACCTACAACAAAATACAGTAAAGTACAGTAATAAAAATACATACAGTAAATCATACAGTATTTGAGCTTTTAAAAAAATCTTTTATGGACTTTTGAACAGCGGTAGTGGTTTGTTTTTTTTGCAGCTCAGTCCTTGATTCGTTTTAGGAGAATGAGCTGGGTTGGTGTGCTCTCAGTCTGTTTTTCAAGCCATGACATCAGTGTCCCTGCTGCCATAAATGCTTCGGAATGTGTCGGCCCTGCTTCTTCAATGTCATTTTCATTCTCGTCCCCATCAGATTCTACTGTTTCTGCGTCCCCTTAAAATGAAAAAGTACGCCTAAACAAAAGAAACAAATGTTTTCTTTTTCTAATTTTATAGAAAAAATGAACAAGCGCAAAGTTGGCGAAATATTTTAAAAATAGAACAGTGAATTTAAAACGACTAACAGTACAGCGTCAGATAATGCATACAGCTTGTTTAGCTAAAATAAAAAAAAGTTACAGTAGGCCTACTGTATGTTTAAGCAGTGCTACATACCTTCAGACAACATGTCAGCTATTTCGTGATCCCTCAAAATCTTGTACCCAGGATCGTTGTCATCAACAGCCAACCACTCACTGGCATCATTTTCGTCACACTGTTCAAATCCTGGGATCGTGCTGCAGATTTCAGTCACCTCTTTTACAACGCAATCTTCATTTTCATTTTCATTTTGTTCAAACCTGGTTTCTTCATCAGGCCATAATTTTCACCAGGCTCTTTGCAAATTACTTTTGGTGAGAGTTTCCCAAGCATCGGCAAGCATGTAAATGCTATCTTTAACATTCAACTTTGTTATAAACTGAACTACACTCTCTTCGTCCTTTTCTGCCAATAAAAGGCGGTGCAGGAGCTGGTTTCTATAGATCCTTTTAATTTTCTCTATCAGTCCCTGGTCCATTGGCTGCAGAGTTGCAGTAACGTTAGGTGGGAGAAATTGCACTTCGAAATTCTGATCGATTTCTTTTAATACTTCGAGAGGGGGATGTGTGGGTGCGTTATCAATGATAAGAAGAACTTTCCCACTTTTCTTTTTCTCCTCATGGAATTTTGTAACACTAGGGATAAAATCATTTTTAAACCAATCAAGAAAAATGACTGAAGTCATCCAAGCACTTTTCTGAGACGTGTACGAAACAGGAAGGGTGTGCACATTTTTGAAGCAACGTGGTTCTTTGCTCTTCCCAATCACTAACAATTTTACCATGTGCTCCCCACTGGCATTAGCACATACCATAGCCGTTATTCTCTCTTTGCTTACTTTAAACCTGGGAGCAACTTGACGCCAGCGACTTGCGTGGAAGGGCTCGCCAGTTTATCCCGGTCTCATCGCATTGTATACGTCATCCGTAGAATAACCTTTTTCAAGTGCTTCCTTAATAAACTTCTCTTTAAAAACTCTTCCAGCCGCTAAATCTGAGGAAAGTTTTTCTCTGTCTCGATGTCTAACTCTCTAATCCCGTGCCTAGATTTGAAGTTCTTAAGCCAGCCAGAACTGGCTTTGAAATCTTTCGGTCCATTAAGCTGTTCATTAAATTGTAAGGCTTTTTCACAAAGCTCTCCTAAGCTTCTTCTTTGAGTGAACCACACGTACATTGCATCTTCTAAGGCTTTGTTGTTTGCTGAACGTGCAGTTTTTCTTTCCAGCGTCCCTTCTTCAGAGTCCAGTTTTGACGCAAATTGTTCCACCTGGGCTCTTTTCGCGTTAATATAACTTATTGTGGAAGTTCCTACCCCATAAATCTTTACAAGTGATACCCCACTTTCACTTTTTCCTAACCTTTCTAAAATTTTTGACTTGGTTTCAACGGTTAAAAAAGTGTGCTTTTTTCTTCGAACTCTACGCCATCACGGGTACAGAACAGTACTGTAATGTGTTACAAAAAACAAAACACAGACAAACTGACACACACACACAAACACTCTACTGTACACAAACGATCGATTTGGTAAACAAAAACTTAGTGCACGCACAGAGAACAATACTCGAGGTCAGTGGCCTGACGCGACTGGCAGGGGCAGGGTAGCAGGTGTACATGTCACTGTGCGACCTTGACTCTCCCACTTTCACTGCCCCTCCCTCCTCCACACAACACACAATTCGCGCTCCACTCTGTAGGGCACGGCAAGTTTTACAGTTGTGTCGACGCTTTTAAACAAATATTCACTTCATGCGGTTTTTTTCACCAGAATCGAATCCGGATTATCGATGGTCCAGATTTTTGCTGTCCGTATTATCGACGCTCTACTGTAGTTAAACTTGGGACCTTTATATAAAGTGACCCTCGATATAAATCACTTTTTGGCCAGTCCACAGAAGAGTTTCACTCTTCTTATCAAGGTTTCACTGTATATCTAGACTATTTTCACCTTCAAAGTAGTTCCGTTGGGAAGGCACACAGCACTTTAGGCATTTTTTCCACTCTTCATAGCAGTACTGGAACTCAGAAACTGGACTCTCTGTCAACTGGTTGGTTACATTTTTTTAAATGTCTGTTGTCCCAAAACAGTGTCCTTTGGGATGTTTTTTCAATCTCGGGAAGAGAAAGTCAGGGACTCAAGTCAGGTGAATAAGAGGGTGAGGAACAACAGCCAAAAACTCATTAACCAACAGTGCTGTGTGACAAGGTGCATTGTCATGATGTAGCATCCAGGTGTTCACAATGGCTGGTCTCACGTGGGCACCTTTTTTCCGCAGCCTTTCAAGAATTTCTTGGTAAACATGTTGATTGAAAGTCTGTACTATAGGCAAAAACTCCTTATGGATAATGCTATTACTATCAAAGAAACAAATGAACATGGTTTTGATTTTGGATTTGCTCATTTTTGCTCCTTTGGGACATGGTGAGTTTGGTGTGTGCCACTCCTTGCTCTGGCATTTTGTTTCTGAATCATACTCAAAGATCCATGATTCATCGCCAGTAATAACATTTTTTAGAAAATCGGATCAATTTCAATTTGCCCTAGAAGATCACAGCACACTTCCATCTTGTTGCCTCTCTGTTTAAGAGTAAGGTTTTTTGGGACCAATTTCGCACAAACTTTTGCCATTCCCAATTCGTTTGTCAAAATTTGATAAAATGTAGTGGGGTTCAAATTTAATTGTCTGCAGTGATTCTGATGGTTAATCAACAGTCAGACTCCACCAAGTCCCTGATTTGATCAACA
This sequence comes from Magicicada septendecula, assembly GCA_034769895.1. NCBI lineage: Eukaryota > Metazoa > Arthropoda > Insecta > Hemiptera > Cicadidae > Magicicada > Magicicada septendecula. The sequence continues at coordinate 93,055,288 of CM068369.1, read as the reverse complement.
ATGTCATCAGTTTACGGTCTTCCAGAGCGTGGATCATCCTTAATTGATACCCAGCCACCTGAAAATGCTTTTAACCATCTGAAAATCTATGGTCTTGACAAAGCTTCATCTTCGTACGCCTTTGCCAATTTTGTAAAAGTCTCAGTAGGATTGTGCCTGAGTTTAACACAAAACTTGATTGCACAATGTCGCTCGTAATTGATGTCGCTCATTTTTATAACGCACAACAAAAACTTACTTCACGAAAAGCCTGTTTACATTTCACATGACAACAATAGACAATAAATATTAATACTTAATATCAACTCAGCTGTTTATCTAACTGTCTGTATTAATGGAAACCTTACAGTGTTGCCATATTAACCCCTACATGATTAGTCTCATTACTGAATTTACAGATCTCGTATATGTTTTTCCTTCTGAAACCATGTTCCGTCTAGTGAACTCTCAATGATTACCAAATATTGCATTTTCTATTGCCCACTTTGTTAATACGTGTGTTTACTTAAGGGAAAATATTTGTCTTCCTATGCACAACTGTTGCTGAGTAATTTCAATAGATATAAAAACTCTTCAAGACCACCACCTCATTCATGCAGTTGATCCAATTACAATGATCTGTAACTGTTCAAAACAAGACATTAAGGGCGTTAACTAGAATTCCAGTTTGTTTACAGCCATTTCATGTAATGTGTAAATAGAATTTGATTTAATAAATTGTACCTGCAGTGTTACATCTTATTACCATTGTATTGCTATCAGTACTGACATCAAAAGTGTTAACAGTGTGTGCTATCCTTATGTAATCAGTAGAACATCCTGATTAATTTAGGAATTCTGTAATTGCTAACTTTTCTCATTACAGGTTCTTGTTAATTTTATTTTATAGGATTAGGGTTGTATAGAAAGTCTTGATCATTTTTAACACACAGATCTAAAGCAGTTTGTGATTCACACTATGCAGTTTGAGTAACACAGTAAGTAAATTCAAAATCATTAAATACTATATGTTACTTATAAAAAAGAACGATTATCTTTTTCTGTCATGTGCTGTAAAGCACATCATAAGAACTACAGTGGACCAAAATTATTATTTACATTTATTGTTGAAGATTGTGTCATTTATTAGTGTATTTTATAGTTAACATATTATTTTAAATTATGAAACGATATATCAATCAAAATAAAATTTAAATGGTGGTATGTAGGCCTATTAGTTAATATTAAATTTTATTCATTATTGGTGATTGTTAAGAAAACCAGCACCAAAATACATAACACAGTCTGTGATAGAAGAAACATCTAACTTCTAGTCCATAGTACAATTGCTTCAAACTTGTCAATACCGCAGGTAATTAGTTAATAAATGTTGATTGTACACGTCACATGTGTCCATACTGAAATAACTGAAATTTATTGAAAGTAATTACAGTATTTTTCTCCACAGTACATTTACATTCTTGATAATCTTTGGAGGTTTGAGTCACCACTAGCATGGTTTTATTTTTCAATACAGATTCTACTGTAACTTTTATATTGTTTTTTGTGTTATTTTTGATAGACTATTGGAAAATGATCTATAAGAAATAAATAACTTAACAAATACAGACAGGATTTACTTAACTAAATCTTGTTCAATCCATTATTCAAAATTGCTGTAACTTTTAATATTTAGTCAGATGGTTTATGGTTTGCATTGACTATATGTTATCATTTTTATGAACTCAGAACTTTTAAGATGATTCATAGCATTTTGATTGTACATCCATGAACACTTTGACACCAGGCCCTTAACATAGTGGTCCTTCACCCATGCCGGGCCATTTTTACATATATTTAAGATGTTGTATCTTCTAAACTATATGCTAAAAACATGCTACATATGTTTTTATGAAGATCTAAGTGTCTTCTTTAAAATGGTGTATACTGTATGTCATTGTGTTGGTTATTTTCCCTCAAATTGCTTTTCAAAAAGTGATGTTTTTGGAAGAAAAAACAATTGGCAAAAACACATGTTGTTACTAGAAACTCGCACTTTTATTTTTACTTGTTAGAAATGGATTAAACAATACATTACATAATGTTTATAATAATTGTATATTGGTTTATAAAGGTGTACTTTTGTAATTTTTTTACAAGAAACGCTTGTCTGACATTTTGACACGTAAGTGGTGTTTAGCCAACTAACATAACAGTTTGCCGCGCGCTGTTTCATGTAAACTGTACCTACAAAAGAACGCATATGCGATCTAGCGGATGATTTTTGTACTACAAGGCCTGACATCATTTCAAAACAGCTCCAAGGACGTCTTTATACATATAGAATCATGCAAAACACATTAAAACTTCAGGACGTCAATTGATGTCCATCGGCATTCTCGGAAGTTTTCAAGGGACGTCAACTGACGTCCATTGGCATCAAAGTGTTAATGGTTCTGCAAAATATAATTTCACCATTAGCTTTTTAATTTTTTCTAGGTGCAATAATGTTTTCGTGTGTCTTATTTGCAGAATTTTAATATTTTGAAACAGAAATCAATTTGCATATAGTAGAAACCAGTGTCTGAAAATATAATTTTTGCAGGAGTATTTTTCTGACGGCTGCTTATTATTATACTTGCTTCAATGAGACATGAATTTCTTTTAAAGAAATAAATAGATAGTTGTCTTGATTTAAAATTTTCTGCAGTTATTTTTGAGACCATGACAGCTTTGCCAACGCTATGCAAAACTGATGAGAATGCATACAGCAGGCATGCTCATATTGTTACCAGCATATATAACCTTTATGCTTTAATTAGAATTACCCATAAGTGCCATTATTTTAGAAGTTTTCAGAGTTTATCAATATGTGTGATGCAATATTGATGTACTTTGTCCACTGTAGAACCAAATTTATTTCACAGTTTTGCGTGTTGAATTTTTAACTTTGTGCCAGAGAAAACCAATCTATAGAATTAATTCAGTATTCTGCAAAACATGTACATTAGTAAAATATGTGATATAAAATATTATTGCTTTCAAACACATCTCAGACTTGGTATCAAAAAAATCCTTAATGACTTTTGTGGCCAAAGATGGGTATTATGTTTTGGAATCTTTGATGTATGTTGTGTAAGAATAAATAGGTTTAAGATTCAATATATTCAAATCATTAAGTACCGAATAGGTTTTTTTAAACCTTTTTTTTTAAGTACCACTGCAGGAAATCAGTATACATGACCGTTGGTATTTGGTTGTGCTGGTACAGCCTTATAGTAAATTGAATTTGAAGATTGGTACATGGACTGTTAGGTATCTCTCATTTAGATGAAAAATTATGTAATGAGTTGTAAAAATAAAATAATGTTTAATTTGTCAAGTATGATGTATAATGCAGAATTGGTTACATTAAATTTAATAGTTCTCACTGAGACCTGGTTGTCTTTTGAACCAAAGTCTTGTGCTGATCTAATCATTTTTAAACACAGTTTTAAACTTCAATGAAAACTGTTATTACAATGTTTTTTTTTTTTTTTTTTTTTTTTTGTGAAATGTAGCTTGTTTATTGAGCATCCAGTACATGATCAGGTGAAGATGATGTAAGAGCCTGAATATGGCAAACCAGTAAAGGATTTAATTTGGGAACAATAGAAGAGTAGGCTTTCAGTATAAAATAAGTATATAACAGATTATCACAGTAAAGAAACAAAATACATTTTGTACACAATTTAGTGATGACACTTTTCAATAAAATTTTTTTTGTGATAAATTTATTTCATAAGCTCCATGAAATTCAATGTATAAAGTGCCTGGTATCCAGTTGTCTATAAAATATTTAACAAATAATTGAGAAAATTTTAATATCTCCTATTTTTATAAGTTTTTATTATTTTAATAATAAATGTTTATAGATAAGGACAAAAAATATCTTTTAAAATTATACCTTGAGTATACATTATAATATCTGTATGTATGAAAATTTCATTTTAATGTTTTAAACATTGAACATAGATTTATCTTTTTTTATTAATGTGGAACATGATCCATAAATTTAATGTTTAATTTATAATGTATATAAAACTTAACCTAGTTCAAAAGTTAGATTTTTAACGTGAAGATGAAATAAATATTGTTGCAGTGATTTTATGTAGATTTTGAAAAGTTTAGGCATCTTGAAAAGGAACTTTATTTGAAAGTGTTTTTAATAATCCGCTGTTTATATAAATACGTTTGTGTATAAAAATGTGTATTATGTATGTAAGGTTGTATTGTATGTATTATAGACTTCAAATATTAGTGAGTTGTACAGTTTTTTTTTTTTAATTGTCTGGCCAAGAATTTCATTTTTACATGTGTACATGTGTATATTTTAGATATATTTACATTTTCTTGAGTAAACCGTTTAGTTGTTATATATAACTTTTACCAATGGTTATTGGTTACAAACTATACAGAGAACTTTGTTAATTTATGGTTGATAAATTTTTTATTATAATTTGTTATTCATATCGTTAAAATTAAAATAATTGAGTTTTTATATGTTATGGTCTTGTATATAGAAACTGTAATATATAAGTTTATGTACATCAGCAAAAATTGTAATAATAACATCTTAATATATGATTTTCCTTAATATTATATTGTTATCAAGTCATATTGGTTTGTCAGGCAAATTGATTGTTGTTATTCAGTTGTTATCTGTGCCACTCTGCCATTGTTATGAAGCACTGAATCTAGTAGTCTGTCTTGCATGTGTCGATATGTTAAACTATTCAAGTTGTACAGAAGTGGCAAAGAAATATAGCTTTTAAAATAACAGGGGTTTAAAATCTATGTTCCAAGGAATGACATAAAAGAACACAGAAGTAGACCAAATATTAAAGGGTAAGAACATTAAAGGCTCATTAAGGCATAAAAGATTTAACGATATTGATTGATGACTCGTTGGGCACTTGGTGAAACATATTAATACAAAGGTTTTAAAAAGATATACAAACACTTGGTAATAATAATACACAAACAAATAATACTAATAATAAACTGTGAAACTTACCAAGTGTTTGTATATTTTTTTAAACCCTTTGTATAAAAGTTTAAGTTGTGTAGGAACAAGAGGAAATTTTTTTGAATTTTTTTATTTTGAAACCATAAGTAGTGCAATGAATGGTCAGATCAAGTATAAAATTGACAACCAAGTTATGATGGATAGAAGGTGGATGGAATAGAAAACTGGAGGGAAAAATGTGAGGACAGGAGAAATGAAATGCGGTTTCACATTATTTGTTGGAGCAAAAACTGAGAGTGAAGATATTATGCTAATTCCCTGTAGAAAAAGAAGTCTCTGAAGACCTCTTCTGTCAAACGGAAAGCCAACAATTTTTAAAATATTTAAATGCGAATGTGTTCTAATGCAGCTAGCTTTATCCATACTGTACCATGAAGTTCGTTAGATTTTTATATCATTATCATTAAATGGGGTCATGTTTTGTATATGTTTCAGAGGTGTACAAGCCAGATTAAATTGAATAATTAAGCTTAATACATATAGGCGTAAGATATCCAATTGAGTGTAAAGTGGCATGTAACATTAGTTTTGTTATTGTTTAAAATTTTTAATTTAATTAGAATACACGTGAAGTTACCACAACATTCATTGTACAGTAAATATTTATTAATTGGGCTCTATCAATAATTCCTGATTCGATCAGACTTCCTGTGTTGCAAATACAGAACCAGTCTCAGTCTTCTTACAGTTGTCTTTTGCAAGTCACATTCATTCTTCAACAGTTATACGTTTGATGTAAAACTTGTTGCATTCACTATGTTTTTTGTTGAGGCAAGATTTAGGCCATCTGGGAACATGGTTGAGTAATAACATTTTGTCTATTTCCTAGTCAGTAGGAAATACAATGACTGTGGTGTATGAAGTAGGATATCTAAAAGATTTTGGGATTTTGGTGTGGATGTTATGATAATCGTATTGTCGTAGTGAAAAAAAAACTCATAACACATATGACTTGATCATAATTAAATTGCATGCTGTTCACACTGTGTGTGTGTGTGTGTGTGTGTGTGTGTGTGTGTGTGTGTGTGTGTGTGTGTGTGTGTGTGTGTGTGTGTGTGTGTGTGTGTGTGTGTGTGTGTGTGTGTGTGTGTGTGTGTGTGTGTGTGTGTGTGTGTGTGTGTGTGTGTGTGTGTGTGTGTGTGTGTAGGGGGGGTGACTTTTCTATGAAACAATAAATGAACAAACACAAAAGAGCTTCAAACAGCTAGTAAGTAATGGAAGAAACGAATATAAGTGAAAAACTGGAACCACCAACAAAGCCAATGAATCCACTAGACTGTGTTGAATTTGACATAAATCTTGAGTTGATACAATCTATCAACAAAACTAAAGATCTCCCTTCTATAGTCAACCAGATAGCAATTGAAACCGTAAATACGTTTTTATATCCTAATGATAGATGTACTAGAATTTACACAACCGGATCAAAGCTAAATGAGAGACAGGAGCAGGCATGTATAGTGAATTTTTCTCCCACTATTTTGCACTAAATTCAGATGCTACAGTGTTTGAGGCCGAGTTGTTTGCAATTGATGAAGCCTTGAGACAACTGTTGATGTGACCTTGGCTGAGAAAGGATTATGTAATTCTGGTAGACCCAAAATCAGCTATACAGGCCATTTCAAATAATGACTCATCCAAGAGCATCATAATTCAGTCCATCAGAGATAAGTACAAGGCGATGTTAATTGATGACTTGTTGGGCACTTGGTGAAACATATTAATACAAAGGTTTTTAAAAATATATAAACACTTGGTACGTTTCACACCTTTTATTTAAGTCTGACAGCTGTTTCAACTTGGACAGTGGCTTAATAAGTTGACACAGCTGTCAGTTAAATAAAAACTACTACCTTACACAAGAGAGGAGTATTAATTAATATTCAAAAATCTGTTGTGTATTAAATGCTATACTTTCAACCCTTGCTTTTGTAGCGACTCTTAGGAATTACCTCAGGGCATGAAATAACTTATTAACACAATTTTAAATAGCATAAATTATAAATTTAATAATTTATTTGCATTTGCTTATTACAAGTACACAAGCTTTTTATATGATTATGATATTGAAAATTCAGCTTTCTTAGCAATTAATTGTCTCTTTGATAGTGGATTCTTTTAGATGGATTGAATTGCCATTATGAATATGATAGATTTGACATGAAATATAATATAAATTTGAATGTTCAATTATGGGTTACTTGATTGTCGAATTCCAGTCTGCACTGAAGGTTATCCGCGAAGTGTGCTGTCCTGGAGTTCTGATGTCCTCTGTTGCAACAGTAGATCCTTGCTGGTGGCACTCGTTGATTATAACACTTTAGATATACATAGGCATCACTTTCACCATACACAATTCACCGCTAATACATTATTTAAAGCAAGAATATGTTGTATTAGGCACTATATTTAACACCTTTGCATGCATATTCAATTAAGCTAAGTGCTAGCAACACGGATCGTTCAGGCCGATACCGTCAGACTATTTACTAATTTTCCGACTCGCGCTGTGGTAATTCTCCAATTCACGTTTACTTCCGACATGAACTTTGATACTGTCTCAGCCGAATTACAGTAACTTCTACAAAGACTAATCACTTTGGATTGAATATTAACTGTTCCCGTTGATTAAATTATCGATTACATTTCACGCTTATAACTTCTCTGACAATTTCTTCCAAACTTACGATTATTTAGTTTTATTAAAATAATGAATACTGGTATAACTGTTACAGTATCTTCGCTGAATTAACAATTATTACACACACGAGTATTATAGTTATAATATTTCCGATTACCTAAATTACTGTTACGATTTTACTAATACACAAATTACGAGTCTTTTAGTTGTAATACCTTTGTTGACTGACTACAAATTTCCAAACTACGTTTTTTTTTATACCCTAACTAATTCTACCCTCACTTAATATTTACAAAACACATTCCCATTGGATTAGAGTACCGCGATGTTTGATTTTATCCAACCCAACTATAGAATTTACCCGCTAAAAAAATGACGCTTTCTCTTATTCGTTAACTAACAGCGTGTGGAAATCTTTCGAGCTATGGTTGGAAGTGACGCTATCCTTACGCTTCTCTGTCTAATGCTCTCTGTTTAAAATAATGGTATCTATTGTTGTAAGCACTTAGCTTTCACCATTTTTTGCTGTTTTTTAAATATAATACAGTTTTATGGCTCTCTGTCCCGTACGTGACTTTTTTGTACTTTTAGCCGTCTAGCTGTCGCCAAGACAAAGGTGCGTTCTTTTGAAAAAACACCGCTCTGCTATCTTCTAATGGTATTCTCTACAGTTATTCTTTACATATTTGTGTTGATATGTATTTAATAATAATAATTTCTTGTAAAAATTGAGTCTCATTCAATTTTGACGTTATAAAACTGTGAAACGTACCAAGTGTTTATATATTTTTAAAAACCTTTGTAAGTACAAGACAGTTAAAAATAATATTTGCAGAGTGGTAATACAGTGGGTGCCGTCACACAGGAGACTGAAGGGCAATGAAGCAGCGGACGAGTTGGCTAAAAAGGGCACCTCCATAAAAGAGAAACCTTCAAGATTTAGTACAATAGATAGAAGAAATAAACAACTTAAAAAGCATTGCCAGACTTCCTTCCATCACAGAACTAAAGAAGACTTGAAAAGCAATAGATATGAATATATATCTAGTCCCTACACTGAGAACAAAGAACTTCCAAGAAGATCATCGGTTTGCCAATTTCCGCATGGTCACAGGACACAACTGCTTACCAGGGCACCTCAACAGGATCAACATCCTCCCTTCTGGGATGTGCACTCTTTGCGAATGCCCTGGAAACAAAATGGACAAGGACCACCTCCTGGTCTACGAAAAACTGGATAAAGAAAGACAATAGAAAAGACCTACCTGGTCTTTATTGGGAAGCTAGATCAAGAATGGCGTGAGCCAAATGGAAACAACAAGTTTCTCAGTTTCAAAATTAAGCATATACACATGGTGTACATTCCTTTTCCATATTAAATTGTTTGTGTTCAACACAATACTTCTTGTTAGTTTTGTATAACAAATATTCAAACGGTGCATTCCTAAATTTGAAAAATTTTGATAACTGCCGTAACACATATGTAATTATCCAGCTAAATTGTGGTTTTTAACTCATAATGTTTCACATAACATTAGATATCTTAGTTTGATCATAACTTCATTGTATGAAGTTAAATAACATCTCATAGCCTTCAGACACTTATTTACCTTTTTCAAATGCCGCTTAAAATTAGCAAAACATTTCAATTCCCAGATGTTTTTTATTTAGAGAACAATAGAATTTTGTTGTTAACAACCATGTGCTACTAATTTTTATTCTATAAATCATTTTGCATCCATAATTTATTTTATGCAACAGAGATGAACTTTTGGTGGAGAATGGTAGGGAAATCAAGAATTAAGAATATCAGAAGTAAAAAAATACGGAATGATCTGACAGTAACATTTGAGATATGAACAACTCAACACACTAGTAAAAAAAAAAGGTGTTAACTCAGAATTCAGAGTAGGCATATGAAAATGAAGTATTGATGTGTGATTGAAAAGTGAAAATGGAGGATAGTTATTGGAAGAATACTGTGCAATATAGAATAGAATAGCAATATAGAAGAAGATTGTGGATCTATTTGTCTCTTTAGGAAACAACCAATGTGCATACCTTTTTATTATAATTTGTTTACAACAAAACAATATTGCTTTATACTAGACTAGATGATATGTTTAGTCCAGTTTTGCTTAAGGAACAGTGAGAAGATTCTTAAAGAATTTGTCTCATTACTTGTTTGTATTTCCTTGTGCAAATAACAATATTAGTTTAATTAACAAAATTGCATATTTTGTTTGTTTGTTTGTATTGGCCATCTAAGGACCACATGCCAATTTCAACTCTTTATTCTTTTCTTTTTTCCAATATTCTTACATCTTTTCACTGTGTCTCTTCTTCCTGTCTTCAGTCCACTTTGAACTTGCGTTTTTATCTCTCCTACTGTGGATTCCCTCCATTTTCAACACTTTTGCCCGAAAAACTTCTCTGTCAATTGCTTCTACGTGTATATTATTTTTTTCTAAATCCTTTTGGACTTGTTTAATAAAACTTGATGTTGACTTCTTCCCCCACAGATATCTGAAGATTTGCTTTGTCAACCTATTGTCGTCCATTCTATATAAATGTCCAAAAAATAATAGTCTTCTTTTTCTCATTGTTTTTGTTATATTTTCTATACTTTGATATATTTCATCATTACTTCTTAATTTCCAACCTTCTGAAGTTTTTCGTGGGCCTAATGTTTTCCTAATAATTCGCCTTTCCAATATTTCTAGTTTGTCTAAATTATAATTCAATGCTAGACATTCACTTGCATATAGGGATTCTGGCTTCACTTCTGTACTGTAATACCTTATTTTCGCATTTTTAGATATGCACTTTTTATTGTAAATATCTGTAGTTATACCATATGCCCTTTCCATCTTATGAATCCTTTCTTCTATAGCAGATTTTTCCAAACCATTCTCTTGAATTATCTCTCCTAGATACTTAAATTTTCAAACCCTCTCTATTCGACCAATATCTGTTACCAGGAATTTTGTTGTGTTTTTAATGTTTGTGAGAAATTTGTTTTTTTTTTCTACAGAAATTCTTAAACCTGTTCTACTGGGTACGTCCTCCAAAAAATTAACTTGTGTTACTGCAGATGTAAGGTGTTCAGAAAGTACACCAAAGTCGTCTACGAATTAAGTTTTAATTAATTAAAAAAGTGAAATTTAATTGAATATTAGTAGCATTGCATACCACATTGGTTGGTTGTTTCTACATCTGTACACATGTTACTTTAAAATGAAATTATTTCTTTGCCACATCTGTACGTTAAAAGTATACAGTGTGTATATTTATTATGAAATTGTAATTGTTGAATAATATGTAACCTTGCATAATGTCTACTTCAAATCGAACTAATGTGTATTGAAAGTAAACTAAATCAGATAGTATTAATTATTTGAACCTCTGTCAGGATTGGTTAATTTTAAAGTACAAATATCGTCCTGCCTTATAATATGTTTTGTTGTTAAACATTTAGCGTAAACAGCGGAGGTAAAGTGAGACAAGGTTGTTTAACATCACACAATGAATAACAGCTGAAACATATTAATAAAATGTAATCTATGTAAAGGTGTTTTGCTGGTGCTAAATTTTTTTTTTTTTTTTAAACTGGTCTGTATAGTAATGAAAAGTAATTTTGTTTAGTTATAAGACAACAAATTCTGTTATGCAGTTTCACCGCCATGCAGTAAGGTTTCAAGGTCATTGTAATTCTGTTCGTTCGAAGAAATTTTATTTCTTGCAGGATTATCAGATTCTTTGAAACTAACACATAAGATGAAATCTGTAAATAAAAATTATATAATTGCATGTTCTAGTGAAGTAGAGTTAAAAGATAAGGTACACAACAAAATATAGAGATAAGCACTTAAAAATTGAGGTAAGTAAGATGTATCAAAGATTTATGTATCTGTATGATTAGAAAATATTTATCCAGTAACTGTCTGTCAGTGGTTGGTTTTTGTGTTAATAAGTTGGATTGTTAAGTTGCTCATTATAATTGGGAGCTGGCTTCAGAAATTTGTTTAAGTTTATAAATGTATATACAGTGAAGTGTATTTATTTACACTTCAGCCTTACACAGAAATGTTGAATAAATATATATGAAAAATAATTTATTTTATTGGGTTACAAATAAGTATAGATGATAGACATTTAATAAATAATTTATGAATTAAAAGAAAATAATAACTGTTGTATACTAGTTATAAGTTTGTGAGTATATTAATTTTCTACTGTATTTTGTATCTAGTTAGTGTATTTTTAGTAGTCTATTCGAAGTGTGTGAATTAAAATAATTCATTTTAACAATTTCATTAACTTTATTTTTGTAAACACTTCCCAAAAATGTCATTTATTTCTAAATCCTATTTAAAACCATATATTAAGAGAATTCTTTTAAAGTTTCCTGAGAGGACTGTGTGGCTGAAAATTTGTTATTACTTAAAAAATGTATGGTAGAGTTTATTCATTTTTTTGGCTTACTTTCAGTCATTAACACAAAACATTCAAATTGGTAAGGTTAAATAATGGCCTGAGACGACTTGTTATAAAAAATGTTTATTTTAATAACATTTAAAGAGAGTGACAGATGAGGTAGGGATGGATAAATTCAGTTCTACAGTTCTTGCTCACCAGTTCTTAGCACCATTACAGCCTGCACCAGTTCGAGAAACAGAACTGAATAAAATGTCGGTTTCTAATCATGAAATGCTATCAACTTAATTATTGGTAATGTAATTCTCAACAATATTTACCATGAATACACTGTTATAAAGTAATATTTTATTAAACACTAATATACTGGCGGATGTGTAACAACCCGTTGAGGGCGTACAAATCCTGTCTTCTCCGTGCGAGCCTCCCAGCCAATCAGTAGCTGCAAATCATTCCCGCGATTTGACCAATAACAACCACCAACCTCTCCCTCTGCTTAATAAAAAAAGAGGTCCTTTCCATAAAAAAAGTAAAGTACCGTTTACCAAATGGTAAAAGCTTAAGAGCATGATAATGTCTTTCAGCCGCCAGCTAAACGCAACATTATTATGGTTACTGAGTGACTGATTGGTTACATACCTATCTACAGCTATGCAGTGTTGTTTGCTTGTTAGGTCTTTAATCTGCGACGGACGTTAGCACGTTAGCGGTCGCGGTTTTAGTTAACGATTCCCGGCTGGTAAATGATGACGTCATGCAGCGTGATGCGTTACAGAAATTTTCAAATGACCCCCAGCCATAAGACATTATCATGTCAAAAAGTGACATGACCCGCTACAGAGTATTACACACCAGCATCGGGCAGCCATCGGAGCACCATTTGGACTCTGCAACCACTGGGGGGCACGCATGAATCTGCGCCTGTCTGCATCTGTCATCTGGCAACAATAATATACCTTCTCAAATAGTGTCACAGAGGCTTCATTATTTATGAAGAATATTCAAGACTTCTTATAATAGTTCTGATTTTCAGGCACTCAAGCAGTATGAATAATTCCTAAGATATAGAAAAATAAGCAATTAACACAGTTTTGAATTTTGCTTTGCTCATTTGCTTATTTTTTTAGGCATGACCCCCCCCCCCACAGTATTTGGATTGTTGCTTAGATTCAATTCATACTGGAAAACATGAAAATATGGTTCGTCAAAAGTTAGGTTCATTTTCAGTTTTTTGGAGATGTCTTCACAAATGTTTGGTTGAGTTTCATTGGTACCAGATTCTGTGAGCAAACTTTGTTCATTTTAAAATTTTTATATAAAATTTGTCTTGACAGTTTTTGAAATCAGTGGTAGCCAATTCAGCAACTCCTCGAAAGCTCATACAATTTTTTTGAACAGTTTCATTGACATTTTGAATGTTAGTGTCTGATTTTGATGTGAGAGTACAACCAATGCATTGATAATCTTTGATCAATTCCCTTCGTTCTTTAATTTTTTTTTTAACCACTAGAAAAGTTGAGTATGTAACAGTTACTCATCACCATAAACCTCCTTTAATAAATGAATGTTTCTATAACTTACTTCTATTCCATATTTCTGCAGCAGATTTTACAAAGAACAAAGAATTTTATATGGACACATTGATTCATGTTGGTACATAACATTATTCCGATGTAGCTCAGATATACAGTCTGCTTCGAACACATGATCTTACTGATCTGTTGGTTCCAGTGTTGTCAGGTCACTGACAAATGTTTTTCGGATCACTGAAAAATTTTAGAGTTGTTTTGATGAATCACGTAAATTTGTAATAAACTTAAGTAAATAAGTCATAACTGTAAGTCGTAACTTTTTGTTGCGGTTTTAATAATTTTGGTATAATTATGACAAAAATAATTTTCACTTACCAATGTTGCCTTATATTCTAAACCTCTTCTTCTCCTCCTCCTCCTCCTCCTCCTCCTCCCCCTCCCCATCGCCTGTCAAGTTCCTGTATATCTTCAGATAAGGTCGAAAATTTTGACGCCAAATTGGCAGTAGATGAAATTTTCTTACCTCAACACAGCTAGGGTCAAGATCCTCCAAATCTTTCATTACAGTATCTGCAAAAGGCAATCATTTAAAAATCGGTTGGGCACTTTTAATAAAGAAGTCTGAACATTGAAATTTAAAGTGTTTCATCTATTCACTGGTTAGATGCTTATTTGTTTCAGTATGCAACATAACTTTCCTACCTAACTAAATTTCATCAAGAGGCTTACCCAACAGAGATTATTTTAGCCACCTGGTGTTAGTGTTATTATTTTTAAGTTTATCACAATGACTTGATATTATGATCTGGTATAGAAATTATCTAGGTACTTATTCATGTGCAGGTCGTGCAGTGTGATTCTGTCAGCTTGAGACTAAACAGTGTCGATCACAGTCTCCATCTTAATTGAATAAACACTGTGGCAAAATAGTTGAATATTTCAAAATGCCTGTTAGGCCTACATCATTGTGTATTGCTGGGGTAATTGTTACAGGAGACAGTGATAATCATTGTTGCAAAGAAACACCGGATTTGACGTCACGTGCAAAACCAAAATTCTAGAAATGTGACATGGCACTGTAACTGATGCTGGAATAAATTTTGGAGGACTTTTTGTTTTCGTTTATACAGGATTCTGGTTGGTTATATGTGCTTGAAAATTTAAAGGTAGGTGGAGGGGAGAGTAGTTCAATGACCCATGCTGTTCACTGGTGTGAATGTTGCAGATGCACAGAAAAAATCTGTAAGGTTATTTATAGCCACAATTCAAAAGTATTTGTCCGTCTGAGATTGTGTATATGAGCTTCCAAGGCCTTATTTTTTTTACATGCATGGGGCCAAATGCATGTATTTAGTGACTCAGGTTCCGAGACAGATTAGAAGCGAGTGGTGCCCCTCTCCCCAAGTCAGAATTCAACCAATATTTACACTGGTAAATGGCATACACAATTTTGAAAGTTGATGATTATTTTATTAAACTCTCAAATTACAACCAATATTTAGCTAAATAGTGATTACAATAAGCATAGTAGTAATACTTAAAAAGCTTAGAAAATAATAATCGATCATTTATCTTGATTTTACCTTAACGAAGTCGTATATAATTTCTTCTAAATCGAGCGATTTAAGTATATCTCTTTCAATATTTAACCTTACTAACGAAGATAATCTCTCATCTCCCGTACTTGAACTCATCATATCTTTAATGCGTTTTAATACAGAAAATGTTCTTTCAGATTCGCAGTTAGCTGTTGGAATAATGAAAAGCAGACAATAAGCAACCTGTATATACTCGGAAATACATCAATCATTGTACAATTAATAATCCGGTTTAAAACTCTGAGCAGACAAACTGTAGTATCATGGAATCTATCATCTTCAATCGAATGATTTGAAAAAAAATCTGCTCTTGCAGTTGTACTCGAGGCACAAAGTGCTTCAATTCTATTAGAAGATAGTTATTCAAATTGTTCGAGTGAACTTCTTAAGAGCTTTCGCCAGATTTTCCAACTCACTCTCCATGGGTAATAACTGCGTAACAAAACCAAATAATTGCTTAATGTGATCATAAGTCTTGCTTCGCTTAGTCAGTTCAGCTGGATGGTGCCCCCTCTGACACCTGAAGGCCTGCTGCCTGGTGCTGCAGCATATCCTAGCGTTATGTATAATCCACCACTGCTCAAGTCCCGTAGAAAGCCGATTGCTACAACTATTGAAGGCCTCTCTGTGTTCACAGTGTTCTGACTCAGACTTTATGCTACCGTTGATACACTTGAGGAACATCTACCACCTCACTGTGCATCACCCCCACTTTGTGCCTACTGCAAGGCCAGAATTCAGGTTTCTCTTCAATCACTGATTTATTTTTCAACATTCATTGGTTGCCTACCACCTTAGAATGGACTGCTAAACTTAATAGGGCCTATTGAGAAGTAGATGAAAGTAGTTGAATTAAAACATATTCACTATATATCCCTTTTATGTACTACCTAATGACTGGTATGAATATTGTAATAAAACAAAATTTTTATGTGCTTTTATTATGTTCCCCCGTTTATAACGCCTCACGTTGTACGCCAATTTTGTAATATAACAAAAATAATTTACAAAATATGATTATTATTAATTGTTTAATACAATTTTATTATATATATATATTTATTAATTTAATTTACTTATTTAATTGTTTTTTATTATTTTATTATTATTCAATTAATTAAAAATAAATAGTAATTCTGTATGAATTGGTAAAGAAAGATTTGTTTCACAGCGTTAAATATATTATGTCATAGACAAATCGATTGATGGTAGCTGTCAATTCAATGTCTTTATTTCTTCTTCTGCTTGTCTTTTTCCTTTTTGAAGTCCTGTTTTTTAATTAAAAATTGACGTATTTTAACTTAGCTACTTAACTATTCAATAAAAAGCCAAGTTAAAACAAATAATTATATTTATTGTGAATAATGGGATTATTCGACTTGCGTCGACTATTGCTCTCGGAGTCGAGACTGTATCTCAGATCGATTAACACATTTGGGTTAAGTTATATTAACTTAAATTATTATTTAACATGGATTCTTTTAACTGTTGAAATAGTCAGGAAAGGCAAGTTAGAGAATTCAATACTTACAATTTGAAAAAATTTATTCATTAACATATAATTATTAAAAATACAGTAGATATTAGTAAAAAGGAAATCCGAACCACAAGCTGACTGTGCTGACTTCACGCTGTCTCCGTCTTGGGCTGGCCGCTACTAGTTGAAATTAAAAGATGGCTGCCTTCATGCGTTGTACCACGCTGATAATCTGTCTCTGGGATTTTCCTTCAATAAAATGCAGTAGTTGATAAATTCCTCTTCTGTGATGTAATTATTGGAAGATTTTCAAGTTATGGTGTTTAGTTTTCATCCTCCACTGGATTTCGTTCGGTAATACGTGTGTAGTGTTGAATGGTTTCTTCAAATCAGTTGCTGTTCATAAATTAGGTTAGATTTATAATTCCATCGTGGCCATTCGTTCTGGTAGTTAGTTTTAATGTTTTTTAACTTTGTTTTATTATTCCCCCAATTATTTAAATTGGATTCATTGATTTACTATAGATACTTCATTCCTTCAGATTTCATAAGACGTCTTGATTTTAGTTAGTTAAAATTTATTTCAGATTTCTTCTCAATACTGTGACACATCCGTTCTGCTTGGAGTTTAACAATCAACTCATTTTATTTGTTTCTTCATATAGAAAATCCTGTATGATTTTGGTCTCATCTTTCATTGTTCACAATCAGCTGTTTGCCTTATTCCAGATTCGATTTTATGGAAATAAATGACATTTTTTATATTTTACTGGCTATAATTTAGTTATTTAGTATTTTTATGAAATTTTAATTACATAACTATATTCCTGCTTTGATTTTATACAAATTAATATTAAACATGACCTATTTTGGTTTGAATTAAACTCAAAAATTACATTCCTTGAAATTTACTTCTAAGCCTTATCATGATTCACATAATTACCCATTAAATGGTTTACACTATGTTTCATGTTACCATTGTCCTCAAATAAGATGACTAATTAATTTACATTATAATTTGCCTTTACTACTTTGTCATTATACTAAACATATACTGATTTATTTACGTTTTACTTATACTTGGTTTATTGCCTAGGCATTATCTTGTACAATCACTATTTAAGTCAATTTTATCCTCTGACTTTTTTAATTACTATTACAGGTTGTTGTGATAATTATAATAAAGTATTTGCATGCTAAAAGGAATAATTTATATTAATTTGGTCCAGGTTTTCACTAATGTATCTCCTCTGATTTGATTACAAGGTCAAAGTTGAATTTGGCTTGATTATCAATTTTCAGTTTTCCTATCAATATTATAATTATTTCACATTATTATTATTATCTTTTCTGAGTTACTAATTATATGACATTTGAATTAATATATTGCCTTTCGTTTCTTAACAAAATTCTGACAAACTAACATTCTTTAAATACAACAAACACTTATTCTCTACCATTTAGTATATCCTAATATCAACATTGTAGGTAGTGAATACCTGTATAATAATTAAACAAATTAATTGCTTCTTATAATTAAACAAATTATGGTCTTTTACTGGTTTTGTATTCTCTGACCTTGGGCCATATGGTTTTCTAATTTTTATATAATAACTATAGTTTATGTTCATTTATTTATTTTGTTTGATTCTGATAGAGTGTTCTGTCTTTAAAATAGGTTTTGTCCCTTTGAGATTTTTATTTTAATTAATTCGTCCATGGTTGTATTTCCTTACTGCTCCTTATCTTACTGGGTATACTGATACTGTTACTGGAATAATAATCATCCTACATGGTTTAACACATATTGTTCTGAATTGAGTGTGTTTAATTTCTTTGGATCGAGAGTTTTTATAGTACTGTTAAGGCATTTTATTTATTATAGTGAGTATTTCTTTTATGTTACTTTTATTTAGGTTTATTTTACTCATTCCAGATTGCTTCTTCCTTTCATTTTCTATGTGGTATTAAATTGTAAATAAGGCAAAATGTCCGTTATGCTACAATATTTACCACTTGAGAACACTATCTGAGGTGATGATTCGACTGCTAAAAATAAGAAAAAATGTCATATGAAAACAGGACCAGAAATTCTTTGTTCTTGA
Organism: Magicicada septendecula; assembly: GCA_034769895.1. Lineage (NCBI taxonomy): Eukaryota > Metazoa > Arthropoda > Insecta > Hemiptera > Cicadidae > Magicicada > Magicicada septendecula. The sequence goes on along the minus strand of CM068369.1, from coordinate 93,036,451 downwards.
GTTACATCATCATCAGCCGTGGCTCTACAACCATTGGTGGGTCTTGGTTTGTTCCAAGAGTCGATTCCATTCCTCCCTATTGTGTGCCCTGGCTTTCTAGTTTTTTATGTTCAGATTTCCAAGGTCCTCCTCTGTCTGGTCTTTGAATCTACTTCGCAGTCTTCCCCTTTTTCTACTACCCATTGGTTTCTGGTAGAAAATATGTTTTGTAGGCTGTCCTTCGTCCATTCTCTCTATGAGTCCAGTCCACCTTAGCCTGTATATTTGTTCATAATTATAGCACCTGCTCCACATTCCATTTTCTTGTACTCTTCTAAACATTGTTATTAGAGTCCATCTTTCATATAGCGACCTAGAAGTCTCTCACTATTTTTTGTCATTGTCCAGGTTTATGAAGCATATGTCAGCACTGGCCTGATAAGTGTTTTGTAAATTTTGCATTTCATGCTTCTTGAGATGAAGCTAGATGTCGGGTGCTTTTTTAATCCATAATATGTTTTATTTCTGAGATATATTCTTCTTTCAGTGTTGGCATCATTAGTGCTGTTTACCTGGGAGCCAAGATATATGAACTCTTACTGTGTCTATATTTTTTGTGCGTATTTCAAGATTTTGAAGGGTTGGGTTTAATGGTAGTTTGTTGGCAGCATACACATATATTGTTTTCTCCAAGTTTATCTGCAGTCCAATTTTACTTGAGGCTTCCTCTATTGCTGTAAATGCACTAATGAGATCTCGTTTTGTCTGGCAATTAGATCAATATTATCTGGATATGCTAAAAGTTGTATACTTTTGTGTAGGATCATACCTCTTGTGTTTATTTGGGAGTCTCTTATCACTTTTTCTAGTGTGAGATTAAATAACAAGCATGACAGACTATCTCCTTGTTGAAGTCCAGTTCAAGTTGTGAATGAACATGACACGGTTTTCTGCACTTTAATTTTCTACTTTTGAGAGATTCTTGGATTGATTTAATTAAGTGTGTTGGCATCTTGAATTCCTTCAATACCTTGTACAGTGCCATTCGGTCCACACTGTCATAAGCGCTCTTAAAATCAATGAATAAGTGGCATGTTTCTATACCAAATTCTCATGTTTTTCCAGGACTTGTCTAACCATGAAGATTTGATCGACTCGACTGGTTCTTGAGTTACAGCCAGGTAAAAATTTCACCCATATTTCTATTCCAAAAGTAAAGTAATACGTTATGCAAACATTATGGGCCAAAATTAATGGTTCTGTATGTTGGCTGTCCTAAATTATACAAAAAATGGTTGCAGAGATGTGTCTCTAGTAGTACCGATGGAAGGTATTGTTTATGGATACTATGTGTGGTACAGGCACAGTAGTTCCATTTGCAACTCACAGTTGTTATTCTACGTTTATTGCTGATAATAAAATATACGATATAACGTCTTTACTTAAGCAATAATTTCAAAGGTCGGACGCCATCTTGATTTGCAAGAAAGTAAATATAGACGTAAATGACTTGTAGTTTTAGTTACCTTTAAAAGTTACTATAGGGCAGGAATTCGTTTAAGTGAACTCTTGAGTAGCGAAAATTGTTATGTGAAATAATAATACCTTGTTAAAATTTTTACCAAATGATATTACCCAATTTATTTTCCAAAAGACTCTACATACATATTACGCCATGGGGCGTTTAGCAAACATCAAACCCTCAAAATACCTACAGTAAACATGAAACATTTGATATGTGATTATTAAACATTAAACATATATATAGTTCGCACAACCCAGCATGATTTAAGTCACTCTCCCTCGCACTCTCTCTCTCTCTCTCTCTCTCTCTCTCTCTCTCTCTCTCTCTCTCTCTCTCTCTCTCTCTCTCTCTCTCTCTCTCTCTCTCTCTCTCTCTCTCTCTCTCTCTCTCTCTCTCTCTCCCTCTCTCCCTCTCTCCCTCTCTCTCTCTCTCTCTCTCTCTCTTCTCTCTCTCTCTCTCTCTCTCTCTCTCTCTCTCTCTCGTACAATTTTAATAAATGAGCTCTTTTAATATTGAATTGGTCATTATAAATTTGAGTAAGAAACAGATTTTGGATAAATATCACTATAATATTGACGACTCGGAACACTAAGTTTTTTATAAGTAAAAACGTAAAGTTTTACCTTACAGCCTAAACCGGCTTTCACCTATAGAAGGCTTCATCAGAGGCTGTCATTAGTAGCGCTGCTCGTCTTGTTGTTGGCGACGAGATAGTGTTTCGAAAGATTGAAGCTGTGTGTGTGTGTGTGTGTGTGTGGTGAGATGTGTTCGAATAATGCGTGCGATTTGAATTGTGTCTGTTCGTTTAGGATGTCGTTTTTATTTGTTTTTGTGTGTTTGTATATTTCTAATTGTTCTAGAGTGTCTAGTTTTCGGCCTTTTGTGTGTACGTGTAGTATGTTCATGTTATTGTCGATGTTTTTATATGTGTGGTTTGCTTCAATGAGGTGGTTTGCGAAGGTAGATTCTGTAGTGTTGTGGAGTGCTTTTGTGTGTTCAATGTATCTCTGTTTGAAGCTACGTCCTGTCTGGCCTATGTAGAATTACTGCAATTTGAACAATTTAGTTTATATACACCGGGTAGATCGAATTTGTTTTGTGCTTTGGGCATGCGTTTGATAGTGTGTGTTCTGTTTTGTTAGTAGTTTTGTAAGCGATTCTGTATCCTGCTTTTTTGAATTTGTGGGCAATTTTTTCTGTTTGTTTGTTGATGTATGTTAGTGTTATGAATTTGTTGTTTTCTGTCTTTGTCTGTTGTTTGTTTTGTGTAGGAGTTTACTGACTATTGTTCTGTCATAACCGTTAGATTCTGCTAGATATTTTATCGTGTTAGTTCGTCTTTGTAGTCTATTTCATCTAAGGGGATGTTGTTAAGTCTATGTATCATGGTTCTAAAAGCAGCTAGTTTGTGTTGTATTGGGTGATTGGAGGTGTTGTGTATTAGTGTGTCAGTTGTAGTTGGTTTTCTGTATATACTGAATTTGTGCCTGTGTTCTAGTTTTGTGATGGAGAGGTCTAAGAAGTTTATGGTATTGTTGTGTTCGTATTCGGCAGTGAAGGTTATGTTTTTATGTATTTTGTTTTTTGCGTTAGTAACAAAATACATAAAAACATAACCTTCACTGCCGAATACGAACACAACAATACCATAAACTTCTTAGACCTCTCCATCACAAAACTAGAACACAGGCACAAATTCAGTATATACAGAAAACCAACTACAACTGACACACTAATACACAACACCTCCAATCACCCAATACAACACAAACTAGCTGCTTTTAGAACCATGATACATAGACTTAACAACATCCCCTTAGATGAAATAGACTACAAAGACTAACTAAACACGATAAAATATCTAGCAGAATCTAACGGTTATGACAGAACAATAGTCAGTAAACTCCTACACAAAACAAACAACAGACAAAGACAGAAAACAACAAATTCATAACACTAACATATATCAACAAACAAACAGAAAAAATTGCCCACAAATTCAAAAAAGCAGGATACAGAATCGCTAACAAAACTACTAACAAAACAGAACACACACTATCAAAACGCATGCCCAAAGCACAAAACAAATTCGATCTACCCGGTGTATATAAACTAAATTGTTCAAATTGCAGTAAATTCTACATAGGCCAGACAGGACGTAGCTTCAAACAGAGATACATTGAACACACAAAAGCACTCCACAACAGTACAGAATCTACCTTCGCAAACCACCTCATTGAAGCAAACCACACATATAAAAACATCGACAATAACATGAACATACTACACATACACACAAAAGGCCGAAAACTAGACACTCTAGAACAATTAGAAATATACAAACACACAAAAACAAATAAAAACGACATCCTAAACGAACAGACACAATTCAAATCGCACGCATTATTCGAACACATCTCACCACACACACACAGCTTCAATCTTTCGAAACACTATCTCGTCGCCAACAACAAGACGAGCAGCGCTACTAACGACAGCCTCTGATGAAGCCTTCTATAGGTGAAAGCCGGTTTAGGCTGTAAGGTAAAACTTTACGTTTTTACTTATAAAAAACTTAGTGTTCCGAGTCGTCAATATTATAGTGATATTTAGTTAAGTAACGGACACGTCATGGACAACGAAATCCAAAGATTTTGGATAGCTAATACTTAGCTGCCGTTTTACGAACGTTGCACACCAGCGAGTTCGTCGATTGCGCTACCGGTAACATCTTGATGTATTACACCTTACCGAATGGTAAGGTGTCACTGTTATTAAACACTTTTGTAATTAACCACTTTTGGTGGTGTAAAAGTTAAAATTCACTCTTGGTGAACTTTTTTGCCGGCCGGCTACGTTCATGCTTCCGGATGAAATGACCCAGAGTCTTTGTTTCACATTGCGTAGGTTGGGTAAAAGCGACGTCATCAGGCTTTTGTTCATATAGCCAAGCCTTGAGTTGTTTACGGAAATATGCATTCCTTACACTGACGTCATCAGGGCTAGGCACTTTATCGCTATGTGTTACATACGTTTTTTGGTGAGTTTGTCGTTTTGCAATGAAAACGGTCAGAATCTTGTCAATTCACATCTGCGTTTTATAAAATAGTTATATAGTCCACTCACCAAAACTTTACAGGGATTATAAATATTTAAATGAATATTCCCTATAAATATAAAATAAATGAATACAATGATTATGGTCTTTTATACCATGTTTTTATAAATTTAATATTGCACCAGAATTGTACCATCACAAAACCCCCTCAATGAAAGATTTTGTGCCGAAGCATAAAAACTTTCATTGACCCATTCATACTTCCTAAAGGGATCAGGCAGGATATGTCGCCACAACCCCCTTACAATTTATATAAAAGAAAATCAATAACTCACCCGTGGTCTGATGACGATGACAGAACCTGCATGACCTTACTGGACTTCTCCTTCGAGATCCCAACACCATAAGGCCAATTAGGCGCGTAACGCCCCTGCTCTGACGCGCTGGCCAGCTCAGGACCGCCGTCATAACATCACCAAACACTGAAACAATAAATTAAAATATCAAAATAGTGGCTTGGTATATTACTCTATCCTTAACTGATCTGTTTCCCCTTAGCTATGTGCTGGTTTGTGTTAATAAGCACTGGGTTTGCTTGAACTACTAGAAATACAATATAAAAAATGTAACATACAAGAATTATATAGAATTGCCATTCTCTTTATGGACTACCCTGAATTATAAAAATTGTTTCGATTCCCATCGATAATAATTAACTCTTTCTGTTTCATAATTAATGTAATTATAAAAGAAACAAATATTTATATAAAAAAGAATTTAATTTAATTATAAAAGAAAACATGGAAATCCCCATATAAATCCCCAATATTACTCAAACATGGAGAAAAACAAATTATAGAAAAAAGAATAATTAATAAAATCTTATTGAAATTAAAATTATTATTATTATTAACAGGTAATAATTGGCGCTGTCAATAATATTTACCCCTCTTTCTCCTCCACACACACTATTTCCTATACATCATGTTAAAATTTCATAACATAATACATGATACATAATAATACATATTGATACCTTAATACATTGAAATCGTCAATTCATATTTAATCTGATTAAGATTTGCATGTTCTATCTATTTAAAGTTGCATTTAAATTATAAAAATTACAATTTCATTTAATTAATTTATTAATTAATAACTTTCATTAATTAGCCATCAATTATTTATTATAATTATTAAATTCATTTCAAATTTATTATTAATATTCATATTACATTCATTTCCTATTATCTTTCTACTCTGAATTCTCTACCTACCTAACCTTTCACATTCTAATCATTGTTTAGTCTGGGTTACTCCTGTATTCACTATGCTTTTACTTATTATAATCTTACTCACCTTTCTTCTAACTAACAATCAAATTTACCTATCATGACACCAATTTCTCAATTATAAACACCTTTCACTAATTTCATTCCGACGATAAATCCTATAGCACCGCGCGTCTTTGTACAGAGATGGGTGTTCCCTAACTGGCTATATACATTCATAATATTTTGCCCTTCCAAAAAATTCGGCAAACACTCCCTTAAACTACGCTATTACCTGCCACAACGCTAAACGTTGGCTACTCCTTATCACCTCACCCCCACTACAAAATATCATCAACAACAAATATATTTTTAACCTTGGCTTTACTCACCTCTACAAATAATCACTAACTACTAAATCTAAATATCTAATACCACTAATATCACTAAATATCTAATACTCTCTTTGTATTATTTTCTTCAAAAATTCTTAACTATCTAACTCCCATTAACTTCAGTTGAATAGCTCACATGCTTTTATCTATACCCAGGCTCTATCCCTGTTTAAACACTTACTGTAATCACTGACAATTGCATTAAATTTATCTCTCACCTACTCATAACAGTACATCTCACTTTTCAAATATATATATATATATATATATTCTTACTTAATCATTTATTATTATTCATTAGGAATTACCTTCATTACAAATTAAATAATAATTTAACTTCATTAGAAACTTTCTATTACAATTAATAATTTACAACTTCTGTTACAAAGATAGTACAACTTTCTTTTGTACCATATTAATTCAGTAATTAAGAGTAATAATCTTTAATTATTATTCAATTATTTAAACTTGTTTAGTTAAACGAAAACATGTTAATTGTTAATTATTAACACAATTATTAAAACATACAATACATAACATTTACCTGTAATACACAACATCAAAATACATAAATACGTTGATAGTAACACATATAAAACAATGAAAATTATACAATCCAAACTCCTTATTTTGTCATTAATCAAAATCAGTCCATATGCAGTCCAATTCTAAACCACTGTTCACATATATTAAATGTTCATTACACAATTAAAACAGTCTATCCTCCATCGTTGAATAACATTCTAATCTTAGGTCTATTTGTCTTATTTTTTAGTGAATAAATTTTATTATTAGAAACATTATAATCATAATAATTATCAAACATTTCATATTCATTCACAATTTCAATATCATATATTAAGTCACGATCGAGTATGGTTCTGTCTACATCAGTAAGATCATATGTTATAATCTTGTTAGTCATCTTGTAATTATCTCCTGCTACATCCATTACTACCACAGGTAAGTACTTGATATCATTATTCTCATTATCTATTATTATTTCAATTTCATTATAAGGTTTGTATTCGTCATAATCGTATACTATCTCTATTCCTAACCTTTCTACCAATTCTCTGTACTTTCTATCTACTTTAAAAATTTCTATTACTCTCTTTCTCTCACAATACCTCTCTACATTTTCTCTCTTAATATATTTCTCACCATAACACCAAGTTACACTCTCTCTCTCCAAATATGCAGGGGTCACTAACTCAAAATTACTGTACCACTTATGAGGTACACAAAAACACCAAGGAACTTTATTTGTAGACCTTTCGTCTCCCAAATATAAATTTAAGGAACTCTTGTTCTTATTAAAAATACGTGAAGACTTTTCTTCACCCCCTAACACAACATCAAAGGAAAATTCTAACCCCTGCACCCCTTTAACAAAAATACTTTCTCCAAGCTCTCTCTCTGACTCAATACACTCAAATACCTCACTTTCACTCATAATACTCTCATTATCTTTTTCTAATATCAGATTCTTACTACCTGTAAACTCATTATTCAAATTATCCCTGTTATTTACTTTATTAATCAGTACTTCGTTTTTCGTCATATTTTCACTACTACTCACCTTCTGATTTTCTGTTTGGATTAATTGCTCACCCAACTTTGAAATTACTATATCACATTGCTTAATAAGATTAGTGTTACGGTTTTTAATTTCGTTTTTTAATTCGTTAAACTTTATATCAAAACTATTTCTGATTTCATTTTTCTGCTCATCAAATTTGTCATTTAAATTAGTAAATTTTTCATCGAATTTTACACTCTGTTCATCAAATTTATTTAATAATAGCTGCATCAAAGCAGCTGTAGTACTCATTTTTGCTTTTTTATAATACACGCATGCATACAATCTTATAACATAACCTCATAAAAGTTGGGTTATGTTTACGTATTTAAATTTGTGTTTATTACCTCAGATAACTTTTCCGCTCTCTTCGTAGGCTTATCCACTTAAATTATATGTCGAGTCCCTGTTCGGGCGCCATTTGTTATTCTACGTTTATTGCTGATAATAAAATATACGATATAACGTCTTTACTTAAGCAATAATTTCAAAGGTCGGGCGCCATCTTGATTTGCAAGAAAGTAAATATAGACGTAAATGACTTGTAGTTTTACTTACCTTTAAAAGTTACTATAGGGCAGGAATTCGTTTAAGCGAACTCTTGAGTAGCGGAAATTGTTATGTGAAATAATAATACCTTGTTAAAATTTTTACCAAATGATATTACCCAATTTATTTTCCAAAAGACTACGTACATATTACGCCATGGGGCGTTTAGCAAACATCAAACCCTCCAAAATACCTACAGTAAACATGAAACATTTGATATGTGATTATTAAGCATTAAACATATATATAGTTCGCACAACCCAGCATGATTTAAGTCACTCTCTCCCTCGCACTCTCTCTCTCTCTCTCTATCTCTCTCTCTCATTCTCTGGTACAATTTTAATAAATGAGCTCTTTTAATATTGAATTGGTCATTATAAATTTGAGTAAGAAACAGATTTTGGATAGCTAATACTTAGCTGCCGTTTTACGAACGTCGCACACCAGCGAGTTCGTCGATTGCGCTACTGGTAACATCTTGAAGTATTACACCTTACCGAATGGTAAGGTGTCACTGTTATTAAACACTTTTATAATTAACCACTTTTGGTGGTGTAAAAGTTAAAATTCACTCTTGGTGAACTTTTTTGCCAGCCGGCTACGTTCACGCGTCCGGATGAAATGACCCAGAGTCTTTGTTTCACATTGCGTAGATGGGGTAAAAGCGACGTCATCAGGCTTTTGTTCATATAGCCAAGCCTTGAGTTGTTTACGGAAATATGCATTCCTTACACTGACGTCATCAGGGCTAGGCACTTTATCGCTATGTGTTACATACGTTTTTTGGTGAGTTTGTCGTTTTGCAATGAAAACGGTCAGAATCTTGTCAATTCACATCTGCGTTTTATAAAATAGTTATATAGTCCACTCACCAAAACTTTACAGGGATTATAAATATTTAAATGAATATTCCCTATAAATATAAAATAAATGAATACAATAATTATGGTCTTTTATACCATGTTTTTATAAATTTAATATTGCACCAGAATTGTACCATCACACAATCACAACAGCTGTGTTGAAGTTATGATCACAACTCTGTGTTGTCTGGCATGCCTTGGCTAGAAAAGTAACAAAGGTGTACTTACACTGCACACTCACACACAACTCCCTTGGGACCACACGTGGTTATTGGATGGCTGATTTATCTCTGCCAGTGGTTGAACTTGAGTTATACCAGGCCAGGGGTTGCAACAGGCTGCAGGTTTAATTTTAAATTCATGCTTTCAGTATCCAAACCACTTATACGCATATGAAAAGAATAAAATTTACCTCTTTTATCTGTCTAGTGGTTTTCCTTTTTTTTTTATATTTTCCTACATGTTTCTGGACATCTGTCCCACCTTCAGGTGTAATCCCTCAGTAAAGTTTGTCAGGTAATTAAAACAAATTACATATAATTTACACACATTTTGTAAATAAATATAAAATATATGAACCCGAAACACATGCGGTGTTGTTGGTGCGCACCACGGTAACACTATAATCGATTTATATGCTTACCCATAACATTACGATACCATACTTATGGTAAGCATACCAGGTGATTATAGTGTTACCATGGTGCACACCAACAACACCACATGTGTTCTGTGTTCATATATTTCATATTGTTACGACGGTCTAGTGATCGTCGTATGCAGCAGTGGCCCTAGCCCTTTATTAGGGTGGAGTGAGAATCCCGTTCGGTGCCCCTTGGTCGACACCTTTCGAATGAATTATAATTCAGTTTCTGTTAAGTAAACACCAACTTTTCAAAAATCAATACGTTTATTGAATCAAAATTAAGTTGCTATTCATATTGCAATCGTGCTGCAACATAAACAAAGTTACTATTAATTAGTATTTGGTATTTAACATTTGGATCAGTTTGAATAATTCTAAAACTAAAAACTAATCAGATAACATAATAATAAATGTGGTAGGTGTACATACACAATTTTTGAGCTGACAAAACATTAAATGAAAACTCGCATTACGCACAAGACACACGTGCGTTATTACATTATTATTATTTATTTATTATGTACACGACGTGATGCGTTGGACCACTATGTATTCCCTGACTAGACTAGTACTTTCGAGTTTCTTCGACTTTGTTAGTTCATTCGATCAGGGGCGTGGGAGCGAGCGGATATGTGTGGCGTGTGGGGGGGCGGTCGGTGGTGACATGCTGGCCGAGTCCCATGCCACCGCCGCGCTCCCGCTATCGCGCTGCCAATGATACTTATAACATAATTATTTTTCATTATAGGACGTAGGTATCTAAGAGTGAAATGTGGCAAAAAGGCGCCAACAAAATTTAATTTTTTTCACAATTGGATTTTGTCGCCGCTCCTCACCCGGCGCCTAGAGCGGTCGCTCCTCTCACTCTACCCCAGGCCCGGCCCTGGTCATATGGTACAGTGGAAAACAAAATACAAGACACCAATTAAGTCACTAATCGCCAGTATTAATTATCGCTATTAAACAGTTTGTAATCAACAGATAGTCGTCTCTTACAACAAATCAAATAAAAATTGTTCACACGCAATAAAATGTCAGCTAATATAAAACACAGTTGTATTACAATTGTCCCGCATGATTATAAAACATAACACTTTGCCACAATATTTCGAACTGCACTGTGTAATCGCCGGACAATAACTGAAAACTAAACAGCAGGTATGGGCTATTTATAGTGTAACGACAATTACAAATATATAAATTTTGTTTATATTTATTAATAAATGTTTGTGAAAAAAAAATTTTTTTTATTTTTTTTTTAAATTAATTATGTTCTGTGGTGTTCCGAATCTTCTGTTAATGGTTTTAATTGTTTTAACGCCTTTTCTGTATTTTTAAATTCCACCACCAGTTTATAGAATTGTCTCCTACTATGATCGATATGTGAACTTTTTCTTATTTGTAGGTTATCTTCCTGCAAGGTGGTGAAGTTCTAGTAGTTAACTCAATTACATTTAATTATTATGTTAATTATCTATTAGGAATAAATAGATATTCGATTTTGTGATAAATAAGAAATTTTATTAACAAATAGTTATTGTTTCGACTCTTTATCGATTTATAAATTGATTCTCAGGGTATCGTTAATTCGTACAATTATTTATATTAGGATTCTTTTAGCAGTTATTTTAGGTAAAGTCAGAGTAATAAGGGTTAAATATGAAAAGTATAACATTACAATATATATATATATCAGTTTAAAATTTAAAAGTACATATATGACATTTAAAATATAATGTTAAGTATAGAAATTGTCAGACCAATGACGCTTCGTAGTTGGAGTCGCATTGAACTGTGGGAAGAAAATGGCCGCTCCTCGTATACAGTTGGAAGATGATCACACCTCGCAGTTTCTGAGTTTAATAAAAGATGCTTTCCCTCTGAATTTTCGTCCCTGCAGCTGTAATTCTTCCTTCTCGTGTTGGTGGAGTGTTTCTGGTTCAGTGTTAGTGTTGTACTTTGAAACATTGTGTAGTATTAAGTCAATTTCACTTTGTCTGTTAGGCCGATATTTGCACTTTTGTATTGTGGTGTTTTAATACTGTTTTAAGTGTTTAAATGTTATATTCACTGGTGTTCTGTTCTGTGTAGTATTAATTGAATGTCGGTAGGTATTTGTTTCACTGGTTTTCCATTTATTAGGTATTTTTATCAAAACTCGCGTTTTTTCACTTTAGGCTTATAAAGTATGCGCCATTACTGTGTTAGCAATTAGGTTACGATTTACTAAGAGCTCGCATCGAGTGTATCATTCAACGTCTAATAATCAACTAATTTACTTCCTTTGTCTTCGGCTAAAGTCTTAGTCAAACCAATATTATTCAATACATTGTTTCAAAAATATTTGCATCCTGTGCATGTGAGAAAGTTACATTATATAACTGATTATATTTTTGCTATTCTTCAAATTTATTAACTAGTAAATACATAAACTTCTTCTTCAGTTCATTCTGCTTAATTTGATACCAAATAATGTAGTTTTATTAAGTTTTTGATATAAAATGGTATTTTTACCTCATTTTGTAAAGTGTAAGTTCCAAAAATCACTTCCTGTCCTTGTATTTAAAATGATGCCATTTTACAAGTTATATTAATGATTATATTAAATCTCAGATTGTAATAAAAGGTTTATCTTCCCTTAATTTCTTGGAATTAGATTAATTGGTTATGTTTTAAAATATTATACAGTAATATATGACTCCCCTCTCTAAATTTTCAGTTTTTACATTTCCATTTTTAACAATAATTCTGGCTATAATTTTACAAAATCTTTCTTAACTATATTTCCAATTACATGACTTTATTACTGATTTACCTTATATAAATTCCTTCAGTTTAATTGTTTTTTCTGTACTTATTTCATCAATTTTGATCGACATGTAATGATTCTGGTTGGTTATATGTGCTTGAAAATTTAAAGGTAGGTGGAGGGGAGAGTAGTTCAATGATGAGTGCTGTTGTTCACTGGTGTAAATGTTGCAGATGCACAGAAAAAATCTGTAAGGTTATTTATAGCCACAATTCAAAAGTATTTGTCCGTCTGAGATTATGTATATGAGCTTCCAAGGCCTTATTTTTTTACATGCATGGGGCCAAATGCATGTATTTAGTGACTCAGGTTCAGGGACAGATTAGAAGCGAGTGGTGCCCTATGCTGCCATCAGACTGGTGCCCCTCTCCCCAAGTCAGAATTCAACCAATATTTACGCTGGTAAATGGCATACACAATTTTGAAAGTTTATGATTATTTTATTAAACTCTCAAATTACAACCAATATTTAGCTAAATAGTGATTACAATAAGCATAGTAGTAATACTTAAAAAGCTTAGAAAATAATAATCGATCATTTTTCTTGATTTTACCTTAACGAAGTCGTATATAATTTCTTCTAAATCGAGTGATTTAAGTATATCTCTTTCAATATTTAACCTTACTAACGAAGATAATCTCTCATCTCCCGTACTTGAACTCATGTAACCTTACCTGTAAGCTGTAGTTACAAATAAAAGAAATAAAAAAAAAATTTATTTAAAAAAAACATTTTAATGTTTGTTTATGGTGTATATAATTTGTAATTAATTCTGTTTTATTGATTTAAACAAATTTCTAAAATTCTGGAAGGTAATTTTGTTTAATTCGCACTTCTGGAAGATATTAACAAAATCCGGAGTTAAACAGATTAACTCCTGTCAGCAATCGATTAACGACTTTCCGTGTTGCTCCAGTATCTCACCTTTCGTTAATATTTTCTTCTTTCAGGAAGTCTCTTGCTTAATTAAAAACCTTAAATTACAATGTGAAATAATTTCCTAATACACACAATTGAAATGAATTGATTTATTAACATTTATAAATGATAATCGATATTAAATCGATTTCGAGCAATGGTCGACTCCGTCTCAGGGATAAATCGATATGTTAATACAGGTTAAAAAATTCATATAATTATTGTAAAAGGTTCTTGGAGCGATTATTTTATAATAGTCAGAGAAGGGCAGGACGAGAAAGTATAACATTTACAATAAATAATGTTAAATAATTAGTATCTAACAATTTTTTAATAATATATAGAAAATGTTTAATATAGTTGAGTTGCAAACCAATCGTAGACTATGACGTCAGTCGAAGGTGGTGGCCGTGCATCGTTTTTCCATCATGGCCGCTCACTAAAAGTGAAGAGGTTATTAGCAATATTCGCCGCGAGAAAATCTTACAATAAAATCAACTTTATAATTGTTTTAAAGATCCCCGAACTTGTGTAAACTGTCTAGTATGTTGTTTGGGGTAGTCTAGATGAGTGTTCAGTGTCCACTGGTGTTAATGGTTTGATATTAGAGGTGTTCACTTATATCTGTTCGTTACGCAAAAATGGTTATTCTGTGGTAGCTTGAATTATTACTAATATGTAGTTTTAATGTTTTAATTCACTGGTATTATTTAGTGTGGTGTTCGTTTTCACTGATGTCGTTGAAGTTTTTATATGTTTCGACTGGAAAAGTGTTTATTTAAGTAACTCTCGTTTCTCACAGATTTTTTCCTGTAACCTTAGCACTTCATTATACGGTTTTAAAGAACGCAATTCCGCATAGACTGTTCAGGTTGAACGTTAACAAAGAACTAACTAACTTCCTCCACTTTAGTAAAAATCTTGCCAAGTTAATATTGGAAAAGTATTGTTAAAATAATTACGACTTCCCATATACATGATTCCAAATTACATTATATATGGAATAATTTTAGTTTATTATTTGCTTTCATGAATTATTACCATATAATTGGTTTATTTATCTCATTCTGTTTAATTTGATATGACATAGTCCATATTTGTTGAGATTTTTGTTAAAATTACCAAATTTCTTTCTTTTTGGAAATCTAGGCCCAGAAACACTGTTTCCGCCCTTCTGTACTTTTACTGCCATTTTAAGTGTTATTAATATAATTATAATAAATTTCAAATGGTCATAAATCCTTTCTTTTCCTTAATTACATATACACTTAACATTTGAACTGTTTTTTAGTGATAATTTCTGAATTTAACATTCCTCTTTAAAAATAGTTAATTTATACATTTCAAAAATTTTCAATAATTTAAGGTAATTTTCTATATTACCCTTTTAAATCATAGGTTCATTTACAGTAGTTGTTAATTGACCTACCTTACCTAAATCTTGCCAGTTTACATGGTTCATTAGTGAATTAACTGGTTTATATGAATTTCTGTGAATTCATTATTTGGCCTAGAGTTTAGTATTTTACATGTATGGTTTTTTCAAATAAATTTACTTCTACTCCTCCTCTGACTCTTAATAGTTATCATGACATAAAATAAAATTGTTTACAAACTTATTGAGATGTGTAGCATCTAATTCATGCTACTGTTATAAAAATAATAATTAACATCACTCAGCATTCTGTAAAATTGGACACGTTTGCTGAAATTGTTTTTAACATACATTTAACTCATTTTGTTAATTAATACAGCATACATACTGAAACATTTTAATTGGTATGTATGCTGTTATTTAACTAATATAACTTATTCTAAACATATAAATCTTATTGTATAAGAACTCTTTCAAAAATATGGAGTTCATGGCTTTGAACAATATTAGCCATTTAAACGTTTTAATTCTATTAACACTTAAACTATTACCAGTCCTTTCTGTTTTTATTATTATTATTTAACATCCCCTTATATAGTAAACATTTCCACCCACACTTTAGTTATTGTCATTCCTATAAATGTCTTGAGATAACAAAGTGACCTAAAATAATAAAATATTGGAAATACCTTCCATTTTATTATTTCATGATTTGTTAATTATCAAATATAAAATTTGTTTTATAGCATATAGTTTAAGTTATAGTAACACTGCAACTTTAAGTTTATTATATTTCAAAACACTTACACTGGTGGTTCTGACTTATATTGAGTCTTATTATCTCAGACCAGACCTTTAGTCATCATGGACTGTGAAGATTTGTTTATTTTTCATCACATAATAACTTTAGTTGGTGCACCTCTTATCATACTATACCACACTTTTGTTTATTAATAATTACAATTTTATAGGGTTTCGGGATGTTATACTTTCTTTAATTGTATCTATTGATTTGGGGTCAATGGTAGTTAATAATAGGTTTTTTATGGTGTTTCTTCCATCCTATTTCTTCCTTTCTTCTCGTCTTCCTTCTTGTTTTCATTCTTGGGTAAACCAAGGTACTCAGTGTTATCTTGACTGATGGTTGGTTTGGAGTATCTTCTTTATTTTTTGATACTGACTTTACTCTTCTTTCCTGGTTTCGGGGTATCTTGTTTATTTACTGCTCCTAACCTCCTGGGTAATCTCCTGGTTGTTTAATATGAGTTTTCCTTAATTCTTTCTTTGACTTTTAATAGTGGTATTTTTTATAATTTAATGATTGTTTTTCTTTTATTGTGGTTTTTTCCTTTGAAGTAATTTGCATTTTATTTGATACCGGTATTCTTGGAGTGTATGTATTTTAATTATTTTTTATGATCTTAAATGAATTAATATAATTATTGGTGGAATATCTGTCATGCTACACTCATCATATCTTTAATGTGTTTTAATACAGAAAATGTTCTTTCAGATTCGCAGTTAGCAATTGGAATAATGAAAAGCAGACAATAAGCAACCTGTATATACTCGGAAATACATCAATCATTGTACAATTAATAATCCGGTTTAAAACTCTGAGCAGACAAACTGTAGTATCATGGAATCTTATCATCTTCAATCGAATGATTTGAAAAAAAATCTGCTCTTGCAATTGTACTCAAGGCACAAAGTGCTTCAATTCTATTAGAAGATAGTTATTCAAATTGTTCGAGTGAACTTTTTAAGAGCTTTCGCTAGATTTTCCAACTCGACACTCTCCATGGGTAATAACTGCGTAACAAAACCAAATAATTGCTTAATGTGATCATAAGTCTTGCTTCGCTTAGTCAATTCAGCTGGATGGTGCCCCCTCTGACACCTGAAGGCCTGCTGCCTGGTGCTGCAGCATATCCTAGCGTTATGTATAATCCACCACTGCTCAAGTCCCGTAGAAAGCCGATTGCTACAACTATTGAAGGCCTCTCTGTGTTCACAGTGCTCTGACTCAGACTTTATGCTACCATTGATACACTTGAGGAACATCTACCACCTCACTGTGCATCACCCCCACTTTGTGCCTACTGCAAGGCCAGAATTCAGGTTTCTCTTCAATCACTGATTTATTTTTCAACATTCATTGGTTGCCTACCACCTTAGAATGGACTGCTAAACTTAATAGGGCCTATTGAGAAGTAGATGAAAGTATTTGAATTAAAACATATTCACTATATATCCCTTTTATGTACTACCTAATGACTGGTATGAATATTGTAATAAAACAAAATTTTTACATGCTTTTATTATGTTCCCCTGTTTATAACGCCTCACGTTGTATGCCAATTTTGTAATATAACAAAAATAATTTACAAAATATGATTATTATTAATTGTTTAATCCAATTGTATTATATATATATTTATTAATTTAATTTAATTATTTAATTGTTTTTTATTATTTTATTATTATTATTCAAATAATTAAAAATAAATAGTAATTCTGTATGAATTGGTAAAGAAAGATTTGTTTCACAGCGTTAAATATATTATGTCATAGACAAATCGATTGATGGTAGCTGTCAATTCAACGTCTTTATTTCTTCTTCTGCTTGTCTTTTTCCTTTTTGAAGTCCTGTTTTTTAATTAAAAATTGACGTATTTTAACTTAGCTACTTAACTATTCAATAAAAAGCCAAGTTAAAACAAATAATTATATTTATTGTGAATAATGGGATTATTCGACTTGCGTCGACTATTGCTCTCGGAGTCGGGACTGTATCTCAGATCGATCAACACATTTGGGTTAAGTTATATTAACTTAAATTATTATTTAACATGGATTCTTTTAACTGTTGAAATAGTCAGGAAAGGCAAGTTAAAGAATTCAATACTTACAATTCGAAAAAATTTATTCATTAACATATAATTATTAAAAATACAGTAGATATTAGTAAAAAGGAAATCTGAACCACAAGCTGACTGTGCTGACTTCACGCCGTCTCCGTCTTGGGCTGGCCGCTACTAGTTGAAATTAAAAGATGGCTGCCTTCATGCGTTGTACCACGCTGATAATCTGTCTCTGGGATTTTCCTTCAATAAAATGCAGTAGTTGATAAATTCCTCTTCTGTGATGTAGTTATTGGAAGATTTTCAAGTTATGGTGTTTACTTTTCATCCTCCACTGGATTTCGTTCGGTAATACGTGTGTAGTGTTGAATGGTTTCTTCAAATCAGTTGCTGTTCATAAATTAGGTTAGATTTATAATTCTATCGTGGCCATTCGTTCTGGTAGTTAGTTTTAATGTTTTTTAACTTTGTTTTATTATTCCCCCAATTATTTAAATTGGATTCATTGATTTACTATAGATACTTCATTCCTTCAGATTTCATAAGACATCTTGATTTTAGTTAGTTAAAATTTATTTTAGATTTCTTCTCAATACTCTGACACATCCGTTCTGCTTGGAGTTTAACAATCAACTCATTTTATTTGTTTCTTCATATAGAAAATCCTGTATGATTTTGGTCTCATCTTTCATTGTTCACAATCAGCTGTTTGCCTTATTCCCGATTCGATTTTATGGAAATAAATGACATTTTTTATATTTTACTGGCTATAATTTAGTTATTTAGTATTTTTATGAATTTTTAGTTACATAACTATATTCCTGCTTTGATTTTATACAAATTAATATTAAACATGACCTATTTTGGTTTGAATTAAACTCAAAAATTACATTCCTTGAAATTTACTTCTAAGCTTTATCATGATTCACATAATTACCCATTAAATGGTTTACACTATGTTTCATCTTACCATTGTCCTCAAATAAGATTACTAATTAATTTACATTATAATTTGCCTTTACTACTTTGTCATTATACTAAACATTTACTGATTTATTTACATTTTACTTATACTTAGTTTATTGCCTAGGCATTATCTTGTACAATCACTATTTAAGTCAATTTTATCATCTGACTTTTTTAATTACTATTACAGGTTGTTGTGATAATTATAATAAAGTATTTGCATGCTAAAAGGAATAATTTATATTAATTTGGTCCAGGTTTTCACTAATTTATCTCCTCTGATTTGATTACAGGGTCAAAGTTGAATTTGGCTTGATTATCAATTTTCAGTTTTCCTATCAATATTATAATTATTTCACATTATTATTATTATCTTTTCTGAGTTACTAATTATATGACTTTGAATTAATATATTACCTTTCGTTTCTTAACAAAATTCTGACAAACTAACATTCTTTAAATACAACAAACACTTATTCTCTACCATTTAGTATATCCTAATATCAACATTGTGGTAGTGAATACCTGTATAACAATTAAACAAATTAATTGCTTCTTATAATTAAACAAATTATGGTCTTTTACTGGTATTGTATTCTCTGACCTTGGCCGTATGGTTTTCTAATTTTTATATAATAACTATAGTTTATGTTCATTTATTTATTTTGTTTGATTCTGATAGAGTGTTCTGTCTTTAAAATAGGTTTTGTCCCTTTGAGATTTTTATTTTAATTAATTCGTCCGTGGTTGTATTTCCTTACTGCTCCTTATCTTACTGGGTAATACTGATGATGTTACTGGAATAATAATCATCCTACATGGTTTAACACATATTGTTCTGAATTGAGTGTGTTTAATTTCTTTGGATCGAGAGTTTTTATAGTACTGTTAAGGCATTTTATTTATTATAGTGAGTATTTCTTTTATGTTACTTTTATTTAGGTTTATTTTACTCATTCCAGATTGCTTCTTCCTTTCATTTTCTATGTGGTATTAAATTGTAAATAAGGCAAAATGTCCGTTATGCTACAATATTTACCACTTGAGAACACTATCTGAGGTGATGATTCGACTGCTAAAAATAAGAAAAAATGTCATATGAAAACAGGACCAGAAATTCTTTGTTCTTGAGTTACATCATCATCAGCCGTGGCTCTACAACCATTGGTGGGTCTTGGTCTGTTCCAAGAGTCGATTCCATTCCTCCCTATTGTGTGCCCTGGCTTTCCAGTTTCTTATGTTCAGATTTCCAAGGTCCTCCTCTGTCTGGTCTTTGAATCTACTTCGCAGTCTTCCCCTTTTTCTACTACCCATTGGTTTCTGGTAGAAAATATGTTTTGTAGGCTGTCCTTCGTCCATTCTCTCTATGAGTCCAGTCCACCTTAGCCTGTATATTTGTTCATAATTATAGCACCTGCTCCACATTCCATTTTCTTGTACTCTTCTAAACATTGTTCTTAGAGTCCATCTTTCATATAGCGACCTAGAAGTCTCTCGCTATTTTTTGTCATTGTCCAGGTTTATGAAGCGTATGTCAGCACTGGCCTGATAAGTGTTTTGTAAATTTTGCATTTCATGCTTCTTGAGATGAAGCTAGATGTCGGGTGCTTTTTTAATCCATAATATGTTTTATTTCTGAGATATATTCTTCTTTCAGTGTTGGCATCATTAGTGCTGTTTACCTGGGAGCCAAGATATATGAACTCTTACTGTGTCTATATTTTTTGTGCGTATTTCAAGATTTTGAAGGGTTGGGTTTAATGGTAGTTTGTTGGTAGCATACACATATATTGTTTTCTCCAAGTTTATCTGCAGTCCAATTTTACTTGAGGCTTCCTCTATTGCTGTAAATGCACTAATGAGATCTCGTTTTGTCTGGCAATTAGATCAATATTATCTGGATATGCTAAAAGTTGTATACTTTTGTGTAGGATCATACCTCTTGTGTTTATTTGGGAGTCTCTTATCACTTTTTCTAGTGTGAGATTAAATAACAAGCATGTCAGACTATCTCCTTGTTGAAGTCCAGTTCAAGTTGTGAACGAACATGACACGGTTTTCTGCACTTTAATTTTCTACTTTCGAGAGATTCTTGGATTGATTTAATTAAGTGTGTTGGCATCTTGAATTCCTTCAATACCTTGTACAGTGCCATTCGGTCCACACTGTCATAAGCGCTCTTAAAATCAATGAATAAGTGGCATGTTTCTATACCAAATTCTCATGTTTTTCCAGGACTTGTCTAACCATGAAGATTTGATCGACTCGACTGGTTCTTGTGTTACAGCCATGTAAAAATTTCACCCATATTTCTATTCCAAAAGTAAAGTAATACGTTATGCAAACATTATGGGCCAAAATTAATGGTTCTGTATGTTGGCTGTCCTAAATTATACAAAAAATGGTTGCAGAGATGTGTCTCTAGTAGTACCGATGGAAGGTATTGTTTATGGATACTATGTGTGGTACAGGCACAGTAGTTCCATTTGCAACTCACAATCACAACAGCTGTGTTGAAGTTATGGTCACAACTCTGTGTTGTCTGGCATGCCTTGGCTAGAAAAGTAACAAAGGTGTACTTACACTGCACACTCACACACAACTCCCTTGGGACCACACGTGGTTATTGGATGGCTGATTTATCTCTGTCAGTGGTTGAACTTGAATTATACCAGGCCAGGGGTTGCAACAGGCTGCAGGTTTAATTTTAAATTCATGCTTTCAGTATCCAAACCACTTATATGCATATGAAAAGAATAAAATTTACCTCTTTTATCTGTCTGGTGGTTTTCCTTTTTTTTTTATATTTTCCTACATGTTTCTGGACATATGTCCCACCTTCAGGTGTAATCCCTCAGTAAAGTTTGTCAGGTAATTAAAACAAATTACATATAATTTACATACATTTTGTAAATAAATATAAAATATATGAACCCGAAACACATGCGGTGTTGTTGGCGCGCACCACGGTAACACTATAATCGATTTATATGCTTACCCATAACATTACGATACCATACTTATGGTAAGCATACCAGGTGATTATAGCGTTACCATGGTGCACACCAACAACACCACATGTGTTCTGTGTTCATATATTTCATAGTGTTACGATGGTCTAGTGATCGTCGTATGCAGCGGTGGCCCTAGCCCTTTATTAGGGTGGAGTGAGAATCCCGTTCGGTGCCCCTTGGTCGACACCTTTCGAATGAATTATAATTCAGTTCCTGTTAAGTAAACACCAACTTTTCAAAAATCAATACGTTTATTGAATCAAAATTAAGTTGCTATTCATATTGCAATCGTGCTGCAACATAAACAAAGTTACTATTAATTAGTATTTGGTATTTAACATTTGGATCAGTTTGAATAATTCTAAAACTAAAAACTAATCAGATAACATAATAATAAATGTGGTAGGTGTACTTACACGATTTTTGAGCCGTCAAAACATTAAATGATAACTCGCATTACGCACGAAACACACGTGCGTTATTACATTATTATTATTTATTTATTATGTACACGACGTGATGCGTTGGACCACTATGCATTCCCTGACTAGACTAGTACTTTCGAGTTTCTTCGACTTTGTTAGTTCATTCGATCAGGGGTGTGGGAGCGAGCGGATACGTGTGGCGCATGGCAGGGCGGTCGGTGGTGACACGCTGGCCGAGTCCCATGCTCCCGCTATCGCGCTGCCAATGATACTTATAACATAATTATTTTTCATTATAGGACGTAGGTATCTGAGAGCGAAATGTGGCAAAAAAGCGCCAACAAAATTTAATTTTTTTCACAATTGGATTTTGTCGCCGCTCCTCACCCGGCGCCTAGAGCGGTCGCTCCTCTTACTCTACCTCAGGCCCGGCCCTGGTCATATGGTACAGTGGAAAACAAAATACAAGACACCAATTAAGTCACTAATCGCCAGTTTTAATTATCGCAATTAAACAGTTTGTAATCAACAGATAGTCGTCTCTTACAACAAATCAAATAAAAATTGTTCACACGCAATAAAATGTCAACTAATATAAAACACAGTTGTATTACAATTGTCCTGCATGATTATAAAACATAACACTTTGCCACAATATTTTGAACTGCACTGTGTAATCGCCGGACAATAACTGAAAACTAAACAGCAGGTATGGGCTATTTATAGTGTAACGACAATTACAAATATATAAATTTTGTTTAAATTTATTAATAAATGTTTGTAAAAAAAAAAAATTTGTTCAATTTAAAAAAATTTTTTTTTAAATTAATTAATTAATTATGTTCTGTGGTGTTCCGAATCTTCTGTTAATGGTTTTAATTGTTTTAACGCCTTTTCTGTATTTTTAAATTCCACCACCAGTTTATAGAATTGTCTCCTACTATGATCGATATGTGTACTTTTTCTTATTTGTAGGTTATCTTCCTGCAAGGTGGTGAAGTTCTAGTAGTTAACTCAATTACATTTAATTATTATGTTAATTATCTATTAGGAATAAATAGATATTCGATTTTGTGATAAATAAGAAATTTTATTAACAAATAGTTATTGTTTCGACTCTTTATCGATTTATAAATCGATTCTCAGGGTATCGTTAATTCGTACAATTATTTATATTAGGATTCTTTTAGCAGTTATTTTAGGTAAAGTCAGAGAAATAAGGGTTAAATATGAAAAGTATAACATTACAATATATATATCAGTTTAAAATTTAAAAGTACATATATGACATTTAAAATATAATGTTAAGTATAGAAATTGTCAGACCAATGCCGCTTCGTAGTTGGAGTCGCATTGAACTGTGGGAAGAAAATGGCCGCTCCTCGTATACAGTTGGAAGATGATCACACCTCGCAGTTTCTCAGTTTAATAAAAGATGCTTTCCTTCTGAATTTTCGTCCCTGCAGCTGTAATTCTTCCTTCTCGTGTTGGTGGAGTGTTTCTGGTTCAGTGTTAGTGTTGTACTTTGAAAAATTGTGTAGAATTAAGTCAGTTTCACTTTTGTCTGTTAGGCCGATATTTGCACTTTTGTATTGTGGTGTTGTAATACTGTTTTAAGTGTTTAAATGTTATATTCACTGGTGTTCTGTTCTGTGTAGTATTAATTGAATGTCTGTAGGTATTTGTTTCACTGGTTTTCCATTTATTAGGTATTTTTATCAAAACTCGCGTTTTTTCACTTTAGGCTTATAAAGTATGCGCCATTACAGTGTTAGCAATTAGGTTACGATTTACTAAGAGCTCGCATCGAGTGTATCATTCAACGTTTAATAATCAACTAATTTACTTCCTTCGTCTTCGGCTAAAGTCTTAGCCAAACCAATATTATTCATACATTGTTTCAAAAATATTTGCATCCTGTGCATGTGAGAAAGTTACATTATATAACTGATTATATTTTTGCTATTCTTCAAATTTATTAACTAGTAAATACATAAACTTCTTCTTCAGTTCATTCTGCTTAATTTGATACCAAATAATGTAGTTTTATTAAGTTTTTGATATAAAATGGTATTTTTACCTCATTTTGTAAAGTGTAAGTTCCAAAAATCACTTCCTGTCCTTGTATTTAAAATGATGCCATTTTACAAGTTATATTAATGATTATATTAAATCTCAGATTGTAATAAAAGAAAATATCACTATAATATTGACGACTCGGAACACTAAGTTTTTTATATGTAAAAACCTAAAGTTTTACCTTACAGCCTAAACCGGCTTTCACCTATAGAAGGCTTCATCAGAGGCTGTCATTAGTAGCGCTGCTCGTCTTGTTGTTGGCGACGAGATAGTGTTTCGAAAGATTGAAGCTGTG
Source organism: Magicicada septendecula (assembly GCA_034769895.1). Taxonomy (NCBI): domain Eukaryota; kingdom Metazoa; phylum Arthropoda; class Insecta; order Hemiptera; family Cicadidae; genus Magicicada; species Magicicada septendecula. Next base: position 93,011,837 of record CM068369.1, on the reverse strand, counting down.
TGTGTGTGGTGAGATGTGTTCGAATAATGCGTACAATTTGAATTGTGTCTGTTCGTTTAGGATGTCGTTTTTATTTGTTTTTGTATGTTTGTATATTTCTCATTGTTCTAGTGTGTCTAGTTTTCGGCCTTTTGTGTGTACGTGTAGTATGTTCATGTTATTGTCGATGTTTTTATATGTGTGGTTTGCTTCAATGAGGTGGTTTGCGAAGGTAGATTCTGTAGTGGTGTGGAGTGCTTTTGTGTGTTCAATGTATCTCTGTTTGCAGCTACGTCCTGTCTGGCCTATGTAGAATTTACTGCAATTTGAACAATTTAGTTTATATACACTGGGTAGATCGAATTTGTTTTGTGCTTTGGGCATGCGTTTTGATAGTGTGTGTTCTGTTTTGTTAGTAGTTTTGTAAGCGATTCTGTATCCTGCTTTTTTGAATTTGTGGGCAATTTTTTCTGTTTGTTTGTTGATGTATGTTAGTGTTATGAATTTGTTGTTTTCTGTCTTTGTCTGTTGTTTGTTTTGTGTTTTGTGTAGGAGTTTACTGACTATTGTTCTGTCATAACCGTTAGATTCTGCTAGATATTTTATCGTGTTTAGTTCGTCTTTGTAGTCTATTTCATCTAAGGGGATGTTGTTAAGTCTATGTATCATGGTTCTAAAAGCAGCTATTTGTGTTGTATTGGGTGATTGGAGGTGTTGTGTATTAGTGTGTCAGTTGTAGTTGGTTTTCTGTATATACTGAATTTGTGCCTGTGTTCTAGTTTTGTGATGGAGAGGTCTAAGAAGTTTATGGTATTGTTGTGTTCGTATTCGGCAGTGAAGGTTATGTTTTTATGTATTTTGTTTATGTGCGTTTGTTCACATAAACAAAATACATAAAAACATAACCTTCACTGCCGAATACGAACACAACAATACCATAAACTTCTTAGACCTCTCCATCACAAAACTAGAACACAGGCACAAATTCAGTATATACAGAAAACCAACTACAACTGACACACTAATACACAACACCTCCAATCACCCAGTACAACACAAATAGCTGCTTTTAGAACCATGATACATAGACTTAACAACATCCCCTTAGATGAAATAGACTACAAAGACGAACTAAACACGATAAAATATCTAGCAGAATCTAACGGTTATGACAGAACAATAGTCAGTAAACTCCTACACAAAACACAAAACAAACAACAGACAAAGACAGAAAACAACAAATTCATAACACTAACATACATCAACAAACAAACAGAAAAAATTGCCCACAAATTCAAAAAAGCAGGATACAGAATCGCTTACAAAACTACTAACAAAACAGAACACACACTATCAAAACGCATGCCCAAAGCACAAAACAAATTCGATCTACCCGGTGTATATAAACTAAATTGTTCAAATTGCAGTAAATTCTACATAGGCCAGACAGGACCTAGCTCCAAACAGAGATACATTGAACACACAAAAGCACTCCACACCACTACAGAATCTACCTTCGCAAACCACCTCATTGAAGCAAACCACACATATAAAAACATCGACAATAACATGAACATACTACACGTACACACAAAAGGCCGAAAACTAGACACTCTAGAACAATTAGAAATATACAAACACACAAAAACAAATAAAAACGACATCCTAAACGAACAGACACAATTCAAATCGCACGCATTATTCGAACACATCTCACCACACACACACAGCTTCAATCTTTCGAAACACTATCTCATCGCCAACAACAAGACGAGCAGCGCTACTAACGACAGCCTCTGATGAAGCCTTCTATAGGTGAAAGCCGGTTTAGGCTGTAAGGTAAAACTTTACGTTTTTACTTATAAAAAACTTAGTGTTCCGAGTCGTCAATATTATAGTGATATTTAGTTAAGTAACGGACACGTCATGGACAACGAAATCCAAGAATGTAATAAAAGGTTTATCTTCCCTTAATTTCTTGCAATTAGATTAATTGGTTATGTTTTAAAATATTATACAGTAATATATGACTCCCCTCTCTAAATTTTCAGTTTTTACATTTCCATTTTTAACAATAATTCTGGCTATAATTTTACAAAATCTTTCTTAACTATATTTCCAATTACATGACTTTATTACTGATTTACCTTATATAAATTCCTTCAGTTTAATTGTTTTTTCTGTACTTATTTCATCAATTTTGATCGAGATGTAATGATTCTGGTTGGTTATATGTGCTTGAAAATTTAAAGGTAGGTGGAGGGGAGAGTAGTTCAATGACCCATGCTGTTCACTGGTGTAAATGTTGCAGATGCACAGAAAAAATCTGTAAGGTTATTTATAGCTACAATTCAAAAGTATTTGTCCGTCTGAGATTATGTATATGAGCTTCCAAGGCCTTATTTTTTTACATGCATGGGGCCAAATGCATGTATTTAGTGACTCAGGTTCAGGGACAGATTAGAAGCGAGTGGTGCCCTATGCTGCCATCAGACTGGTGCCCCTCTCCACAAGTCAGAATTCAACCAATATTTACGCTGGTAAATGGCATACACAATTTTGAAAGTTGATGATTATTTTATTAAACTCTCAAATTACAACCAATATTTAGCTAAATAGTGATTACAATAAGCATAGTAGTAATACTTAAAAAGCTTAGAAAATAATAATCGATCATTTTTCTTGATTTTACCTTAATGAAGTCGTATATAATTTCTTCTAAATCGAGCGATTTAAGTATATCTCTTTCAATATTTAACTTTACTAACGAAGATAATCTCTCATCTCCCGTACTTGAACTCATCATATCTTTAATGCGTTTTAATACAGAAAATGTTCTTTCAGATTCGCAGTTAGCTATTGGAATAATGAAAAGCAGACAATAAGCAACCTGTACATACTCGGAAATACATCAATCATTGTACAATTAATAATTTTTTTTAAACTCTGAGCAGACAAACTGTAGTATCATGGAATCTATCATCTTCAATTGAATGATTTGAAAAAAAATCTGCTCTTGCATTTGTACTCAAGGCACAAAGTGCTTCAATTCTATTAGAAGATAGTTATTCAAATTGTTCGAGTGAACTTCTTAAGAGCTTTCGCTAGATTTTCCAACTCGACACTCTCCGTGGGTAATAACTGCGTAACAAAACCAAATAATTGCTTAATGTGATCATAAGTCTTGCTTCGCTTAGTCAATTCAGCTGGATGGTGCCCCCTCTGACACCTGAAGGCCTGCTGCCTGGTGCTGCAGCATATCCTAGCGTTATGTATAATCCACCACTGCTCAAGTCCCGTAGAAAGCCGATTGCTACAACTATTGAAGGCCTCTCTGTGTTCACAGTGCTCTGACTCAGACTTTATGCTACCGTTGATACACTTGAGGAACATCTACCACCTCACTGTGCATCACCCCCACTTTGTGCCTACTGCAAGGCCAGAATTCAGGTTTCTCTTCAATCACTGATTTATTTTTCAACATTCATTGGTTGCCTACCACCTTAGAATGGACTGCTAAACTTAATAGGGCCTATTGAGAAGTAGATGAAAGTATTTGAATTAAAACATATTCACTATATATCCCTTTTATGTACTACCTAATGACTGGTATGAATATTGTAATAAAACAAAATTTTTACATGCTTTTATTATGTTCCCCTGTTTATAACGCCTCACGTTGTACGCCAATTTTGTAATATAACAAAAATAATTTACAAAATATGATTATTATTAATTGTTTAATCCAATTGTATTATATATATATTTATTAATTTAATTTAATTATTTAATTGTTTTTTATTATTTTATTATTATTATTCAATTAATTAAAAATAAATAGTAATTCTGTATGAATTGGTAAAGAAAGATTTGTTTCACAGCGTTAAATATATTATGTCATAGACAAATCGATTGATGGTAGCTGTCAATTCAACGTCTTTTTTTCTTCTTCTGCTCGTCTTTTTCCTTTTTGAAGTCCTGTTTTTTAATTAAAAATTGACGTATTTTAATTTAGCTACTTAACTATTCAATAAAAAGCCAAGTTAAAACAAATAATTATATTTATTGTGAATAATGGGATTATTCGACTTGCGTCGACTATTGCTCTCGGAGTCGAGACTGTATCTCAGATCGATTAACACATTTGGGTTAAGTTATATTAACTTAAATTATTATTTAACATGGATTCTTTTAACTGTTGAAATAGTCAGGAAAGGCAAGTTAGAGAATTCAATACTTACAATTTGAAAAAATTTATTCATTAACATATAATTATTAAAAATACAGTAGATATTAGTAAAAAGGAAATCCGAACCACAAGCTGACTGTGCTGACTTCACGCCGTCTCCGTCTTGGGCTGGCCGCTACTAGTTGAAATTAAAAGATGGCTGCCTTCATGCGTTGTACCATGCTGATAATCTGTCTCTGGGATTTTCCTTCAATAAAATGCAGTAGTTGATAAATTCCTCTTCTGTGATGTAGTTATTGGAAGATTTTCAAGTTATGGTGTTTAGTTTTCATCCTCCACTGAATTTCGTTCGGTAATACGTGTGTAGTGTTGAATGGTTTCTTCAAATCAGTTGCTGTTCATAAATTAGGTTAGATTTATAATTCCATCGTGGCCATTCGTTCTGGTAGTTAGTTTTAATGTTTTTAACTTTGTTTTATTATTCCCCCAATTATTTAAATTGGATTCATTGATTTACTATAGATACTTCATTCCTTCAGATTTCATAAGACATCTTGATTTTAGTTAGTTAAAATTTATTTCAGATTTCTTCTCAATACTCTGACACATCCGTTCTGCTTGGAGTTTAACAATCAACTCATTTTATTTGTTTCTTCATATAGAAAATCCTGTATGATTTTGGTCTCATCTTTCATTGTTCACAATCAGCTGTTTGCCTTATTCCCGATTCGATTTTATGGAAATAAATGACATTTTTTATATTTTACTGGCTATAATTTAGTTATTTAGTATTTTTATGAAATTTTAATTATATAACTATATTCCT